>OU015771.1:21564298-21743116 GCA_907173295.1 Fagus sylvatica | reverse complement strand
TTTATTTCATAATGCTGGAATTTGCCTCAACTTCATAGATCCTGCTCCTTTAATGTACTTGTATTGCTTGGTTAGAGGTTCGTTTTAGTTCTTCATTATGAATTTTTTTTTTTTTTCTCTACTACTTTCAGAAGACAGTAGATATGTAGCATTCTAAAGAATACATATATCATTATGTAACAGTGGCACTAAACTATCTTATATAATGAGTGCATGTATGTGCAATCTGGCGGAGCATCAGCATTCAAGCAGAATGTGTTAAATAACACATGCCATTTCATGTATGCAGATCGTACCTGTTCCTTTAACCCCTCCATGATCTGTAGTCTTTTTTGAGTAAAAGTTACCTCTGAAGCTAAGCATAGTCCTGCCATCTCCTTGTCATGTACTTTGCTGAAGGTCGTCTGCATATTTTTATAGTTGGTTGTGTAGAGTAAAGTTGTGTAGAGTAAAGATGAGAATCTTTTGTTGAACATTTGCTACATTAGTCCTACAAACGTTTTATATGATCTATGGTCTCTGAATATTCAGTTGAAGTAGTGATTGTATCTACCAAGTGATTGTGAAATTCCAATTGTTAAAATTTCTCGCTGTTGTGGCATCTGACCATGTTTAAGTTCTATATCATATACTTCTTCCGATAGCTATAGCTATAGATATAGATTTACTTCGGTTTTATTTATGTTTCCTGATACTCAAGGTTTCATTTTTGCACTCTAATTAATGCAGAGATTGAGATTTGATTACTGGCTTAGTGTCATAGTCCTGTTTTCTTGTCCCAAAGTTGACATAGTTATGTGTTGACAAGTCTCATCTTTTATTTTTTCATAAGATAGTCTTCAACAGCTGCATGTCTACCATCTGATGATTCTGATGTTGAGCTCTAAAGATATTTTACCAAGGTTTACAGTGACTTGCAGCTGTGCTTGTTGCGTTAACAGTAAAGCATTTCATCCGTTGAATTGTAAATATTGTGAAATATCTTATAGAGTAAACGTATGTTCTACATTGCCGCTATGTTGGTTTGAATTAGATGGAGTAAGATGTTTGGTCGACATTTCCATTTGTAGGACCTGCATGTCCTCCTAGAAAGGTGGCAAACTTCAAGACTTATTATATATGAAGTTATTGACTGCTTGAATTTGTCCTATATAGAAAGTGACACATCGAAATTGGCCTTCCTAAGAAATTTAGGCCATGGAAAGATACAGAATGCCTGGGATCTTTGTGAATTGGGTTTATGTAGCCAAGCATTTAGTGGTGGAGGCAGAACTAGGATACCCAGTTTTCTCTTATAATCGCAATCATTCTCTTTATCCTTCCCATCACATTCTCAGCAACCAAATGGATTCTTAGCATAGTTTCGGGCTTTGGTCAGTCAAAGTCTGTCTCAAATCCCAGTTGGGTTAAAAAATCCCAAGTTGGCATTTAGGCTAATAGAATCTAGAAGTCACGTTAAATGTGAAGATTCTTATGTCTTTTGGTCTGCAATATATATATATATATATAGTTTCGGGCTTTGGTCAGTCAAGTCTTTCTCAAATCCATTGGATTAAAAAATCCCAAGTTGGCATTTAGGCTAATAGAATCTAGAAGTCACGTTAAATGTGAAGATTCTTATGATTTTTGGTCTGCAATATATATATATACTAGTCGCAAACCCGTGCGATGCACGAGAAACTTTCTAAAAATGAAATCTAAAGAATTTATTTTATATTGACTATGTAAATTTTTTAAAATTTATTCAATCATCATATCAGTATAAGTTAGCATGAATATTACCTTTCATAAATGTGTGAAATGCATATAAGCATGAGATGAAATAATAGACTAAATGTAGTAAGTATGCAAGATACCAATTAAATTCATTTAAAAAGAACAATCATAATAAATTGAAACAAAAAAATAGAGTATTATCCAACAAATATTACAATTTTAAAAGAGCAAAATGTTGGTCTTAGGATCCATGAAAGCTCTAAAATGTCTCTTAAGAACAAAATTGTTTTCTTAAAAGAGCCCAATTAAACAATTCTTTGTTTCTTCTTTTTTTGCTCCGCATTAGTCAATGAGTAATTCCTTTCATTCTCTGTAATTGCAGATGTTGCTGTAAGTTGTGTATCATTTGCATTATCAATTCGTTGTAATTTAGCATAATCATCGTCTCCTTCACTTGATAAGTTGCTAAGATCATCGTTTGAAGCAGCACTCATATAACACTGTCAATAAAAAAATGTTAATTAACGTATCAAAATATTTATAAGGTAAATAAAAAAATATGTATTATTTGTATTAAATGTAAAATAAAAGTACTTACTTCAGTTATTTTATCAAGTTTAAACGCATTGTCACTTTGCAGAATAGAGTCAAAAACTGTCTTCACAGTGAAGAATTGCCACCCATGGAGTAAATTAAAGTCATTTAGTTCCAACTGGAAAACAAATGTTTTTCCAATAAGGTTTTCAATTTGCACAGGGAGGTCGAGCTCTTCATGTTCCTATCAAATAATATTTTACAAAATGTAAGTTCAATTAAATAAAAGAATATATTAAACCAATATATATATATATATATATATATATATATTTTCTATTATGGACTTCTTACCTGTATACATTTGTTTAAAAGGTCTTTTGCTGATACATGTATTAATTTTTCAACTTGATGATCAAATAAAATGAACACTCCTAATCCTGTGTGGTCTTCAACATTCAATTGAATTCTATACCTGAAAGCAAAAGTCATGTATATAATTAGAATTCTTTAGTATTTTATTTTTATATGGATACATATACATTTTTATGATACATACCTTGGGATGGGGAACCATGCTTTTTCTTGACAATGGTTACACCACAAGTATTCATCTCTTGGTTTTACCTTCTTACGACATTTTTGGCATGAAATAAAGTACCAACCAGAATCTTTATCAATTGTTTGAATCTTTCCACGACAGGTGAAGATAGTATTCTAGAAATTGAATTTCAGTTTGAAATTTATTAAATTTAAATATACCTCTTCTTGTTGTAAAATGAATAGCACCTTCTTGTAGAGGCATATGTTGCTCAGTTATATTGCCATCTTCATTGATAATAGTTTTCGCCATGATATTTACTAATGGACTTATACTTTCACCACTCGGATCGTATTGTCTAAGTTGGGTTCTCCTTTCAAATGTTTCAACATCTTTTGCTTGAGATTTTCCTAAGTTAGAAACTAATTATAAGTGAAACATTATTGGAATAAAAGATTAAAAAAAAAAAAATGAATAGAATAGTTTTAAATGTCATACCCCCAGATGTGAGAAACTCATTGCTTTCGGAAGGAAACAATTCTGCATCGGGAACTGTTGTTCTTGGCAAAACACTCCAAGAAACTACTCCATTAGTTATGTTATTTGTCACACTACTAACAGTTCCTTTTTCTATTCAGTATCATCCTTCTATTTAATCTAAACTCGGTAGTACTCCTTCTATTAAAATGGGTTGATGAATTTTTGTTTCTCTTCTCCCTCAAAATTAATCTTCTTCTCAACCTTGCATAATAAGCAAACTCCATATTTTGGGCATATACTTAAAACCAAAGTAGCCATAAAAATTAAAATCATAAATAACATCCAAATAATATACCTTAAAATAATAATATCCAAACTAAACATAAAATCAAATAATATATATAACATCCAAACTAAACATAAAACAATTAATGGATTGGCCCATATATTCAATACAAAATAATTATAAGAAGTTTTAGAGAGATAGAAACTACCTTATGTAATAGTTCCAAACAATCTTTCTCCACGTTCCAAAAAGTCTTCTGATGTGGCCAAAAGATTTCGATTTCGTTTTAACCTTCTAAAGATGAAAAATGTATTGTACACATTATAAGTAGGCAAGATAAAGATTAAAAAAAAAAATATGTTAGCAGTAATCAGAAGCGAAGCTTTAAGGCCATTGAGCATAAACTAAACAGAGACAAAATTATTTTGAACCAAAGTCAACCCAACTTAAAAAAATCAAATTTTAGTAGCATCCAGAAACTCCCACAAAATAGAGAAGAGCTGAAGCAATTTATCAAAAAAAAAAAAAAAAATAGAGAAGAGCTGAACCTAAGAGAAAGGCATCCATGGAAACAAAAATCACAGAAACATCAACTTGCGTTTATGCAAGGAAGTTCCACCCCCTATAGCACACTAATTTTTTCTCTTCCTCTTGATCCTGAACCAAATTTCAAAGCACAAAAATTGACCTCAAATCCTTAAACTTCCATTCCAACCGCCACCAACTCAGCAAATCAACAGCTGCTCACTATCAAGTCCTAGATACTAACAACAATTTAAAAGCATGCCAGCAGCTTATTACTTATTTCTTTTCTTTTTCTTTTTTAGAAAAACATGTTAGCAGTAATCAGAAGCGAAGCTTTAAGGCCATTGAGCATAAACTAAACAGAGACAGAATTATTTTGACCCAAAGTCAACCCAACTTAAAAAAATCAAATTTTAGTAGTATCCAGAAACTCCCACAAAATAGAGAAGAGCTGAAGCAATTTATCAAAAAAAGAAAAAAAAATAGAGAAGAGCTAAACCTAAGAGAAAGGCATCCACGGAAACAAAAATCACAAAAACATCAACTTGCATTTATGCAAGGAAGTTCCACCCCCTATAGCACACTATTTTTTTCTCTTCCTCTTGATCCTGAACCAAATTTCAGAGCACAGAAATTGACCTCAAATCCTTAAACTTCCATTCCAACCGCCACCAACTCGGCAAATCAACAACCAGATGGGATCCAAATTAGAAGCCCCCAAAAAATCCCTTAACTATTGAACTCAGTTCAAAACATCTTCTATTGAGTGCTAAATTTCTCCTTTTCAATTATTATAACACTCTCCTCAAATTGAGAGGCCCATACTAATATATCTATGCTTTTGTTACATTTTATTTTATTGCTATAAACAGGGAATCCTTCTGCTCTCAAATGTGCTCTTGTTTCTGTCTAATAATGTATATTGATTAATTTAATTTATGTTTGCTGCAGAATTTCCTATTAGAAATAAAGAACAATGTTGTCACCTTGAGAAATCCTCAAAACTGATTGTTCTACTCCAGGATCAGCTGCTCACTATCAAGTCCTAGATACTAACAACAATTTAAAAGCATGCCAGCAGCTTATTACTTATTTCTTTTCTTTTTCTTTTTTAAAAAAACATGTTAGCAGTAATCAGAAGCGAAGCTTTAAGGCCATTGAGCATAAACTAAACAGAGACAGAATTATTTTGACCCAAAGTCAACCCAACTTAAAAAAAATCAAATTTTAGTAGTATCCAGAAACTCCCACAAAATAGAGAAGAGCTGAAGCAATTTATCAAAAAAAGAAAAAAAAAATAGAGAAGAGCTGAACCTAAGAGAAAGGCATCCACGGAAACAAAAATCACAGAAACATCAACTTGCATTTATGCAAGGAAGTTCCACCCCCTATAGCACACTATTTTTTTCTCTTCCTCTTGATCCTGAACCAAATTTCAGAGCACAGAAATTGACCTCAAATCCTTAAACTTCCATTCCAACCGCCACCAACTCGGCAAATCAACAACCAGATGGGATCCAAATTAGAAGCCCCCAAAAAATCCCTTAACTATTGAACTCAGTTCAAAACATCTTCTATTGAGTGCTAAATTTCTCCTTTTCAATTATTATATCACTCTCCTCAAATTGAGAGGCCCATACTAATATATCTATGCTTTTGTTACATTTTATTTTATTGCTATAAACAGGGAATCCTTCTGCTCTCAAATGTGCTCTTGTTTCTGTCTAATAATGTATATTGATTAATTTAATTTATGTTTGCTGCAGAATTTCCTATTAGAAATAAAGAACAATGTTGTCACCTTGAGAAATCCTCAAAACTGATTGTTCTACTCCAGGATCAGCTGCTCACTATCAAGTCCTAGATACTAACAACAATTTAAAAGCATGCCAGCAGCTTATTACTTATTTCTTTTCTTTTTCTTTTTTTAAAAAAATGTTAGCAGTAATCAGAAGTGAAGCTTTAAGGCCATTGAGCATAAACTAAACAGAGACAAGAATTATTTTGACCCAAAGTCAACCCAACTTAAAAAAATCAAATTTTAGTAGCATCCAGAAACTCCCACAAAATAGAGAAGAGCTGAAGCAATTTATCAAAAAAAGAAAAAAAAAATAGAGAAGAGCTGAACCTAAGAGAAAGGCATCCATGGAAACAAAAATCACAGAAACATCAACTTGCATTTATGCAAGGAAGTTCCACCCCCTATAGCACACTATTTTTTTCTCTTCCTCTTGATCCTGAACCAAATTTCAAAGCCACAAAATATATATAGAGATTTGTTCCATACTTCCATTCCTTGAAAACCACACATTTGGAATTTATTTTATCCCTCCCCTTCTGTCAATAGATTCAAAGTTCCAATGAATCCTAGTCCTACTAAAATTCATTCATCCAAGACTATTCTAATCAGAAACAAAGTCATAAAATAACCTATCAACGATTCTTTCTAGATCTGTTCCCATTGCAATTTCTAATTTTACTTTGCCTAAAAATACTTTCGATCAGTTGTAACAATTGAATTCTGCCAGGAAACAGATTCAAGCAAACCCAATTCTTTTAATCAACTAACAACTATGTTCTATTAGAACTCCAATTGTTGTAGTTATAAACTCTCCTATCTATTAGAACTTCAATTCTTTTAATCAACTAACAACCTATGTTCTAGTCATAAAGCACCCAATTCTCCAAAAAAGCATGAAAATGCAGAAACAAGGTTCACAAAAAAGTTAACAAAACTGAACCAACCACTAATCATAAAGCACCAATCTTTTTACCTTAAAACCAATCACCCAATTCAAAATACCATGAAAAGCAAACAGAGGTGAGCATAAACTTGACAAAGCCCAAATACCCAGATGCTAAAATCCTTAGTATACAAAGAAAATTGATACAAATACATGCTAAGTGTAGTGGCAATCCTTACCAAATACCCAGATGCTAAAATCCTTAGTATACAAAGAAAATTGATACAAATACATGCTAAGTGCAGTAGCAATCCTTACCAAATACCCAGATGCTAAAATCCTTAGTATACAAAGAAAATTGATTACTTTGTTATAATTGCACAATACAAATACATGCTAAGTGCAGTAGCAATCCTTAGTATAAAACCAATGCTTTCTAAAATTGATACAAATACATGCTAAGTGCAATAGCAATCCTTACCAAATACCCAGATGCTAAAATCCTTCGCATACAAAGAAAATTGATTACTTTGTTATAATTGCACAATAAAAATACATGCTAAGTGCAGTAGCAATCCTTAGTATAAAACCAATGCTTTCTGTTCCAAATAAGACCAGTAGCAATCCTAAGTGCAGTAAAAAAAAAGGTTATAGCAGACACTAAAACAAACTAACAACTAATCCAAACTACAACTGATCAGTAACAACAAAATTCATCCATAACAAAGGCTCATATTAAAACAGATTAAAACAAATATGTTATAGCAGAATAATTAAAAAAAAAAAAAAAAACGCAAATAACTCTATTCAGGATGGTATTCTTTAGAAGATTAAAACAAACTAACAATTAATCCAAACTACAACTAATCAGTAACATTGTTGAAAAAAACAGAAAAAATTATAGCATCAAGCATAAGGAAAACAATACCTAGCATCAAGCATAAACCCTAAAGTTATGACAAACTAAATAGCTTTTATATATACATACTTGTACAACCGACACTTTCAAATAAATAAAGAACCGACTAAATATTTTTATTAATTCTTGTAGGACACTCAAAACATAATTGAACTATAGGCCTAGACGAAGGGTACCCTCCAAAGCCAAGTTGGTTTTCGGGGCAAAATTGGGCTTTTGACAGCCCATAATCCATGGAATGTCAAACTCATCCAGTGCATAAACCATTGTTATTCTAATAATCTACAAATGAAAAACTGAAAAGAAAATTTATAAATTAAAGGACCTACCTCAATTGGATCCATAAGGAACTCAATTTAACAGCCCAATAATCCATTTTGCCGTTGTATGAATCCATGAGATAAGTTTGAAAAAGGGGCAATTGATCAATTCAAGAGTGGTTAAGAGAGAACTGAGGCAATTGAGATAGATAGGGATTTGAGAAGGAAGATCGGTTGAGATAGAACTGAGGCTAAGGATTTGAGGAAAAAGACCGGCTGAAAGAGGCAGACCGAGGTAGGGATCATGAGAGAGATTTCGTGGCAGTTCGAGGCAGGGATCGTGAGAGAGAGAGAAGGCAAGAGCAAACCGTGAGAGAAAGAGGTGGCAAAAATAGACCGTGAGAGAGAGAGAGAGAGAGAGAGAGAGAGGTGTGTAAACTAAAGGCAGAGATTGGGTAGACATGGTGTTATCGGGACTCGGGAGTCGGGAGATTGAAATTGTATTTAAAGGTTTTAAAAAAATTATATTAAAAAATATAAAGAAATTGTGATGATGTGTAAAATTGTGAGGTTTGAAAAGATGATGTGGCCAATTTTTATGAAGTCAAACTAATAAAAGTCAATAAAGCTTTGAGTTTACATTATAGTATAAATAGATTATAGTGTAAATATATAATAGAAATTCTAATTTAAACTCACACAAACGTATATTTTGAAGATCCCAGGAATTGAACCCACACCCTCATAGAGGGGTGGGGCTTTTTGGAGAAGGGAATTACTACTGGGCCGAATACCTGAGGGGGCTTTTTGGTCTATGTCGAAACATAAAATGTAACAGTTGGAAAAGCTGACTCGAAGACTAAAGGATGATTCCTGGGAGGTTTGTCCGAACAGAATTCTTGAGTCCTGTAGTAAGAAACAATTACAATGCAAGAGTATCGTTAGAACCTTGATCAACTAGTGGGGTTGGTCTTTGGTTCTCCAATGCCTAAGTCAGTTTATAGACCAAAAGATTATCGAGAATTTAATCAACGGAACTCAGGGAAAAAGTGTGTTGAAATAAGGATGCAACCCTTTAGTTGTTGCCTCTGCCGCCATTTATATCTGCTTTCAATTGGGGATATTTTAAGATATTTTATTATTCCTCTTCCCGATACTTAATTCTGCCATTTAATCAAAGATATTTAGGTCACTTGTTCTGGCTTATTTTCCCAGAACCCACGTTCTGTCAGCCTTTTTTCAGTGATTTTTATCATTCTTCCTCTAATTTATCAGGATTTTAAGATCTGAAACGTGTTTAAGACTCCTCAGTTTAGATATTTTGCACATTGATGGGTTATAAAGCAAACATCAGTTCTCAGCCCATAATTTAGAGTTTATGTCAGGAGAAGCATTTAATGCAGCTTGTTTTAGATATTTTAGGCATTGAGTACAGGGTCCCAAACTAGCCTTGGCTTGTGTCAGTATGGTCCGAACTATATTTAAGCTGCTTAAGCCGAGCAGAGATATGATTCGGCTCGGACCGAACACGATGGATCTGCTCGGTCATAACCAAACTATAATTCTTAGATTTTAACTAAAGCCCTTACTTCTAGTTTTGGTTCGGTCAATCTCAATTAATTTCCCCTCCAGTCTGCAATATTAATGGCAAGAAAAACATGTTCTCTTTTTTAGTATATGAGGTGATACAACTAATAGAAATGGGTAATGCTAGAAACATAGTAAATTTTACATTTCACAACTTGTTGAAGTGATAAATTATGATTGATTCATTTACACCATTTACCTAGACTTATTGAACAGAAATATCTGAACCCTTTTTCTTGGCTAGTAACTCAACCCAACAACAATCGCGGAAGGCACTATTTATGAACCTATGAACCTCCCCGAGTGAGAGCAATTATGGTATAAGTAATAACCTTACAGTTTAGTAATTATGCTGACTACCTTCAATTATGATCTGTTGGAAGGCTCCAGGGAGCGGCAGAGATTCCGTTTGCAAAAAGATAAATGTGTAAGTTCTTCAAATAATACTTGGAAGTTGTTCTACATTGTGAAAAGTAATTATATTTTTTTGTGAAAAGTAATTATATTTATACTTGCCATTTCTTATTTTAACAATAGAAATTGAGATAGATTGTAATACGAAGAGAGAGACGAGGTAAATACTAAATACGACAATTTCTCCTCTCTTTTAAATTATAATAATGAGCTAAAAGGCCAAACTGATCACACCAATCGTTCTTTTTATGTGTGTCAATTTAGACCAACTGTTACGATTTGGGCACAAGATGCCGTCAGGATCTTTTCCTTTATTGATTTTTTTATTTCTTATCAATATCTTTCGTTTGGGGGGGTTGAGGCTCCTGAATGAGACTACTTCTTGTATGTTGGGTGTGGCATTGGTTTCAGTTGAAGGTCATTAGTTATGACATGAATGGGCTCACTTCTAGGTGTAGCTCAGCTAATACCTTTTCTATGGCCTTAGGATAACGTTGGCTAATTAACGCTGATCCAGCCTCATCAATATGGTCGAAGTACTGGGCGTGCTAGATCATGATAGATATTGCATGGGTCACTAGGCCCAAATTTTATATGATGGGCTCGGTTGCATTTCGTTCTAAAACTGACCCTCTTTGCCTTGGCACCATGATGCTAGATATGCATTTCTTTGGCTACACAGTGATATGCTTGAAGTGATATGACTGTGAGTGTGTGTTTTCATTATATTGGTGGAAATACCTAGGTCCCGTAGCGGGATCGCCCAGTTGAAAATGTCAAAAATTATAATATTTGTGTATATTTTGATAAAATATGTGTCAAAGACATATTGTGACATGTAAGCCTCCATGGTAGTCTTGACTGAAGCACCTATCCTTACTGGTTTGGTTAAGTCAATCTTCTTATAAGATCTTTATTCCTTTTGCCATAAGTAATGGTCTGAACAACCTGACCCATCTCACAATTGCAGCAATTTGGGTCCAAGCGGTCTTTTATCCTTTATTTAGTCTGATCATTCTTTGAATGACCCTGAATGAAAGCATGTGGGCTTATTGTGGGCTTCCATGTTAAGGCTTTCCATTCCATTTCGTATTTTTCCTCCTCCACCTTTTAAGAACTCTATTTTCCTCATAGTTACAAGTTTTAGGTTTATTTTATCACTTTTTGGACTAAGTACAGTCCAAGTTCCATGTATTTGTGGGCCTCTACATCAAGTACGCTTCAAAGATAAAATCATGTTAATTGACTTTACCTCTAAGGATAATGTGGAAAGGTGAGTTAGACTTACTGTGACATGTAAGCCTCCCTAGTAGTCTTGATCGGGCGCCTACCCTTGCTGGTTCGGCCGATCAATCGTCTTATAAGATTATTATCCTTTTGCTATAAGTAATGGCCTAAACTAGCGACATGTCTCATAGTTGTGGTAATTTGGGTTGAGCAGTCTTTTATCCTTGTTTAGTCTAGTCATTCTTTGAATGATCCTAAATGAAAGCTTATAGGCTCGATGTGGGCTCCCTTATTAAGGCGTTCCATTCCAATCGGTATATTTTTTTTCCCTTCTACCTTACAAGAACTATGTTTTCCTAACATTTTCTCACAAGTTTTAGATATATTTTATGGGCAACGAGGATGTCTATGGATGGTTTAAGCAATCAAGATTGGTTCTTGGTGGATTATTGGAACTCAGATTAAAAGAATTACTCAAGCTTTTCTCAAAATCGAGAGCTCTAATACCAAGAGCTTTGGGGTGTGTATATGCAAATTGACATAAAAGAAGAATGTATTTATTATATTAGTTCAATTCGATCAAAATTCTCCTCTTAATCCTCCTAATTCTAATTGAACTATGAAAAATTATTCATTTCTTCCGAAAATTTCTCTCTCTTCTCTCTGCTCTCTCTTCTCTCTTTGCTCTTTCGGCCTTTTGGGTTTTTTGTTGAAGCACAAAACCGGTGGTGCTTGGGTTTGTATTTTTTCTAATATAATTTACTCTTGAAAAACTGAGTTAAAAAAAAAAATGAATTTGGTGCTCTCTCACAATCTATCCACTTTTCTTGTGCCATAGCGCTTGGGTTGTTGGTGCTGGTTTGAACGTGTGGTGGGTTGCCCGAATGGGTTTCGATGATTTTAGTGGGTTATTGGAACTAGAAATGGGTATATTCGGTGGGTTTGGGTCTTTGTGGTGGTGGGTGCGTGGTGGTGGCTTGGGTTTGGGTCTTTCCGTGGGTTTGGGTCTTTGTGGTGGTGGGTGCGTGGTGGTGGCTTGGGTTTGGGTCTTTCCGTGGGTTTGGGTCTTTGTGGTGGTTCGTGGTGGTGGCTTGGGTTTGTTGATTCGGTGGGTTTGGGTCTTTGTGGTGGTGGGTGCGTGGTGGTGGCCTGGGGTGGTTGATTCGGTGGGTTTGGGTCTTTGCCGAGGCCTGGGGTGGTTGAATCGGTGGCTTGGGGTGGTTGTTGGGTCACCGGAAGTGGAGCTCGGCCTAGGTGGTGGAGCCGTGCCGTTTGGTCTGAGAAAATTTTGGTTGCTGAAATTAATTTTCAGTTGGTTATTTTTGGTTGTTTGCTGAAATTAACTGTTTGGTTGCTGTGAGAAATTAATTTGGGTGGGAGTTGGTTATTTTTGGTGGGAAGTAATAATTAAAAAGTAGTTTTTAATGAATAGAGATAAAGATAAAATCTGCTGGAGTAGTTATTTAAAAAAAAAATAGAGAGTTGTTAAAAAGTGTAATTTAGAGATAAAGATAGAGATAAATTTAAGTACTGTGGAGATGGCCTAATTGCACTTATGAACATGTTTTATCCTCACTTAGCATTTAAAAAATAAATAAAAAATTCACTAACTTCTTGGGCTAGTGGGCCTAACGACAGAAACGTAGGACCTCCTTTTCCTGGACAGCCAACCTGCCCAACAACATCCCATGTGCGTTACAGTTCTGTGGATGTAAGAGATCACGTGGTAGCAGATAATGTACCACTGAAATGACGCAATTATCCTCCATCAAAAACTGCCACTCTCCCCTTATTTATCGTTTAACTTCAATCACAATGCCCAATGGCCACCCTCGCAATTTCATCAAAACCCAAACCTTATTTCCAAATTAAATCAAAAATAAAAAATCGGCGGGCAATTAACCACGGTTAAACGGTCAGTTAGGCCAGCCTGTCAGGAAACAGGAAGATGGGCAATCATAAGCTTCCCTCGCTGGCAAACAAAGTATAAACCCTTATTTAACCACAGTCAACTAACCATAGTTAAAAAAACCAGACGTTTTTTTAAAACCCTCTACTATATAATCCAAAGCCTCTCTCGGCTTTGAAATCTCACATTTTGGAAGGCGTCTTGATAAACGCCGCTCATACATACGTATTCATCAACCTCCGATCTCTTCAAATTCCTTCAATCCGAGAAAATGAGAGAGTGCATTTCGATCCACATCGGTCAGGCCGGTATTCAGGTCGGAAATGCCTGCTGGGAACTTTACTGCCTCGAGCATGGCATTCAGGTTATCATCGTTCGAATCCTTTTCTCTTTTACAATTTCATTTCGTTTTGATTATTTATTGTGTTTTCTGCGAAATTTGTTAACTTTTGATATTCATTTCTTCGGTAGATGTTAATTTTCAACGAATAGCTTATAAGATCAATGACGAATTGTATGCGATCCGTTAGATCTGATTCGAATCGTGGTTCAATTTTCACAGAATTCTTAGATCCGGCTAGATCTTGTTGATCTGATGCATTTACTACTCTTTTATGTTCTAGATCATAAGGTTTCTTACATTTAGAGTAAGCTATGTGTAAGTTTTCATTTTGCTTAAATTTCGCATTTCTCTTTCCCAGCCTGATGGCCAGATGCCGAGTGATAAGACTGTCGGCGGAGGAGACGATGCTTTCAACACTTTCTTCAGTGAAACCGGTGCCGGAAAGCACGTCCCTCGTGCCGTCTTTGTCGATCTCGAGCCCACTGTCATCGATGAAGTGAGGACCGGAACATACCGCCAGCTTTTCCACCCTGAGCAACTCATCAGTGGCAAGGAAGATGCTGCCAACAACTTTGCCCGTGGCCATTATACCAGTAATTTTTTGAAACTCATTTCGTTTTCTCTTGGATACTATGTTTTGAATGTTAATTTTGTTGACAATTGTTGTGTTATTTTATTGCAGTTGGGAAAGAGATTGTTGATCTTTGCTTGGACCGGATCCGGAAGCTTGCTGATAACTGCACTGGTCTTCAAGGATTTTTGGTTTTCAATGCTGTTGGTGGCGGCACTGGTTCGGGTCTTGGATCACTTCTTTTGGAGCGTCTCTCTGTTGATTATGGAAAGAAGTCGAAGCTTGGTTTCACTGTCTATCCATCACCACAGGTGTCCACATCCGTTGTAGAGCCCTACAACAGCGTCCTTTCGACCCATTCCCTCCTCGAGCACACTGATGTTGCTGTGCTTCTTGACAATGAGGCTATCTATGACATTTGCAGGCGCTCCCTTGACATCGAGCGCCCTACTTACACCAATCTTAACCGCCTTGTCTCTCAAGTAATTAATGGCTCAACTTAAGATTATTGGAAATTTTAATACATCTTGAATGTGGTGATTGATGTGTTTCTTTAATTGTATTTGATTCAGGTGATCTCGTCCTTGACTGCCTCTTTGAGGTTCGATGGAGCCTTGAATGTTGATGTGACGGAGTTCCAGACCAACTTGGTTCCATACCCCAGGATCCATTTCATGCTTTCTTCTTATGCTCCTGTTATCTCGGCTGAGAAGGCGTACCATGAGCAGCTTTCAGTGGCTGAGATTACTAACAGTGCCTTTGAGCCCGCTTCCATGATGGCTAAATGTGACCCACGTCATGGTAAATACATGGCTTGCTGCTTGATGTACCGTGGTGATGTTGTGCCCAAGGATGTGAATGCAGCTGTGGCCACCATTAAGACCAAGCGCACGATCCAGTTTGTTGACTGGTGTCCAACTGGGTTTAAGTGTGGTATCAATTACCAGCCACCAACTGTTGTCCCAGGAGGTGACCTTGCTAAGGTGCAGAGGGCTGTCTGCATGATCTCCAACTCAACCAGTGTTGCTGAGGTGTTCTCTCGTATTGACCACAAGTTTGATCTCATGTATGCCAAACGTGCCTTTGTGCACTGGTATGTCGGTGAGGGTATGGAGGAAGGAGAGTTCTCGGAGGCTCGTGAGGATCTTGCTGCACTGGAGAAGGATTATGAGGAGGTTGGTGCAGAGTCTGCTGAGGGAGAGGATGGTGATGAAGGAGATGAATATTAATTGTTGGATGCCATTTTGTGTATGTCTGCTATAAATATGATGGTGTTTGTCATGGTTGTTTCCTTTTAATGTTGTTGCTGGGGGTTGTATGTGCTTTTGCACAAACTAAACTTGATAGTATCAATGTTATATTTCTATGATTTGGAATTAGGAATGGTCTTGTATTTCATGATGTTTCCTTAAGTTTGTTATGGTACATATGCTATTTTCTTTCTCATGGTAGCTTAAAGTAATAAAATACATAAAAAAGTGTTCTCGATTTGATGAATAAGCAAAATTCCATAAGTATTTGTCAATACAAGGTTCCAAACGCTAGTATTGTGTACTGAAACTAAATCTGAGTTATATTCCTAACAAATCTCTCTAATCACCTGGTGTAGAGGTGGAGCAAAGTGTTCCAAAAAGAACGAGGATGATTAGTTAATACATTACAGTTAAAAGAAAGAGGAGCAAAGTGTTCCCAAAAGAACGAGGATGATTTTGGTGAGCAAGTAATCTAAAGAACAGAAGCAACGTAAGTGTTACACTGGGATCCAGATTGAAACATTCACTTATACCTTAGCAAGCGTCTCTACCTGCCTTTACGTAGGATAAGAGAGCAGTGGAATGGATTCCACTGTGATAGAATATGTTCACTCTGGAAAAAAAAAAAAAAAAAAAAAAAACTTTCATCTCAGCAGAATTTCCATACTAGACGAGAATATCAGATTCAACCCCAAAAGCCTATATCCACTTTTCTTTATTTACTCAAGTCTGATAGATCTTTTCTCTATTCTGCTAAATTTATTTAGTATCTTGAAGCATCATTGTGATTACATTCAAAATTAACTATAGCTGTTTTTAACTTTAGCAACGTCCTAGCTTTTGCACTAGGCGGTTCTCTATCTCCACTCTCTTCTTTGCCAACAAGCCATACTTTGAAACCAGTTGTTGGTCACCAGCACTCACAGATAGCTTGCAGCTGAGAG
Source organism: Fagus sylvatica (assembly GCA_907173295.1). Lineage (NCBI taxonomy): Eukaryota > Viridiplantae > Streptophyta > Magnoliopsida > Fagales > Fagaceae > Fagus > Fagus sylvatica. The sequence goes on along the minus strand of OU015771.1, from coordinate 21,726,923 downwards.
ATGTCTTCTCCAACTTGTCCTTGTACAAGCATGAAATGGGTACAAAACTGCCCTTTGTGCTGCATAGCCAACCATGAGCAGCCCTCAAGGCAGCTCCTAGGGAAGCTGAATCTGTTTGGGAAAAAAATCCAGAGGTTTATCCATCAGGCACAGCTCAAAGTTACAAAAGGAGATTCGTATATCATGCCACTAGGAAACTTATAGAAGGCATTCTTGAAGGAGTAATATGACAAAAAATGTGCAGGATGATCAAGTTTTTACTAATGTTCATATGTAGATGGAATATGTCTCTGTTTAGTGTTCTAAATTAAGATTTAAAAGACAATTACACTTATTATAAATAGGAAATGACAGTATCAGGTGTATGCTTCTTACCAGGTCTTTTGACTGTATAGACATCACAGCCAAAAATGGAAGCTATTGAGCAAAGGATGCTTTGATTTGCTGATGCTCCCCCAGTGGCTATTATTCGTTTTGGAGGAGAAGGCATCCCAAATCTTTCTGCATGAGCTCGCATTGAGAGGAACTGGCCTTCAATTAATGCCCGGACCTGCAAATAGTTGATTGTTATTCATGAAGAGGTCATGTAGGATCTGATCTACCTAAGTAAACAATCAAGATTCAATTACTGACCTCAGAAGGAGGATCAAATTCCTTTACTTCCTTCTCATTCAGGCCCTCTAAGGTGTCGCCTGAGAAATTTTCAAGAACATAGCGATGGAAGCCAACTGGGAGCATAAAGAGTGGTGAGTTTCTCATTTGATGCTTATTTTACAATAAAAGTAAGGGCATATGCACCACTTGTCATTGCCGCAAATTGGATATGCCACCACATCTAAAAATAAATAAGGAAAAAAGAGCCCATAGTCGGTCCTACATCCATGGGAGCAACTACATATTAATTCCATCTAACCAATCACTGAGTCTTATTGGTCTATTTGGCTCCTCATGAATCTGTCAGATCAGAAACAACCGATAATTTTAACCAGCTGTTCTTCAAAAATATTTTCTGGTGGAAACCACTGAAAGGTGGATCTCAGTGCCATCTTATATGTTTAGTAGAAGTATTGTATATTGAAAACCAGCCCAAAGTAGGGGGAAATTCAGCAGGAGATATTGAACAAAGATGAATGGCCGTAGTCAAAAACCTACCTGGGAGGGGAGGAAGAATTTCATGCTCCTTGTAGTAGAAACCCATCTTTCCACCTATTGCAGAAACTAAAATGAGTAAAGAATGAAAATATAACAATTAATACCAAGATAAGTATTAAAAGCAGAAAATAACATACCATTCAAAGGTGGAGTTTGCTGAAGAAATTTATTGAAAACATCCCAAGACTTCTCCGCATAACGGTTGCGCACATCTAACAACATAAGAGTCACTCTAGGAAACTAAATATGGCTTGATTTGAACCACAAGAAACATGTATCAGACAAAAGTATTACCTTCACGAGTAAGGGAACCATTCTTGTACACCAGCATTACCATGTAGCTATCAGGGTCCACAGGATTGGGGAAAACATGTCCTTCCAGTCTAGGTTGAGGCTCTGTAGCAATCCCAAAGACCTGAGCAATAAGCATGAAGAGATTACAACTAAAAGGAATCTGTATCAATCCAGATAAAACAGAAGCTTGAGTAGTAAGAAAGCAACATTGCTATTCAGCTCATGAATCTTGTTGATGCGGGAAATGGAAATAAATATTTGGTTTTATTTAATTTTGGTAGTCAATTGAATCCTAGGTTATCCATTCTTTATTTTTCAGTTCTTCAACTTTATTGTTGCATCATTTTGGTTTTGTCCTATGTCACTTGTATCATGCAATATTAAAAACTAATCAGCACGTAATGATGATGGTATTTACTTCCATAAAAACTGTCAAGGGATGCTACTGTCTGGTCAGAAAATAAACTACTCCACATTCTAGCTTACGAATACAAACACAGACAAGTAAGTTTGAGTGTTTAACTTACAGTGTCACTGGTGCCAACACTGATTGCCAAATCCCCTGGAGTATTTAGGGTTAAACCTGCAGGTTCAAAATACTTTCAGATGATAAAAATTCATCAAAATAGAGAGGACTGCAAGCCAAAATTAGAACTGTTGGAAAAAAAAAAAAAAAAAAAAAAAAAAAGGTTTAACTATTGTTTTCGTCCCTGAACTTTGAAAAGTTAGTTTTTCATCCCTGAACTTTGAAAAAGTTCGTTTTTACACATGAATTTCGCCCTGAACTTTTTTTAAAAGGACGAAGCTAAAAAATGGAAAGTTCAAAAACAAGGAAAACTAACTAGGACAGAACCATTACTAATTGCCAACATATGTAAAGAAGCCAATATCTCCATCTCAAGCAAATGGCTTGATTCGAATAGGCCTTGTGACACTAACTTGGGAGACATATGAATGCCATTGTATACTTGACAATATGCATCGTTAATCATTTCCTGTCACTAGGGCACCTGGGCAGTCGTTGACTAGGAGATTATTAAAGAGCAACTTTTTTGGAAAATATTTTAAAAGGAAAAAAAAAAAGTAGACTATCTTCTTCTTTAGTTTTTATTTTACCTCTTAATATCAAAAACCCATATAAATATCATATGCATTGATTATCAGATCCTTTGCTAGCATATGATTCAAAATACATTAGTTAGATAAAAAGTTAATTCAAATCTTCAACATTGTCCCGTTGATTATCATATGCATTGATTATTAAATAAAAAGAAATATATTATAACAGGCTCTGTACTGAATTTGCATAGAACTATGTTCATTGGTCAGGAAAGCAACAATGTCCTGTGGTTAAGTAAACAGGTATCAAAAGGGCAACCAGTGGCACTGTTGTATAGATAAGAACATACTTTACATAAGAAATTAACCATAAATCCTGGTAAGAAAATGATGTCTAGAAGGTGTCTTAAAGAATATACTAACCAAATAAATATGAAACCAGAAGTTAGGGATGAAAAAAGATTATGCACCTGCCAGGCTGTTAGGGTTGTCTCCTGACCACTGAACAACTAAGCAGTTCTTATTGAAGTGGAACCTGAAAGTAGATTAAATGAATTTCTAGACGTCAATCTAAATAAATTCTTCAAGCAAGATGCACAAATTTTACGCATATACCTCTGTATAGACATACTTTTTCCAAATTTCAAGGTACTTCTCAATGCAATTTGGATCCATTGAGGTGATCAAATGCAGATGTCACTCTTAGGTTTGTTACACCTAAATTAATAGTACTGGTGTGAAATAAGTTTATATGTTCTTAATGCATAGAAACAGTTAACACATGAAGTTGAAATTCATCAAATGTCCACAAATTGCATTTCAGAGCACATGTTAATACTCCAACATAGTCAAACACTATAATTTACACTGATATTCTTAATGCTAATCATATCTCAGACAGGAAAAGGCGATGAGATAACTTAAGCCAATCAAAGCAGACACTACAATCTCAAGAGAACATCAAAGCCATTACTAACAAAAATAAAAATTGCTAACCTCTCCACAAAGTAGGAAGCAATATAACCAGCAACAGCATGCGCAGGGGCTAACTTTCCAAGTTTTTCCTCCAAACTAGGGGCAGTGGCCTGTAGAATTATAAATTCAATGAAAATTAATCAAAAAGGAAACATCAAACTAATTATCAAGCTCCAAAGCATTTATTTATTTATTTATTTTTATTTTTTTTTACGAGTAGCAAAATCAACTCCAAAAGAATCATGGTATTTGATCATGAATCAGGATGTCCCAAAGTATAACAAACCTCTAAAACGATCTTAGACCAGGCCCTTTGCTTTATGTCCATCAAGTTCATCCCAGCACCATCAGTTTCATCAATACAAGCATAAGCACCAATAAGAAGAGATGCCATGAAAGAGCTAACAAGGGAGATCCTCTCAGTATCATGATATACTTCTGGTTGTGTCTCAAATATCTTCCTAATTTGTGGTCCAGTGTATCTTTCATGCGCACGTGACCCGGTAAGTTGAGCTAATTCCAATGCTCCTCCAACAGCTTTCTCAATCTCTCTACATTGTGCCGTGGTACTGCTGTCCATCCATATAGGTGATTCCTTTACAGAAAAGGCACTGCCAAGCTGATCCACCAATGCCTTCTTGGTATCCAATGAAGACAATATTGCAGAACTTCCATTCTTCCAATACACGCTACCGTGTTGCTGTCCACTACCCGAAACAGCAGCAATTTTCCCAAAATCCAATTTTTTTGAGAGTTTTTGAAGCATGAGATCCAAAGCTTCCACCCACATTAATGTTGGTGAGACAATTCTGCCATTAACCGAGCTGTCCCGGTAAACCCCATCTTTGGTTTGGTAATGGGGCAACTCAGTATCAAAATGAACCAGCTCTGAAATAACAATGTTGAGATTGGAGTCCAACACAGTTGCCTTTAAGGACCTTTGGAAAAACAAAAAAACAGAAAAATTTCAAGCAACTCAGATTACAAATATTCCAATCCTCACACAAATAATTGTCAACTATAAAAAAAGAAAAAGAAAACACAGATGCAATGCACTGATCAATAACAGCTTAATCCCAATGCATGAAATAATTCCAAACCCTAATCAATTCCTCTATGAATGAAATGTGATCAAATTATAAGAACCCATTAACATAAACACACCAAACAGTGAAAAAAGCGATCTGGGTACTTTTGATTTAGTGATTATAATCAAGGAATGAAGTGAGAAACAGAGTAAGAAAGATAAAATAATGGCTTACTGAGTAGAGCTATCAAATCCAAGAAAATATGAGTCTTGAGGGAGAGACAATTCCGCCATTGGAAAAATACCAACACCAAGTGATTCTGAGATGGGTTTTAAATTTATGAATGAAGTTGAGGAAAATTGGCAGGGGTCACAGACTCTGTTCTTCTTCTCAGCTTGTTTTATATTATTAGTGGCGCTTGGAACGGAAATTAGCTTATATAATCCAATTAAAGCGCAGCTTTTCGGGATAAGGACCAGAGATTTGGTAGTGCTTAGTCAGTATAATTTAATTCGGGGTTAAAATTGGATAATGCTTCTTTTTCCTCACCTAATCTAATTCATTCACTCTCAAAAACATGTCAAATTTATCCCAACCAAAAAATAAAATAAATGATTGACCAACAGAAGTCAGCCACGTCAGAATTACAAAGATAGGCCACTCTTTTTATCTTAAACTTTTTTAAATCTTATCTATTTATTTTATAAGAAGGCATATTAGATTTTCCCATGTCATCCAACACTTTCTGGTTTGTAGATAAAAATTCAAAACGTCATTAACTTAAAAAGAAATCCTAATTATTACTAATTTGATATCTATTTAAATTATTAATGATATATCATACTCAAATTTATTATTTTTAAAATAAAATAAATAAGATTTTAGTTTGAACATTTTTTTCATTATCACATATGATATTCTAATTAAGTTCTAGTACCACTAAAAATCTTTTGAAGGAATTGTAGGTAGTACCATACACTTGGTGTGTTAATGTTATGTTTTTATTTTTCTGAAGTTGGAATGTAGAATTAGTTAAGGTTGTAAACTTGTAATCAATTCGATAGTTCATGTCAAAATCTTCACCAAACTTATACGTTTAGATTTGGCTTTTTTTTTTTTTGGTAATAAACTTGATTTTATTTACCAACTTTTTAATTAATTTATTTCTTTCTCGTATAAAGTAAATACAATGATTAATTTTTTCACAATCTATGCCGATGAGTAATCATTCTTAACTTAGGTTCACCAACTTGTATTATTAGAAATCATTCTTAAGATTTTATACTAAATGGATCATTTCTATTATTAATAAATTAAAAATACTAATTTTCATTTTGCTCAAATATATATATATATATATATATAGAGAGAGAGAGAGAGAGAGAGAGATATTTTCATACTTACAAGCTTATTCACTAACATTATTATATTTGAGCTAAACTCATAATCTAACTTATTGAGTTTGATTATATTAAATAAACGAACATAAACAAACTTACACTTATACCAAGCTTAAACCTTATTGTGGTTTCCATTAAAATAAGAAACACCTTAAAACTTTGAGTGTAACATTTAACCTCCGCGTAGTATTGTCTTATGTGTAAACTGTTAATTGTGTAACACTTAATCTCATGAATGTTTTGAATATAACACTGAACCTCATAAAAGTTTTGAGTGTAATACTTAACCTACTTGGGCTTTTAGATATAACATAAAACTCCAAGTAATACTATTTTATATGAAAATAATATAGACACATATTATCATATGAAAAACTTACGATTTGTTTTCACGTGATCAAAAGTTTGCACTCAAAACTCCAAGTAGTTAAATAGTCAAATAGCAATTAATTATAATTTTCTTTCTAAGTAATACTGTTTTATATGAAAATAATATAGACACATTATCATATAAAAAACTCACAATTTGTTTTCACGTGATCTAACAGTTTGCACTCAAAACTCCAAGTAGTTAAATAGTCAAATAACGATTAATTATAATTTTCTTTCTTTTGTCCCCCGCTAGGTTATAAACAATGAATACCTTTGCTCTCAATTAGTTCTAAGGGACAACAAGAGAGATGAACGATTGAAGTTGCTCAAGAAAGGATATCACTCGCTAAACTATTTTATAAAGGATATTGTTCATCTCTAATCCAGTTTAGAGTGAAATTCCATTAACCTATTATGTAACGATTCAAATTACTATACATATGTATTTTTAGTTATATAATCTATTTAATGAGTCACGTGATTTGTTTATAAAAATAATATCGGTGGATTACTTTTTTGAGATGAATACACCTGGATGACTTTAAATAATATATTTATGAACTCTATCCTTTTATAAATATTAGCTCTAACCCCTCTTACTGCCCCAAAGTCACAATAAAATGTTCATCTATTCTTTTATACGACACTATTTATTATTGCATACAAATTGTATGCAGGATCCCTCCTCTTATATCTAATAGTAACTGCATCAAAAGTATAACCACAATAGGAATCTACCTGACCTAAACCATAATTACATCACTATTTCTTGAAGCGTCACTAGAAATAAACAAAGGGTCTACCTTAACATGTGTGCCCCTGGCCTCTCGGGAAGCACAACATGATTCACATTTAGCTAACCAGATATTCAACTTCCTTCGCGTGGAACCTGCTTCAAGCCAATGATTTACACAGTGGCCAATGGCTACATGTACGTCTGCCCATCTTACATGCAAGGACATGACCAAGAAACTCATCATTCTTGGTCCTTGATGCTGAAAGACAAAGTGAGAATGCCCAACTGAAGACAGGCTAGACAAGCCGAAATGCCATCACACCCATTATCGAAATAATTCAGGGAAAGACCACATTATGAATCTTGCGAAAACGTCAGACTCCAAAAACTCAATATGAGCAGCACGTCCGATGAAGGTGTTTAAATTCTTGCCATAGGAGGATGTATCAAAGTTGACATCACATCGAATGAACACTCGATGCTCAGAAGAAGGGGCTCGTATCTGGTCCAAGCAATCATTTAGCATCTCCAGAAATACTTTGCCCTTTTTTGAGAAGTCCCAAGAAGCTGCTTGGCACAATTCAATTCTGGCTGAATGGTATGGAACATAACCATCCTGAGGGACATAAATGAATTAATAGCATCCCGTTTAATGGAGAAAACATGACACTAAAGATAAAAATAAAATGCAAAAAAGTAATTTTTTTCAGGTCTTCCTACTTGCTCAGTCAACTAAAACAAAAGTAGATTTAATATAAAAAATAAAAAATAAAAAAAATGATGCATCATTAAGAACTTTTTTTTGGATAAGTCAAATATAAAAAGAACTTTCATATAGAAAATGCAAAAGCAATCACAGAAATAAAAGGAAATATGCACAAGTCTTAGTTTTCGATACATTGTAAGTGGGGGGGAGGTGGGATTCGAATCTTGGATGTTTCCATTGGAAACACTAAGAAAAATACACAAGTCTTTCTTAAGTGACTTACTTCAAGAAACATTAACTAAACCAAATGCCATCCGTCAGAAGTTGCATTGCAGTCTAGTGCTTCTAAAAGAAAGTCTGGAATCATTAAATACAAAGCACCATTACCATTTCTTTCACTCTCAGGCCTACATTAAACCTTCCAAAATGTACAAAAGAACAAAATATACAGTGTCCAAGAAGATAAGGACATGAATTTTATTAGGATGTATGAGTGGTGCCAACACAATCCAAACACAAATTCAAAAAGAGAAATATGGATGGCAAATGTAAGATAAATCCAACTCTAATGAATGTAGTGAAAACAAATGGTCTGAAGAAGTAAGACTATTCCAAATAAGCCTGTGGAATAGAAAGGGATACCTGAGGTGATGATAACAGGATGATATGCCTGAAATTCTCCAGTGTTTTTTGCTGAAATAAGAAAACATATATGTTTTGAGTATTTAGACAAAGAGTAAGATGGCAAGAAAATAGCATCACTTTCTCTCTCACTCACTCTCTAAAAAGGTCCGATCCTCCATTATTCACTTTGAAAGTCAACAAATTACATTGACTATGCATCTACACTTATATCACAATTTTATTTCTCCTAAAAGAGTGCAAAAAATACACAAGGCCACAATCTCATGGTTGGGGCATGAAATCATATTTTCTCTTTTGTGTGTCTGTGCAGAAAAAAGGAAGAAAAAAAAATGTTCTGTTTAAAAAATAAGATAAACATGATCAACAGAAAAAGAGCTTTTCCATTACCTTACACAGTTTGTAGAAGAAAGTATTTTGGAGATCTGGATCATCTGTGAAAGTAAGCTGATGAATGCACTGTGTGCCCTTAAGCTTCTTCAAAAGCCACAGCCCAGAGTTAAATAAAGAGTTTGAACTATAAAGATACCCCAAGTGTGGACCAGATATAGAAACATATGTATATAGGTATTTTAGGAATGGCTCCATAATGCTCTCTGCAAAAAAAAAAAAAAAAAAAAAATGCCAAGATCTAGAACCAACTAGAAACTGAAAGCAAAGCATGGCATCCAAAGCTATGATCCTACCTGCTAATGCTGTTCTTAGAATCACATTTCCAATAGAATGTCCCACAAAACTAAGCTTAATATCTCCTAAGCGTCCAGATCTTGAAACTTTATCCATTTTCTTTTTAACAAAAGCAACCACTTCCTGAGCAAGCCTTAGTCCCATTTGTCTGAAATCATCAGATGTTTTGTCTTCATTTGCTTCGGACATAAGAAACTCTGTCTTTGGGTCTATCATAAGCCACTGATTCCGAACAAGCCGTAAATCCAGGTGATGCCCCTACAGTGTTTTGAGTTGTAATGAGCGAAATTAATCTTCCGTTCTATGCTTCAACTACAATGCAGTACAAAACATGAATAAAATAGACTTGAAAGATCATGTTCTGGTAACCAAACTGAGTATAGAAATAATTAGCTTTATATACCATGAAGGATCTACCATGTGCACTTTTTTTATCCTAGTAATTACTGATATTGAACTCCCACTAGCAAGCACAATATACTAGGGTAACAGGACCAAGACATAACCATAAAAACCTACTCAAATACTAACAATAAAATTCTATTCTTTTAGCAACTGATACGCAACTTTCCCATTCTTACTTTTGAATCTTCTGATTTTATAATAGGGTGAAAAAATAAATATCTTGATCTTGTGGCGGTAGAATAAATTATAACAGGGAATAGCTTAACAACATCCATTACCTATCTCACAGGACTCAACTTGTGCCAGTAGCTTCCTTGTCAGAAAAGAAAGTGGGCAAAAGGAAAAGGACTATATTTTAAAATTTGATCTTCTTATCAAAAAAAAATTTGATCTTATCAATACCCTTCTGCCTTAAAATTGTAAAACTCATGAAAAAGGAAATGACCTTTCCTGGCATGGTGAAATTAACTTGAAGTGATGTTTCTGATTAATTAAATTGGTAAGGAGCTGCATACTTGCAATTAACTGTACCATTGCCATATGGTTCTTTTCAAAAGATGAGCATCATTGGCTTACAAAGTGCTAGAAACCTCAATAAAGTATCATAAGACATGAATGTATTTCAACTATGTAAGCAACAACTTAAAACCAAAAGTAATTTCAGAACTCTGACAAATATGCACACCTTTGACAAATATCACTTCAACATAATAGATAATTTACATTAGCAAATAAAATTTTCAATGTGGCAACTTCTAAAACGTCATACATGAGAATGATAAACAAAAAGCAAAGGCATGTTCATATTTAGGCAAGGCTGTAGAGAGCAAAACTTGCCTGAAACCCGTGCACAAAGACAACAATCTTCAAAACACGACCATTTGTTAGTGAGCTAGAACCAGATTGCTTGTTGGCAGCTGCAGAGCTGGGTCCAGTGAGTGAGCCCAATGAATCGGTTACATCCAAACGTCTCAAGTATGAATTTTCACTAGTAGAGCGCCATGGAGCATTCATCACACGTTCTATAATTACAACAGGAATCTGTGATGGATTTCCAAATATATGCATGTCTTGAATTGACCGATTGTTGATCTGCATGAAGCAATACAAATTTATAGAACTCCAATTATATAGAAAACAAGTTTAAGAAAGCAATCCACATGAGAAAAATTACTCACATTCATCTGTGCAATACTTCGCCTATGAAGCTCAGCACGAATAGCTGCAGTTTGTGCAGGCTGTACAGATAAAATAGAATTCCCACGTCAGACACTGAAGTGAATAATCTATTTGTCCACATAGTTGTAAGGGTAAACCAAGATTAACATTCTGTAAACAGTGGTAATAAAGCAATGTAGTACAAATATGAGCACTTACATCATCAGTTAACTTCCACAAACTTGAAACTCTTTTATGGACACCATGGTGGGAAGACTCATCACCCCCACTATTTATATAGTGATGAGGCATCTCAACCTTAGAGTATACCATCCATATCGACCATTCAGCTCTCCGATCCTTAGCCCATGCATCACGCAAGAATTCCAGTATCTTCCTTTCATTAGCCCTAGAATGAATTACAGATCAGCACGTAAACAAGCAAAAACAAAAAAACCAAAGGCAACAACTGTGTCACAGGCTCAAGTCTTTATTTTGGTAACTTGTGGCCATGGACAAAGATGTCAAAATCCACCAAGGCAGAGGTTCCAAGCTGGTTGTTAATTGCTTTAACGAACTCAGGCTGCTCCTTGGAATATATCAAGTATCTCAGTAACCACTTAGTATCTTGGCAAAAATCCCCTTTATTGTCTCAACAACCTATTTAGCCACTAGTTAACCATCTCAATCCACAGGAATTTTGATATATAAAAGTATTATCATGGATGAACCACCAATAACTATAGAACTTAATAAAATTCATATAGAGATATTGAATTTAATAAAATTCCAGCTGTTTATTTTAAGCTTTGAGGGTGAGATTGCCTTCTCCTTCCTAGGTGTGATTGCCTACAGGTTTCTTCTAATTTCTCATTCAATTCAACTGAACATGACCCCTAATTTAGTAGTAAGTTTTTAAAGATCTTACATCAAAATTGATATCAGAGCCTACTAAAGCTTCTATTCTATGTCAGTATGGTATGCGTTAAAATTTTAGTTGATTGCATCATTATGCATTACAACATTACAAGACTCTTCATATTCTGTGCAATTTCATTTACTTTTCATATTTCCAAAACATTCATTTTTTTCCACTTAGGCTCTTCCCTTCGTGCTTTTGCACCTAGCCTTTAGTGAGCTTAGAGCTTTAATGCACCTTAAGCCTTTAACAACAGTGCTGAATGAGAGAATTTGAATGGGCTTTTGAAATTGAATTTAAGAAAATCAAGCAAAGTCTATATACAATTGTAATGATATGGAGTAAATCTAACCTGTGGAACTTCAAAAATGTATTCCATAAATATGACACTTGATCACCCAATGAATGAAAAGAGTTCAACAAATCACCCCTTGATAAGCTGCGAAGCAATTCCTCACTTCGAAAATCTAGAGTACCATTTGCTTTCTGTTCAAAAACAGAAGAAATTACTAAGTAAACAATAAAATCCATTAAAACCAGAGAAAATTGCAAAAAATAATCAAGAATACTCTGCTGGACAAAATAAAGTAAGGACCTCAAGACCATTTTGTGGCTTGCCTTGTCCTGAAACTTCATCTGCAGCACCCAGATTTGCTCGCAGGACAGAATCAAACAACTTCGTATCATCCATTTTGGATATAAAATCAGTCAAATCAATAGCTTGGTCAACTGCTCGGTTAAGTTTTTGTAGCTCTTCAAGCAAAATGTCACGAGCAGTTAATAATGCTTTAACGAGCATGACATCTTTTAAATCTACAGAAACAACCTGACCCAATGCCAAGCCATCAGAAAATTCAACTGTTAATACATTTTTTTTAATAAGTAGAAAATTCAACTGTAAATACATGAAAGAGCAGTGATTAAAAAACTGGTAAAAAAACAATATAAGCGGATAAAATAAAATGTGCAAGTACTTCCATTCCAAAATACATTAAAACACTGGTTTACAAAAATGATGACTATTCAGATTTTATTTTCAAGTCTTTACTCATTTGGGCATTAGGCGCAAGGGCATTAGCCAATATGGCAAGTTTCTACCTTACCAAAGCTTCCTCATTTTTTGTCCAGCAACATCATAGTAGTGAAAAATATGTTGATGCAGCCAGCAAAGAGTTTGAGGAAAAAAAGATCAAATACCATAAAATTCAAGAATTGTGGTCTTGTTTTGACGTCGGGCATTCTTGGCATCTTTCTTAGTCCTAGTATCAACTTTCTTTAAGTTTAGAAAGTTGTTGGATTAGTTTTAATTAAATTTTATAGAATAAGAATAATTTGTTAATTTATAGATTTTCTGGGTGTGATTTCTTAGGAAATTTAGGTGTAATTGCCTAGGGTTTATCTTTATTTATTTTTTGTTTTATTCACTGTTTTGCACCAAATAGCCATAAAATTCATTCAAGATCCAATATTTTTATTACCTAACCCTACCTAAACCCATAAACATCAAACCCTATTCAAGAAACTTTCAAGATCTCATGAAGAATCCTAATTTAGAGCTGACTTTCCAAAGATCCTACATTAAAAAAGATTTCAGAGCCCACTAAAGCTTCTATTCTGCATCACATGTGCAGGGTATGATGGCATTATGTGAAGCTCTAATATCGCATTGGTCTCATGTGGGGAAGTTCCTATATTCTAATTACTTTTTCATCACGCAAAATAAATTTCAATTGTAAAGTTGAATACAAATTCAGCCTATTGCTTATGCAAATACTACCATTATGCCAAGAAAAACCATGAGTCTAGGGACAACTTTTTTCACAATTGCTGACATGGTTTGTTGTAATTGATGCATAATAAAGAGAGCAATGCTACAGACACAACATTTTCACAACAATACTAAGCTGGCAGGTTTTTATTAGTTCTCATCTGGACCTATCACTTACATCACTTTATTATTTACCATTCACAACTTGACACCTCAGCATTATTGTGAAATAGTTGTGAAAATGTTATGTCTGTAACTTTATTGTAATAAAAATAGTGTCAGTGATGGACCAAGGTGAAACCGTGAAAGCGATGTTGCTCCAATCACAACATGCTACGTCAGCAATTGAGAAAAATATTGTGTCCCTAGCACTACTCCAAGAAAAATAGGACAGAAACTAAAGCTACACTATAAGTACAATTTACAGTAACAAGCACATCCACATGCATGCATAGATAGAATACACACACATACCACAACCAAAACATGCACAGACAGAGTATTGATGACAAACACACATTGTCATCGTTGGGTGGATGCACCAAACAAATAATTATTTGGTTAAAAGAAGCAAAGAGCAATGAGTTTTGGCTCAAATGGAATTCCTCCTCCAAGTACAGGTGAGGGTGAGATCGTGAGTTCAAGACCCATTGAGTGCGTGTGTACCAATAGAAGAAGAAGATAAAAAGAGAGAGCAAAGAATACAAATTACATACACAAATACAAACTGATATGGATGAGCAAAGATAGAGCCATGTTTCTAAGAGCCAAGTAAAAGTTTCAGTCAAATAAATACAATGTGCCAGAACTTACTTGATTCGACCCAACGGAACTGTCACCTGCATCTTCAGCAGTGCTGGAACCACTGAAATAATTCAACTGACCATGTTACTTCAACAAAAAAATAGTGCATTAGAATTAGTTCAGATCTAAAACTTATAACAATGAACTATCCAAAGAAAGAGTAAAATATATATATATATATATATTTATATATAACCTCACCAAGACAGGGCCCTTTGGACCCATTATTGGGTAGGAAACCCCGAATACACAACCCCACCCATCAGAACCGTATATTGGGTAAAAGAAAGTGTAAATAATGGAATGTGATAGCAACCAGATTATCCATTTTAGTAGAATATGTGACAAACCTGGGTACCTTCAGTTGGGACAGGGAAGAACCAACTTTTAGCAGACTGGTGTGTATGCTTACATCAACAAGCACAGCATGGAAAGCATCGAAATGAACAGGGCAATAAGAATGCAACCCTAGAAGAGCTTTAGGAGGAATCCGAAACTCATGCACTGCAGCAGGGGAAGCATCAAGTGAAGCCAGCATCTCAGACCTACAAAAATGAATAACAATCACCATCACACTAAATTCCAATGGAATATATTATTGGGAAAAGCAAACTCTTAGACATTTCAACTCACCCTTTTTTAAGTGCTGGAGCATACAAAAGCTCAAATTTCAAAATAACTGCAGATGTGGGTGGACCCTGCAAATAAGTAGGTGAGACATGATAAAAAGGCCAAAAGGCACACACACACACACACAAAGAGAGAGAGAGAAGCACTACCTCATATCTACCAATAGCTAGATCAAATGAGATCATGATAGATAAGAGAACATCCTGCCTTGCATACTTGATCCGGAAAGGCTGTGTTGAGAAACTGTTGTCTGTGTCGTCAATCCTCCATACTCCATATACATCATCAGAACCCAGATCAGGAACTACAGCTCAAACAAGTTTGACTACCTCTTAGTCCTTAGCTCATCTAAAGAAATATCAAAATTCCCAAGCTAGCAGAAAAGATTCAATTTAAGTGATGCAAACATATCTCCGATCAGTGACAAAATTTAGAACATCTAATAAATCAAAACCATTGAAAGTCATTTAGATATCTTGAACAACTCCTTGGAAAAAATTCTGGAGCAGCCATGTTCTTCATCATGGTTGTACAGAACTGAACTGGCTGTCTTAGAATCTAAATGATAAAATAAAAATGACTACCTAATCACAATCTCAGTCAAAATGGAGGAATTAATTAAAAAAAAAAAACTCAGACAATTGTTTTTTTTTTTAAATTCAGATGATTAAACATCATGTGCAGGGAACATAGATCTACAATCCACATCAAGCTGTGGCCCCTACAATACTAATACTTGAGAAATGAGCAAAGAAGACTTCTTCTAGATAAATGAGTTAGGAAAAATTAGCTTGTAAATTCTTTATTACTTGGGCCATAAAATTTTCTCTCCAAATGATTTAGCCAAATCATTATCAAATTCATTCAAGAAATTTCAAAAGAAGGAAAATTCATATTCCTATATTAAAATTATTTAAAGAACCAAATACTATTTCCATTAACTTTAAAGTTTAAATCTCTAATATTGAGGCTACATTTTGAAATTAGAATATGTGCGTCAGCTTTTCAACACTATTTGTTTTTATTAGTAAAAGTGTTTTATTGAGAAAAAAGTTATCTCATTTTTATTATAATAAACACAAAATAACCTGGAAGAATTACAAAGAATTATGCACAAATATTAAGAGAGGAAACGAAACCAAAAACAGAATTGCTATCCATAAAGCCCCAAACCCATGACCAATCAAAAAGAGTTCGAAAGAATGTTGCTTCCAACTCAGCCATAGAACGTTCCATATCTTCAAACGTACGACAGTTACACTCCCTCCAAATGAGCCACATCAAACAAAGCGGAACGAGGTTCCATATGTCGGATGAGTTCTTTCCCAACCAATCCCACCGTCCGAACAACAGCTCAGCAACTGACCCAAGGAAAACCCACTGAACCCCAAAAGCCTCCAAACCCGACTCCATGGCCTAGATGCAATATCACAATGAAGCAGCAAGTGAGCAACCATCTCCCCACCACACCAGCACATACAACACCAACCCACTACAGTAATTCCCCTGCTTGAAATGATTATCATGGGTAAGAATCCGGCCCCATGTTGTTGTCCAAACAAATAAAGAGACTTGCCGGGAAGCCTTAACACGCCATATACTCTTCCAAGGAAAGAATACAATAGTGGAACCCCAAATCACCTTATAATACGAACACTCACTAAACACACCATCCCCAGTTAACTGAAAACTCATCTTGTCACATCCCACCCCTTGAGGGATTTTAGAGTAAATGAGATCCAGAAAGGAAGTCACAAACTCTAACTCCCAATCATGAAAGGCTCAGAGGAACCTTACATTCCGACTCCTCTCAACCCCCTCCAAGGGACTTGTCAAGGTAGAGCCTACCAATACGTCTTTGTCAACTGTGCAAGATTAAAGCTCAGGATACTTTATCATGTCAATCACCATAATTTAAATTTTAATTCAAGAATGACCACCTTCACAACATACCACAAAATACTAGAATTGTCAGTTTTCAATGCAGGCTAATCGATCATCAATATAGCTCAATCTTGAATCCATAAAGCCACTGGCCAACTGTAAAAACTGCAATGTTCATGTTTGAGCCTTAAAAAGAGTCGTTTTATACCATATACTTGCAATTTAGGTATCCTTCTGAAAAGTGCATGTGTGCAGACACACATTAAATCTTCAAAGAGCTCTGGACACATCATCAATATATATATTGATTCTTTTTATCCTCTCGTTTTGTGTGTATGTGTGTTTGCATTTGATAAGCAATTCCAAAAGTCTATAAACTAATAAATAAAACTTCCATAATTTCAATTCACATATTAAAGAAAACAAACAAGAACAGAAGATTAAAACCAGATACATAATTAATAAAAGCAGAGAGAGCAGCTACTACAAATCAAATAACACACCTTCATATTGAACAACTCTTGCTGGAGTTCCTAAAGAGGTATAGTCACTGTCTTCCCATCTCATAGTAATCTTAATCTGATACCATCTGAACAAATAAAAAGCCGATAAGCACAAGTGTAATTCATCTCAGAGACGTAGTTTAAGTAAAGAAACAAATAAATAAATAAAAGAAGTTCAGAATAAGTAGTGAATTAACAAGCACATACCCTTGCTGGAAAAGGTCAAGATTGTGAAACCTATGAATGTAAATGGCAATTTCCTGTACAGTGTCCAACATAGCCACCGGCTTAACCCTTGCCGGGCGGGGCTTTGCATCAGGCAACCTCTTTGCCGACGAAGTCCTATAATTCAAACCAATGAACCATCCCAAATGCCGCAACATACGTACCCCACTATCAATGAAATTTGCATCCCTTTCTTCTTCAATCAATATCACTTACATGGTACCACCATAACCTCCTCCAAATCTACATATTTCTTTTCTTGACCCCCATAATTCACAAACAAATCAAACAAACTCAATCCCACAAGAATTTCACAACACTTCGCTGTATGAATCCACTTTCATGAATTCTCAATCATCAAAATCATAAGAAACCTCTAGAGCTGCAAAGATGTTATGACATAATCAGGTAGGTACAAGAGTGAAAAGCAAACAAACTTTTGAGAATTATTTAGATAAAGAATGATGTTGATTTATTACCATGATTAAATTCAACTAATGTAGCTTATCATTAATAATTCACACTGTACTGAAAGTTGACAATTCCAAAAAGACCCAATCAAGGTCCTCCTAACACTTACCCTTTAGACACGGAACAAGAACACATTAAATGCTACTTTATTAGCTGCAATTCACGTTGCGTGCTTAGTGTGCACAACTTTACGTTGTGTTGTCCATATTTTCCAAAACGCACAGATTTGACTTTCTTTTAGAAAAAAGTGAATATGAGAAAGATAAAGGAACATTAAATGCTCAAAATCCATGGAATCAAAGTGTGAAAACACATTGGCCATCACTGATTATTAGTGCATTAATTAATAAGAGACCAAATTATTCAACATTACTAACTGTCTCCATAGAGTTGAAGCATCTGAAACCCAATTCTCTCAAAACTATTACACATTCACTTTTTTGTTAGCATTTCAGATATGCTCATAAATCTTATATTAAAGTTAAATGGAAAACAATTATGACCAAAAAAATGTATATAAAAAAAAAAAAAAAAAAAGTAAATGGAGAAAGAGAAAGGGAAAGCATACCACGTGGAGATCTGCTATTTGTGGAAGAGGTGGAAGCTTTTTCGTTAGGGTTCGTGGGTAGCTCTGGGTGCAGAGAAGCGATTACTGTGAGAGAAAAGAAGAAAAAAGATACATCTGAGGCTGTTCCGTCTGAGCTGTACGATATAAACACAAAAACGCTAAATTTGCTTTTCCACTTTCTACCGTGTGTCATTTACGATGATGTCCCCGACAACATGGCCTATCTGTCTCTGTGTTTTTGTTAATTTCTTCGTGTCACTGACGAGTCTCAAATCTCATTGCGTAATGATGTTGAGAATTGGGTTTGGGCCTGGAATTTTGGTCAGAGTTAATTCGGTTGTGTTTAGGCTTAAAGGAGACTTATAAGCCTGGTTGTTCTTACTAGTGGGCTAGTTTTGGGCCCTATCTGAACTAGGCTTACAAATGGTACAACTTTACAATCTATCAAGGTCTCCTAAAAGCTTGCTTAGTTTAAATTTTTGACCCACAAGAAACCTAGTGCAGAATTTGGATTTTGATTCTGGCCCAACTTGAGTGCATGAACAAAAATAAATATGGGTCCGAAGGGTCGTTTTTATTTTATTTTATAATTAGGGTCATTGTTATTTGTTGGGGTATCTTTTTTACTTATAATTCAAGAATTCATAATTGAAATTGGCTTCTTTGATATCTATTTTATTAATGATTTAAAATACCCTCGAAATAAAATTTAGATACAAATTAACCAATAAAATCCTATTAGTAATTTCACTTAATGTTACCAGACAAGTGGGCTACTTTTTAATAGGAAGGTTATCTCTTTCCGTAATTTTAAATTTTAAAAATTAGCAACAATTACTCTCAAGATAAACTCTACATTATTTCAATAAAAATAAATAAATAAATAAACTCTACATTTCTAAAAAATATAAACCATTAGGAGTAATATAATCCAATATTTTCTAGATTCTTCAATCCAAAAACCTGGAATTGAAAACGGTATACCGTTTTATTACATGCTTTTGTGCTAAAAAATGATTTTTTCTGCTTTTTTTTTTAAGAAATGCTGAGAAATAATTTGACTTTCTAAATTAAGCAACAATAACCAAACATTAGTTCCAAACTCTTGGGTCGAAAGACTAGCTAATTAAGGTTGGCCACTTATATTTGTTTTAATCATTCTATGTTTCTATCGTATCCAAAGTCATACTCTATCACCTCCTCAATCGACATTTCATTATTTATTACTTTTCCTAGTTTATTTTATGTCTTTCTCGACTTTAATCAGCTCACAATTTCTCATTGATGCAATATTAATCGCTCTCCATTGCACATGACAAAACCATTTGAAGCGACAATTCCTCACCTTTCATCAATAGAAGCAACTCTTATTTTTAAACAAATTTATTAATTTCAAATCTTATCTTTCCTTGTATTTCCACTTTTTCACCTTAGTATTCTCATTTTAACTATACTCATTTTATGAACATTTAATTTTTAATAACCCAACATTCAATATCATTAAGCATAGCTAGTATTATAGAAATTTTATAAATAAAAAATATATTAAGGGAAAAAAGAATATTGTTCTCTATCTTTATGGTTTAATAGCCCCACATCCAATACCACAAAGCATCGTTCGTCATGTAGTTATCTTATAAAAAATAATATCAAGGGAAAAAATAATGTTGTTATCTGTCTTATGGTGACTTAGAAGCAAAAATCCAAGATTCCCAAGATTTGAGAGATTGGATTTTATAATTGGGGATGGCAATGTGTCAAGTATAATATGTTTTTCCGACTTAACTCAACTCTAACACAGTTATTAACAATGTTAAAGGTAGAGTTAGTTTTCAGGGCTGACTGTCATTTCAATTGAAGTTTGGGGAAACCATCAATTCGTGAATCCTCGAGATGTTAGTCATGTAATTAAGTAATTTACAAAATAAATAAATAAAGAGACAATCTCCATTATACAAAGCATCGTTCATCATGTAGTTATCTTATAAAAAATAATATCACGAGAAAAAATAATGTTGTTCTCTGTCTTATGGTGACTTAGAAGCAAAAATCCAAGATTCCCAAGATTTGAGAGATTGGATTTTATAATTAGGGATGGCAATGTGTCAAGTATAATATGTTTTCCCGACTTAACTCAACTCTAACACAATTATTAACAATGTTAAAGGTAGAGTTAGTTTTTAGGGCTAACTGTCATTTCAATTGAAGTTTGGGGAGACCATCAATTTGTGAATCCTTGAGATGTTAGTCATGTAATTAAGTAATTTACAAAATAAATAAATAAAGAGACAATCTCCATTATATTAAAATCTAAAATAGACAATCTCTATTATGAAAATCTATACTATAATGTAAAACCGAAGCTTTTTTGACTTTTAGTTGACCTCATCATATTGCGCTACATAAGTTTTTGAAATCTCACAATTTTACACCTCATTATTTTAATATATATTTTCTAATTGAATTTAAATTTTATTCTATTATTAAACATTTCATTAGAATTTTGACACATCATATTTTCTTGGCTAAAATGCATAATCACCTCCTGGGGTTTGGCTCAGTTGCAAACAGACCCCCTGGGTTTTGATTTTGCAATATAACCACCTGGGGTTTTTAAATTGGTGAAATTGACCCCTCTAAGTATATTTTTTGTCAATTTTGCTAACAAAATTTGTCATATGCATTGCACTTGGGTTTATAATAATTAATTTTTTATTATAAAGTGGTCACATATAATGCATATGACAAATTTTGTTAGCAAAATTGACAAAAAATATACTTAGAGGAGTCAATTTCACCAATTTAAAAACCTCAGGTGGTTATATTGCAAAATCAAAACCCCAGGGGTCTGTTTGCAACTGAGCCAAACCCCAGGGGGTGATTATGCAATTTAGCCTATTTTTTTAATATAAGAATATATTATTCCATATATAAAACACAATCATAATTAATGTCTAATACTAAAATATATTCCATATATAAACACAATATAAATATCTTTTAATAATAATCATAATTATCAATTTTCATCAAGATTTTTAGAGTTCTTTTTTTTTCTTATGTATTTCATTTAATTTTGTTGTTGGCAATGGAGAAAGATGGATGGATTTGTTATAATGAAACCATGTGAGCTTGAAATGAGTTATGAAAATTATTTAGGTTTGATCATATAATCATGTGTCCATGTATTTATTTGTCCTTTTTCTTATTTTAAGTATCCTTTATTTTATTTTTGGATGGAAACATGATCCATATGGTAAATATAAACATGAATCGTGTTTTATAAAAATTGGACTATATTCAACTTATGCCAAAAGAAAAATTACATTATATTAAATTTTAATTATCCTATGGTAAATACTTTCTTAGTTATTTTTTTAAACCAAAAAAGTAGGATCTATCCTAAATCCGATTCGTAAAGTCTCTTTATCGATCTTGCCTACAACATTTTGAACTACAAAAAAAGAAAAAAAATATATATTCAACAAAAAAGTAAAAAGGAATCAAAATTAATTTAGATTTTATTTTCAATAATTTTTCTGTGCATCGCACAGGTTTGCGACTAATAATCTTATAAACCTAAATAAAAATATGTAACTCATATTAAAATAGACAATCTCCATTATGAAAATAAATAAATAAATAAAGAAAATCACGATCCAATATATACAACGAATTATGCTTTGGACACAGTTATACGGAAGTAATAATGCTCCATGCATATCTGTTAACACGATCCAATATATACAACGAATTATGCTTTGGACACTGTTATACGGAAGTAATAGTGCTCCATGCATATCTGTTAACACGATCCAATATATACAACGAATTATGCTTTGGACACAGTTATACGGAAGTAATAATGCTCCATGCATATCTGTTAACACGGTTGACCTGCTTTACGTGATCTATCATCTATGGATTAGAATGGTATATATAGGATGACATAAAGTAGATGTAAGAAACGCAACTACAATCCAGAAATAGACAGATAGGTACATACGTGGTCCATTGGGAAGAAGAAAAACGAAAAAGTAAAATTCGTGGCAGAAAAAATCAACAATTAATTAAACAAGTTTGTTTTCATAAAAGAAAGAAAAATGGAGTCGTCTCATCTCTAGCTTTGTATGGACGTGGTGGGTACTGGGTGGAAAAGTGGGGCTCGAGGTAGACCCGTGAGCTGTGACCTCAAATGTTGTATTATACTGTTCGGAATCAAAACCATGGAACTATGGAAGAACCTGTTAAAGGGGGACCCCTTTTACTTTGTTTCGCTCTCTTTCTTTCTATATCTATAGGGTTGGTGATAAGATCCTCCCAACTTTGTTTGATTTCGTTTTTTTTTTAATAAAAATGACTGGGCCTGCTCCAACCGACTGAAACATGGCTTTTATTCATCATTTATAGTTCTTTGTCATTTCTGTGTTATGTACCCACCATCAATCTCTTCCTATCATAAAGTGTTCCTTTTAACATGCATGGTTTCTTTCATCCATATATGATTATATCTATCGCACAAAATTATGTGTCTCAATCAGTCTCTCCAATGTCCAATCCTTGCTAGGAGCCAATAATGCAAGCATGATACATACTAGTATACTCTCTTTTCTTGGTTGATGAAAATACATACTAGTAGTTATCCCATCATCAGGTGTGACCCGAGCAAGGGTAAAGTGGACGATCGTTTTAGACCTCACCTTAAAATTAAGCCTTATTCCAAAATTTTTTAAAACCTTTATTGAAAGATCTCAATATATTTATATATAAAAAAATTAAAAAGATCCGTATATTTAAAACAAGCATTTAAATTAAGCCTAATAATAATTTATTTTTTTTTTTTTTTTTTTTTTTTTTTTTTTTTTTTTTTTTTTTTTTTTTTTTTTTTTTTTTTTTTTTTTTTTTTTTTTTTTTCTAACCCAAGTATGTATGAGAACAATTTTTGGTATTTATTTAATGTGAAGAAGCTAACTTCACTAAATTATGATAATTTGAAAAATATTATGTTAATCTTGAAGGTTTTTTAAAACCTAATAATTTTTTTGATCTTGATGGTATTGATTTATTTTCAGACTTAAAAGTCTTACAAGAGATTTTACCAAAAGAAAAAAAGACAACGACAAATATACTTAATTTTATCAAGGAATTGAATTGTTCCAAATGCATCTATTGCATATAGAATATTATTGACTATACTTGTCACAGTCGCATCCGTTGAAAGAAGTTTTTCAAAGTTAAAATTATAAAAATCTTACTTGCAATCAACTATGTCACAAGAAAGATTAAATGGATTAGTCATATTATCTATTGAACACAATTTGTTAGAAAATATTGAATATAAAAGTTTAATTAGTAATTTTGTAGAGGAAACTGCATGTAGAATAATTTTTCAATGATTTTTTTTTTTTTTAAAGATAGAAGGTCTCATTTTTTTGCACCGCCTCAGGCCTCGTAATTCCGAGGGCCGACCCTGCCCACTATCCTCCGGACTCATTAATCATGTTAGGGTTTATAGATATGTTTGTATTTCCAGCTAGTATCAAAAGATTCAAAACATAATTTCATTTGAATTGTATTAATAAAATTATGTTAAGGTTGAGTTTAGTTCTAAAGCCGCTAATAGGACGAGTTCATCAGTTACTTCGGGGTCAATCTAGATTTTTCAAATACTAATCCCACTTAATTTCAACCTCTCTTAAAATTTATTTATTGCGTGATCACCATATTTGATTTACAAGATGCTATAGTAGTTATTTCATAACTTAAAATATCCCAAATGATATAAGCATGTCAATATATGGTAGCTGCTACAGTCATTGTGCACTAATGTGATAGTGAAAATAGGGCAATCTCCGAGTTTGTAGTCAAAAGTGAGGTGCTTGACTCTCCCTAGCATAAGGTACCAACTCCCACAAAACATGAACAAAAGTCCTACTTCGATTCAATAATAGACTTTTGCCCAAATGCATCCGAATTGGGCTTTGGCTGACCAATAATTGGGTATGACAAAGTGAATCTAACCCCACCAGGACAATTTGCTAGGTTCATTATTCTGCCCCATAATTATATCATAATCGGGTGAGCTTCAAAGTTCAATCGGTACCCATATTTTAGTCATTCGAGCGTTTAATCCATGGCTTCTGATTGACAATGGGTCAACAAAGCAGTTAGCAACTGAGTATTTAGCGGTTACAATATCATCATCAGGCTGGCAGGCTGTCATTTTCCCTGGGTGTAAATTTATGACGCGCATATTGGACTGCTTGGTTGGGTTAGGACTTAGGAGTTAGGACAAGATTTTGATATATATCTGCAAACGCAGAATATGTTGCTATATTTTGCAGCTTTAATAAATAACATCTGAGTAACATGACATCCCACGCATGATGTTTAACTTTAAATATATATATGTCTTTCTAAATTTGAAAGAGATGTCTGTTTTCTTGCATCCGCCGCGTAATCAAATTGTTTATTGACAAATACTAGCAAAATGCAGGACTTTTCTTGCTTCCTTTTTTCTTCTTCTTTTTTTTTTTTGTTGCTAAACGAAACAGCAATGATAGTGACAACATCAAAGAAGCAGTATATTAGCTAAGAAAATCCTGTCCTACTTCTCTGGTATGATTGAGATTAGTAAAACCCGATATTTCAAATTTTAATTTATAAGTTTTATAACTGATTTAAACACACAACAAAAAAGTCTTAGTTAACTTTTTTTTAATAAAATTGGTTTATTTATATTTCCTTTTTCTTAATATGTAGAGAATATGCTATTGTAATTCTTCAGCATGCGAGATAATTTTGATAGGGATGATTTTTCATGAATATCAATTATTGAATGACCTGTTGTGACATTTAAACTATGTTAGAATATAAGTCCAATGGGTTTAGGCCCATTAATTGTCTTGTATAACTCTTCTTATGTGCATTACTCTTATCTCTGTATATTTCCTTTTTCTTAATATGTAGAGAAAGGCTCCTTCATTCAAAGTGTAATTCTTGACCAAGGAAGCGCTTGCGATGCCCTGCACATCATAATTTTGATATCAAGAGAAGGGTAATCATGATCTCTCGGAAGAACAGAGGAATCATATGAACTATGAAAAACCAGTGAGAAATGGAGCTTTGGCAAACCAAGCTCGTGGAGCTTGCTTTGACCATATAGTGCCCGATAAGCGACACATTTTGAGAAAAGCCTTATTACAGGGTACTGCGCAGCTCCGTTAGTGTCTTTGATATGACATCTTCACCAAACCATGCCTCCAGGCCGTTGTGATCTTATTTCCAAATCAGTTGGTGTCTCTTCACCCAACATGTTTGAGGGGGGATAATAAAATGGGTCTTAGGCCCATATGTTTACTCTTCTTACTTGTGCATTACTCTTATCTCTGCCTATATAAAGGCTCTCTTGAAAGTCAATACAATACATGACTTTGTCTTTAACACTCTAATCATAACAAGTTAACATTTGTAAAAATAAGTATTGAAAAATATTGTCCCTAATATTACTCATCATCACCCATTTTAAAGACTTAATACAATCCATTTTAAATATATGTAATTTTGTTAAAAACATTTATTACCAATATTTGAATCTTGATCCTACCAAATTGGTTTTTTAACTTGATCCAAAAAAATTATATGGAAAAAAAAGACCCTATGAAAAAATGAGAGAGAGATTTGAAGTATGAGGATTACAGATCTTAATTATACAACTTAATTTTATCATTTGAGGGATGGACTTAACACTAATGTTTCTTCTTAAATGTGTCAACCAATTATAAATAATAGTTTGAGGGATTAGAAAATTTTCTATTATTTTAGAAAAAAAATTAGGGTAAAATACATAAACAATCCCTGAGGTTTGAGCTAATGACATAATCTACCAAAATTTTCAATAATATCTAGTTTGCACCCTAAGTGCAAACAGTTTTGGGAAAAAATACATAAACGATATTAAATGTTGTTTGTACGTAAAGGGTGATTGTAAACTAGATATTTTCAAAAAGTTTTGATTGTTTTTGTCATTAGCTCAAACTTGAGAAGTGATCTATGTATTTTACCCAAACAAGTATCATTAATCAATGAAATGGATTAAAAAAAAAAAAAAGAAGCTAGTTCAGTTCAGTGAAGAAAATGTTATCTACAAGCTCATTTTGAAGGATGATTAACTTCTTGTAGTAATTTTAAGTATACCCTTTTGAATAGAAAGCTTGCTAATATTTGGAATATGCCTTTTGGTATTTGTAATTTTCAATGTTAGCTTGTTTCTGGATTAGAAGCTGTTTAATGAAGTGGGTAACAGCTTCTATGTGCACCAAGCTTCGGGTAGGTGGAGATGACATGCCCATGCAGTTTTGACTGGACTTCAATTTGCGTATGAGATTGGTACCCGGTGTTTGGAGATGGAGGTGGGTTGTAAAGAGCTCATTGGAATGGTGCAGATGGATGGTCCATGTGTGGCGCTGCCGGTCTTCTTGTGGATGATATATGTAATTACAAGTCTTTTTTTTTTTTTTTAATTTTTAATATTTTTTTATTGCTTAATAAAAATGTTTAGGCTTTAACTACGGAGGCTTTGTCTTCAAATATTGAACATGTGTGGGTAGTTGTCCTGCTTAAATTACTTCTATTGTACAAGTTTGATTCTTTTCAATAAACAAAAAACTATCGTTTCATTAAAAAAAAAAAAAAAAAAAAAAGCGTGTTTTGAATTTTGTGAGCTGCTTGTATTTGATGGTTTCAAATAGAAATTTATTCGAAAACAAAACTTAATGCATTCTTAACTTTTATTAAAGTTACATTATTTAGAAGAATTTTTTTTGCTAAAATACATTATTTAGAAGAAGAAAACAAAAAAGGATAAAATACTTGCTAGCTTGGGTTTATTTCTAATCAACCCCTTTTACACTGAACAATTTAGTGGTGTTTATTTTTTTTATGAATAAATAAAGGGTAGGTGAGGGACTGAGGGGCGACCTAGGGGTGACTCCCCTCCCTTCAGGGCACTACCATGAGAGCCTCTTACCTGCGAAGAAGCTAGTCATGAAGGGCATGCCGAGAAGGCAAACAATCCCACAAGAAAACTTTGAGCCATGGTTTATCCTCATCACATCCAAGTGCCAGTGAGGTTGAGGATTCGAACTTGTACTTAGAAATCTGCTAAAGAGTCACAAGTCCAGTTCACCATCCGCTGAGCCATCCACTGTTGAGTGTTGACAGTTGACACATAAGGTTAATTTAAGAAACAATGAAATTGCTCCTTCTGTTACATTTCATTACATTTGATGGATGGAAAATCCTATTCACAGGCTTTGCATTTAATTTATTCTAATGGAAATAAAATTTAATAAAAAAAACATTTTTAAAATTCATTTATATATATATATATATTTTTTTTTTCCTCTCTCTCACATTCTTCTTTCTTTCTCTCTTTCCTAGCCTGTGTTTGGATCCTCTACTTAAAAGTGATTTCATAGATTTTTATGCATAGAATTCATTTTGTAAAAAATTTGAGATGTTTGGTTGGGATTTTGGAAAATGCAAAATGCATTCTAGGCAGAATGCATTTTGCAAATTCTCATTTCTAGAGCAGAAGTTAGAATCCAAAATGATTCTAGCTTCTACTTTTAATTTTTGCTAAAGTAAATGGGACCCACTCACTTACAACAGTTTATTACTCGAACAACTCTTTTTTCCCTGCTTAATTTTTCTCTTTCTTTCTTTTATTTTCCTTCCTTCTCTTTTGTTCCCTACTTTTTCTCTTTTTTTGATGTGTTCCCTATTTTTTCTCTTTATTTCTTTTATCTTTGAAAATGTATTCTCATTTTCTCATTTTGCATCAAAGAACCAGGGATGATTTGGAATGATCGTTAGTAATGTTTTTTTTCTTTGTTTAATGTAAACTTGTTATGATGTGCTTTTTCCAGCACTTTATTTGTAATGTTTGGATTTTATGTCACATTATGTTTTTTCTTTTATTTCCTTTTCTTTTATTTGTAATGTTTGTAATGTTTGGATGTTATATAAAAGAGAAAAAAAAACTGAGAAATGGGGGAGGGGTGTGAACTGTGAGGAGGAAATGAGAGAAAAAAAATGAGATGGGTGAGGGGGGATGTATGTGTGTGGTGGGGGAGAAGAAAAAAGAAAGGCAGGGGGTACATGGGTGGTGGGGAAAAAAAAAAGGAAATAAAAAAGGAAAAAAGAAATGGGGAGTGGGGTTTACGTGTATGGTGGAAAAAAGGGGGAGTGGAAAAGAAAGAAGGAAAAAAAAAATTGAAAGGGAAAAAACTAAATTGGTTTTATTTGTATGTTCACTTTGTTTGATGCAAAGTATAGAATTGTGAAAATTTATTAAGAGGATGTCTATAATATTTTTTTATCATAAATGGTTTGTGTATATCTCTATTGCACACAATACACATTTCTCTATATTTTCTTATCACATTGTTCAAATTTTATAAAAATGTGTGCAAGAAGATGTACACAAATCATGACCTATTTTTTTTTTTATTAGTAGACATTAATTTAAATCATAACATAATACTTTATTTCTTTATTACATTGTTAATTTTGTATTGGTAGTAAATGTATTTTTAGCCTTGTATTGAGATATTTAAAAAAAAAAAATGTTAATTACATAATGTATACTAATAATATATTATTTAATAGGAAGAATGCATTCTTTAAAATACCAACCAAACACAATTCCTTTCAGCATAATCACTTCTTATCAGGGCTCGGCCCTGGGGTAAGCCCAGCAAGCCCTTGGGCTTGGGCAACCCCCCATAGGGCAATCACATAGGGCAACCACAGCAGTATACAACCAAATATATATATATATATATCAAGGGCAATAGATCTGTGTGAAATTAAGAGAAGAATAATAAGAAGAAGATGAAGATGTGAAGAAAAATCAAACTGAGAGAAAGAGTCAGACACAGAAAAATTTAAATGCAGCCACACGCAGATATCCTTCTCTTCCTTCAAGAGAGAAAAAGAGAGTTAGACATATGAAATTGTCAGGTCCATGCACCCTTCCAGGAAGAATGAGAAAAGTTGCAGGGGGATGAAAAGGAAATAAAAAGAAGCGTAAATGTGATAAAATAGAAAAGTCAAAGTGACCGTGAGACAGTGAGAGTAGAACTTAAAATTGAAAGGAAGCTTCTTGGAAACTTCATTATCTACATATACCCCTACATAGTTGCTTATTTACCAAAATACCAAATTTAAATATATGTTCTTTTAATATACCCACCTGATCAGTGATCACTTTATTAGGAATTTTCTTTTTTTTTTTTTTTAATGAAAGAAACTAGATTCATTAATTTTTTAGCATAACGTTAAAAAAAAAAACATATAACTTAATTATAATAATAAGTAATAACCATTTTTATTAGTTTTATTAGTGCAGAAAAACAAAAGGAAAAACCTAAAAGATATTGAATTTTATATTTTATGATGTGCTAGTTTGTGAAATTTGTTCTTAGATTTGGTTTTTGAGTTTTAGGTGCTCAATTCTGGCTTTGTCGTTCTTGCACACATTTGGAGATTTTATTTGGCTTTTTGGAAAAGCTTAAGTCGCTCCTCTCCTTCGTTTTCAAGTACAACTCAAAAGCCCTTTTGTGTTTTTCTTAGTTTCATATTTCTAGCAAATTTCCAATCCACGAGAGCACAATTCACAAGTGAGTCATTAACCAATCCATAGTAAAACACTATAACTATAGTTAAATTTTTTTTTTTTTATGTAATTCAAGCTAAAAGTATATTGTAACATTTATTTTGCATCATTTTTTTTTTTTTTTTTATTATATATTTTTTTAATATTAATAATAAGTGGGCAACCAAAATAGGTACAGGCTTAGGCAACCCAAACCTCAGGGCCGACCCTGCTTCTTATAAATAATTTCAATATTTTACCAAACGTACTATTTTCAACAAAATACATTCCCAAAATAAAATATTCAAACACAGGCCTAGTGTCACACAAGTGACACAATTCCAGCATTCAAGAACCACCACACTAATACTCAAAGGCGGAACCACATGTATAGAGACACAGAGGATCATGCCCTCTAAACATTTTTAAAATATAAATGTCACTCTTCTATTTACCTAACATTTTAATAAAAATATATAGATGATCCCCTCAACTCAAACTCTTCATATTTCATATATGACCTTTATAAATTGGTTAAATTTTTATATTTGTTATTATTTTGACCTCTTCATTCTTAAAATTCTAATTTTGCCCCTAATTAATGATACAACTCTCTCTCTCTCTCTCTCTCTCTCTCTCTCTCTCTCTCTCTCTCTCTCTCTCTCTCTCTCTCTCTCTCTCTCTCTCTCTCTCTCTCTCTCTCTCTTCTCTCTCTCTCTCTCTCTCTCTCTCTCTCTCTCTCTCTCTCTCTAAAAATTAAATTCGGTCACTTCCCTGAGAAAAATTTCCACACAACCAAATAACTAGACTCTTCATCGAGCATCTAACACGTGGCAAAAACCAATACAACTATCATCATGCCTTGGCCACCAACAAGTTTCACCTTTAACCCAATTGGCCAGCCATAAAACTAATCTCATGAAACCATCCAAACCAAGCACTAATGTAACCAAAATACATTGTACATGCACCAAAACCTTCAACTCAATCAACCAATTCACACTCCAAAACCATAATTTCACTTAGAAACCCTAAGAAAGTAATGAAAGAAGAGGTCAATAAAACTTAAATGCTTCTGTAACTTGTTCCAATACAATTAAAAAAAAAAAAAAAAAAAACACTTTAGAAGTATGATCTCCAAATTGATTAAAAAGAGATAGACAACCGCCTCTATTGAGAAAAACCAACAAAAATCGAGAAACTACTTGATATCGTAGAGAGAGAAAGCTTATATAATTTGTATAGGATTGGTTCTTTACTATTTAGAGCTGGTGGTGGGGCCCAAGCGAGAAAGCCTAGACAGGGCAAGTTTTGAAGCAACCCCACTGTCCAACGGTGCCTGAGGAACTCGTCATCGACTTCGTTCTCATCATGGAAGCGACTATGGGATGCCTAGGTCTGAAATCTTGAAATTAGGGCTGAGAGAAGAAATAAAGGGAGAAAGTAAATAAGGGAGAGAAAAAAAAAAATCAAATTAATTTTTTAATGATTTTAAATAAATATTTTATTAGAATAAGCAAAAAACAAGTGATAGTATTTTATATACATCAGAACAATTTCATCGTTTCTCAAATGTCATGGGTCAATAACACTAGTTTTTTTTTATACAGATGGAGTCATTTTTGTATTTTGTCAACAACGGAAAACCCTAAGAAAACGTCACCACCCATGACCCATATACAGTAATGGAACTCTACACAAGTTTTCCTTCCATGGCATGAGTTACTTGCTACCCTTTAATCGTTCACTTATATTATCCTTAATATCTAATTGCATTTTACAACTGAAATGGAATATTACTTCTAAAACTGTATTGTCCATCCAGAACATGCCTAAATAAATATCCAAAACAGATACTTGGCATGTCCCCCTTCTTCCTAATCCATCACAAGAGAAACAAAGTACAAGATTTTATTTTATTTGGTATCTAATGCCAGCTACGAGCAAATAAAACACCTTCCAGGAGTATCAAAATCATCACATGGATTGTAAATGCATGCATGTGATGTACCAAAAAAAAAAAAAAAATCTGTAATTCCTAATAGAATAGGTAACAAAGAGACTTTTCCGTCAAGACCACAACATTTTACACAACCTTTGACACATTTTGCTAATGTGTTATGTGCCAATTGATTGGAAAATGCATGTGAGATCAGTGATGAACCCAGGTAGAATGAGTATTAATCACTCACAAGATTCTACAACCACAAATTGTGCACGAAGTTGTAGTCGTAGATGCGTTGAATGCAAAAGGAAAAAGTCTAGGATCACAACAGTTTACACATCTTGTTGATGTGTTGTATGCTGGTTTGTGGAAAATGTTGATGAGACCAATGGTGGACCCCAATAGAATAAGTTTTAACCACTCACAAGATTACATGACCATTGTGCATAAAGTAGTTGTGGTTATAGACACGTTAAATGCAAAAGGAAAAATCTAGGATCACAACATTTTTCACAATCATTTACACAGCTTACTAATGTGTTGTATGTTGGTTGGTGGAAAATGTTGATGAGACCAATGATGGACCCTGATGAAATGAGTATTAACAATTTACAAGATGTCACAATCACAATTGTACCATTATGGTCGTAGACACATTAAATACAAAAGGAAAAAATCTGGGACCATAACATTTTACACAATTTGCTAATCTGTGATGTGTTGATTAATGAAAAATACATATAAGACGAGTGATAGACTCAAGTGGAATGAGTATTAACCATTCACAAGATGCCACAGCTATAAATGAGACACAAAACTGCACTTAAAATTGTGGTTGTAAACACATTTAAAAAAAAAAAAGTATTGTTACATTAATTACCTGCAATTGACAATAAAGTGTGAGATCGAGGATACATTTATTAACTTTGTAAGGCGAACTTCTCCTCCTCTCAAGGTGGACCCGTGTGGGATCTCTGATAGAGTGGGAGGAGTCCTCCGCCGGCGGACCTAATAATTCCCTAAGGCAGAGTGGTGGAATTTTTGATAGTCACTACTCAAGACCAGAAGGGGACCGACCAACTAAAAGTGTGTGAGAGAGAGAGAGAGAGAGAGACGATTGAAAGAGGCAAATTTTAAGAGGATTTCTCGCTTAACTTTCAAAATTCACAATCAATGGGTACCACTAGAAATGTCCAAGTGGATGGACCAAACCCAAGAACATAATATGTGGGGACCGTTGGGGTTTGAAAAGACCAAAACCCACCACCATCAATGGTGCAGATTTCCGTCAATAATTCCACTCCCAATAAGCCTATTTAAGTCAATGACTCTCAATTACTACTAGTGTGTGCTCTCAATTTTTTAATCTCTCTCTCTCTTTTTTGTTCATTCGTGTTTACTCACCCTTCTTTAGTTACTCAATACATCTCTGCCATTTGGTTTTTGTCTTGCTAGTCACCATCATTATTCATTAGCCCCCCTCTCACTTTTTTCCTTTTCAAATACCACCTCCCTTTAGTTTTCATTCATTCAAATGTTCTTTTATATTCATTAACCACTACCTCTTACACACACATAACATACTTTCAAAACTAGAGATGGCAAGAGAGATGCAGAAGAACAGCATGTTCATAGAACATGGGCCACAAGCATTCGAGAGTGACATTCGGAAGAACCTTGACGATGACGGCCGTAGCAAAAGAACCGGTATATATATATATATTCAACTTTTTAACATAAAGTTTTAGCAATATTTGTAGTTTTTACACTCACTCTCTTGTTGTTACATAATTTTGGTTGATTTTGTTTTGATAAATTAGGGACATGGGTGACTGCTAGTGCCCACATCATAACAGCAGTGATTGGGTCAGGAGTGTTATCTTTGGCATGGGCAATAGCACAGCTGGGTTGGGTGGCTGGACCAGCAGTTCTCATGGCTTTCTCTTTCATCACCTTTTTCACTTCCACTCTTCTGGCCGATTGTTACAGGGCTCCGGACCCTATCACCGGAAAAAGAAACTACACCTACATGGATGTTGTGAGAGCTTATTTAGGTAATAACACAATTAATACTCCGACTATAATAAATAATCATTTAACTTCCTCTGACTGAGTAATTAATACTGAGAGTTCCAACGATACATTGTTAAAATTGAGATATAAAGTCCCTTCCCTATGCCAAAAGCTTCCAATATTAATTAATGGCTTGGCTTGGCTTTTGTTATGTTAGGTGGTAGGAAGGTCCAGCTATGTGGATTAGCTCAGTATGGTAATCTTATAGG
The DNA here is from genome assembly GCA_907173295.1 of Fagus sylvatica. Classification (NCBI taxonomy): domain Eukaryota; kingdom Viridiplantae; phylum Streptophyta; class Magnoliopsida; order Fagales; family Fagaceae; genus Fagus; species Fagus sylvatica. The sequence goes on along the minus strand of OU015771.1, from coordinate 21,692,651 downwards.
TGTTACAATCGGTTACACTATCACGGCATCGATTAGCATGGTGTAAGTTTTTTAACATGACGTACTTTTTGAGTTTTTGTTTTTATTACATATGATATAGCAGAGTAGCACTGTTTTTTTTTATTAACCTTTACACTACTACTGCTTCGCAATCAGTGCTGTGAAGAGGTCAAATTGTTTCCACAAACATGGACACCATGTGAAGTGCCAGACGTCAAACTATCCATTCATGATCATCTTTGCTGGCATCCAAATCTTGCTTAGCCAAATACCAAACTTTCACAAGCTCTCATGGCTCTCAATCCTTGCAGCCATAATGTCCTTCGCCTATTCCTCCATAGGCCTCGGCCTCTCCGTGGCAAAAGTTGTTGGTGAGTGATTTCTTTCACATATTACTAATAATGATTTAACTATCAGTGACTAACTAATTAAGTTGGTCCATGATTGGATATGAAGGTGGGGGGAGCCATGTTCGGACAAGCTTAACTGGGGTCACGGTTGGAGTTGACGTGACAGGGTCAGAGAAAGTTTGGAAGACATTCCAAGCTATCGGTGACATTGCTTTCGCTTATGCGTACTCCACCGTTCTTATCGAGATACAGGCAAGTGATTACTCCGCATGTAAATTTGCATGTATAATAATAATAATATATATATATATATATATATATATATATATATATATATATATATATATAGGGTAAAACTTAGTTACAGTTTAGGTCAAGTACATTAGGTTTCTAGTTGAATTCAAATACATTAAATTTAAATATTTCTTAGAAAAAGATAACATTGTTTGTGTTTCATTGGTTAATGTAACCATGTGTTTGAATTTAATTAAAAAACCTAATGTATCTAACCTAAGTAATTGTATTTAAATTTTACCTATTAGTATTATTAACTTAAGTAACTGTACTTAAGTTTTACCTATTAGTATTATTATAAGATGTCTCATGTTTGGAACAAAGAATTGAAACATATTAAAGTGGTGCTAAGAAAGAGTTCAGTCTCTGTACGAGGAGAAAGAGTTCAAATCGCCCACTTCTACTGAAGTTGAAACGTGACACTGTGACTGATTTGTGTCGGCATGGCATGGCATGGCAAATTATCAAGCTTATAACGAAAGGAATCGTTGTAATAAGTTTGTATTTTTTTTAATAATTTAATAAGTTTTGTACTTCAGACCAGGAGGAGAAAGACGTAAAAGAAAAGGAGGTACTAATTAATTAAAGAAGATGCTATTTGATATTAAATTATATATTAAAAAAAAAAAGAAGAAGAAGCAAAAATCATTGAGAAATACTGTCTTACATCACTGTGTGGTTGAAGAAAAGAGAAAGGGAATAAGTAAAAGAATAATCGGGAAAAAGCTTCTTTTTTATTTTTTTGATTGATTGGAAATAGAGAAAAGAAAAAGAAAAAGAATAATTTTATTTCCTCTCAAATCGCTTTATGCCCTCCTCCTCCCAGATTGGGAGGAAAATGAGAGAAGTGAATATAAAATGTTTAAATTTTAATATTTTTAATTAGAATTCATTTCCTTCCACTTTTTCCTTGATAACCATTAACCAAACATCATAAGAGATCGATGTTCTCTTTTATTCTCTCTTCTTCACCACCCTCCTTTCTTTTTGTTAAACATAGTATTAGTTTAATACTTTAATAAGATATAAAATCATTACATGTTATTATAGTTACTAATTCTCTAAGTAAATATCATGATAAAGCATTGATCGAATTTTATGTACAAGTTGCCCATTCCTACATATTGTACTTTAGGTCCACTTGTTTATTCTGTCTTGATACGGACTACCTCTTTTTGGAACCAGTCACTTTAAAGACTCAGACTTCAGAGCTGAGTTGACTCAAAAAGCAGAAATCTTAATTTGATGAAACGTGATTTCTGCGTCTAAGAAGGAGGAAATGTCTCAATCTTTCACCTTTTTTTTTTTTTAATTCTAAAGTTGATCAAAATCGTTTCATTTTTAAGATTGAAATCTTGAAATCTACACCTTTTAATCTTATGATATTGTTTTAGTGGTTTTTAGGTTGAGATTTTTTATTCAAGTCTCTTAGATATATTGTGATCACTCTTAAGGAATCACTCTCTATAATTAATGGGGTATGAGATTGAAGACTATACCTAAGGATTAATCATGCATTCTAAAAAGTCCTCGATTTCCTCCTTAAGAAAATAAAAAAATCAATAGTTTGGTTGCAAAACGAGTCTATACCGGGAATTGTTATGCGAACTACATAGCATGATAAGCTCATAATAAACTACTTAGCAAAAAAACAAAAACAAAAAACTGTTCGCACAAGTTACACAGTACATATGTGAAGTGTGAACGTAATATATTCCAAGGAAAAGTTAGGTTTTTAGTGGGGGCAGTTTCTTGTCTTAAGCGATACTTTCAAATAGCAAAAGATTCGCAGTGGACCATCCAATGGTTGGACCAGAAATTTTAAATTGTAGGCCATTGAATTTGTGGACCTTCTCATAAAGAAATGGAACTCTTTTCATTGTTCTTATTTTTTTTATATTACTTTTATCCATTCAGAAATAGTGGGTCGGTAATCGGTTTGGTAGATAGAAAAAGAAGAGCAATAAAAGTAAAAGAAGTTATATAGTTTAATAGAGATGTTTTAGCCCAAAAAAAAATCATAGAAAGAGATGAATTTTGTGCCCTAGACTCACATTTTTTCTACCTCCTAAATTGGAAAATTTATGGGTAGAAAGATTCGATTGTCACATCCTCATGATGAGAGTCGACGATTTGTCACATCTTTAAGGGTGTCTGTGTCACTTTTATCGGATCGTGCTTTTCAACTTGTTCCTAACAACTAGAAGCAATAAGAAAAGCATACACAAATTTTTTGTGCGTGTATTGTTGGTGAAAAGGACATCTTTTTTTGTTTCTAGGTGTAGGTGTCGGCGTCAGCTAGCTAGAACGCTTTTCTCTTTGTTTTTTTTTTGAATGGGATACTATAGTTTGATTAATTTAGAAAAAGTGATCTCGTAAAACCTAAAAAAAAAAAAAAAAAAAAAATTAAATTTTTCTTTAAGAATATGTTGGTACAGGGATTTGAAATCCATAATATTTTTATTAGAGAAACCAGAAGATGTCAATTAAATAAATTATAAGACTTTTGATAAAGTTCAATAGGTTTAGGAATATTTTTCATTTTTTTTTTAATTAACCTCTTGTTTGTTATCTGTGTATAATAAAAATGATATTTTTAATAATTATACATAAAAATGATGTTATTCCAATTATAACTAAAAGTTGAGAAAGTATTGTTTCATAACATTACTCAAAATATTGTTGGGATTCTGAATTAAGCTGATTGTAGACCTTGAACTAACTATTGAAAGTTCAAACCCAACTCACTCCAGGACACACTGAAATCAAGCCCAGCAGAGAACAAAACCATGAAGAGGGCAAGTTTTGTTGGTGTCTCAACCACCACTATGTTCTATGTCCTATGCGGGTGTGTTGGTTACGCAGCATTTGGAAATAATGCACCAGGGAATTTCCTTACCGGGTTTGGATTCTATGAACCTTTTTGGCTGGTCGACTTGGCCAATGTTTGCATTGCCATCCATCTAATTGGCGCTTACCAGGTACAACATTATTCATAAATCAATATATTTTCTCATATTACTCAATTTTCATTTTAATATGTGTGAGGAATTATGTATTCCAAGAAGTATTCTATAATTACGTTACTCATAATTCTAAGTTGTAACACTATTTTCATGCACAGGTTTTCTGCCAGCCCATTTATGGGTTCGTAGAAAAGTGGTGCAATAAAAAGTGGCCTGACAGCAAGTTCATAACAAGTGAGCATGGCATTGACATTCCATGTTGTGGCGTGTATTACGTCAACTCCTTCAGGCTTGTGTGGAGGACAGCATACGTTATAGTCACAGCGGTAATAGCCATGATATTTCCATTCTTCAACGACTTCTTGGGTCTGCTTGGAGCAGCATCTTTTTATCCATTGACTGTGTACTTTCCAATTGAGATGTACATTGCCCAGTCAAAATTACCCAAGTATTCTTTCACGTGGACGTGGCTGAAGATATTGAGCTGGGCCTGCTTGGTTGTGTCAATTGTTGCTGCTGCTGGATCCATTCAAGGCCTGGCCCAAGATGTCAAGAAATATAAGCCCTTCAAAAATCCGCAATAAAACTGCATTCAACACCTGGTTCCAATCAGTCTGTACTCTGTAGTGTTAACTTTTTTGGGAGAGGATCTCCTCTCATTGAGATCCTCCCATTCCCTTTAATTTTTAGCTAAAATTATAATATGTGGCATTTTAAAAAATCTAATGGTCTTAAAATACTCATGAAAACCACAAAAATCAAATAAGTGCCACGTATTATAATTCTAGCTAAAAATTAAAGGAAATTGAAGGATGCAATCCTTTCCCAACTTTTTTTCAATATCAAACTGCTTTTCGAAGTAGAAGCCTAGTTTTTCTTTTTAGGGGTTATTCTGTTATTTCCCTCTCTTTCAGTGTTCTACATCATCAAACTGTTTTCCAAAATACTACTACATATTGTATCAGATTAAAAGGAGAAAGAAAAGTAAGAAACCTACTTTTTCCCTTTTATTTCGGTAACAACTGCAATACTGCATTTTCTAAAGTACTCATATGGTACCGTATCTCTAATAAATAAAATCTCACATTAATAGTATCAATGTCACATATTATGGTACCTACCTTATATATGATGGTACTTACTATTTTTATTTATTATTTGAATTGATATATAGAAAAAATCAAATAATACCAATATCACATTGGATAGTATCAACATCACATATGATAATACTTATATCATATTTGATGATACCAATTAAGTGAGTACCATACCCACAAAAAGAGTAAGTATTGTAGAATGACGCCTGCATTGATATTGCAGCTAAAAAAAGAATTTCACGTCAAATTTAGTAGGTTATATTTGATATAACGGTTATATACAATATCTCTTTCACATAAAAGTAGATTCTACATTCGTGGTGTCCACTCACATGTATGTAACCCTGTACATAACATACTTTTTCTTACTTCGATGTCTTGAGTTAATTATCTTGTGGTTGTACTTGATTTGCTAGACCCATCCATCCATCCATCGATACAGGTTCATCGAAAATATTAAGTTTTTATGAAAAAGATGTTGTATACCGTTACATTAAAATATTTTTTCTTACAACTGATAGTGCAGGAGGAGGCACTGGACGAGTTTAAGACCATGTGAAAGCAGTTTAAGAGGTGCATCACACACAACATTCTGAGAAATTATTAAGTGGTAACACCTGAACAAGATTCAGATATCAATTATTCAATTATAAGCGCCTGCAAGAACACTGCTTTTCTTTTCTTTTCTTCCTTTCTAATTTTTTTTTTTTCCTCCTTTTGCTTGGTAAATTTATTCAAGCACCAAACACGACCTGACATACCATACCACCCCAACACTGTTTCTTTTTCTAGCTCAGGGCAACCCAACCCAGTTTAATTTCAGAGATCAAAACCCTATGTAATTATAAGCAATTCCAGGTGCATCAGCTTTCATCCATTCAACTGGAAACATGAAAACAAGCCTACATAAATACTGGAGACAATATGAATTGAACTATTCCACTTGCTCAAGATAAAATTCTAGCGGTTCAAAAATCATATATACTTCAAACCCTGAAGAATTTTGATGTATCTTCACTAGGGGGAAAATAGTAATGTTTCTTCAGAACATTACAAGTTCAATTTGCGGCTTCATCGGATAACCACAACCTAAATAGCCTTCAGCATGTATATCTGCAATCTGCAAGGTGAATCCTCCATCCAAAATCATAAAAGCAAAAATAAATAAAGGCCACCACATACCTGCAAGCTACACCTTTTACTAACTACAACCATAAAAATAAATAAAATAAATAAATAAATTCCGTAATGGTAAAAAGATGGATAAAAGGGGATAGGAGTGACAAAGCGCAAATAGAATTTTCTAGTTTTTTAAATGACTGTAGCATTGACAATTCTGAAAATTTTGCACCAAGTTCTACCTATTATGTAAATCACGCATTAAAAGGATAAATAGCAAGCACACAAGACTAGATAATTTACTTGGTTTGACGATTGCCTTTGTCTAGGAGAGAGGAAAATCCATTGTAAACAATAAGGGGTACAAACTTTTAACCTCTCAACTCTCAAAAACAAACTAGAAAGCTGATACAACTTTCCTACCACTACCAATAACAAATTAAGAATGGATAGTTTTATACAAACAACTAAAGATACAAAATATACTTGCAAAATGGCAGGGCATCCCTAGTTGTATGTTTCACACAACCAAATGCATAAAGGTGGGGCAGTGAATTAGACATGGATGATTACAAAGCCTTCACGACAATTGCTGACTCCTAAAGAATTACAGTCTGAAATCTAAAGATCCATAAAATCAACTAAAGAATTACAAGATATCCCCCAATCATAGTACAATATTCAAACAAAGAATTCAAAAATATAGATTCCATTTTAACATCAAAAGGTTGTCTCTCCAAACCTTCAATCTAAGAAAGATAATTCTAATTGTTTGGACTAAAAACCTACATATTTTGACAGTAGTTGGCTGTATCCGAGATCATGTTTAGAAGATAAGCCAACCTAGAATTTTAAGGTGAGCACATATCAGTCAGGCTCCGGTTGCACAAAACCCATCCCCATTAGTCAACCTGAAGTTGTCGGGTGGACTGTAGAGGGAACCAATGCTGATTGAGATCACTAAGGAAGCCAACCGAAGTACACTCACTAGTTTTGGTTGTCTTCATCGGTTTTGACAGTCGAACCTTTGATAATGACAGAGAATCGAAGAGATTGAAAGAGTCGATAATGGCTGGAGACCAAGAGATGGAGAGAGTGAGAGAACTTCAATGACGGTCAAAATTCAATGGACTTGCCAAAGGGGTCACAACGTCCTCAATGAGGGAGCCAACTTTGTGGCCACAGTGCTGAAACCACGAGAGGACGATGAAGCAAAGCAGTGAGAAAGGGGGAAGATAAGGCCAGGGGACGCATGTCACCAAGAGGAGGGGGAAATCCATAGAACAGATCACACCCCACCATTTGTAAGGACATACACAGTTAGGTTGTGCTCAATGGATTAAATGCACAAAACCTGATATCCAATCTGAAGAGGTCAGGCATTCCCTAATTCTGTTGTTGACCAATTGGTTTGTTGAAACCGTCCGGACCCTTTTTGGTGCTTCCTCATCTTTCAAGGACCTTCAACTAGAACCACTCGCCTATATGGCTACGTGTTTGTGAAAATGATCATAGAATGTATTCCTTTCTGCCTTATCAGTCATCTATCTTAACCCCATGTCAACTACAACTAAATTTTACTACTATTTTTTTTTTCTGGACAGCTTAATATATGTATTTGTTTTACTGCAATTCACCAGTTTAAATTTTTCATTCTTCCACCACATCCATGCTACAAATTCTTTGGTTGGGCATAAATTAGCAACAGCTTCAATCCCCCAGCCTTTGGGGTCACTCAAACCTAGACAACAAAATAATTATTCTTTGTGTATCTTATGGTCATCAATCTTCAATATTCCGTCATTCCTTTTTTTTTAAGTATAAAGAAAAATAAGACTGCACAACGGTTCTTGAGAACAGTAAGGTATACTGGTTGTATGCCCATGTATACCAAGAGAACTCTCAAAAATGCAAAGAATCAACAAAAAAATAAAAAATGCATTTGTAGTTTACCAATCAGGGGTGGGGTCCAAAGGGCCCTGCCTGCCTTGAGGAGGTTCTGTGTTATAAAATAAAATAAAAATGCAAAGAATCAATGAAATCTACAATATCATTTGGTCTTCTGTCATCTGATGATAGCCAATGAAATAAGGAGCTAGCAAACATCAATTTAACCCTCTAGTTGACAACTCCTACCCCCCAAAAGTTGTTCAATTTCTCCCACTCCACAACGTCCACATCAGGCATGATGGTGCTAATTTCCAAGCTCTATGTCTGAAGGAGTTTAGTTTTCTTCTCCAGAATTGTAGCATCATATGCACATATTTGGGCATAACCCACCTTACACTGAACATCACAAAAACAACCATAACTCCCTGGTAAGTGAGTAACTGGACAATGAAGCAACAAATAATCAGGAATCTCATTGCCCCCCCGCTTGCACATACAGCACCAATCAACCAAAATTATCCCGCGTTTGATAAGATTGTCAATCTTCCCCAAGGCATTGGAGCCTTCACCTTCCATATAGCCTTCCAAGGAAAATCCGAGGTGGCAGTCCCTCATTCTTACTGCTAGACTATTGAGGTCCAATTCACATATTCAGTAATGCTAAAGGGTGACCCGTATTGTTTTAAATTGTTCAATCTTCATCTTTTTACAAGACCATTCCATGCTCATATTATGGGGGAGAGTTTTGTGAGATATGCAGCTAGCTTAGAATGTTAAGTGCACTTTCAAAGTTTTCATTCCATGTACCTGTCATATGTTTCTATATACATTGTCTAGCAAACTTCATAGAAACAAGTGAGTTCATGACAACATCCTATATGTGGATGAAATGAAACAAATTACATAGAAACAAAACACTACTCAAGAAAAGTATTTCATTAAGCAACAAATAAAGAACCAAAAGAACATAGAAAGAAAAGGTTTAATTTAAACATCATGCATGAATTGATAATAAACAAGACAAAAGGACTGATCAAAAATAAAAATAAATAAATAAACAAGACAAAAGGGGAGTGAGAGCATCAATACCTACACAATATCAGGTCACAGTAAAAAAAAAATGCCTTTTAAAAATTCACACTTGAAACCTAACACATTCCCAATCAAGCACAACAATTCAAATCAAAGGAGAATGTCATAGAGTCGACTAGCATAAAACCATCACAGACATCATAATTTACAGACAAAATAATCTAGTACATAAATTAGATGAGTACAAAATACTCCTCTCGGTAATAAACAATTAGGTAGTTCAAGACTGTAGCCCCTTTAGAAAGAAAAAGAGCAAAACAAATATTATCAAGTAGAATATGACTTATAAATTGCATCCGAAGTTTGAACCTTAAAATAAAATATAGGCTATGATTCATTTCACGTCATTTTGGTCCCTAAAATTCGAATTTGGTCAATTTCTTCCTCCAAGTTGGTATTGTTGTCAATGTGATCTTTTACCATTAACGCCACAGAAAATAAGGAAATGAAATTTATCATTTTTATTTTTTATTTTTACAAATTTTAATCATTAAAACAAAAAAGGGTGCCAAATTTTTTGAAAATAAGGATATAAAATATATCTTCTTTTTTCCTGAAATCCAGGTATACACATGACAAAACCAAAATGATGAAACAATAAAATTGAACAATAAATAAATAAAAGGATAGATAACCTAGGAGTCAACACCAATAAAGAGAGATCAAACCTAGGAGTCAGCACCTAGGGTTGGCTGGAATTAGCACCAAACAAATGGAAAATTCCAAGACAAATTTAATTATCAATCAAACTATAAATTGTCTTCATAGGAGCACAATACAATGCTTATATAGACTAATATGACTTTTTGATACATTTTAAATGAAGAAGAGGGAATTCAAACCCTGAATGCCTCCGTTGGAAACACCAAGAAATTCCATTTGACCTAAAGGTCATTAGCTAATATGACTTAACCCTAATTCTGATTGACTTGAGAAATCCCAATTATTAATTAAAAAAAAATACTCATGACTCTAGGAAATTATATAAGATACTAACTAATTAACCTAATTAACTAATAAGGCATAAAATAAAAACAACTGACCAATCAAAATACAATTGACTTCCAATTTAAATAAAACTAAAGTAAAATATGTCTTTGCCCTTCCCACATCAATACCCCAAACCACGTTGCCTTTAAAACACCCACTTCGCTGTTGGCCACACTGGACTCTCTTTTCTCTCCGCCAGGCACCACTCTCTCAACCAGCAACTCCATCAAATACCCACCAAATTCTACACTGCTATTACTCAATCCACATCCTGAACCCTTATTCACAACAGCTCTCTTTAACTATCTCTCCAAGATATCCAAATACTTGATGGACACTAATTTCACAACCAAAGCGAGATTCAAATCCAACAACACAAACTCTTCGACCACCAAATCCCACAACCTGCATTCCGAAATGACATCTTACCCACCTTCTCTCTCACAGCCAAGAAAAGCTTAAGAAAATCCATGCTTTGCCAGGCTCCAAGCAATGAAGGCAGAGGCCAAAAAAAGTCGGGCACAAATCTCCAAGCAAATCCAAGCGAGCTTCAAACAGCTTATCGGACCCTTATAAAGACAATTTGAGATCAACCCACTCTCATCAGCCACTCTCACCAAAAGCTTGCCTCTCTTTCCGTCTTCCAGCTACCAAAAATGCAAAATTGTGACCGCAATTCAACAAAACAGTGAGATTTCAGAGCCTCAATATTCAACTCCCACGAAAGAATCCAATCTCTCCAAGGGATGTCATGGGCTGTCAGTGATAATTGATTGATTATTGTGGCCGATGGGTGTGATTGTGGTTTTGGCCGTGTGTTGTTGCTGATAATGACATTGGGTGGTGTGGAGGATCTGTAGTGGTCTGACTAGTTTAGATTTATGTGGTTTATTGTGTAGGTTTGAAGGAGAAAGGCAGCGACAAGGAAGAGAAGAGTGGGCAATGGTTTTGGTCATAGACAGTGATGAGGGCTGGGTTTGATTCAGTCGACATTGTTTTGGACATAGCTCAACTTCATTAAAAAAAAATAATGTTAGAAATTTTGGCACCCATTTTTAATGATTAAAAAATGTAAAATATTTATACTGCATCGTTTAGTGTTAACGGCTGTTTTTCAAACAATAATGGATGGAGGAGCCACATTGACAATGATAACAAACTTGAAGCATGAAAGTGACAAAATTAGAACTTCAAGCCCCAAAATAACAATTGAGCCAAACTTAAAGGTTCAAAATGAACTTTAGATAAAATATAATTAACATCCCATTGAAGAATTAACTGTGGAACACACAGGAAAAGAAATGTTACCAGTATCACAAATGCAAATGGCACATAGAGTTGCCTAACTTAACAATAGTGAAAAAAATAAAAAATAAAAGTATTCACTTCATCTAGATCATTTGTTCTATTATTCATAAAGAGAGATTTCCGAGACATGTTTAAAAGAAGAACACTAGGAATGTACTAGCTAGCAAATAACAAGGCATTTTTCCTTTGGCTAACTAACAAATAACAAAATTCATGAAAGTATGACAAAACAATCATAATGCTATTGCTATCCAAAAATAAAAGTTTTTTTTTTTATCTTCCTTTTTGAGTAAGACTGAATGAACAACACAAATCAAGAGAAAGTTGGAGTAGATTTCAACTAAGAATATTCGGAAAGGTAATGAAGGGAGGTTATCTAGTATGGTTAAAAAGTTCACAGCCACACATTGGCATAGATAAATGGGGAAAATTTAGCCTTAAGTTCTTCACAGTTTATTACAAGTTCCTCATTCCATCCAGATATACATATCAAAAACTGTCTTGGTTCTCAACCATCAGGGGCATCAAATATTGAAAAGGCATGCTTTTGAAGAGTAATGAGTCTGCAAAGACTGAAATCTGTTTCTTGTTAAGTTCATAGAAGTTGCAGTATACTCACAGAACAGTAATATTAGAATTCAGGAAAATTCCAATCTTCAAGATCCTCACCTGCAGTAATATCAAGTTTGAATGACACATATTAAGAACCATCCATCAGGCTGATTCTGGAAAAGAATAAATAACAGAAGAAACTAACAACAAGCATTTGTTATAACATGTTATAACTTATAACATATTTGCTACATATTCTGCTAATGAGCCATATGGATAATCTCATAACAACACTACCTGAATGAAGAGATCAACTCGACTCAGTCTCACTCATTACAAATGCCTGAATAAGACTCTGTGCAGCATGGGTTTGTTCAGGTGTTCCAGATATTATTATTACAGTTTCCAGTGCTCCAGGCTTTGGCTCGGTAATTGTGATTTTTGCATCAGAGATCTGAAACATTGTGGAACACATTGAAATTACTATAGCTGTTAATTGAAAACTGTTATATTTTAAGGAAAAATTTTATATATCAATAATGGTCAATAATGATCTGAAACTCACAATGTCTTCAGTAAACTGAGTGTCTTAAAAGTTATGAGTGTGTGTGATGTTTATACGCAAGTAACTAATCACAGCAAATGGATTGTTCTAATTAGGACTCAACATTAAAGCCGGGGAGTTTGATGCAAAGATAGCCAGGCTCTTTATTTGTCATCTACTTAACATACACCATAATTAATATGGATATGCAACTGAGTTCATCCCAGACACATTAATTGAGTTCCTACTTATCTACATATAAGGAATTCTATACAATTAATGTGCTTTTCACCAAGAAGCATAAAGTGTGATCACGTAAATCTAATCTATAAATAAATTATCTGGTCAATGATTGTACCTTACGAATTTGTTTCAAACATTCACCATCTTCTCCATAAATTACTGGAACAAGAGAACTAGGAACAACTACTTCAAGAGTGGTGCTTGTTATAACTGCTGGCTGGCTTCCTCTAAATAGATAAATCCAGATAATAATAAAAACTCAAAATATAGGAGAGTAAATAAAGAAGAAAAGAAAAATGATACAATGTACATACCCGCCAAATCCTGCAAATCTTCTCTGGGGGCCTCCACCAAAGTCTGGCAAGCCTATTGGGCCACCACCGTCAATTAGTCCCTACAAGCAAGTTTAGGAAACACAGAGTTGGATTATCAACTTACATAAAGCTTTTTCTTTTTGATTGGTTGGTACACATACATGCTACACTTCTTAAGTAGCTATTGCTATTTTTACTAGTTACAATTGTACTTTTGCCAAACATTCAGCAAATAAGCAAATAAGCTTTCAGCAAAAAGCTAATCCGAATGCACACTAAAGCACAATCTACTTATCTTATGTCAAATTCTAGTACAGTTTCCAACATTTTATCCTGGCACAGATAAGAAGGGTAAGAAATTATGCTGCTAAACTTAAGGCATATCACTAGAAACACGTGATAGAAGTTTCAAATTGACTACCAAAAACAACTTGTAAGCAGTGATAAACAAAAAAAAAACACCATCATAATAGTTCAATACCTGAGGACCCCATGGTTTTCTTTCAGATAAATGAGGGGCAGCACCAAGTCTATGAATATTGTGCATAAAAGGAGAACGATCATCATGGGGATGAAAACCACCATGGGGAGGTGGGCCACCAACAGCATCAAACTTGTGAAATGATGGGCCTAGATTAGAATACATTCCTGGAGGTGAGTGTTCCCTCCTTCCCATATATGAAGGGAACGGAGGTAAATGATCCAGAAATGCAGGATTTGAAGGATAATTAATAGAAGGAAATGCATCACGAAAAAAATGATGCCGCAACCTAGTTGTTATTTGAAGAAGAGCCTCTTGAACTGCTTCAAATTCTCCGTTTATCTGTCAGAGTAGAAACAGCATGAGCAAAAAGCACAGAAGTAATTCAAAAATGATCAGAAAAACATAGGTTCTCAGAAGTGAAAAAGGAACACCCATTGCAATTAAAGATTCCATATCAACTGATATCTTCATTGTACTTTGTCAACGTCAACATACAATTGACCATACATCAACCAAAAAAAAATATAAACAAATTTTTTTTTGTTGATAAATAATGAATTTTTATTGAGAAAAGCCCAAGTATACTAGCCGTATACTAAGGACAATAGAATCAAAATGTACACAGATCAATCAACTCCAAAATGGAGTGAATAGAATAAGCACCAGATCCCGCAACCCATAAATTATTAAAAAATATATATATATATGAACAATTTTAATAATAAGAGAACTTGATAGGTTGTCAAAGGTCCAACCTGATCAAGCTCAATGGAATTCATGTAAACATACCTGAACTACTTCTTCATCTTCTGAAGCACACTTTGGAATTTGATCCTTCCCCATTACGCGAATATGTGCCCGAGATAACTTCCTCATTTCAGCTATGATGGAGCCACCCTTGCCAAGGAGACAGCCAATTTGGTTGGAAGAAACAAGAAGCCTTGCTAATACAGTCTGCTCCTTGTTATCGGGTATAGCCCTGACTATTCTAGTCTGAACACGAAGAACTGCATCTTGCACAACTGATATCCTATCATCAGGGTGCTGCAACAGTTGATTTGTTGTCATCACCATTAAAAATTTGTCCATGATTTAGCAATAAAAGATTAAAATATCAAATCGTATGATATTGAGGAAGTTTAACCATACCGCTGGACCAGATATGATAATAATACGATCCTCTGAATCAGAGACACCTTCCATAACTTTGATCTCACACCCTGTCTCTTGCTTAAGTGTCTTTATTATTGATCCTCCCTTTCCAATCACACCTCCTACTCTTTCATCATGGCACAATAGTCGGAAGGTTAACATTTCCTGTGAAGGATTCATTCGGCCAGGGATACTACTTTCATAATACTTAGATATCAGAGGAGGAACAGCAGAATGAAAATCAGCACCATCACGAGGTCCAGCAGCATAAGGTGCTCCATGACCAGCAAAAGAACGGTTATGGGGTGGATATACATCTAGCCTGGGATGAGGATGACCAAATGATTGAGATGATGGACCTGAAGGGTTGACAGGGGAAGGATCATGATCCCGAGGTGGATTCTCCCAAAGCTGTTGAGAAATGGATTGAAGAGCTTTTCTAACTGCATCAACTTCCCCAGTGATCTGCAGTGTAATTAGAACATATATGGGACAAATAAGATTCATGCATCAAGTACATTTAAACAAACAAAAAAAGAAAAAGCACTAAATAAAAAATTTAAATCTGGACCTATTCCCAGGAACCAAGATAGCATTCATAACCATTTCTGTTAAAGTGATATTTCTAGGAGTCCTCCAAAGTCACCAAGAATTATTTAGCAATTAGATTCTAGAGTAATGAGGAAGCAATGTGACAATAGTTCTGCGAGTCAAATAAAGGGATGACCACTAATATTGCACAAAGCCTACCCAGGGGACCACTAGTTCAAATAGAATCTGATTTTCAATTTTTATTTCAAGGTTGTCACTCCTTTTGGAGTAATATACACATCTAGTATGAATAATGCATGAAATGTTCCTTCTTCCCATTTATAAGAACACTTCTTCCACTTTATTTTCCCAATTGAAGTTCGATGATGAATTTAATTCTGTATGTGTGCATTCCAACTCCATCGCTGCAATCTGGAAACCATACATGTTATCTGTGATAATGGAAAATATTAGAGATGCTTTTCAATCTGACTGCAACATGAAAAGGGAGGGGTGAGGGGGCAAATCATTTGATTTTTGTTAAACACAAATGACAGTTTTTTTTTTTTTTTGGGGGGGCGGCGCGGGGGAGGAGACATTTCATGCATTCTCCATACTAGATGCATATATTACTCCAAATAGAGTGACAACCTTGAAATAAAAATTGAAAATCACATTCATTATGAACTAGTGTTCACCTGGGTAAATTTTGTGGGCAGAACCACCAGAGAATAAAATCTGCAGCGAAATATAACTAAGGATGCATAGATAGTCGGACATATTGAAGTTATTAATTGCTTAAAACTCCCCAAGGCAAGAAGAAATCATTTTAACAAGATTGCCAGCTCTTCACTAAGTAGATGATTTTGTACAACTATAAGCAAAACTATAATTCATGAACAGATATATTGCAGTAAATCACTAATGGGGTTTCTAGTCCTAATATGCTCATTTTCTCAAGTAAATATAAACACTAATGGGAAACAGACCAGACAATTTGCCTCAAAGAGCCTTGCTAGATAGTTCAATTGTTCATGAACACATTGCCTTTGCATTATGACAACCTCACCGACTTCAGATAAAAGTAAAATATCAGTTAACCCATTAAAATTTTTGATAAGTCAGTTAATCCATTAAAATTATAATCAGTAAAACTTATCATGAGTAGCTGACAATGTGCAGTATTCATGGTTACTAATTATAATGTAGTACTTCGTAACAAATAATGTCATCAAAGCTACCTGAACTAATTCATCAGCAGCTGATGCACATAGAGGAAGTTTGTCCCTTGGAAGAATCCGTATTTGTGCCCCGCTGTCAGATGACATTTGCTTTATTACACTGCCACCCTTTCCCAAAAGGCAGCCTACTTGACCAGACAGTACGAGTAACCTCAAAATAATTGAAGAAGACTTATTGCCATCTTCATCCTCTCCACCTGTCTCTGGTTCTCCTTCCATTATTCTCTCAAAAACAAGCAACAGAGCCTTCTGCACGGCTGAAGTTCCCTTATCAGATTTAGCATCTCCCACAGTATCACCTTCTTTATCTTCATTGTTTTCACTCTGTTCCTTTTCATTATCGAGCTTTTCATCCATGTTTGCCTCTTCACCACCATCCTCCTGGCTTGCTTCAGTCCTCACCTCAATCTCTTTATCAGAACTTGCGATAACAACTACCCTCTCATCACAACCAGGGACAGTTTCCTCAACTCTGACCTTTGCACCAGTTTCTTGACGAATTTCAGATATGATGGTGCCCCCTTTTCCAATAACACTACCAGTTTTAGAAGCAGGACAGAGTAAGCGGAAGACAACACTCCCAGGAGAGGATTTCACAGGTTGTTTATGTGTCTTTTGCCACTTTCCTTTCCCATTTGGCTCTGTAAGGTTCCGATCATGTGGTCTCTTAGAAGGCGTCAATGGAATAGACATATCTACTAAATTTATGGCAAACCTGTTCACTGAAATTTGGACACAATTATAATGTCAAAGACTTAAACAAATTAAATATATAGATATATATATCATGACAAAGAATTTTACAATTAAAAAACATTGATTTCCAAAGCCTCTAACTGTATCAAAGTCCATGAATAATTGGCCATTCAATATTCTGAATAGTAATACATTATAACTCAAGTTTTCCATATTTTCATATTGGGAATACTGATGTAGTAAGCACCACTTTACTGCTGGAACTAAAAAAAAAAAACCACGCTTGAAGGTCAAGAGTCAGTCAAGACTCATGAAAGAGAATTACAAAAGATCAATGTATGCTGCCTAAGTAATAAATGACTCAAAGAGTCATAAAGTCAAAGCCCTAAGAATTCCCATTTGTTTTTCTTGAATTTTGATAAAATTGTGTTGAAAAGTGGGTGATACATAGGATTCTGATTTGTAGAATTGTTCTTAAGTCTATTTAAGGGTCTCAAGGGGCTGCTCCTAGAGTATTAAGTCTGTTTTTGAGTTTTCTTTGTAAATTTTTTTTTTTTCTTTTTTTATAACATATATTCGATAGCAAGCCATTCCTAAAGACTTTTTTTTTTGATAAGTAAGCCATTCCTAAAGACTTGGAACTTCTTTTCATTGTTCTTTCAATTATCTGCTAATTATTATCCTTCTTTTGTACTGGTGCTAAGACCATTAAGTTTTTCTTATAAGACATCAACTCAATAGCATGTAGTGTTGGCAATGAAACTGGCCTCAATGTGTGGAACTCCCCTTGGGTTCCATATCTGCCAGAATCTAAATCAAGTCCAGTTGGGATAGATTCTCTGCCTTCTTATCTAAAGCAGAATGGAAGGCACTTCGGAGGTTCAAAATGCATGATAGACTTGAACTTCTCCTATAGAGAATGGCATGGCAAATCATTCTTACTAAGGTGTACCTAAATTCAAAATTTTCGATAGAAGACCTTAACTGCATTAAGTGTAATGCAACCCTTGAATCAATTGGGCAGTTATCCTTAGAGTGCCCTGTTACCAAGATCATGTGGTTGAAACTTGGCCAACCAAATTAGATGCATTGAATCTATACTCCATTGTGGACTAAATAATAGTAATTCTGAATTTAAGAAGGGCTCTCAATGTGCCTTATGAGGAAACAAGGAACTTCTCAATGTATGCAACAGTCTGTTGTGTTCTAATTTGGGTGCAGAAGAACAGACAAGTGGTTGATAATGCAGCTAGCCCAACAAATGAATTCCACCTATAAAGCACGCCTTCAGGCTTGAGAATGTGCCCTGTCTGGTCTCCTCCCCCCGGCATTCCGCTTTTCAAAGTGAATTTTGCTGCGACATCAAGACAACCAAGCAAGTATTGCAGCTGTTTGCCGTGACCAAAGGTCTGAGATTCCTTTTGTGTGGACAGATTTGATATATGTTGATGATCCCCTTCAAAAGCTACTGAGTGCAGCTTCACCGAAATAATCCAAGAAAGAGATGCACGCAATGTCGTTCAACCAATTAAATCATCCACTTACAACCCCCACTGGTCTATTGATTCCCTAACTGCAGAAATTAAATCCTTTTTATTGTTGTGATCTAGTTAGAAAACTGCTCATGTTCTCAGAGAGTCAAATGAGCTAGCCCATTCGTTAGTTAAATGGGCTCCGTAATGTAATGTATGTGGAACTATCCCAATCTCCTCTATCTATTGTGCTGATATATATATATATATATAGCCTTACCAATAAATCAAAGAACCATCACACCGAAATGCACCTACCTAGAAATGTCCAAACACTTGCCTCCATATAATTATTTTCGAGTTTAATTGTTGAGTAGTTCTATAACCTAACGCACGGAGCGAAAATACTATAAAATGGATTTATTTAACAGTTCCAAATTCAATCATTTAAAGGAAAACAGATAATAGAAATAGATAATGCGATGCTATAAACAATTAAAGAGTAAACAAACACTAAAGTTTTGTATTGTGGCTGAGTAAATTCAAGGAAAAGAAAAGCAATGGAGATTTCATAATCATCTTTGACGCCCAAGAACACATAAACCTTGATTCTTGCCTCAGTGTGTCAGCTTAGCTTTCCATTTTACCAAAACCAAAACAAAATTTAATCATTATATATTCGAAACTATTTGCTTTTCTCTCCATTATTAGAAACAGAACAAAATGTGAACTTCAACTTCTACACACACAGAATTATATGATTCCGAAGATGCGAAACTAGAAAACGAAGTTACTCACGGAATTATATATGATTCCGAAGAATCAAAAGGAATCGGTTTCTTTGTATTTTTCGGTGGAGCTTCTGAGCTTCTTCTTGGTGGAACAGCTGTGCTTCGTGCAAAACCAAAGAAGGGATTTGCGAAAGTTCGAAATCCCTAAGACAAGTGTTGTGAATTGTGACGGGCCATTCGTGTGGGTAGCTGTGTTAAATTAAAATACCCAGGTGTCTGACAAAAAAACGGGTCGAACTATTTCGACCCGGTTGGGAAGGCTTTCAACAGAAAGTCAAAACATTATTGACTACTATTATTATTATTATTATTATTATTATTTTTTTATGTTAATCCGAGGTGTTATTTTTTATCCCTTAATTAATTAAGGGATTGATGTGGCTTGTCAATAATAAGACATCCAAAACCAAAAACTTTAAATAGGAGAATAGACACTGTCACCCATACACATAATGTATTATAGGGGTACGGTTTTGAGATAACAAGGAATCGATAATCAGATTTCGATAAGAACTAGGATTAAAATTTCGGGAATTTAGAAATGATCTGCTAAGAACAAAGCATAAACAAACAATCTTAGACCAAGGTCAATCCAGTGTGGATTAGCCTACAATCCACTGAAGATTAAATCTGTTGAGTGTTTAAGGATTCTAGACAAATGTAGTTAATAAAGAGTAAAATCTAGAGCGAATAACTAACTCCTTTTTCCTCAACTCTTGGGGTATTTATACCAATTATTATCACGATTACTAGGTTCAAGATCCCATAATTTAGGGGGTCAGTCTTGACAATTCCAAATTCCCAGAATTGCCTGATTCGACTTACCAGTTGAGAACAGGCTTATCATGCTTTTATGGATGATATTGAAAAATCTTTATTGTCCTCCCACCATTAATAACATATATCAGTATTGTAGTTTTGTCTAACAATATTTATTATGCCATCAATATTGATCATCCAAACTTTCGTCATGCACTTAATGTCAATTGTGATAGGGATATTTTCCCTTTGGCTTTTGGGAGAAGTTTCAGCTCATAGCTTAGTCCAAATTAACATGCCCGATATTAATTGAAATACCAACTTTATGCCTAAAAGATAGTACATTCTAGTCATCTTTCATTCTCTTTTCCTCTCATCTCTCTCAATCCAAACATAAGGCAAAAATTTAACTCTTCTATTAACACTATGGGTGGGTGTGCCCTCTTTCACTTGCTTAATTCATTCTTAGCCATTTCATTGACTCCATTTAAAACTTGTTTAATATTTTTTTGAAAGTTCATTGTGTTTTATTTTTTCCATTTTAAATTTGGGTTATTTTATAAAGAAATAAAAAATAAAAAATAAAAAAACACGTAGCGAATTGTGATTAATGGAGTATAAAGTGGAACACAAACAATGGAATAGAAGATTTTCATTTGGAAGATATGAGTTTTCAAGACTTCAAGCTATTTAATTTAGTGCTAGTACCAAAAATAAGGGTGACGTTTACTACAAAGCCAACTATATTTGGTGTTTCGTGTTTTGAAGGTAAGGTGTTTTCCATTACATTTATGGAAGCCACCATGTCTGCCTAGACATTCATCATAAATGATACATGTCGAGGATTATTACCCAAACAAGGCTCCTCTGAGATTTTGTGAAAAAAAAAAAATGCCTTCGCCATAAAAAAAAGATAACTTATTTATGTCCCCTTTAAAAATTAATATAAACTCAAATAACAATAAAAATTAACCCAAATGACAACAAATATTAGCTCACAACAACATGTACTACTAGGCAAATGACTTTTTTTTTTCGTATATGGGAGGCTAATATTCAATCCTCTATCCTAAATGTTGATATTTTAGATATTAAACTTCCTAAAAAGGCTTAAAGATGTGAACCTAAAAAAATAGATATTACTTCCTTAGAACTTGTACAAAATTGAGAGAATCTTTAGATGTTAAATCCCCTAAAATGACTCAATGATTCTTGGTGTGTCTCCATGCCAAGTTAGGATGAGAATGCAAATGTGAGTGAGCTTATCGATCTTGGTACAAACCGTTTGAAAGTTAAGATTGTTGATGACATATTTCTTCCATTTAAGGCCGAGAGAATTAAAGCACTACCTCGGAGTTTGAGAAAGCCCCATAAAAAACTAATTGCAAAAATGCATTTTTGGTCCTTATATTATAAGGGTGTTTTCATTTTGGTCCTTGTATTTTCAAAAGTTTTATTTTGGTTCCTGGATTTTCAATCCGATTTCATTTTGGTCCTTGCCATTAACTCAATGACAATTTTTTAAAATTATTTAAATAATATTAAAAATTCCATGCAAGCACTTAAATCGTAAAAAAAGAAAGAAAAGAAAAGTCACATTAGCATTAAAATTTCTTTTCTTTTCTTTTTACCAAAATCAAATTCATTTTCTTTAATTTTTTAATCATCAACGCTTTCTCTCTGTCTAACCATGTTTTTTGCAGTTTGAGCTACCAACCTCAAAGAATACTATTCCTTCTACTCTAAATTTACAACTCCCCAAAAACATTTGATTCACTTTAAACCATTATCAATTGTGCAAAATCAAACTGAAAAATTATGGTTCATGGTTTGTTGTTGTTACTAATCAACTTAGTAAGAAAAACACTCCAATACAAGTATACAACAATCAAAGCTTGCTGCTGATGCCTAGACGTCATGCGTTCCTTACCTTAAAGACTCCAAGCAAGCATTTTTATGTAAAAAATTGAAATCCATATTCTTCGTATCTCAAGGAGAATGACTGTTTGTACCATCTCTATATTGTTGTCTTTGTTGGGGGTGAGTAGGTGCATTTATTTTCACATAAAGATTGCGGTTGATGCTAATAAAGCAAAAGACAAACTCGAATTACACCTGTGTATAGCAAATGTAAAACAGAGGAAGTAAAGTTCAACAACTTATCAAATAAAGATAACAACCAACTCTATTTGGAGTCCTATAACATCTCCTAGAGTCCTACTATCAAGTCCTAAACAACCAGATACTCCCATCAGCTAATGGACTCCAAAACAAGTTAAAAACCACATTCCAGACAGTCCCGAGTTAACTCAATCACCATCCACCGAGTTGACTCAATGGAATGCTTGGTATAAGTGTGGATGCTCAAAATTTCTAAGCTTACCACGTGTCGCCTTGTGAGTGGCTGAACATGGGCTGGATCTGTTTGAAAGGGATGTTGAGCCCAAAACTCTACACCGGGCTTGTTGGGCTGCCCGATGGCTGATGGTGCTTCCCTCTGGAGTTTCTGATCTGTTGGGCCACAATACTCACAAAGGAGGTCATATGAAATATTCTGTTTTTATAAACTTGGTTGTCGTCATATGAAATATTTTGTTTCCATAGACTTGGTTGTCGTTATATGAAATATTTTGTTTCCATAGACTTGGTTGTCGTCATATGAAATATTCTGTTCCATAGACTTGGTTGTCGCCTTCTCCTTTTTAGAGTAATCTATAGTCTGCAGTAACATGCTGAACAGATCTATAAAGAGGCAGAACTTGAGATTTTTCTTTGTTTGCTACCAATGGTAGAGTGAATGCTTGTTGTGCATTTTCTTCTTTTTAGGCCTTCTTAGAGTAAAGCCTAATTGAATGTGCCATCTTTTGAGCCTTTTGGAAGGGTTGGACAAACTTAATAATGTCTAATTTCTCGAGATGGGTGCGGCACTCGAATGACATATTGTCTTTGCAAACTTCCATTAACTCACGCTCCTCATATTCAACATAAGAGTCTAGGGAAATACCGTGGAAGTTGTGAATGTATTGCAGCAGATTTGAATGTATAGCGGCAGCAAATCTTTCAAAGTAAATTTTTTTTTAATGACTTTGTGGGATATAGAGGTATTCTCATGAAGTGTCTAGATTCCTCCTCCCTTTCATTTTTTGAGCACGTCTGCTAACGTGACACATTGTGTTTTTGTTGTGCAGAAGATTTGACATCTGCTATTAAAGCTCTTTCTTGTTGGAGTCTGCTGGGAAGCATTTCGACTTGTTGTAGACTCAGCTAACTCATATTATGTCTACAGTGTAATCCACAACAAATTGTACAACAGACTTCTTAATGGACCTGCAACCCATGTTTGGCTTCAGGTTGCTGTTGGAGTTTCAGTAGTTATCTCGTATTGTGTAAAAGCCATTGAGCAAGTCTACCATAAAGGATCGGTCAATGTATTAGACTACTGATTGGGTGGGACTTGGTCATCAGTTGAATCTTGTGAGTTAGGAAATGGTGCCGCAGACACTGTGAAGCATAAATCAAGGCTAAACATGATTGTTCAGCCCCTGGGTATCTTGTTTCAACATCTTCAAGTGCACGACTGACATAGTATACAGACTGTAATCTTCTTGGATGTTTGAGCTTCAACCTCTGTATGAAAGGTTCTCATAAGTTGTACCACATGTATAGTATCAGGTTTCATATTCAAAGAATAAGACACAAGTCCCGAGTCTATCCCAAGTATTTCATCATGTTGACAAGCAAAAAATATCTTGGTGTTCTTTTAGCAGACCAATCAAATTATTTCTTTCCACAGTAGATAAAGATGTATAAGTTGAAACAAGTTTGCTAATATTGAAATCATTGCTTAACTTGATTACCTCAAGGTCTTCCTTGGCAACTATCTTTGGATCAACTCTCGTAGACTTCTCATACTTCATTGTCGCAAACTCTTCTTGGTCTACCTCAGACTCATCACAACTTTTAGTCTGCTGTGTCAGACAACATGAGAGTTGTAGACCCCCCCTTTCTTTAGGTGTGGGACCCTTTTGATGTTCTGGAGAGAGCAATAAAGTTTTATCTTGAATCTTGCGATTAAGTTGGAGTGTCCAATAGTCTGCCGTAGGATGATGTACATATCTATGGTAAAGGCAAAACAAACTTGAGATCCTTGTTTGCCTTCTTTTGTAGGCTATTTATTGACATGTGTAAGCTTGACCACGTTATCTTTAACCCGTTTGTAAAAAAAATTAGCATCATTTCTTCCACCGTAAAGGCAATGAAGGTGGTTTTTCAAAAAACTTCCTTAGTTGGTTTCTTTCGCTTGTTATCATTGACAACAGCTGTAGTAGACACCGTAAGAGCTTATGATTGGCTCCTCTTCTCCTTTATAAGCTCCATGGGGTAAGTAAAAAGGCTTCCTTGCAAACATTTTAGGCTCTTTAGGAGTCCTTTCTCTTTTTTGTTTGAATAGGTCTGCCACATCTGACATGGTGACAAATGGTGTACCATTTCTGTTAGACTCCCTCTCATCATGGTTTCTTTCATTGTTTTCTTCCTTTTTATTGAACTCCTTGATCTGCTTTATGGACTCAGCCAGCTCCCATTGGGTTTGTTGCAGACCTTGTATCAGTTCAAACAACAAGGTCATCTGTTGTGATCTGCCTCTTAGGTTGTTTCCCCGGCAAAAGTGTCTCGCCCATAATCAGGCTATGCTTGTTGGATTCTAAATCATCGTGTGAGTTTAGAACTGAAGTTTGTCTAGTAGACTTCTTAAGTGGCATGGTTGCAGCTCAAAGAACAAAGATCTTCTTCAGGAAAATGAAGGAAAATTGCTACTCAACTCCCCAGTGGATTCGCCAAAATGTGGATGCTCAAAATTTCTAAGCTTACCACGTGTCGCCTTGTGAGTGGTTGAACGTGGATTGGATCTGTTTAAAGGGGATTTTGAGCCAAAAACTTTACACCGGGCTTGTTAGGCTGCCCAATGGTTGATGGTGCTTCCCTTTGGAGTTTTTGATTTGTTGGGCCATAATACTTACAAAGGAGGTCGCGGTAGACAGATAGAACCAGTGCCACAAATTAAAACTAATCACAATGAACTTTACTTTCACCAAGACTTACAATGATGATAACATGTAGAAAATTTATAGTAAACAGTAGAACTCAAGAGGTTTAGTGAGCAGGAAGAGAGTTAATCTCATGAACCCGTGTATGAATCATTGTTGGCAGGTTGTGTTGGCATTCTGGTAGATAGTGTATGGCTATCTTAGTTGTGGCAAGAAAACAAGTGTTTCAGTCTGTGTATTTCTACAGAGAGTATTTTGAGGATGAATGAGGTTTTGATTCTTGGTTCAAGTCTCTCTCCCCAAATTCAAATTAACCCCTCCTCTTTTTCTCCCTTCCCCTTTTATAGTGGAGAGTAATATCTTAAGGTATCATGAATTATCTTTCTCATCATGGTTTTCACTGTTTATCCAAAAGATAAAAGAGATGTGATTTGACTTGATCTTATCTTGTTTAAGAAGATAATATGTTATTTTTTGCAGATCAGATTTGGTCTGTGGCAGACTTTTTCACAGAGCCCTCATTTTCAGGTGTTGGGGTTGGTGAACATTTAATGCTTGATAAGGATAGCAAAAAATGGTTAAATTGATTCATACACGTTTCTTCTTAATCTGGTTTAATCTTACCATAGTATTTATCCCCAGCAGATGTAATGCTGTCTTACGGTAGACTGCCAAATTTATGAGATTTAACTCCCTTACCTCCAAATCGATCTTCCTGAGTTCTATGTTGAATGAATAAGGACCATCGGAGTGCTGGGCTACGGTGGTCGCTGATCTTGAGTGGTGGTAGCCTTGGTGGCCATGGCAGCTCTCTTAGCTTCATCTACTCTTGCTTTGTCTTCTCCATCATTTTTCCTATCATGGACTTGTGTTGCAACAGACATTTTTATGAAATATCTATCATATCTGATGGTTAATAGAGAAAACCAGCTGCCTTGTGTGATGATGATGGTATGGAGAGTTGTGCTTTTTGCATTGAAAAAGCACTCCATCAGTGCCTTGAGCACTGCGCCAAAGGAAGGGAAAAAAGTTTCATACGTGTGATGATTTTGACTCTTGATTTGAACTATTCTGGCGAGTCCAAGACACAACAGACTAAGCTGGCCAAATTTGAATAGGTGGGTTGGGCGACTTAATTTGGGCTTCAATGATTTGCTGCCAGCGACCCAAGCTTGATGTTTTGGTTTGCAGTAGACTTATTGGATTTGGGCCATGTTTGGGTTTAAGAGCAAAGATTGACACTTTGCTTTGGGTTGTCTTGGACTTTGGAAAAAAGTGGGCATCTACAATAAGAAAAATAAAATAAGAAAAAAAATGTTTTTATTTTTATTTATTTTTTTAATGTTTTTGCCAAAATTGATTTGGATCGGAACACCATTTGGTAAATTCAAAGTGAAGAGTGCGTACACTCCTTAAAGAACAACATCAATCTGCCTCTAATGGTGAGTCATCTAATGGCCTGGGTATGCATATAGTTCCTGGCGTGATGTATGGCCGCTATGTGTCATGTGTGCCTCCAAAGATCAGAAATTTTGTATGGCGTGTGTACTCAGGGGTATTACCTACACGGACAGAACTAATTAATGGAGGCATTATCTACTATTTTACGTGTAAATTATGTCTTAAATAAGGAGCCTGAGAAGTGAAATTCATATCCTCTGGTACTACTGCTTTGCAAGTGATAGCAACCCCTCATGATGGTGTAATTTATGAAACTCAATCTGGCGGTGAATTGATTCAAGGAAAATGAAGCTTGGGGCTGGGGTGGAATTGTTAAAAATCACTATGGGAGCAGTGATGGTTGCTATATGTGAAAAGGTCAAAGAAATTGTGGAATACCAGAATCTGTATGCGGAGGCTGTGTTGCGTGCACTACTACTTCTATTAAATTTGAAAGGACTTGGGGTTTGAAGACTTGGTTGTGGGCTTTGAAGATAACTTACTGCCGTATTTGATGACTGAGTAATGTAAAAAAAATTTAAGTCGGTCATTGTATGAACTTTTGGCAAGGGAGGCAAAAGCGTGAATCAAGGATTGCCTTCTTTTCAAAAGAAAAGTTTGAGCCTTTTTTTGTTTGTTTGTCTTTATTCTCTTCAGTGAGAAAATAAGATTTCACATCGTTTTACGAAATGTAACTTTTTTTATATTTTGAGAATATGGAGATGGAATGACATCCTCATAAATAAAGAAGTGAGATTATTTTAGACAAAATAATTAGCACTGAACCGAATCCACAAAAGGACCAAAATAACTTTTTCTACTTTTACAAGAAAAAGAAAAAGAAAAAGGATGTGCATATTAAATTCAAGAGTTGAAATTTAGCATGCAAATTCCGCGTCATCATTAAATTAAAAAGTCAAAAGGTCTACTTTTATGCCCAAAAATATGAATGCGTGATGCATCTATTCTTCCTTTATTATATTTTTTCCGTTGGCACATTTTCTTTGGGCCCTAAGCAAAACAGTGATGTTAGGTGGATCACACAGACCTGGCATTTATTAAAAAGAAAGGCGAAACTTAGCGGCCAAGAAATCGTAGGCATCACTATCATCTCGTAGAGAGTATAAGTATAACACGGAATAAATCCCTTTCAGCAAAAAAAAAAACACGGAATAAATCCCGTGGAACGTACACTTGTACAAAAAGCCAAAAGTCACAATCATCCAAAAAATCAACTTTCTTTCTTTAGCTACCAAAATACCCTTATTGCTTTCAACATTCATAACGCTAACGGCTAAAACTTGCGCCCGAAGCAGAGGCCTTTTTGGTAATTTATCTAAAAGTCTCTTTCAGTATAAAACCTATAAGAATGGGATTGAAAGCCCCTAGTAATTGATTCTACAATTTCATACACATAGTATTTACACTATTTGATTGAGGCTGTAGAATCCGTTTGGTTTTTCATACGATGTCTCCCCAAAACGACGTAGCAAGGAAAATGGTGGAAACGATTAGGGTAAGAGTTCCTCAGTCTCAGAGTCCGTACGCATCGTCTTCGTCGCAACTCTTATCGGATTGTTGTTCGAGCCGGTTCATGATCCAGAACCACTCCAATTTCAAGCGGAGCGGCGCACCGGCCCGGTTCATGTTCTACCGGAACGGTTCGTGGATCAATTTCCCGAACGAAGTGCTTGGAGATCTTCGGTTAGGGTTCTTGGAAGGCAAGCCGATAATGGACTTGTCGATTGGAGGCTCAAATTACCTCTTTGATTTTCTGCGCATGTTGCAGATCGATTTTCTGACCGAGAATCAGAGGTCCATTGCTTGGATCGACGAAAATGGTAAGTGTTTTTTCCCCAAAGTCTTCGTCGACGAAGAGTTCGCGAACTCGGAGGAGAATCCAGAAAATCCGAAGATCGAGATCGAGATCCGAATCGACATTGACGGGAACTCATCTAAGAGAAAGAGAGACGAATTTGAATCGAACTCCAACTCGAATTCGAATGAGGACGAGGCCGAGGTCACTTCGTCGAAGAAGCCAGACGAAGATGATACATCAAAACGGCTACGTTTAACACCTACTAATTTAGAATCTTCTAGATTTCCCAATGCCAGGCTTTTGAGCCAAGCAGACAAAGCATACCCTGTGGTTAGCAATTATTTCACAGTTGGGATTAAGAAAATTGATCAAGGTGCTACTATTACCGCAATTCACCAATGTACACGCACGGGACCCTTGGAGAGAGCTCGCTATCAAGTGTTTGAGAAGCAGATTGAGACTATCAAGGCCGCTCGAGGAGAGTCCAATACTGTATATGCGTGGCATTGTGCTTCAGCGAGAGACGTAGAGGGGATTTTAAAACATGGCTTTGCGGTGCCAAGCAATGGGGTTGGTATATACTTGTCCCCCGTCGGCTTACCTCATATAAGGTAGTTGTAATTTGAATTTAACGAAGTACTGCTACGTGGTTTAAATTTTTTGGCGCTTTTTTAATTGATGCTTTTTGGGTTGTGTTTCAGTACTCTGCAATCAAAGGCTGATGATAATGGCGAAAAACATGTGATATTGTGTCGGGTTATATTGGGTAAAGTGGAAAAGGTTAATGCGGGGTCTCAGCAATGCCATCCTTCTAGTGGGGAATTTGATACAGGTGCAGATGATCTTAAGAATCCGAAATGGTATGTGGTATGGTGCACCAATATGAACAGCCATATTCTTCCGGAGTGTGTTGTGAGCTTCAAATCTTCAGGTATTAAGGGGTCTTCTTGTTTGGTTTGGTTTTTATGTCTGTGTTTCATTTTTGGAAACTGATTTTACTTTAATTATTCTTAGGCCATTCGTTCGGACCGGGAAAGTATCCGTTTTCCAAATTGTTTTCGAAGATGAATAGTTCGCTTTCTGCTCCGAAAGTTCAGGAAACAAGGACTTTGTATGAGGCATTCAAGGTAAGTAAGGTGGCTTTCCAATTTTGGGAAGATTATATTTATTAATTTTAATACTATGTGATATACATGAACTAGAAAGTTAATTTGGAAAATTATAATGGTTTACAACAGGCTGGGAAGGTGACCAAAGATGTTTTTATAAAACAATTAAGATCTGTTGTGGGGGATGAGATGCTGCGATCAACAATTCAGGAGATTCATGCCTCAGAATGAGGTTCTTCATAGATTTAGTTTCAATTGGAAGATTTAGAAATACTTTTGTCATGGTCTATTGAGTGGTAGGAATACATGTAATGTTTCATCAAAACTAGGATTAGCAAGCAAAAACTCAATCATACAGAAGAACGAAAACTAGTTTGTAGGTTTGTTTTTGTCTTTTCAACTATACTTCAATTTCATCGAAAAAGTTTTTAAGTGTTCATTCATTGTTCATAGCTATGTTGTTTGGGTGTTTCTACAACCCTTTAAAACCCATTGAATAGCATGGTTGGCATTGAGGCTCAGATGTACGGTGTGCCTTTTTTTAAAATGTTGTTGGTTCTATTGTTGTTGTTTTGTATGCTTTTGGTTCTGTAATTCTGTATCGGTGTCTGTATTGGTGGCTATTGCTAGAGTTTGTAAGAGTTTGGTAAAGAAGTAAAGGGTTCCATCAGCAACTTTATTTTTTTCTTCACACATGGAGAAAAAAATCACTTTCTACTTACTTTTTCACATACACTCTCCAACAGACTCTCTATTCTTTATCTACTTTATTTAAATATATTTTATTTATTTTTCTATCCCATTTAAATACTTTCTTTATTCTTCTCTTACTTTTTCTGAATGGGGATGAAGAGAGAGAGAGAGAGAGAGAGAGAGAGAGAGAGAGGGGAAAAGAAATATTAAATAAAGGGAGTGAAATTAGTTTTTTAAGTGGGTGGAAAGCTACTGTAGTATTTAGAACAAATGAAGAGTATGAAAAAGAGCTATTGGACCTCATATTTTCGGTTTGGCTCTCCACAAGTGGAGAAGAGAGCCAAATAGCTAAATTGCTGGAGATGCTTTGCAATTTGAAGAAAGAACAAAAAAAACTGGAGGGTGGGAAAAGAAAAGAGAAAGGGAAAGGAATCGATGAGGAAAGGGAAAATAAAATCTTTCCCTCATATATGTTTTGGGAATACGAAGGAAAGGAAAAAGAAAAGAAAATTTGCAAAAGGAAAATAGAAAGAATCATTTATGTAAATTTACTTTTATGCCCTTAGTAAAGAAAGTTATGGAAGTCTATGGGAAAAAAATGTAATTTGAAGACAATTAAAAGTCAACAATTGCGGCCGATTTTTAATTAGTGAGACCACCACTTATGTGAGAGGAGGGAGTACGTATTTAATGTACTTCCAGAGTATTCTATAATTATCCCATTTTCTCTCCATTTCCGCCCAAATTGGGCGGATAGCAAAACGTGGGCCCCATTTATTTTGTTTTCTTCCCTTTTTATTTCTTTTCCTTCCTTTTGTATCAACCAAACAGAGGATGGGTCAGCCTTTTCCCTCTCATCCCTTCCCTTCCCTCTTTCCTTCGTTCCAAATTCAGCTTTAAGTAATTGATGGAATGGAACGATAGCAGGAATGGAAATATGTTGATAATCCAAACGAAAATCATAGAAAGAAATGGCCTTTATTTACTGGTTAAAAATGAAAATGTTATTTGTCTGCATTAAGGAACATTGAATGTGGTTTACATGCATGAGTCTCTTATGAAGAACTAATTGGTAAGTTTTCTTTTAAGGAGCGTTGATAATAAATGCTGCTTAAGGTTTCTCATATACTCCATATGTGGCATCGGATGCTGGCAAAAGGCTTACTAGCTGCTGACATGTGGGTGTGGAATACTTAGAAAGACTTCTAGTTTTGAAGTTCATGAGCCTCATGTATATTTGTCTCTTGTAGCTTACCCCGTAGAAGGTACTTGTATACTTCATCTACACATAGTTTGATTCTTGGTGATTATAGTCTTTGTCTTGTTCACTTTGATGATTGAATCTTTTATTTTTTATTTTTTATTAGAGGCTATTGCCTGCATTAATCTTCTTTTAAAAAAATATTATCATGGAAGCATGTTTCAGTGGTGTTAGATCTTTGGGAATCTCACAAAAATAGTGTGTCCCATCGTGCATCAATATGAACTATGACATTCCTTTGTAGGGATGACAATGGGGTGGGTTTTTTGTGGGGTTCCCATTCCCTGCTTCGTCCTATCAACCGCTTTCCTCATCCTTGTGAAAATCTTTGAATCCTTGCGACCTTGCCCCACCCATTGGTTCAATCCAAATATTTTCTCAAGAAAAAAAAAAAATCTCAATAACCAAACAAAATATTAACAACATTCAGATTTGAAATAGGCCATTTGTAATATAAGATCAAGCAAACAATAAATGCAAACATTTACGTAGGTTCAGCATATAGGATGCAGATTTTAACCTAAATCTGAAAAGAAAAAATAAGAGAGGTGAATTTTTTTGGGGAACCCTAAAAGGATCCTGGGTTGTAGACGAGTTTGAAGTTGAACTTGAGCTTGATGAGGAAGCATTTTTGTGCACCATAGTGAAGGGCCTATATGAGCTTTCCTAGTGTTGAGGAGTTGAAGACGGAGGGCTTGGTCATCCATCGAGATCGTTGAGAAAACCTTTGCAACTCTCAAGGTCTTTGCTTCTTTGCCAAAAGAGTCAAGGATAGCCATTCGATTTGATCCATCCTGGTATGGGTAAGATGTGCAACCGTTGTTACATCAATTCCAATGGCCCACTAATTCTGTATGGAGAGTTGAAAACTAAGGGGCTAAGCCTGTGAAGGCCCTTTAGAACATTCTAACATGGGAGGCCAAATTCGTTGAACCTTGCTCCAGGTGGACACCGCGGGAGGTTTGTGATGTGGGCCAAGTCCACGTTGGAGAAGTTAGACTTGATCCATGGATTGTTCAAGAAACGCTTATTGCAAAGGTTAAAGATGATGATGGTGCAAACACCAGATTTGGCTTATTAATGCTGATTGATTTTGTTAATGTTGATTAATACTAATTGATCTTATTAGAGAGATTTGATGGCTATTTGAGTTTTATTTCCATGTATGATGTAAATATCATTATGATTTTCTTTTCTTTCCATGTATGAAGTAATTTGAAGACTCTACTAAAAGGGTGCAAAGTTCGCTATTGTAAGAAGTTGATCATGGATTTTTAAAATTTGAATTAGAAGTTTCCTTACAATGCTTGGGGCTTGATTACAAGCAAGCCCATATGTTGATTCTTAGGTTTCTATAATGCTTGATGTTGATTCCGAGCAGCTTTAGGTGTTGATTCCTAGGTTCTATGCATATTTATATATATCGCTTGATGCCAACTTCAAGTAAACCCTAGGTGTTGATTCCTAGGACCTATCCCTTTGTTTTGTTCTTCTTTTGTCAAGGATTATCAAAAGGAGCTGACAAGGGCGATGGGGATGGATGAAGAGTAAAAAAAAGAAAAAAAGGGTATTTATTATTTTGGGTTAGAGTGGTGTGGGGCAACCATGCGTCTTTTTCTTAAACTCGCTTCAGGTTTTAACTCTAAACCTCATTCTCGCCCACCCCCTTATTGGGGTGAGGTGATGTTGGGGATTGTTTTCTCATTTGAGACTCCCAAATTGCCCAAATAACAGAAAATGTATTCCCATTTGGAGTCTATTTCGTTAATGAAAGTTTTTGTTCACATAATTATTTAGAATTACAAGAAATATCAATTTTTTTTTGTACAAACGAAACAACAAAAAATGTTTTTTGGCTCATTTTCAGGATCGTGACCAAACACTAGAAACCAAGTCAATTTTCCAAAAAAAATCAGTCATTTTCAGAAGACATTTTACATTGAACAAAGAGCGTTAATGGCTGAAATAGTTGATAGCACCTTTTATGGTTCATTACATGCTAGAGAGGCAAAGCTAGTATTTTGAACTAAGTTTCTTATTGTGATATAGAAAATCGACAAAAACAGATTTTGTTGGTATGAAAGATAGATAGAGATCAAAAAGAGCAATAGAGTTCAATACTACTGTCAAAGGGGTGTACTTCCTGGCTAGATTGCTAGGGAAAAGAAAGAATTATTTTTATTTTATTTTATTTTTTTAAAACTTTTGAATTCTGAATAATAATTTGATTACAATTAGAAAATGTTTTAACATAGTAGTGGAATTTCTAATCATTGTAGAATGCCCTCCCCTTCCTAAAAGTAAAATGTTTTTTTTTTAGTTAAATGGACTAAACTTCATTCAAGGTGGTTCAAACTTAATACAGACGGAGAATTTGAGATGCAAACATAGCATAAGGCATGCAGAAGGAGAAAATACAGATTTTACAGTGCTTATGGGTGTTTTTTTTTTTTGCTGAATTTATGGGTGTATTTTTGGCAGTATAGTTTTAGTGTTTTGGTGCAGAAGTCCATATCAGCTAAGAAATGAATAATATATCACTTCCTGAGTATATCTTTTCCAAGTCTATGTTTGGTATGGCATATATGTGTTTTTGCATGTGTGGATGGGAAACTTTGTTATTTTGTGGGGAAAAAACACAAATTTTTAACTAAGTTAGGATGAACATTGTAACTTCTGAACGTCACATCTGTTTTTGCCCTTCCCCTTTTCCTTTTTACTTCAGCTCTCAAGCTACAATGATCTTTCTAATGCATGTGATAGATTTATAAGAATGATTGTCCAATATTTTCAAATTCTATATTTCTTTCTCTTTTCTTGAAGTCATCTTCTCTCTTATACACACATGGCTTTCTTTCCCCTCAAAACATTTTTTGTAACTCAAGGGTTTGAATGCCTAGAATTGGATGGTTCTCATTATATCTTTGCTTCAAACAAATTGATTATTGGGAATGTGCGAGGTCTTAATAACCCTAAAAAAAGGAGTGTGGTAAAAAATCTCCTTTGGGATTGGAAGTGTGATGTGGTTTGCTTGCAGGAAACCAAGCTCTCTACCATTGATTGGGGGGTGATTCGTAGTTTGTGGAGTAACCCGTATGTAGGATGGGTAGCTCTGGATGTTGTTAACACAGCTGGAGGTGTGTTACTTATGTGGGATAAGAGGATGCTAGAGATGACTGATTCAGTGGTAGATACATTTTCGGTTTCTTACTGCTGGAAGGGGATTACAGATGGGTTTGTTTGGGCTTGTACTAGTATTTACGGTCCAAATGCGGATAATTTAAAAGCTAGTTTGCGGGGGGAACTTATGGGTGTGAGGTAGCGTTGGAATGTTCCATGGTGTGCTATTGGGGATTTCAATGTTGTTCGGTTCCCAAGTGAGCGTTTGGGATGCACCAGCCTTAGTTCAGCTATGATGGAGTTTTCAGATTGGATTGATCACTAGAATCTGGTGGATTTACCTCCTCTACGTTCTTGACAGCCCATCTTTGTCTCAGTAGAGTCTTTCAGTGGCATGTTTCGGTCCTCTTTCCCATTACTTAGAAAAAGTGAGCCACCGGTTCAGGTACAAGATACTATCATTATCGCCTGGACAATTAGACATCCAACCCGTAATCGCAACGACCCAATTGCAAGAGCGGAGCTCTAACAACTGAGCTATATCCCCCCGAGCCAAGTGGAGCATGCATAAAGGAGTCAGATGCTTCTTCTATTCTTTTACTTGGCGCAGCTGGGCCATCTTGGACTTGAACCAGAGACCTCGCCCGTGAAGTAAATCATCGCACCTACGGTTCAACCAATTGGGAGAGAATCAATGGATTCCTTTTCGGGAGCGATTCATCCTTCCCGAACGCAGCATACAACTCTCCGGTGTACTGCGCTCTCCAAGTGTGCTTGTTCCCCTCCTTCTTCCTTACCATGGCAAGTCTTTGTGAAATAACTCCGATGAGAAGAAAAAAGAAGGCGTTAAGAGGACCCTCCTGGCCCAACCCTAGACACTCTAAGATCCTTTTTCAAATCAAACCTACTCCCATTTCGAGTCAAGAGATAGATAAATAAACACATCCCATTGCACTGATCGGGGGCATTCGTAGTGACTGAGGGGGTCGAAGACCAAGAAGTGAGTTATTTATCAGCCAAGCATTCTTCTTATGGCTAGATCCAATCTCCTGGTCCCTGCGGAAAGGAAAAAGAATTTCAACTTCTTCCTTTCGGAAAGGGAGGATTAGGAAAATCCTATTGATTGCAACTTTCTCTAGACTTGGAGTAGTGGGGCATCACCTCCTGCGATGTCCAGGATTGATCAGGTGTTGGTTTTGTCGGATTGGGAAGAGCATTTTTCGGATGTCATTCAAAAAATGCTTCCTCGTCCTATTTCAGATCATAATCCTATCTTGGTGGAAGCTGGAGGTTTGATGAGGGGTAAAAGTTCCTTCAAATTTGAGAATATGTGGCTCAAAGAGGAGAGTTTTGTGGAGAGAGTTCAGGGGTGGTAGTCTGGTTACTTATTTACCGATTCTCCAAGTTTTGTGTTGGAAAACAAGTTGAAAGCTTTGAAGGCCGATTTAAAGCTTTGGAATCGAGAGGTGGTTGGGGACATTTGGTTTAGGAAGAGAAAACATATGGGGGAGGTGTTGGAGTTAGATGTAAAAGAAGGGGGTGGTGGTCTTTCTCCGACAGAATTTCAGCTTAGAGAGGTGCTCAAAGCTGAGGTGAACCGTTTGGCTCAATTGGAGGAATGTTCTTTGTGTCAAAAATCTCGGGTTTTGTGGTTCAAAGAGGAAGATAATAACATGAAGTTTTTTCATAAAATGGCCAATTCTAATCGTAGACACAATTATATTAGTGGCTTGGAGGTCGATGGTGTGTTTTATGAGGAGGCGGAGATGAGAGATCATGTGGTGCAGTTTTATGAAAACATGTTTTGTGAAACCGAGGGGTGAAGACCTCATGTTGATGGGTTACATTTTGCTTCGATTAGTGAGGAGGAGCGGGCTGTTTTGGAAAGACGATTTGAGAATGAAGAGATCATTCAAGTTTTGAAGGATTTCCAAGGGAATAAAGCTCCTGGACCTGATGGGTTTACCATGGCGTTTTTCCAAAATGTTGGCGGGTTGTGGAGAAGGATATTATGGACTTCTTTGAAGAGGTTTATGTTCAATGCCAATTCAAACGTTCGCTTAATGCCTCTTTTCTCACACTTATCCCCAAGAAGGTAAATGCTTTGAATATTAGAGATTTTCATCCTATTAGCCTAATTGGGAATGTGTATAAGCTTTTAGCAAAGGTTCTGGCTAATAGATTTAGAGTGGTGTTGGGTGGTCTGATCTCTGAGTCACAAAATGCATTTGTGGGGGGTCGTCAGATGGTGGATTCAGTTCTTATTGCTAATGAATGTCTGGATAGTAGGACTCGAAGTGGTCTTATTTGCAAACTGGATATTGAGAAAGCCTATGATCATGTTAATTGGGACAGCTTGCTGTATGTGTTGAGTCGCATGGGCTTTGGGCACAGATGGATCCAGTGGATGCGTATGTGTATTTCTATGGTTCGTTTTTCTGTTCTTATTAATGGTACTCCTGCGGGTTCTTTCATAGCTCGAGAGGTATTCGGCAAGGTGATCCGTTATCACCGTTGTTGTTCTTGGTGGTTATAGAGGTGTTGAGCCGAATGTTGAAAAAGACGGAAGAAGGGAGTTTTATTCATGGTTTTCAAGTGGGGGCTACTTTAGGGGATAGATTGGAGGTTTCTCATTTGTTGTATGCAAATGATACCACTCTATTTTGTGATGCTTGTCCTGAGCAAGTGACATATCTTCGGCGGGTTCTGACTTGTTTTGAGGCTGTGACGGGTCTCCGTGTGAATATGAGCAAGAGTGAGATGGTGCCTATAAGGGAGGTAACAAATCTCTCTTATCTAGCTAATATCCTTTCTTGCCGTATTGGTTCTCTTCCAATGAACTACCTTGGTATGCCTTTGGGCTCTTCATTTAAGGCTTTAGGAGTGTGGAATCCAATTATTGAAAAGGTAGGACGTCGGTTGGCGGGGTGGAAGAAGCTGTATTTGTCGAAGGGGGGGTGTTTAACACTTCTGAAGAGTTCTTTGTCAAGTCTCCCGACGTATTTTTTGTCTCTTTTCAAGATTCTTGTGAGTGGCAAAGCGTATTGAGCAGTTTCAATGCAATTTTCTCTGGGGTGGAGTGGGGGATGATTTCAAAATGCCTTTGGTAAGTTGGAATAAGGTTTGTATGCCTATTGCCCATGGTGGTTTGGGGGTTAGAAACCTTGTTGCTTTCAATAAGGCTTTGTTGGGGAAGTGGTTATGGAGGTTTGGGGTGGAGGAGTCAAAATTTTGGAGACGTGTTTTGGTGGCTAAATATGGGATGGCAGGTCGAGGTTGGTATACTAGACCGGTTCGTGGTTCTCATGGGTGGTCTCTGGAAAGGGATTATGACATGACAAATGATGTGGGGATTGTTCATTGAAGGACGAGTTCCCTCTCTTATTTGAATGTTCTCGGGATCGTGAGGCTTTCATCGATTCCTTGTATTCGCGGGTTAATGGGGTGGAGACAAGGATTGGGAGATGGATATGGTGGCTGCCTTTTTTAATCGTATTCATGCCAAGTCTCCGGTTCATGAATCGGAGGATGTTCTTAAGTGGAGCTTGAAGAAAAATGGGACCTTTGATATTAGTTCCTTCTATCATGCCATTCGAGGTAGTGTGAGTAGTGGGTTCCCTTGGAAAGGTATTTGGGGTGTCAAAGTTCCTTGAAGGGTTGCTTTCTTTGTTTGGACGGCCACTTGGGGCAACATTCTAACGTGTGACAATCTTCGTCGACGAGGTATAGTTACAGTTGGTTGGTGCTGTTTATGCAGATGTAATGATGAGACTGTGGCACATCTGGCTAGGGAGGTTTGGAGTTATGTTTTTCAGCTGTTTGGTGTTGATTGGGTGATTTCGGGGTCAGTCTTGGATCATGTAGCTGGTTGGAGGAACTGGTTCGGCAAGCATTATTCGGAGGTTTGGAATTTAGTCCCGGCATGTGTGATGTGGTCCTTATGGAGGGAAAGAAATAACCGTACTTTTGAAGATGTAGAGCTGCCAACTGCTAAGCTTATTGAATCTTGCATGTGTTCTTTGTTTGAGTGGTCTAGGGCGAGGGGTTTTACAACCTCTTTGAGTTTTGGGGGTTTTCTTGATGTCTTGAGTCATTCTAATATGCTGTAATTCTTTTGGCTGCTGTGTGTGCATGCTTTATGCACAACATGCAGTCTTTTTTAATAATATTTGTCTTTATTGATCAAAAAAAAAAATTGATTATTGGGAACACTTTATTGTAGTTCAAGTAATCCTTTGGTGTGTTCCAACAAGGAAGCACAGGTGCACTAAACTTCCCGATGTGTCTATGTTCGATACATATAGGATAGAGATACTCTAGGCGTGTCCAAGATGTGATGGGCAAATAGAGAAAATAATTTTGATTTGAATATGGGATGGACACACTAGGGCGCTGATCGGAACATAGACACATGGAACTCAATCTTTCTTGATGTGTGAGATTGAGAGAGAAGGATGGACATGGATTTGGGGACATGGAGGAGCTGTCCTCGTTTGGTTCTTTTTTTTATTGGTCAATAGCATGAGATTTAATTGATGCTATTGGGCCAATAGATTAGGTTGGGGCAAGACATTCCAAGGGGCTCTTCAAGGATCATGTGGCCACAAACACTGAAGGTATGTTTGCAAGGTTGGCGAGTTAGACGATGGGAGTTAAGCTTCATCGTCGAGAGGGAAACAACCTCACCAGTAAAGGCCATAAAGAATGAAGGAATGACCATAGGAATGGGCACGTCACGACGTCATAAGATATCTTGCCCAAAGTTTTACTAGAACATTTAAAAATAAAAATAAAGATTAGAGTAAATATTTAAATTAGATTTTGATAAGTTTTCAAACCTTTTGATGCTTATTTAATTTTTAAATCTAAAATTGACATAAAATATACCTAAAAATATATTTAGTTATTTAATTGTGTATTGCACCCTATTTTTTTTAAAGTTCTCATAGCTTCTTGTTCGTATCACATATTGTACCTTTTTTTTCCTAACCCATATTGTATCATACCCTTGTCCCATGTCTATATCAGTGCTTCCTAGGTTCCAATTCTGTATTGGCGACTGCTGGTTCTGATATTACCGGGATGTAATAGGTTATTAAATTTCATCAAGATTCATATGTGTATGATTTAATGAGTACTTAGTGGATCATATTTATTTATTATTCTATTCTTTTTTGTTGTTGTAGAAAGTCTTTATTTATTCTATTCATTACCCTTTGAATTGATGAGAGTAGAACTAGTGTAGATGATGGTTAATGAGATGTCAAAACTGTAACAGCTTGTTACCTCTGATTTGGAATCATCTAGAATGTCAAGTAGCAACAAGAGCTTAGCTTCTTTGGGTGCGTTGATATACATTACCTTTTCTTTTTGGGATATATATTTCCCTTTTTGCTTTGGTAATCTCCTCCTATTGCATATCTTGCCTTGGAGATTTTCATGCAGAGGACATTGCCTAATTGTGCATGGAGCATTTTAACAAATAGTTTCAGGCTATCTTGCAAGATTTTGGTAAGGAAGTTTACGAAGCTGGTATATATTACTTAATTACTTATCAAAAAATATATATATATATATATATTACTGCATTAAAAAAAGGGAGTACTTCTAAATCTCATTGGATTTATTTATTTATATTGGAGATAATTGTCTTTCTGGGTTTTAGTTGGTCCTGTCGGTGGTTTAGTGCTGTTTCATTGTTATGCTATTGGGGACAGATTATAAACGGTTATAAGGATGATGCATTTTGCCGAGTCATGCTGGGCAATGATGATAACATAGTAGGAAGTTCCAAGCAAGTTCATCCTTGTAGTTTTTTAGAGTTCTTTGAACTGATCATTCATCCTTGTAGTTTGAATTTTGATTCTTGTGTTCATTTACTGGGTTTCAAATATGTTTTTTTATTTTTTATTTTAGTACCAATATGTTGAAAATTATGTTAGAGAATATTTTTCCCTGGAAGTTCTGGAGCCGGAGCTTTTTCTTTTGGATTTACAAATTACACAGGTTATTTTTCCCCTGAAGTTATAATTTTATACGTTCGTGCAATATCTATATGAAACTTCAATTTGTAGTTGACTCCTTTAATTTGGTTATTTGACTGGCATACATCTATTGAGATCTGAGTGCCAGGAAAATTGGGCAACATACACCTGCAAATATTAAGATCGATGTCGATAAACCAAGTGCTGGGAAAGTCTGAGTGATACAAAGGTATGCCATTTTGTGCAGAGTTGTCATGCACCTCCTGATAGATCTGGTGCCATCTTTCACAGGAACAGCTGTTGTCTTAAGAATATTGGCGAGGAAAAGGAACAAAAAGGAATAATTTGTTATGCTGAGTTGCTGAAGGAAGAAGAGCTGACATTTGCTTAAATTTCAAATGGTTAACTAAATGTACTAGAATGGGCTTTGTTTTTTCAATCTGGCCAAGATCTTGGTATTGGTTATAAAAACCGAGAACAGTATTTTGAAATATATGTGAAGAAGCATCTTGGCTGAGAGATTAAATATCTGTGACTTTCTGGTAAAAATATGTGAAATCTCAGACAAGATAATCTATATCTTTTGTGAAAAATATTGCGAGCTTTATACTCCGTTTGTTTTGGCAAAAAAGTAACCTCTATGGTTACTTTCTGCAGTGCATGGAGGTTCTTTTGGATGTCTTTGGGTGATTATAATGCTATTCTTAGTAATTCAGGGAAAAGGGGAGGCCTTCCCTCTGTGAATTCTTCTTCTAGAGGTTTTAGAGGCCTCATGAATAATCAGTCTTATTGATCTTGGATTCTCTGGTAACGCATTCAACTTGTCAAATAAAAGACATGCTTTTGCAATTGTTAAAGATTGGTTAGATCGGGTGATTGTCTATGCTGACCGTGCTTTGTTTCCAAGAGCATTGGTCAGACATTTTCCGATACTGCATCAGACCATGTCTCTATTATCTTGAATTTTGCTGAAGATGTTGTTCGAGTACCTAGACCCTTTAGATTTGAAGCTATGTGATTAGGGATAGGAGTAGCTCTAGGGTGGGTAAAGATGCTTCGTCCTCTCATGTAATATGGCCCTCACTTCAAGCACACAAAGAAATTAAAGGCCACAAAACATCTTTTTGTATATGGAATAAAATTTTGTGTTTGTAGAATTCAAATGTGTATTAAGCAGTGCAGGGAAGCCCTTGAAAAAATTCAGCAGGAAGATCCTTCGGCAGAAAACCATGATAAAGAAAAGCTTCTTGCTGGGAATTATCATGAACAACTCAAGCAATTAGCCAAAAAAAAAAAAAACCTCGAGTATGAAGAAATCTTCTTGAGTGGATTGGTTAGCTTGCTCGGATTTAAACACCAGGTTTTTTCATTTATTAGGAAGCGAAAATTTCATTGACTTTTTGAAAGACAACCAGGGCGTAAAAAAGGTTTCGGGTAGAGAGGATGTGCTTTATATCTTGTTTTTAGCTCTCTCTTATCATCTTCAAACCCTTATTTTCCTGAAGGTCTTGTTCCAAAAGGATGACACAGCAGATAAAATGCTTCCCTTTGCTTTCCCCCTCAACAGGAGAAATTAGACAAGTTGTGGTCAGTATGGGATTGACATCATCTCCTGATACAGGTGGTTTACCAGCCCTATTTTATAAACATTATTGGAATATCATTCATGCTGAGGTTATAGATGAATATCATTCATGCTGAGGTTATAGATGATGGATGAGAAGCTTTGGCAAGTTTTTATTTTTTTGGTAGCTCCCTTTTAAAGCAATTTTTTTTTTCCTTACTACAAGTGGGGAAGCGGGATTTGAACCTAAGTTTTTTACATAGGAAAAACTGAAATGTCATTGAGGCACAAGACTCTTGCCTCCTTTTGAAACAACTTAATAATACATATATTGCAATTATCCCTAAGGTTGTAGGAGCTTCTAAGGTAAATCATTTCTGACCTATATTTCAAATCCAAGACAAAACTATTCTTGCCCATGAATTCATGCACAAAATGAAGTCGGGGAAAAAGGATCTTATGGCTTTGAAGGTGGAGTGGAGCTTTCTCTTATCAGTGTTGAAATGTTTTGATTTCAACAATAAATGGTTTTCTTGGATTAAAGAGTGCATTTGCTCATTACTTTCTCAGTGTAATCAATTGTAGTCCCATGAGCTTCTTCCATCCTATAAGAGGGGGGTTACAACTTACATCAGGGGATCCCCTTATCCTCCTTATTCTTATTGTGCTCAAAAGTCTTGTGTAGGACTCTTTTAGAGAGGAGAAAGCAAATGCCATATGAAAATCTAGCTCCCAACTGTCATCCCATTTTTCTTCTTATGACTTTATGGTATTGGGGAAGGTCGTGCTTCAGAAGCAGAAGCCATTTCAAATTGTGTAGCCATTCATTAACAAGCAAAAATATGCTATTTCCATTAGCGAGAATGCCAATCTAAGGTTGGAAGTTGATCTCAAGAATTCCTTCTATAATTGAAGAAAGCACTAAGTAATGAGAAGAAATTCTATTTGTATTGGCTTGAGAAACGTTTACATCGTGTACAAGTATTTATAGGCAAGAATATACAAGTATTTATAGGCAAGAATATACAACTATAAGGGAAGGTCAATACCAATCCCCATAATTAGTTCCTGATTGATACAAATCAAATCTCTAGAATCATGGGGTGAATAAATAGATCAAATCATTACAATCATGGGGTGAATAAATAGATCAAATCATTACAATCATGGGGAAAATGGGCTAAGCCTGTGTTTGGATCCTCTACTAAAAAGTGATTTTACGGATTTTTATGCATAGAATGCATTCTGCAAAAAATCTAAGGTGTTTGGTTGGGATTTTGGAAAATGCAAAATGCATTCTGCCTAGAATGCATTTTGCAAATTCTCATTTCTAGAGCAGAAGTCAAAATCCAAAATATTTTGGATTTTGATTCTAGCTTCTACTTTTAATTTTTGCTAAAGTAAATGGGACCCACTTACAACAGTTTATTACTCGAATGACTCTTTTTTCTCTCGTTTAATTTTTCTCTTTCTTTCTTTTATTTTCCTTCCCTCTCTTTTATTCCCTACTTTTTCTCTTTTCTTGATGTGTTCCCTACTTTTTCTCTTTATTTCTTTTATCATAAATGGTTTGTGTATATCTTGATTGCACACACAATACATATTTTTCTATATTTTTTTATTACATTGTTCAAATTTTATAAAAATGTGTGCAAGGAGATG
Source organism: Fagus sylvatica (assembly GCA_907173295.1). NCBI lineage: Eukaryota > Viridiplantae > Streptophyta > Magnoliopsida > Fagales > Fagaceae > Fagus > Fagus sylvatica. The sequence goes on along the minus strand of OU015771.1, from coordinate 21,649,066 downwards.
TGCACAAATCATGACCTATTTTTTTTTTTTATAGACATTAATTTAAATCACAATGTAATACTTTATTTCTTTATTACGTGCATTGTTAATTTTGTATTGGTAGTAAATGTATTTTTAGCCTTGTATTGAGATATTTAAAAAAAAAAAATGTTAATTACATAATGTATACTAATAATATATTATTTAATAAGGAAGAATGCATTCTTTAAAATACCAACCAAACACATTTCCTTTCAGCATAATCACTTCTTATAAATAATTTCAATATTTTACCAAACGCACTATTTTCAGCAAAATGCATTCTAGAGAATATATTCTCGAGAATGCATTTTAGTAGGAATGCATTCTCTAGAATGCATTTCCAAAATAGAGGATCCAAACACAGCCTAAGAATTTGATGCTGAAATCAAGGTTAATTGAGGCAGTCAATCAAGTCTAGAAATCACTTAACAGTCCCCCACAAACTAATAGGGAGGGAGTGCACCATTAGTTTGTTGCGAAGTAGAGAGAAACGCAAGGAAGCCAGCCCCTTTGTGAAGATATCTGCGATTTGGTTGTCAGTACGAACAAATTGCACTTTAAGAGCACCAGTAGTGATGAGATCACGAATGAAATGGTAATCTATTTCAATGTGTTTTGTGCGAGAGCATGAAACACACTGGGTTTGGCAGCAATACAAGTAGCACTGACACATTGTCACAGTAAAGAAGACAAGGATCTTGGGTGGAGACTTGGAGTTCATGGAGGAGGGAATGAAGCCAAGTGACCTCGGCAACAGTGCATGCTAAGGCACGATATTCTGCCTCCGCACTGGACCATGCCACGGTGGGTTGTTTCTTGCAAGACCATGACACAAGATTAAGACCAATAAAAATGCAATAACCAGTGGTAGACCGGCGATCATCGGGACAACCAGCCCAATCTGCATCAGAGAAGGCATGTAATGTGAGAGAAAAGCATGCCGTGAGATGGATGCCAAGATCAATGGTTCCTTTGATATATCTGAGGATTCGCTTCACAGCCTGTAGATGCATGGTAGTGGGAGAATGCATGAACTGGTAGGCTTGATTAACGGCATATGTGATGTCAGGGCGAGTCATCGTGAGATATTGAAAGGAACCGACAATTTGTCTATATAAGGAGGGATCCGATAAGGTGTCGCCATCATGGAGAGAGAGCTTGGAACTAGCTAGGACTGGTGTAGAGCACGGTTTGGCCTCTAGCATGGACGTGCGTGAGAGGGGGCATACTTGGACTGACAAAGATGAAGTCCGGTGGAAGTGCGCTTAGCTTCAATGCCCAAGAAGTAATGTAGTTCACCCAAGTCTTTCATGGCAAACTGTTGACTGAGTACACGAATGAATGAGTGTAGAAGAGAGGAACTACTGCTAGTTAAGATAATGTCGTCAATATAGACAAGGAGGATCATGATGCCAATTGAGGAGCGAAAAACAAACATGCTGGGGTCAGCTCTACTGTAAACAAAGCCATAATGGAGGAGAAAGCCATTGAATTTCTGAAACCAGGCTCGTGGAGCCTGCTTGAGACCATAAATGGCCTTATGTAGACGATAAACATGAGTAGGATGGGAGGAGTCACGAAACCCTGGGGGTTGTTCCATATAAACTTCCTCAGAAAGCATGCTATGGAGAAATGCATTTTTAACATCAAGTTGTCGAATGGGCCAATGATGTGTGAGGGAGAGTGAGAGAACTGTTCGGATGGTGATAGGCTTCACTACCAAACTAAAGGTTTTAGTAAAGTCCACACCTTCTTGTTGGTTATAGCTTTTGGCAAAGAGGCAGGCTTTATACCGTTCAATGGAGTCATCAAGCTTCTCCTTAATTTTATAAACCCATTTGGATCCAACGATGTTCATGGAAGGATGATGAGGGACCAAAGACCAAGTTTGATTGGAAAGAAGGGCATTGAACTTATCTTGCATAACAGCACACTAATGTGGGTCTTTGGAGGCTTGGTGGTAGGTAACAGGTTCATTTTTGGCAGGAGAGGGTAGAGAGGCGACAAAGGCTTGGGGTAAGGAGTATTTGGTGGTCAGATAGGAGTGGTATTTCGGTTTGACAATACCGGACTTGAGGCGTGTAACCATAGGATAGGATGGGACAAGTGGGAAGGGTGGTGGGGAAGGTGGGTTAGGTGGAACATTAGTTGTTGGTAATGAAGATGGTGGTGGTGTGTCTGGTATAGAGTGATTAGGAGGGGTAACAAAGTGAAGAGTGTCGAGCACGAGTTCAGATTGAACTGTGAGAGGTGAAGAATTGGGTTGAGGTAGGGATATTGAAGGTGGTGAGGTAGATGGTTGGGGTGAAGGTGATAGGGAAGGAGAAGGAGAGGAGATCGGACTTGGTTGTAGTTTTTGTGACGGGATTGGCAAGTTAACCCATTGGTGGTGAGTTGCCAATGTGGGTGAAGTAGATACCATGGATGTAAATGGAAAAGTGGACTCATCAAAGACCACATGACAAGAAGTGTAAATTATGCTAGTCTTATGATCCAAACAACGGTATCCCTTAGAATGAGTGCTATAACCCAAGAAGACACACAAAATTGACTTGGGGCTTAATTTATCATGTTTGTATGGTTCCAAGTAAGGGTAGCAAGCACATCTAAAAGTGTGAAGATGAGAGTAATCGGGACGCGTGTTGAAAAGAACCTCATAAGGGTGATGTGGAGTTCAGAACCGGTGTGGGTAACCGATTAATAAGGTATGCAACAGTGCTAAAGGCCTCTAGCCAATATGGTTTAGGCATAAAGGAATGAAACATCAGAGAAAGTCTCAACTCAGTGATATGGCGATGCTTACGTTCAACAATGCCATTTTGTTGTTGTGTGTGAGGACACGAGATTTGAGGAATAATGCCACAGTCAACCAAAACATATTTGAATGCACCCTTTGTTAACTCCAATGCCCCATCACTTTGAAAGTACTTGATCTTTGTAGATAACAAATTTTCCATCATCTTTTTAAAATGAAGGAAGCATGCAACACTATCACTTTTGAGTTTTATAGGATAAAGCCAGATGAAGCGACTAAAATCATCAATGAAGACAATATAATATTGATATCCCGAAATAGATGGAACTGGTGCAGCACCCCAAATATCACAATGAATTAAAAAAAAGAGGGTGAGGAGAGCATCTGGCAGAGGAACCAAAAGGGAGTTTCTTACTTTTTCCCATTTGACAAGCAGCACAAACAAAAGTTTTATTCAAAGCACCAGATATTTCAAGACATTTGTTTGAAGATAAGGAAGTAACAACTTGAAAGTTTGGATGACCCAAACGATTGTGCCAGACTTCAGGAGTAGTCTTGGAAGTGAGAAAGGTTGTTTCCTGTGAGAGTGCACCATTTGGAGGTCTCAATTGTGAACCAAAGAGATGAAGTGGATACAAGTTGTCTTTAATGGTTCCCATGAGAAGTGTTCTCCTTGTAGCCAAATCCTTGATACAGTAACCCCATGGAAAAAAGTGAAAGGAGCAATTGTTATCAATAGTAAACTTGGCTACTGAAAGTAGATTTTTCTTAATAGAAGGAACATAAAGCACATCCTTAAGTTGGAATTGAGAGCCGAAGCTATGAAAATAAATATTACCAATGTGAGATATAGGAAGGCTTGCTCCATTTCCAACCATGACAGAATCTGAACCTGAATATTCTTGGGTTTGTTTGAGTAGTGGCATGTCTGCTATCATGTGACTAGTTGCACCTGTGTCAGGGTACCAACATGGATCAGAGTTTGGGGGTTGAGCTGCTAAAGTAGTTTCCAAAATATTCATGGCTGCAAAGGCTTGTTGCATTTGAATGAGATTATAGTTTTGCTTGAAGCGAAATGGGCATTTGGCAGCACTATGTCCTTGTTGGCGGCAAATTTGACATTTTCCCAAGTATGGCTTGCCTTTGAAGTTTTGGCCACAACCACGATTCTGGGTTTGAGGTTGCTGAGAGAACCTGTTGGATCCTTGTTGAGGACGAGAAGAATTGAATCAGTTTTGTTGAGACTGAAATCCAGAGTTGTGAGGTCCGTCGGTATTACCTGTAGAGTGCGAAATATGCCCATATGTGGATAGGAGGGCTGTATCGCCTGTGTGTGAAGCATGTTGCAAAGAGCGTTTAAGTCATTGTTCATGATTAAATAGCTGAGATCGGAGTTCTGAAAAAGTGGGTGGGTGTTCACAATTTTCCATCATCACCAAAAAGCTAGAATATTCTGGTCTGAGACTGTTAAGAGCATGCCTGACAAGTTCCTGATCAAGAACTGGGTGTTGGAGTGCCGCTAGTGAATCGGCAATATGCTTGAGTCAACTGAGGTACTCTGAGATTGATGATGTACCTTTTTGGATTGATTGAATATCTCCCTTGAGAAGATCAAATCGGGCTTGGCTTTGCTCTAGAAACATTGAGTGAAGGCTTTCCCAAACTTCATGAGCAGTGGAGTGCCGAAGAGTTTGTGCAAGAATACCTTGTGTGAGAGTTGCATTGATACAACTCAAGACAAACTGATCTACCTTACACCATGAAAAGAAGTTTGGATTAGGGATCTCTTTCCCTTCTGTGGACTTGATGGTTGTTTGCGGCGGAGTGACGGACCCATCGACATAGCCATAGAGGTCATTGGCTACAAGAATTGGGACAAACTGACTTCGCCACAGTAGGTAATTACTCTCATCTAATTTGATGGAAATATAGTTGATGATAGTGCCTAAAGACAGAGATATAGGAGTAGTGGTCAACAAAGGTGATGAAGGTGTGGGAGATGAAGCCATATTAGAGTTTAGGGGCTGGGAAAATATTTGAATGTTTGTTCTTCAAGGCTCTGATACCAAGAAGAAAGCACTATGTAATGAGAAGAAATTCTGTTTGTATTGGCTTGAGAAACGTTTACATCATGTACAAGTATTTATAGGCAAGAATATACAACTATAAGGGAAAGTCAATACCAATCCCCATAATTAGTTCCTGATTGATACAAATCAAATCTCTAGAATCATGGGGTGAATAAATAGATCAAATCACTACAATCATGGGGTAAATGGGCTGAGAATCTGATGCTGAAATCAAGGTTAATTGAGGCAGCTAATCAAGTCTAGAAATCACTTAACAGTAATTCTTGAACAGTCGAGAGTCACAGCCCCTTGATGAAGTCATTGAGAAAGTCCAAAGTTGAATGCAAATTTAAGGTAAAAATCATTTCTCAAGCTGCAAAGATTAACGCTAAATAATTTTGTTGTTGCGTTAATTCCTTTTTATATTATGGCTTACATCCTCTTCCTAATTTCATTATGTTGGAAGTTGGATGCTTCGTTTTATCATGTGTTTGGGTGCGTTTGTTAAATATTGAGCAGTAAAGCTTAGATGTCAGGTTAGGATTATAGCAAGCAAGCATAAAATAATATGTAAAGTATATAGGGAGTAAAGAAAGGGTGGAAGCACAAGAGTGACGTGATTCAGCCTAACGCCTTACGTCCACAGAGGAAAGCTCTTAATGGTTTCATCTTTTATTATAGGACAACCTGTATTACATTGAGCCCATAGCAGGGTATTTATAGGAGAATATCCCTAGACTAAACATACATTAACTAAGGTTAACATGAGTGTAATACAAGTAACTTGCTTATCTTAGACACCAAGCATTGGACTAAAGCCTTAACTATAGAATAGCCTTGATATACTTTAACAATTTGTAGCCGGGATTTGAGGTCAAATGAGGAATTAAAATTCTACTATATAAAAATTCTGAGTTTGGCGAAACTGATGTGAAAATTTATAAGTTTCAAAGGGATTTAAAGCTGGGATCTGACGATCATAAATCTCGTTTCTAAATTCCCTCAAACCATATTTAATTTCTCAATAACTACTACTTGACTATTCTTCTCCTCCAAAAGCACCGACTCGGTCAAACCACAAGCACCACTCAAACTCAAATCCACACAATCTAACCATCGAGACTTGAAAAGAGTGGAAGGAGAAAAACCCAACAAAGCCGAAGCAAAACCCAAAATCACCATACATTCCACCTCAGTGACCCCAAGACCCATGGTCCCTCATCAATGGCAAAGACACAAGTAAGTCGAAGACCAGGTCAAAGAACTCAAAGAACCCACTCTTCGACAACAACGTGTGGCGCACATCAAAGGCAAGGCCAAGAACCTTAGCGATGACAATGACCCATGCAAGAAGGGTGGGTCAAGCGGACCCTAGAGAAGATGGTCGTGTACTTTCAGGACGACAGGAATGGATACCTGTATGGTCGACACCTAGTGGCGACGATAAGTCACGTGAGGGCACTGTCTGAGAAGGGTGAAGGTGGATATGACATGAGAGAGGTGACGGGGTTGTATGTGCGGAAGTTGATTTATATGAGAGTGTAAGGGTTTAATGGATGTAGAGGCCTATTTTTTCAGTCCACCTTGGACCAAATCCAACACCTCAGTGATCCACCAGGGGTCCAAAGCCCAACGACACTGGTGATCCACGGTAGACAAAACATGAGGAAAAGTGGTCCAAAAGCCATCCACCGAGCCCAAAGTCCAAAAGGGGAGAGGAAAGCCCAGCCCACCTGGCCATCAAATTCCAGTTTGCCGCACAAAGGAATTCTGAAATAATTTGAAAATGAGAGGGAGAATGGCCTTCAAGCATCATTCTTTCCCTCCTTCCTTGGCGCGGTGCCCGAGGCGCTGAAGGGAGACATTTCCAAGGAAGAATCACATTTCCAAAGTTTAATCATTACACTAAGAGTTGGTCTTCTTCATTAACCATCAGACATGGTAAATACCCAGAAGAAGATGATCCACCGCAGCATCAGCCAAAGCCCAGAAAAGTGGAAGAGAGCTGGTCCTCCACACCACCCAGTGGTCCACGGCGAGTTGTCCAGCAGTCCACAGCAAACTCAGTCACCAAAAAAACGATCTGCGGCGGCACCAGCTGCGGCCAATGACGAAGGAAGTGACGAAAAAGATGAGGCAAGGCTGAAAAGACCAAGAAATCTCCCATGGCCGCCCAAATCAGTACCATCTGAAGTGGGTAATGATGAAAAGCCAGCTGGTTATTTCCTTTATCCACTGGTCACGGTGGACCTCGGCACAAAGCAGTCCACGGCAGCACCAGCTGGGACAAAATGATAATCAAGGCTAAAAAAGACTTGAGAAATCTGCCATGGCCACCACCACTCAAGGACAACGACCACCACAGCCCAGCACTCCGGTGGTCCTTGCTCCTCCACATCATGGAACTTAGGAAGCAAGGTTTGGAGGTAGGGGAACCAATTTACTCCAATTTTGATTGATCTGCCGTAACAAAAATGGTATTGATCTGCTGGGGAAAAATACCAAAAACGGTAAGCTCAAATCTAATTAATGCAAAACGTGCGTGAGTCAAGTCATCTTAAATGTTTCAGGCCATCATCAAGCATTAAATGCTCGTCACTTCCATCCCTCATTAAATGGCCTGAAAACCCGCCGTTCCACCGCAGATCAAATCAGATCTGCGGCGGATGAAAACCATCAGCTCAAGCCTCCAAAAGCTAACACCTTTGTCAAATCTCAGCCCCTTTACCTCCCTTGGTTAAACAAGTGATTCTCATGATGAGGGGGATAACAAATAAAGACCATTAGATACATAAACACCTATTATAAATAGGGGTGAAAGAAAAGGGAAGGGGTTGGTCTTTTGCTGATCAGAAATCCTTAGACTGGAATTTCTCCATTAGAGCTGACTTCAAAAGCTCCAGAAATACAAAGCCAACAGCAGTCCACGGGACACTTCCCGTAGGTCCACGGTAGACTAAAAAAACACTTTTAGTCTGCCACAACAGAAAATTCCCAACAAACACTTGACCAAACACCCCGTACTGACTCATGTACGTTTTGCACAGTAAATGGTTCTCTTCCTACTCCCAAATCCCTCAAGTTCCATGATTATTGTGTTTCTTTGATCTGCTCCTCTTTTCTTGCAAGCCACAGGAGAAGTCAAGTGCACTATGCTCAATCTCTTGATCCACGGCACTGGTCCTTGATCTCCATTACTTGTCACGTCTACTGTATTTTCCACCACTGAATGTGTAAATTTGTAATGTATTCCTCCCATGTGTTGTTCTCTCTATATTGTAATTACTGAATGTTCTGGTGGAAGCGAAGTTCAAAATTATTAGTTTATTTTGATCTGCGGCATTAGCTTCATTGATCCACCGCAACCTCCTACGTGAGCATTGCAGCCCGGTGGACTGAAGAATACTAGAGGGAAATGCACCATTAGCCTCTAAGTGGTCTACCACACTTGGAGTAGAGTTTTGGGCTCAACATCCCCCACACACACAAACTCCGCCCGTATTTAGCCCGTCCGTGGATTAATACGTGGCCCATCGGTGCAAGAAATTTTGTGCATCCACATTTTGGCGACTCCACTGGGGAGTTGAGTTGCAAATCTTCCCTCGTTCCATCATTTTGAAGCTGATCCACAGCACTTGGGGGCTACAACCATGCCACCTAAAAGGTCTACCAGACAGAACTCAGTAGCTAATTCCCATGCTGAAGTGGAATCTCAAGGCCACAGCCGCGCCATGGGAGAGACACATGCCCAGGGTGGTGGACAGATGCACGGGGGAGAAATTCCCTTCGGTGGTGGACAAACTCATGGTGGCGAACAAGTCCTTGGTGGTGGAGAAATCCCTGTTGGTGGACCACAACAAATGGCATTGATGTTCGAAATGATCAAGGGGATGCAGCAGAACCAAGTTGAACTTGCTGAATCCTTAAGACAATTGAGAGAAGCCAACGCCAACAAAGAGGACCACCACAACAAGAACGAAAACCGCAACCATGAAGAGAGGGAGTCTCACAACAAAAACGACACACCATTTGTCACCATGTCCGACGTGGCCGACTTACTCAAGCAAGAAAGAGAAAGGCCCCCGAAGGAGCCTAGACACTTTGTGAGGAGACCCCCTTATCCCATCGAGCTCTTGAAAGAGCCATACCCGGAAAAATATGACACACCCGTCTTTGCATTATTTGACGGAAGAAAAGGGAGTGCCATGGAACACATCAGCAAGTTTCTGGATTCCATGGGACCCTTTGCTGCACATGGTGATCTTTGTCTGCGGGAGTTCTCGAAATCTCTGGTGGATAGAGCATACACTTGGTACACAGTGTTGCCTGCTGGGTCCATCAGAACATGGGAAGACATGGTAGAAAGCTTCTGCAGCAAGTATTTCCATGTTCGAAGAAAAAATTACTCTTGTCAACTTGCACAGCACCAAGCAGCAGATAGGGGAAGACCTGGTGAAGTACATCCACCGCTTCCAGGGACGTGTCCTTGGATTGTCATGTGAAGTACCAAGAGGGAGAACTAGTAGAGGTATGCATTGACAATATGCTACCCGAATTTCGTGCCCACTTGGAGAACCTAGACATCACACGGTTCGCCCCTCTACTCCAAAAGGCTAGAAAGACTGCCATTTCAGTCAAGCCTCAAGTTGAAAAGAGCAGGGACAAGAAGAGTCTACCGCAGACTCTCACTGTGTCCACCGCAACCGCACCCAGCGGTACCAAACGAAAGAATCCAACAGACAAAGCCTATGAGGAGCCACCTCCACTACCTTTCACGGCCGAAGAAATGATGGCCATCTTTGATAAGTGGGTTCAAGATCAAGTGATCAAGCTTCCAAAGATCAGCAAGCAACCCACTCCAGAAGAGCAAAAAGATCCCAAGTATTGCCGCTACCATAGATACGTAAATCACTCTACGGTGGACTGCCGAACCCTCAGATGGGAGGTCAACCGTAAAATCCAAAATGGTACTTTACTACTCTCAGAAGAACAACAGAAGGTCCACCAGACACCCTTTCCCAACTACAACAAGGGTAAGGGCAAGGCTGTAGTATCAGTAGTGATCCACGGGAACGTGAGTGACATGGAGGCAGAGGAGTCTGCCGCAGCAAGTTCCTCTCTGGTACCAGCAGCTGTTAGGACTCTACAAAAGAGTCCAAAGTTTAAGTCTTTATTCAACCAGCTGGGATTTGGACCTGAGGCAAGGAATGCAGCAACAGAAGCACTCATCACAATAGCGGCAGAATCAGGAGCCACTTGTTTTACGGCAGAAGCTCATGCCAGCCGTGCTTTCTTGGAAACCACAAATGCCATAACCTTCACGGATGAAGATATGGAGGTTCAATACCCGGACCATAGACGCCCGCTCTATCTGTCTGCGGTAATAAAAGATGTTCAAGTCAGACGTGCTCTGGTGGACACTGGTTCTTGCTTAAACCTCATCCCATTAAGCACTCTTCAAGCTGTCAATCTGCCACACCAGAAGATCCAAGGCTCGCCCATGGAAGTGACCGGATTTGGAGGAGTGACTGAGTATACGATGGGGCATGTACAACTTGTCTTGAAGAGTGGGGCCAATTGTGGCACTCACACGATTCCATGTGGTGAATGCGGAAACTCCTTACCATGTGCTCCTCGGTAGACCTTGGCTGCACAAACATAAATTGGTGTCATCCACCTACCATCAATGTGCTAAGGGGAGACTCAATGGCAAACCAATCCGCATAGCTGCAAATTCTTGCCCCTTTGACCAGACTGAAGCTCACTTCGTTGAAGCGGCTCTTTATGATGATCTAGCATCCACGGGAGAACCATCCATCGTGAGACCATGTGGAACACCACTTCCTGCATGGGAAGATATTAAAGATGATCCTGAAATTGATCTACGGGAGCTGCTTCAGCGAAAGAAGAAAAGGAAAGAAGCGTGAAGTTGAACATGGGAGTGCACCACAATGCGTGCGTGTCCAACTCCCCGATGGACGCATCGTCTATCGCTTATGAAGGTGCGTGGGGCCTGATTGCCCACAGCAAGAGGGTCCCACACCTGAAGAGGGTGGTCTGCAGCCCTCATGCCACTTGATACAGCAGACTAAAAATTTTGGAAAAGTCGTGGTGGATCAACTACAGCCTACAGCAATGAGCCCTGAGGGAGTTACGGTAGACCATGCACAGTCTATGGTAATGAATCCCCCAGAAAGTTGCGGTGGATCAGACAAGGTCCATGGCAACAAATATCAAAAAAGCTGCTGAGGATCGAACAGAGTCTACCATAACCAATCCTCAAGAGTCTACGGTGGATCATTCACAATCCACGGTAATGAATTCTGAAGAAGAGGATGCAGTGGACCAGACAGAGCCTACAGCAAGGAAAAGAAAAGAGTCCACCACGGCTGAACCAAACCTGACTGCAAAAGAAGAACTTGAGGTAATTAACTTAAGCGATGATCCTAATGTTAGCAAACCTATATCAATTAGCAAGTCTTTGTCTGCCAAAGAAAGAAAATGCTTAATTGATCTGCTGCATGAGTATAAAGATGTGTTTGCTTGGGATTATCATGAGATGCCGGGGATAGACCCGGGGTTAGTGGCTCGTTCTTTGAATGTGGAGCCCGGTACCAGACCTGTGGTACAGCCCATAAGAACCTTCCATACGGAAGTAGAGGTACAAATCACACAAGAGGTGAAAAAACTACTTGCTGCTGGTTTTATCAAACCCATTCAGCATCCACGGTGGTTGTCAAACATTGTGCCGGTCAAGAAGAAGAACGGGCAGATCAGATGCTGTGTTGATTTTCGGAATCTTAATAAAGCATGTCCAAAGGATGAGTTTCCTCTTCCAAACATGGACTTGTTGATAGATTCAGCCGCCGGTCATGCCATGTTTTCCTTCATGGACGGATTTAGTGGCTACAACCAAATCCGCATGTCCACCAGAGATGCTGAAAAGACCGCCTTTCGCACACCAATCGGCAATTTTTATTATACCGTCATGCCCTTCGGTCTTAAAAATGCCGGTGCTACCTACCAAAGGACTATGACAGCCATGTTCCACGATATGATGCACAAAGAAATTGAAGATTACGTGGATGACATAGTGGTGAAGTCCAAGAAAAGGGAAGATCATCTTAGAATCTTAAGAAAGGTGTTTGACAGATGCCGACTCTACAAACTCAAGATGAATCCCCTTAAATGTGCCTTTGGGGTGTCTGCTGGAAAGTTTCTGGGCTTCTTGGTCCACAACCGTGGAATTGACGTTGATCCAGCCAAGGCATCTGCCATAGCGACCATGAAGGCACCAACCTCTCACAAAGAATTGAAGAGCTTTCTAGGGAGATTGTCCTACATTAGGAGGTTCATCCCTGGTCTGGCAGCAGTGACAGCCACATTCATGCCTTTGATGAAAAAAGGAGTTCCCTTTGTTTGGTCCACGGCATGCCAGCAAGCCTTTGAGAAAATCCAACTGATCATGACTAAGCTCCCCACCGTATGTGCTCCAGTCCCTGGTAGACCACTGCGTTTGTACTTGGCTTCTAATAGCGAGGCAATTGGGGGCTTAGTAGCTCAAGAGGACGAAGATGGGACCGAAAAGCCAATCTACTATGTCAGCCGCGCACTTAGAGATGCTGAGACAAGATACTCGGGGGCTGAACGGGCATGTTTAGCCTTAATATATGCATCACAGCGGCTACGGCACTATTTCTTGGCCCACAAAATCCAGCTAATAACTAAATCCCATCCAATTAGGAGTCTACTGCACAGACCAGTCCTTTCTGGCAGACTGGCCCAGTGGCTCTTGCAATTGTCTCAATATGAGATAACCACTGAAACACCCACAGCGATCAAGAGCCAAGCCATAGCAGATCTCCTAGCACAATTCCCAGGAGAAGATAGCTCATCAATCTCGCATGAAGTGCCTGGGGAAATAGGAGAGGCTCTGTTGGCAGATCTGGCAGACTCAACATGGACGCTGAAATTCGATGGCTCTTCGACATCTAGCTCAAGTGGGGCTGGAATTGTGTTAACAAGAGAAGATGGGGAGACTATAGCTAAGTCTTTCAAACTTGACTTCTCATGCTCCAACAACGCCTCAGAATATGAAGCTTATATCACTGGATTGGTCATTGCCCACGAAATGGGGATAAAGCATCTGCGGGTGATTGGAGACTCCAACCTTATCATCTGCCAGACCAAGGGTGAGTTCTCCCTCAAGGAACCATCATTAGCACTGTACCGGGCCTTAGCTCAGAAACTAGAAGAAAAGTTTGACACTTTTGAAATCTCTCATGCCATGAGATGTGAGAACCGGTACGCCGATGCTCTTGCAACCTTGGGTTCCCAAGTTTCATTTGAAGGGTCAAAGGTAGATGTCACAATTGATAAGAGGAGTATGCCTATTACTGATCTGCTGAGAGAGAAATTCAAGGAACAAAACCTTGATGCTGAGGACTGGCGGACGCCCATAAGAGCCAAACTTATGTCACCCGAAGGCGTGGCAGACCTGAAAATGCTCAAAGACTTTGTGTTGATTGCTGGCGACCTCTACCGTAGACTGCCTGGAGGAGTCTTAGCAAGATGCGTGAACCTCCAAGAAGCAGCAAAGAAGCTGACAGAAGTCCACGAGAGGTGCTGTGAACTCAGAGATGGTGTAAGCCTCTACCGCAGACTCCAGCGCCTGGGTTATTTCTGGCCCAGCATGAGTAAAGAGGCAGCCAGTCTACAGGAACAGTGCTCATTCTGTCAACACCAGCATGAATCTGATCAAATTTATGCAACATTTGTTTCGAGTGATTGGCGCACCCCTTTTCTCGAATATTTCATTGAGAATGTCCTACCGCAGACCAGCCAAGCAGCAACCAGACTTAAGAAATTAGCCACAAGGTACTTTGTGGAAGGAGGCATATTGTTCCGAAAGGGGTTCCACGGTGACCCCTTAAGATGCCTCAGTCTGGCAGAATCTCAGACCGTGATGAAAGAAGCCCATTCCGGAGAGTGTGGAGAACATCAAGGCAAGAAAAGATTATACCAGCTGCTGTTGACTCTTGGCTACTATTGGCCAACCATGAAGAAAGACACGGCAGACTTCGTGAAATCTTGTCACACTTGCCAACTTCAAGCTAATCTCATTCACACGCATCCAACTAGTCTGCAGAACATGGCAACGCCATGGCCTTTTCACACTTGGGGGCTAGACCTCATTGGACCAATTAATCCATCATCTGGTGGATACATCTGGATCTTAGTGGCCACCGAGTACTTCTCAAAGTGGGTCGAAGCTGTCCCTCTTCGCAAGGCAACTGGTGCAGCCGTGGCTAATTTCATCCGCGAGCATATTATCACAAGGTTTGGCATCCCTCACAAAATCATTAGTGATAATGACACTCCTTTTGTTAACAAAAATGTTAGAGAAGTTTTGGAGCATTATCGAATCAAGCACCGCAGATCTACGCCTTATTATCCTCAAGGCAATGGACAGGTGGAGGCAACTAATCGCATGTTATTGCGTATTTTGAGTAAAATGGTTTTTGACTACGGAAAAGGCTGGAGTTCTCATCTGGCAGACACATTATGGGCCTACCGTGGATCAACCAAAACAGCAACGGGCTTCACCCCACATTATGGGCCTACCGTGGATCAACCAAAACAGCAACGGGCTTCACCCCATTTTCCCTAGTCTACGGCACTGATGCTATCTCCCCCACAGAATTATTAGTGCCTAGCCCAAGAATTTTGCATGGGATGGACTTAGAAGCTGATGCTGACATTTGTACTGAAGTAAGAGTGGCAGACTTGGAAGGTCTAGAAGAAGTAAGAGAGCTGGCCCAAGTCCGTAGTCTACGGTACCACCAGAAGCTTGCTGATGCTTATGAGAAAACGCTCCAGACCAGAATTTTTGCTAAGGGTCAAATGGTGCTGAAAACGGTGGATCATGTGAGAAGAGGTCTCCCCTCGCCGTCCAAATTTGCACCAAATTGGGAGGGGCCATACTTAATCCGCGAAGCATATGATAGTGGCTACTATAAGCTATCCACCGCAGATGGCACGACCCTAGTGGATCCCATTAACGGAAAGTGGCTGAAGCGTTACTACTCGTAAGACTACCACTCTTATTAGCCAAGTATTTGGAATCTTTTGTTTTGGAACGATTTGAACCATGTTGTATTATTAACAAATCATGACATGCAATATCTATATTTTGCCAAGAAATCAAAGAATTATCACATGCTCAAGATTTTTCTTACAAAAGGCAATAGATTAGATATATCATGATTGAATAAAGTATGAACATGAGCATTCAAAGAGACCAAAACCTGGTCATTTGTCCAAAAAAAAGAGAAGAGACCAAAACTTGGTCATTTGTCCAAAAGAAAGGCCAAAACCTGGCCACTACAGAATATACACACAAATGTTTCAAAATAAAACTAGAACATAGTCATAACAAAAGGATGAGCATAAGAGTTGCAAAAGTCAATCAAGGAGGCTGTCAAGGAATGATCCACCGCGTTCAGGCCTGGGAACCACCCCTCCCGTGGACATCATTGCATCCTGATAGGCAGTCAACTCAGCCAAGGAATCCTGTAGAAGGGCAATCTGGTGCTGAAGTGCTTTTATCTCATCTGCAAGCCTTTTGCCAAATAAACATTGGGCCATCTGCCGTAGACGCTCCATCATGAATCCCAAATCAAAGCCAACATCCATAAGGTCTTGGATCACACTCCTCCACGCAAGGATTTGGGTCTTGGTCACGTCTTCAAGGCTAGACTCGTCCATGGCAGCCAACACGCTCCCAAGCAGGGACATCATGGGTCCACCAAGCCCAATGCTGAGCTTGAAGCCTTTGGTAAAATCACTGTGTCCCGCAGACAGCCGCGACAGATAAGGCGAACAATCATTGGGAACCCAGAAATCACCAAAAGGCACCAGAGGACCCATTGAAAGACCAAAAGAACTGCTCGGGGTGAGGATTGGGTGCCCTCGCATCAAACTCTCTAAAAAAGGCAGCAACTTCACCAGACAAGCTGCCAACACCAACACTTGAACCGGCTTCGATAGTAGGTCTTCGTGGTGGACTAACGACAGTAACCTCACCAGTGATCCCTACTTCATCAATCTCTTCCGACACATGCACGGCATCATCCACGCCTACAAAAAGGAAGAAACAAAAAGCAATCAAGCCAATCAGCAATGAAATTGCAACAAGCAAATTCATGATGAGATTAAGTCTATGGGACAACTCCCACGACTTAATCAAATCCAAAATTTTCCATAGGACAACAACCAAGTCCATGGGAACAAAAAAAAAAATCTTCCATAGGACAACAACTAAGTCCATGGAACAAAAATTTTTCCATAGGACGACAACCAAGTCCATGGAACAGAAAACCTTTCATAGGACGACAACCAAGTCCATGAGGCCAGGAATCCTCCATAGGGCAACAACCAAGTCCATGGGAAAGGAAACTTCCATAAGACGACAATCAAGTCTATGGCAAAAAAAAAACATATACATATATGTATCCATAAGACAACAATCAAGTCTATGGTAACAAAAAGAAAAAGACTTTTCCATAGGACGACAACCAAGTCCACGGAACAGAAATTCTTCATAAGACGACAATCAAGTCTATGAAAACAGAATTTTCCGAACAGAAACTTTCCATAAGACAACAACCAAGTCCACGACAACCAAGAAACAGAATTTTCCATAGGATGACAACCAAGTCCATGGGAACAGAAATTTTTCCATCAAGACGACAACCAAGTCTATGGAAGCAAGAATATTTCATAAGACAATAACCAAGTCTATGGAAGCAAAAATATTTCATAAGACAACACCTAAGTCTATGAAGCAAAAATATTTCACAAGACAACACCCAAGTCTATGAAGTCAAAATATTTCATAAGACAACACCCAAGTCTATGAAGTCAAAATATTTCATAAGACAACACCCAAGTCTATGAAGTCAAAATATTTCGTAAGACAACACCCTAGTCTATGAAGTCAAAATTTTTCATGAGACGACAACCAAGTCTATGAAAGATACAAATTTTCAAAAAAATAAATAAATAATGACAATCAAGTCTGCGGGAACAGAGATTCTCACATGAAACGGAACTTTTCTACCACACATAACACCTGACCACTAAAAGAAAGAAGAGGTCAGAAATTCGAACTCACTTATGTTTTCCAAGTGGTCACTACCGGCAAGTGTGTCTGCCGCAGAAGCACCAGTATCCCCAGCTGGAACATCGTGATCTATGGCACCAACTGCCAAGTCCACCACGGGCTCACTTTCCACAAGGCCTTGTGCATGGGGTCCCTCAAGCATAAGGGCACCACCAACAAAGGGAGGAGTCTCATTGGTAAGGTGACTGGCTGATATGACAAAGCCACCTATTGGAACGTGTAGACACCTCGTTTTGCTACCTACATAACCTAACAATACAAATTAGGATCCTTTCCAAAATAAACCCAAAGAACGAAGCATACAACTTCTCTAAGACAATTTTGACCATTTGATTGATAAATTGAACTGATTAAACAAATCTCCACTTCAAAATACTCAAAACAACGTGTCACAAGCCCAAATTAGACCACAAGCGCAAATGTTATGATCAACTGAAGGTTTAACGGATAGAGTGCATAATGATTTAATAATTCTAGGTACATAGGATTAATCCAAACTAATTATCATTGGTCCATTAATTGGGTTGATTTTAATTAATGAGGTGTAAACATCTCATTGGCCTGTAATGATAAATAATTATGGACTCTACTACGTTAGATAAAATCAGTTTAAGTTGGATAAATAGTATGATTAATTAATTAAAATATAGGGATTAATTGAAATAAATCAATTCAAATATTTTAAGAAGATTAAGATCACTATTATATCTAATGTTTATCATAAAAAGTGGGAAAACATTGAACAAACGGATAAATACAAAAAAAAAGAAGCTGAAAACGTTTGTTTAAAACTCGAAGTACCGGCCGGTACTTTGATTGAGTTTTGAAGTACCGGCCGGCACTTCAAGTTCGTATTTGGCACTTTGATTGGGATTTGAAGTACCGGCCGGCACTTCGAACCTGGAACACGTTTTCTTATCCCAAAATTATCTCTAAAACTTGAATTTTGAATTCTCACACGTCCAAATCAGTTCACAGCTGGTAGAGGATAAAGAATAGGGATTAATTGAAAATAAAAATACAAAATTAAACAAAGATAGCTAATCATTGGATTGGCTATAAAAAGGAAAGGGAGGGTCAGTTACAAGGGTCCCAAGGTTTGAGCTTTAAAGAGAATTCCAGATCATTTTGTGTATTTCTTCTAAAGCATAAAACGCTCCTAAATAATCCCCCATTAAAAGACAGAGAAAGCTCCCACAAAAATCCCCTACGGCGAAGCTCTGTTCACAGGTACCTTGAAGACCATCAAGGAAGCATTTTCGGAGTTCTTTTTTGGCAGCTGAGCAGAATACAAACTCCCCACCATTGCAGCCATACAACAACTCTTCTGATCCTTGCTCTTCCCCTTTTTCAAAGTTTTCCATTGTGATAAATTTTTGTGTCTTCTATTAACCAACTCTTTGATTGCAGCCAAAGTTGAACATAACTCTGGTGATTCCAAAGCAATCAACAAGATCTTCTTCCACGTGCATGCAGGTAAGCATTCTTCACTGATTTTTTTTATTTGTTTGCCTATTCACATGATGATGACGATAATATGTTTTTTTTTTCACATGTAAATGATTTAATAAAGAACTTGAACCTTTAAAATAAATTTTATGGTGAACCATGCTTTTGTATATTGAAATATTCGTTCTTGGCCAAGCTTTATCCTAGAAGACCGATTTTAGTCAGGCAAAACGAGGTGCTTACACCTTCTCGTTTTGTAACCAACCCCCAAGCCTAGTCTTGAAGGTTCTAGATTAGTTTATTTGTGAATGTAAATTTCTACTGTACTATACTGTATTTAGGAAGCATTCAAATGTAATTTTCTTAGATTGTACCTAGGAAACAACTTTTGCTATGTAATTTTCTATTTTGGACACTCAATTGTAATCATACAATCCAAATTGAATAAAGAGAAGTATATTTTTTAAGAATTTTCTTATTTTTCTTTCTTGCAAAAATAAGTGGCGACTCTACTGTAACATCACCTTCATTCTAGAGGGATGATCATTCGTCAGTTGGGTCACATTTTAAGGCCCATTTGACCCTCGGGTCGTGGTTCTCACAGAACGACTCTAAGGCTAGGGGCCACACCAAAGAGAGAAATCCCCTCCATAATGTGAGCTATAGAAGCATCAGGGCCTGCGGCAGATCAGTGCACAATATGCAAGGTATGCGTGAGTATGTTCCTTATCCACACTACTCAAAGAAATGATGAAAGAATTAGGTATACCTGTGGTTAAGACTGTCTGCGTGTCTGAAAGTACGGAGTCAGCATCAGCATCCAGCATCCAGTGCAGTGCTATCATCATCACATCCCTGGCTGACATGAGGAACAATGGCTAAGTCTTCCTCCATCGAGTCAGCTGCCCCCATACTTGAATCGTCATCTTCAGGCATGTCATCATCTGCGGTGCACTCCGCAAACACAATCTGTTCTTCAGGCACAGAGTCTGGAACACTATCAAAGAGGAGGAAGAATGACCACTAGACTCAACGGAAGAATGATCCTCTCCCATGGACTCAACTGCCTTGAATTCCGGGACTGTCTGCTGCGACTCTTTCCTAAATCTTCTGTTTGATCTGGAGAAGAAAGAACGGCAGCAGCCTTTGGAGCATCCTCATCCGAGGGACTTGCAACAACATCATCCTCAGCTACGAACCACTAAATCCTGGAGAAGAAAGAAGTAATAATGTCAGAAAACATGAATATAACTTCAGGGAAAATACAAAGAAAAGAAGAGGAGATGAAACCTCTACAACAACCATATCACCACCAGATCCACCGGAACCACGTGCCACCTGCCACAGACTAAAACATGAGAAAACACAAGGAAAAGATGAAATGAAGCCTAAAGAAAAGAGAGAAGAGCAATAAAAACTTACCCTGGGGCCACTCTTGCTCCTACTTACCCTGGGGCCACTCTTGCTGAAAGAGGAAACCTCGTACGACCAGTGCACCAAGAGGAAACAAGGGAGCAGTAAACTTCTTCTTCTTAGGAGGCGAGGGAGTTGACACCGCAGACGGTTCTTCCTCATCCGTAGATGAAGAAATATTGGCCTTCTTGCTTGACCCCTCGGTGGACGAGAGGCAGCACTCACAGGAGCCTTCTTGACTGTCTGCTTGGGAGGACTTGCATTCTTAGGCTTTGAAGGGGCAACAGTGGACTCAACAGATTCCCTCACAGGAGCCGCGATAGACTCCTTTGCAGCAACTGATACCGAGGCGGTGGACTTACCTTTCTTTCCAGTTCTTTTTGTCTTTTTAGAAGGGCCCCCGGTGGACTCCTCAGTAATGGCACCGAGGGGGTGGATTTACTTCCTTCCCTTCCAAAGGGATCCTTGCACAAGTGCCGTGACTCCTCTGCAGCAGACAGACTCCTCTGCACCTGTAGCCTTTGATGGAAGGAGCTTTCTTGGAACCGAAGAAGCAGTAGGAGGGGGTGGATTTACTTTCCTTCCCAGCCCTTGTCTTTCTTTTGGGAGGAGCAACGGCAGACTTGGTTGATCCTTGCACAAGAGCCGTGGTGGACTCCTCTGCAGCAGACAGAATTAAGAGTTAACTTGGATGGCTTCACAGCCTTGCTTTTGGCCTTGGCTTTCTTGGAATGAAGAAGCAGCAATCCAAGCTGGCTTCTTGGGTGTTTTCTCAAAGGCTGGATGGCCGCGGGGGCATCCCTCTTGGCTCCCCTTACCAGCTTCGAGAGCATTAGGAGCCGATGGCTGCCACGACATTAACAGAACTCCTCCAGCCATCTGGCAGATGAATGGTTTAGGCAATCCAACCTCCCGTGACGCTATGCCATAAGCTCCCATGGCAAACCCAAGTTTCTGGCTATTGGCATAGGATATGGCAGATTGGGAAGGCGGAGTGAGATAAGGATTTGAAACTAAGGGCTTGCGGTGGCCAACTGACAATAGGAGTTTTGTCACTCCTGCCAGCAATCACAAAGTCCACCATGGACTGGTGAACCGTTGCCAATAAGCTTCCCATGGATGGAGTGTGCCTTGAAGCCAAGCCTGCCTTTGTCCACCAGGAATTAATACACGGGTAGTCTCACCTCCCCAACGAGCAAAGGGCACGACTCTTGAGGAAGGCTGTTAAATCAGCAACACAATTGGCAGTAGTCTCTTGTGGACCAATGGGTATGCCTTGATCAAGCCAGAACTGCCTTTGTACCCGCTGTGGATAGTAGGGGATGAAGGAAACCCCTGTGGCAGACATGATTGGTAGAAAACCCGGGTTCACGGTGGACAGGTATGATAAACTCCAATAATCATCGACTTTTAAATCACAAATCAAAGGAGACGGCTGGTAAAATTTTCTGAAAATGGGGGCACAAATAAAACAGGGGTGGTCATCCCCATATGGTCTGAACAACACATTCTCCTCATAATCCAGAGCATCCACCAGATCGTGATCACAGGGTTTCAGACCCACCCAGCGATAGACCAAGGGTAAGTTATCCCTAAAACTTGGAAAATGGTCTAAGAACTTCTGCAACAGATCAGAAAATCTACCCCAAGCGGCAGACCTATCTCTTGCAGCATAAATATAACTAATAGAGATGTTCCCAAAAGAACGTTGCTGAAGTATTGAAAACAGAAGACAAGATATAACAAGAGTCACCCGCAATTTCGCAATCATGGAGCAAATTCAATTGCGAGTACAAGTGACCCAAGAATAAGGGCGAAGAGGAAAACAGTCCCACAGATATTCTAATAGCCAACGGAATAAAAACAGTATTCACTGAGTAGCAAGGGAAAAGCCAAAGGTGCACTTACCGCCAATACAATATGAAGGCAGCACGGCGGACTGGAGCTTGTGGTTGATGAAATGAAGGCCAACCACAGTTTGGTGGAGCAAATCAGAACAGCTCAGTCTCCTCCTCCGCCGCAGACGAGTACAAGTGAACACCAAGAATAAGGGCGCGAGAGGAAAACAGAGTGGGTGTGAGTCCCACAAGAGAAGAAGATATTCTAATACCATCTCCTCAACAGCAAGCGCGGAAGTAAAAACAGTATTCAGCTTTTAGAGAGTAGCAAGGGAAATTGCCAAAGGTGCACTTACCCACACCAAGCCAATACGAAAATATGAAGGCAGCACGGCGGACTGGAGCATCCTTGTGGTTGATGAAGAATGAAGGCCAACCACTCAGTTTGGTGGATGACTGTTTCTTCAGAACAGCTGCAGTCTCCTCCTCCGCCGCAGACTGCTTGATGTTTGACAACGAATGCTCACCAAGGATGGCCTGGAATGGAGCATCCAATGATTAGCCACATCCTCCAGAGTGGGTGTGAGCTCCCCCCAAGAGAAGAAGAAGGTATGCGTTAAAGGGCACCATCTCCTCAACAGCTCGCGCA
The DNA here is from genome assembly GCA_907173295.1 of Fagus sylvatica. Lineage (NCBI taxonomy): Eukaryota > Viridiplantae > Streptophyta > Magnoliopsida > Fagales > Fagaceae > Fagus > Fagus sylvatica. Next base: position 21,626,688 of record OU015771.1, on the reverse strand, counting down.
AGGCCTCAGTATCTCTGAACATGTTGCAGCTTTTGCAATGGACCATGGAACGGAAAAGAGCGTCCACCAGACTTTTGCTCCCATCCAAGGATTTCAACCCAAACCCAGTGTGACCAATCCTTGCTCAGGGCCAGAGGAAATCGAAATGATGGGAGTTGCCATGAGGATCCCTTCTGAAGGAAAGCCATGGCTTCCAAGCTTGGGAGCCCAGCAATCCACCATGGGTTAGCACCCAACTTGCAGTTCCACCAACTGCCTGGGGGTCCATCCGACACCCACCTACAGGATGTCAACATGGCTTCCAAGGGCCACCTCCCGGACTGAGGAGCGCCAGGCACACCGGATTCGGCCTGCCAAACCACAGCCATGGGTCAGCCCGCGTGTGATCACCCGAACCGGGTTGAAGGGGAGGACCCACCGGAGCTTTGGAGGAAGAAGAAGCCATTAATCACGGTAAGGAGCTAACGAATTCTTTTCTTTGCAACACAGGGAACGGAAAAGAGAAGGAGAACGGGGGAGAGACTTTTGCTCTTTCTTCCTAAAAACCTCTTTCCCTTTTCTCTTGAAAACCCAAAGTGTTATAAAAGAAAGTGACAATAAATGCTCAGGTGGCTGGTGGTTGAGGTTGTCATTCCCGAAATCCTAAATGGATTTAATGATGGCCATGATGAGGAATGCTAGGGAGAGGGGAAGTTAAAGAAAATATCAGTGCTAGCAACTGACATTCCCCATCTGCCACAATCCCATGAAATGAGGAACCCACGTACAAAAGAAAAAGAGTGGGAAATGAGAAATACTACAACGTGCATGAGTGCCATCCACATACGTATTCCACGGACTACTCACTTGAACCACACATCACGTGTGATCCGGGCTCGGGGGGCTAAATGTAGAGGCCTATTTTTTCAGTCCACCATGGACCAAATCCAACACCTCAGTGATCCACCAGGGGCCAAACTGGTGATCCACCCACCTGAAACATGAGGAATGGCCCAAAAGCCATCCACCGAGCCCAAAGTCCGCAAGGGGAGAGGAAAGCCTAGCCCACCTGGCCATCAAAATGCCGCACAAAGGAATTTGAAATAATTTGAAAATAGAGGGAGGGAGAATGGCCTTCAAGCATCATTCTTTCCCTCCTTCCTTGGCGCGGGCCCGAGGCGCGCTGAAGGGAGACATTTCCAAGGAAGAATCACATTTCCAAAGTTTAATCATTACACTAAGAGTTGGTCTTCTTCATTAACCATCAGACATGGTGAATACCCAGAAGAAGATGATCCACCGCAGCATCAGCCAAAGCCCAGAAAAGTGGGAGAGAGCTGGTCCTCCACACCACCCAGTGGTCCACGGCGAGTTGTCCAGCAGTCCACAGCAAACTCAGTCACCAAAAAAACGATCTGCGGCTGCACCAGCTGCGGCCAATGACGAAGGAAGTGACGAAGAAGATGAGGCAAGGCTGAAAAGACCAAGAAATCTCCCTATGGCCGCCCAAATCAGTACCATCTGAAGTGGGTAATGATGAAAAGCCAGCTGGATATTTCCTTTATACACTGGTCACGGTGGACCTCGGCACAAAGCAGTCCACGGCAGCACCAGCTGGGACAAAATGATAATCAAGGCTGAAAAAGACTTGAGAAATCTGCCATGGCCACCACCACTCAAGGACAACGACCACCACAACCCAGCACTCCGGTGGTCCTTACTCCTCCACATCATGGAACTTAGGAAGCAAGGTTTGGAGGTAGGGGAACCAATTTACTCCAATTTTGATTGATCTGCCGTAACAAAAATGGTATTGATCTGCTGGGGAAAAATACCAAAAACGGTAAGCTCAAATCTAATTAATGCAAAACGTGCGTGAGTCAAGTCATCTTAAATGTTTCAGGCCATCATCAAGCATTAAATGCTTATCACCTCCATCCCCATAAATGGCCTGAAAACCCGCCGTCCGCCGCAGATCAAATCAGATCTACGGCAGACGAAAACCATCAGCTCAATCTCCAAGCTACACTTTGTCAAATCTCAGCCCCTTTACCTCCCAGATAAACAGTGATTCTCATGATTAGGGGGATAACAAATTAGACCCTTATACATAAACACTACTATAAATAGGGGTGAAAGAAAATGGGAAGGGGTTGGTCTTTTGCTGATCAAAAATCCTTAGACTGGAATTTCTCCATTAGAGCTGATTCCAAAAGCTCCAGAAATACAAAACCAACAGCAGTCCACGGGACATTTCCCGTAGGTCCACGGTAGACTAAAAAAACACTTTTAGTCTGCCACAACAGAAAATTCCCAACAAACACTTGACCAAACACCCCGTACTGACTCATGTACGTTTTGTACAGTAAATGGTTCTCTTCCTACTCCCAAATCCCTCAAGTTCCATGATTATTGTGTTTCTTTGATCTGCTCCTCTTTTCTTGCAAGCCACAGGAGAAGTCAAGTGCACTATGCTCAATCTCTTGATCCACGGCACTGGTCCTTGATCTCCATTACTTGTCACGTCTACTGCATTTTCCACCACTGAATGTGTAAATTTGTAATGTATCCTCCCATGTGTTTTTCTCTCTATATTGTAATTACTGAATGTTCTGGTGGAAGCGAAGTTCAAAATTATTAGTTTATTTTGATCTGCGGCATTAGCTTCATTGATCCACCGCAACCTCCTACGTGAGCATTGCAGCCCGGTGAACTCAAGAATACTAGAGGGAAATGCACCATTAGCCTCTAAGTGGTCTACCACACTTGGAGTAGAGTTTTGGGCTCAACATCCCCCACACACACAAACTCCGCCCGTATTTAGCCCGTCCGTGGATTAATACGTGGCCCATCGGTGCAAGAAATTTTGTGCATCCACAATGGACATGGTGTTGGGTTTATTCCTTGCTAATGGTGGGTAATGAAGTCCGATTAGGAGAGCTTTAAGGTGGGTTGGACATGGTATTGGGTTGTTCTCAAAGGGGCTTGAGTGTGATATCTTGAGGAGAAAATATGTTGTGGTAGAGAGGTTTGGAGTTTGAGCGGCGTTTGTGGTCTGACCAAGTTAGTGATTGGGGAGGACAGTGGACTCCTGAGTAATTTTGTTGTTTATTGAGACTACCATAAAAAAAATAATAATAAATAAAAAATAAATAAATAAATAAAATTAAAAAAAAAAATGATAAAAAAGAAGGAATTTACAATATTGGTGTCATGTCCAAACCATGAAATTTGTAATTAATGGGATGTAAAATTTTGCAACTCTAACCCTAGGATTATGTTAGATAATAAATATTAATACCAAATAAAAAGAAAATAAGGTAGACATAAAATACCAACAAAAAAAATGGAGCTATAATTACAATTAATCTTAAAAACAATGCATATTTTGAATAGTCACATGTGCCAAATATTATTACTAAGAGGATATGAAGGAAAGTTTAATAGAAGTACAACCAAAAAAAAACTACGACCAACCCAATAAACAACTTGACATAGGATTTTTGTTTAAAAAATTACATGCAAAGTCACTTAAATTGCGCTAAAAGCTAACTGAATGGGAGATTTAGGTAAGTGACAAATCCATTTATATTGTTATTTGTATAATTCTATTAATTTGAAGTATCTTACATTTAAAACTACTCTCAACTCTCAAGGAATTTTGATGCTCTTAGTAACAACTAAAAAATGCAAGGTGCTTGCTTTGAGTATATTCTTATAAAAGATCGATTAAGAAATGAGAAATTATAATTTTATAAAAAATGTTTTGAAGATCTGAGTCATCATGCATCATCATTAGTAGGAAGTGACGCGTACCATTGATTCAAAGAAAGAAAGAAAAAACTCTATAACAACAACAAATATTGATCCTCATTTTGATAATTTGCAGATTTTGTGCATCTAATTTACAAGTGTAGAAATTAATTAAATATGACTTTTAGATTTATGTTCCCTTTAAAATTCAATAGGTATTCGTAATTTATATTGACTTTCTTTATAGGTACTACTTATATTGTTATAAAACTTAATGCACAGTTCAATGAAAATTCATGCAAATTTTTATCAATAAGTTAAATTATTGTTTTCGTCCCTAAACCATACATGAGTTTCATTTTTCGTCTCTGAACTTTGAAAAAGTTCATTTTTACACATGAATTTTGTCCATGGACTTTTTTATAAAAAGACGAAATTCATGTATAAAAATGAACTTTTTCAAAGTTCAAGGACGAAAAACGAAACTCATATATAGTTTAGAGACAAAAACAATATTTTGGCCTAAAATTAACAAATCTTTTATTATATCTTTACACATATATAACCATATTTTCCATTTAATTTATGTCTCATAATTAATAAAAGTAAAATAAAAAAAAATACATATACACGTATAGCGCAAGTTATAAGTTACATCTCATAAAAGAAAAGAAAAGAAAAAACTCAAAGTGGTTGTTGGTGCATTCGGTAAGCTATAAATTGCCGAATGAACTCTTTTTTTTTTTAAAAAAAGAAAAAGAAAGATTGGAAGAATCTCCTTCAACTCATTATATGACGATTAAAATAATCATCCACATATATATTTTCAGTTGACTCATTTATTTATTTATACAAGTCACATTATTATTATATAAATCATGAGAGTTCATTTGAGTCATCGCATGATAAATTGGGGGACTTTCTTCTATAGTTTTCTCTTATTGAATTAATATATCAACCTCTCTTATCCAACAAAAACATATAAGCACATGTAACACACTTTGAAATAAGGGAATTATTGTCAAAGATACGTGTTCTCCATCATATATATATCAACCTAACCCTACCCCACAAGAACATATAAGCACATGTAACACACTTTGAAACAAAATGTATGAGCTAAGCACTACTTGGCCTTACTCGATATCTTTTAATATCAACTCATCACCATGAGATTATAATTTCAAGAAGATCTTTAAATGAGAAATTTTTTGGATGGCTCAAAATACATATAAGACATGTTCGCCATTTTTTTTTTTTTTTTTCTTCCCCGCTTAATAGAAAGATAGAAGAGAAAAGAAAATGTATAAAGAAGAGATTGTCATTTTCTATTTCATAAGAAGGATGAAGGAGTGAAATGATGGAAAAACATCTCTGGTTGAAATTTTGTTATAGCTTTGATTGGAATTTTCAATAAATTAAAGGGGCAAAATTGTTAAACAACCCACATATATATACATTTTCTTTCTGTCTTGTTATTTTTATTTTTTTATTAAGAATTATATAGCAATCTATATTTCATTTTCTATCCACAGTTTTTCAAATTTTCACTTTTGTCTCTACCAAACACACTTCATACCTACTTAAAGAAATGGTATTATTACACTATAAAAGTTGACTGAGCAGTGAGCAGGCTTAAAAGACAAGAAGAACGACAAAGAGCAATGAGCAAACTTTTTTTGTTGTCGCTAAAAGATGGAATATATCCATATATTGATAATTGATCCAACTAGGGTCAGAAAGTGGGTTGGATAAGTTACCACCAATTACACCAACCAGGTGGGTTAAATGATGGAATCTTGATACGTATCCTTGTTATTTTGTTATTAATTCATGTTCTTATAAACCCCATTGTAAAGTACATATCTTTTTCTTAACCTTAATTAATTATATTCTAAAAATATGGAATATTCAACATAGTGGAATTCCAACAATGCAGCCCTGCCTACTTGGATGGTTCTCCAAAAAAAATGAATCAGCTATGTTTGAAAAAGCAGAAAGACAACCACATTGCCGTTTGCCTATCGATCCTTCATTTAGTGAGTTTTGACTCTTCGAGTCTTTTTGGTTTATTATGTTTCCATGTTCTTGAAAAATAAGAATCATATCATTAAGCCTTATGACTTGAGAGCAGTCATGTGCACTAAGATCAATTCATGGCCCCAACACTATCATTGCTTATTTTCATTGCCAATACCCCAAAAAAGTTGGAAATTTGTCTAAGTCCTTACCTATGGGAAGCCCACCTTTTGGCCCTGTATGCCATTGTGGGGAGTGAAAGTTTTTCACTAGAGTGATACTCATTAGTACACGACCCTACAAAGAGCAAATGTCCAACCAGGAAAAGAAGAAAAAAAATTCCCCCCCTCGTTTTTTAGTTAATTTACAAATGGCTCTTATGATCTCGTTGATTTTATAAACATATACTACACCGTGAACCAAAATATCAATAAGCAAATCAATACGAATAAGGACACAACAATTTTCACAATCTTTTTCATAATTTTTGAGATGGTATTTTGTAATTGGTGTTAATAAATATTGTGTCAGCAATAGATCTATGTAAACATGTTTTTACTTCAATCATAATTTGACATGTTAATAGTTGTGAAAATTATTATGTCTCTAGCATTAATGTTAACAAATTGGTGTGAGATGATACTCATTAGTACACGACCCTACAAGAGGAAATGTCCAACAAGGAAATGAAGAATGTTCAGCTTCATGAAAAGGGAACTCTCACTTTTTATTTAACTTACAAATGGCCCTTATGATCTCGTTGATAACACATACTCCATGAGCCGAAATATCAATCAGCAAATCAATAAGAATTGGGACACAATAATTTTCACAATCATTTTTATAATTTGAGGTCGTATGTTGTGATTAGTGTTAATAAACGTGATGTTAGCAATGAATCAATGTGTAAATATTGTTGCTCCAATCACAATTTGATATGTCAATATATAGTTGTGAAAATTATTATGTCCCTGTCATTAGTGTTAATTAACAAATTATAGTGTGAAAGTGATCATATTGTTCAAATTTTTTGTTAAGTTGGACTTTCATTAATTGGATTTTCAAATTATGAAAAATGGGTTGGATTAAAGCTTAGTGGCTAGACTTGAGAGCCCTATTGTAATTTTGTCATATGTTTATTTGTGAGCTAGGTGCAGTTTGATTGTTTGGGTTTGGATCTTATCCTGATTATAGGTAGGATATTGTAGGCCTCATGATGGGTGGATATTTTTTATATATATTAAGGTTAGTTCTCTTCTACACTTTAAACTTTAATTAAAACTAGCGTATAACCCGTGTAATGCACGGAAAAAACTCTATATTAACACATAATGTGTATATGATCAAAATATATATTCAGAATTATTTTATGAAAAATATGTTCCATAAAAAAAATAAAACTGATAATAACAAATAGATGGAATTGCACCAACAACAAAAAAATAAAAGGAATTAGATAGTGTATAATAATTGAGAAAAAATGGTCATCTTTAATTGATAAAACAGAAAATAAGTTAGAATCAAGCAAAAAATAAAAGATTATCTTAGTTCAATTGCCTCTTAGATCCCCTTGCAGTCATATAAATGTACAACAAAAAAAAAAAAAATCATGTTTGAAAAAATAAATAAATAAAAAAGAAAAAGAAGTAGAAGAACAAAACTTGTACCAGATTATCATTGTTTAAAGCCCTTTACAGTCATATAAACGTACAAAAACACAAAAATAAAAATAAATCATGATAGAAAAATAAATAAATAAAAAAGAAAAAGAAGTAGAAGATTAAAACTTGTACTAGATTACCATTGTTTAGATGTTACGTAAGTAGATTGTGCAAGAATGAGGAACCTTCAATTTAACGTGCTCTATTTATCTTCCTTCTATCAATGAGTATGTCTGTTCACCAAATGATATCTTAAGTGATTGTTCACTAATCAATACCTTTTTACTAAAAGAGTACTCCTAACACAGTTACACTACAATATTTTTTTATCTATTACTCTTATTTTAAAAAAAAATGTTGTAGATTTTTTTTTAAGATTTATACGACTCCTATTTTAGAAAATTTAGTGTTGAGATTTTTATAATTTTTTTAAAACATGTTTGACATAATTGTTTTAATTTCTCTAAGAGAAATATATTTTGTTTAGATATCTTTTTGTAGTAGGATATTTATTTAAGATTTGTTTTTTATAAAATGTGTATGATAGATTTTTTTTTTTTTTTTTATTTAAAAGTGTTTGACAGTTATTAAATCAAACCACTTAGGAAATTTAAACAACGTATGAATTTTTTTTTTATAATCTTTAAGAAGTCTTCTAGTATTAGGAGATTGTCATAATTGTAAGTTTTTTAATATGATATTTTATTAAGATGTCTTTTAGTAGTAGAAGACTTATTTTAAAGAATTTGTTATTATCTGTTTTTATTTTAAAGTTTTTTATAATGATATTTTATTAAGATATATTTTTAGCAGTAGGAGACTTATTATCAAGAATTTGTTATTATCTATTTTTATTTAAAAGTGTTTGGCAGTTATTAAATCAAACTACTTAGGAAATTTAAACAATGTATCACTTCGGAAATTTAAACGATATATAGACATGCAAACCACTTAGAAAATCTAAACAACGTATCACTTTAGAAATTTAAACGATAGATAGACATGCCACTTGGCATAATGTAAAACATTCTAGATTTTAACGCTTATATCTTCTACTTTTATATATTATATAGACATTAATCTCCTAGAGATTATGGTGGTTTGTCCCATCCAGAACAAGTTGGAAGTAGGAGTTAAAAGATAAAGATATGCCCAGACCGCGTGTTTAGTGCATGCGAGTGATTTATTTCCTGAGTTAATTTACAAAGATTTTCTCAATGACAATTACAGTACATGCTTAAAACCTTAATTGATATTCATTTGTGTTCTAGTATTTAGCATATTTATTATTGTTAATCTCATGGATATTTCATAGACTCAACAAATCCAAAGCATTAGTACTATGATGGTGAACATTTTTGCCCCATGCTTATTCTTACCAGAACCATACTAAATAGCTTTATTAAGAGACACATCTGGAACAGTCCGTGAATAAAATTTCACATTAGCAAAGTATGCCCTCTTTTGAGCCTTATCCATATAAATATTGAGTGGTATAGAACACATATTTTAGTCATGCAAGTCACTTTAACAATGCTCCACTTGTATTACAAATAGATTAAGTAATGACTCAGGGATATGTTAAAATTATAATATGCCCAACAAGATTTTTTCATCCACATCACTAGCTTCCAACCTAATCCTTTGTCAAAGAATACCTAACCAATCTAAAAAAGTGTGTTACTTTATTGATCAGATCTTCAATTTTTTAATACATGCCCCAGTAGTGGATACAGATTAAAGCAACAATCAATTATAAGAAGAAAAGGACACATCAGCTGCACCATGCAGGTTTTTCAGGTAGCAAAGTGGGCAAGATTTTTGAAAACGAAATCCAAGTTCATCACCTCCTCCTTATTTATTTTTATTACTCTTAATTTTTTTTCCCTTCTAATATGGATGTCTAGAACTCTTTAATGCTTTTGGAAGTTTGAAGAGGGAGGAGAGTAGAGGGTAAGGGGGGGAAGGAGAGAAAAGGGGAGGAGAGGGAAGGGGAAAGGGAATGTTTACCCCTACTCCTTTTTTGGATGTTTTAAAATTAAGTAGGAGAGAAGAGAATGAATATCTCTTCCCTCTGTTTGGATGTTATAGAAGGAGGAAATGGGAGTGACATAATTATATAAATTGACAATTATGGTCACCATTTACTAATTTATATATATATATATATATATATATATATATATATAAATTGATATCAAGGGTAAACTTAACAATTTAAATCTTTTAAAATAAGAAACCACTTTCCTCCCCTCTCCCTTCAAATAACCCCAATTTGGGGGAATTAAAAATGAGGGGTTTGAAGCAAAGTGGTCAATACCGTACCAGAAGCCGTTTTGGTTTGGTCAGGGGAATGAAATATTTCGGTACCGGCCAATACCGGTGTACCGTTTCGGGTTTACCGCTATATATATATATATATAAATTATTGAACATAAATGATAAAACTTCATTCTTTCATTGATAAAAAAATAAAATAAAATTTCATTCTTTCTTATATGAATATAAAAGCTAAAAGTCATTTAAAACACATTAACATAAAAATTTATTCTAAAAAAAAAAAATTGCTCATTCCTAAAACACCTCGAAACACGGCCGAAACACCCAAAAATATTTACAGGTACGTTTCAGTGGTGTTTTTTGTACCGGAACGACATATTCCAGGTGTTTCGAGGGAACGACACGAAATTGACTACGTACTTTGGTTTGGAGGGGTATCTTACCTCTTCTAATCCTCTCAAATCCCCTCAAATCATTTTCCCTCTCACTTAAAAAAAAACTTCCAAACAAGGTTCATTAAACCTCTCCCCTCCCGCCTCATTCCCCTCCATCCAAACATAGCATATTTAACTATTCTTTCAGATACTTGTAAGAGCATTCCCAGTCGGTTTTGCACCTATTTTCTATTTTACATCTTCAAAAAGCCACTTTTCTATTTTAACTACCCACTTTTACAAAACACCTCACATCCAATTCTCTATTTTACAATACATCATATTAAAATAATCTTATAATTTTATTTATTTAACTATTTTATTTCCATCAAAATCAATAAAACCACTAACCCAGACCCAACCACAACCATGGCTACCCAGTCGACCCACGCCGGTAGCCACCATGGCTACCCAAAACTCCCAGCCGTCCCATGCCAGCAACAACCATGGCTACCCAAAGCCAGCAACCACCATCAATCCTGAACCCAAAATGCACAGCAAACCCACTCCCAAATCGATCACCCACGCCAGCAACCACCACAACCGCAAACCACCACACCCACCCAAAACACAGACCCACACATCGCAAACCGCAAACCCACAACCACCGCACAACCAAACATAAACGCAAACCCACAACCACCGCACAACCACCAACCCAAAACACAAACCCACACCACCACAATCGCAAACCGCAAACCCATAACCACCAACCCACCAAAACGACGCTGTCCTCAATTCATACCTCCACAAATTGGGTTGCTGCCGATCTGGGTTGAGAGAGAGTCATTGACTTGAGACTGAGAGAGAGAGAGAGAGAGAGAGAGAGAGAGAGCAGAGCAGAGAGACAAGGAAAGAAAAAAGAAGAAAAAAAAAGAGGAGAGAGGAGAGAGAAGACCGAATAAAACATATTAAAAAATTTATACATGTTGCTACAATAACCTATATTTTTACAGATTACTATAGCAATTTGTAAATCCGAAAGTTAATATATAGGGCCAGCTAGGAGTGAGTTTTTTGTGATTTATTGCTACAGTAGCCTCTGTTCTAACCAAAATTGTATTTTACAGTGTCGGCTGAGAATGCTCTAATTCCTCTGTTTCATACACACCCATCCAAACATAACATTATTTTGTTAAGGAATCCCACATAGGTTAGATAGGAAAGTTGTGTAAGTAGTCCTATGTATAAATAGGACACCTCATAACACATTGTAATCATCCAAAATATATTGTACATAGTGAATTAATAAAGATGTAGCCCATTGGGCTACATCATGTGGACGTAGACTCACATAGCCGAACCACTTGAAAAAACCCTAGCCTCCATTCTCTTCATCTCTCTTAATTATATTTCTCTCCATTATTATTTCATTAGATTTAGGTCTTCTACATATTTAACCATTCTTCTTCCAAATAAGTATAATGCATACCTCCATTTCATACACACTTGAACGACCGATGTTGATTAAGAGTTTTAAATTCAAAACTTCATAAATCTCCTTAGGTTTTAGGAACTACTAAACCAACCCTAGTTAGAATTTTACCTTATTCTTTTCACTAATGAGTCATGAGATTGGCTCATCAATCAAATGATGAAATTACCTTTTCTTAATTTCTACAAGTTGACGTAGACTCTGAAGAATCAGAACTTGGTGAATTTGACTTGTCAAGTGACAACTGGTGAAGAAATATAAACAGTTCCAGACAAAATAGCATCATGTGGTGCACGAACACCTGGCACACAAACCATGCGCATGGTACCACAAGAAATTTGAGCAAAATTACATTAATGCTTTTAGTGGCAGCTTTGCAAAAGCTTCCAAAAAATACAATTGAGAGTAAAGAAGAAAGGGAGAGAATTGAGAAAGAAACGAGGAACAATTAATAGTGAGCCATCAAAGAGAGCACATACTTTGTATTTGAATAACTTTTGAGTGATTTTCACCACTAGTTGACGACATTTTATTATGCAGAATGTTATGCTATTTAAGTAGGATAGTGACTGAATGTGATTCTATTAGTTCGTGAAAAAGAAGACTGAATAATTGAGGCCCTTATTCCATCGCTTTCTGGGTGAAATGATAGAATTGGTTCTGTGTAAGCACGATATGGAACACTGTAATTAATGACATGCAAGTAACCACAACCAAATCTGATTGTATTATGACATACCGCAATGTTCTATCTCAAATGGAGCATATTAATTTATACAATTTTTTTCTGATATTGTCCAATATATTGTGAGAGTGCAGCCTAGTTGATAAGAGATTTTGGATAAACGGTAGATTCAGATATTTTGATCTTGGTCATTAATACTTTTTTTTTTTTTTTCATTTAAAAATAATCGGTTGGACAATTTTGCAGCACAAATTTATGATTGATAAATACTCAAACAAATATATATCTGAAGATGGCCAACTGTTCAGAATTAAGGTTTAAACACTGGGACCATGAGAGCCTAACATACCAACAAAAGTAAATGTTGTTTATCCACGTTAAATGTTTTGATTCGGACATAACACCACTTTAGAATTTTTAGAATTTAGATGTGAATATAAATAATTATTAAAGAAAAATGAATATGCTACAGGCGTGAGGATAGGCCTACCCTACCTCCAATAACAAGTACACTCATCGCAAATTGCTAATGCTAATCTTATGTCATACTTATTCGTATGCTATGATGACCTAGCCCTTTCATAAAAAGCACCAACTCTCACCGTGTCTATTGGAGTATACTTTTAGAAAAGAATAATTGACTTTATAGGGGTTTAGAATAAACCCCCCTATATAGTGAAAATTGATAGATATTCCACTGATTACCACTTGTTATCTGTCTGATTCTTTTCCATTTTAAACTTTATTTATTTTATAAGGAAAATGATAAGAATACGTGAAAAGTGGAAAGTTATAATCGGTAAAGTATCTTAAGCTTAAAAAAAATAAAACATTATTCAAGTACGGCTTTTAACATCATTCAGAATATATATGTTACTATTTTATATATAGTAAAATTTATATTAAAATACTCTTTTCATAACTAAAAATAAATAGTTTCTTTCTGAAATTAGTTCTAACTTAACAAAGTTGTGCTTTTCCGCCTTTTATAGTGTTAAAATCATTTATAATTGATTATGTATTAAATTTCTCTCAATCTATTTTTCTATATATTTACACAATCAAATAATCACTCAATATCTCATTTCTCATTTTGTTTTGACCATCGATCTTAATAGCTGAAATTTTTGTCTCAATCCAAGATAATGTTATAAGGAGACAATTTATATTTCCTTAGGTAGTTTGATTCTTTCCAAAGGATTTAGAATCTAAAGTTCCAAAATTTTGGATAGATGATTTTTTTTTTTTATAACCTTGGGTGTCCGGGCTAGCGTTCCAAAGATACGCGCACCTCGACTAATCCTAGGGGGACACGCAGCATCCTACTAGCACATGTACCACGATAGGCGCAAGGCTTTGCCTTGAATAGGTAGTCCTGAGGAGACTCGAACTAGTGATCATTAGTAAGCACACCCAAGACCGGACCAGTTGAGCTACCCCTCAGGGTTAAATTTTGGATAGATGATTGAACAATAACTTCTAGATTTCTAACATTTTTTCTCTTATACTATGCTTCAAAGAGTTTATAAAAAGAATCAAATGAAATGGATCGAATGAGTAGATCATAAATGAATGAAGTATAATATAATTTTACTAGTATTCCTTTCACTTTTTATATGTCTTTTTTTAAAATAGGATAAAATCGATATTTCATCTTTATTTCATTAAAGGAATGAGTGTTCCTCCCATTTTTTTTAGAGAAATGCTTAGGAGTTAGGAGGGAATAGAATAACATGAGATATATTCTCTCATAACCATTTATTCCTTCCTCTAAACTCCCAAACACGGGAATAAATGAAATATCCCTTTAAGATTTTGTCGAATTTAATTCTCTTCCATTATTTTTCCTCCTTCCAAACATAAGCATAAAAATATGTATCAATGAGAGATAATTTCCCCATAATTTACATATACATCAGGGTCGAGTCAATACAATTTGAAACATAAGATAATACCTTTAAATTGGATATTTTATTATATTTAAATATCAAATAAAGATTATATATTTAACTTTGTATTACATTTTAAAATCTATTTTCTCACTTTTTGAAATGCAAAATTAATAATTATGTTTTTGCATTCAAGTTTTGATAACATTTCCTTTCCAACTAATATTATGATTAATTCATTTAATCTTTCTTATGACATAGTCAACATTAAGTAATATTTTATCAATTTTAAGTCTCAAAAACTTCTTTATGTTATGTATAAACAACTGTAATTAGTGCTGTCAGAAAACTTATATAAACAATACTTGTATTTCGAAACAAAATTTAATCTAGTCTTTTTATATAAGTTATAGTTCATCAATTGGAGTATTGTAAAACCTCTATTTTTAAAAAGATCAATTTTAGATTCAAAGTTTAATTACACATTTAGTTCTCAACTTTTGTCCATGTTTCAAAATGGACTCTATTCTTTAAAATGTTTCGTTTTAGTCCTCAATCTTTGTCTCATGTTTCAAAATGATCCTTATCCTTTAAGACGTTTTATTTTAGTCCTTACACATTTAAGTTTGTGTAAAAAAATGTATTAAACAATGAAACATAATCTACTTTTAAATTACTTTCATCATAATCAATGTTATTCAAAGACCTCAAATCAAGTTTTTTTTTTGTTAAATAGATAAGAGATGCATAATTAATAACAGTCTTACAAAACTAATTATGAAATATAAAAATTCAATTAATTTCAAATAATATAAATTATAAATATTATGATTACATCCCCATATGTGTATAAATCAAAATACGATAAATATGTAGGGGCTAAAAAATGCTCTACAATCTATTTTTAGGGTCGGAATCGCAAAAATGGGTTCTAGCATAGATGGGGAGGAAGAGAGGGAGAAAGAACACCAATATTGACGTGGTTCGTCCATAATGCCTACGTCCATAGAGGGAAATGAGATTTTCTAGAGTCTTTTCCATATTATTTTGTCCATCTTTTACATGAGAGATGAGAGAGATATAAGCTACATGGGAAAGAGGATAATCAGGCTAACTTAGAAGAGTTAAGCCCTAATGTGTGTTGGGTTGGGCTTTTGGGCCCACCTAAAATCTATCCCCACAAAATACAACAACAATTAAATTAATTAATTAATTAATAACCTGGTTTTTTCTACACTTTTAACCATATAACTCAAATGGTCCATTCTGTATTTCTGTTTGGTTATTCGATACTTTTCCTCCTAAAGATTAAAAAAATAAATAAATAAATGAGACTTTTGCTTTTGAAAGTGAGATGGATTTTATTATGGAACAGGGGTGGCCCTGGGCAAGGGCGAGGTGGGCGACCGCCCTAGGCCTCACCTCAAAATTAGGCCTCATCCTAAAATTTTTTAAGATCCTTATTGAAAGGCCTCAATATATTTATATATACAAAAATTAAAAAGGCCCATATATTTAAAACAAGCCTTTAAATTAAACCTAATAATAATTTATTTCTCTAACCCAAGTATGTATGAGAACAATTTTTGGTATTTATTTGATGTGAAGAAGCTAACTTCACTAAATTATGATAATTTGAAAAGGTATTATGTTAATCTTGAAGGTTTTTTAAAACCTGATAATTTTTTTGATCTTGATGGTATTGATTTATTTTCAGACTTAAAAGTCTTACAAGAGATTTTACCAAAAGAAAAAAAGACAGTGACAAATATACTTAATTTTATCAAGGAATTGAATTGTTTCAAATGCATCTATTGCATATAGAATATTATTGACTATACTTGTCACAGTCACATCCGTTGAAAGAAGTTTTTCAAAGTTAAAATTATAAAAATCTTACTTGCGATCTGTTGTAACATTTTAATATTAATTTGAAATAATATTAATTTAAATTGAAAAAATTAAATGTGAAGATATGGGAGTTTCATGTGGTTAATGAGTTTAAAGAGAGGAGTTAGTGTTTTGAAAAAAAACTAAATCCCACATTGATAAGGGGAGAGAAAAATTATATATTTATAAGTCCATGTAACTATTGTGTTAATGTGTCCAAATACATTCTAAAAAAATTCACCTAGCCATTAGTGAGTTAATAGTCACGTTTTTGTTAAGGAAAAAATCTGTCATTGACCATTAGTGAGTTGTCATATTTATACACGTATTTAAGGAAATATTATTCAGACATTGACTCACTAAATGGGCTAGTTGTTGGACTCATTAACTCTCCCTATAACTCCTCATCTGACTCATTAACACACATAACTCTAGCCCATCTAATTAAAAGGCCACCTAATAATATTTGAATTTCAAATAATGATCTTTGTAACTGACCCAACATCAGATTAATTGGGGATTAATTTCGGGCCACATCAGATTATTTAGGATTAAATTCGGGAGGCCCAATGAGCCTATAAATAGACTCCATCACCATCAGTCAAATACACACAACACAATACACAAAAATATTGGAGCACATATTGAGAGAATTTCAGGCAAAGAAAGAGTGTTATTCTAGTGGAGCTTTGGGCTCACCCACTTGTGCAGAGTTGGGTCTGAGCCAAACAACTACTGCCTTAAAGAGAGTGAGATATCCGCGCCTCAATCCAATCTATATTGAATTAATTTTTTAATACCTTGTATTTTATTATAATTTTTTGTATTACTCACCAACACGATCAATTATGTCACAAGAAAGATTAAATGGATTAGTCATATTATCTATTGAAAAGATTTGTTAGAAAAAATTGAATATAAAATTTTAATTAGTAATTTTGTAGCAAAAACCGTATGTAGAGTAATTTTTCAATATTTTTTTTTTTTCAAAGATAGAATGCCTCATTTTTTTTGCACCGTCTCAACCCTCATAATTCTCAAGGCCAGCCCTATTATGGAGGTATATGTTTTTTACGCAGGTTATTTGAATGATGTACACATGTGACATGACAGAAAAAGATATTAAAATGGAGTAAAATAACATATTAGGCCTTTAAATAAATGGAAGTATAATTTTTCTTAAAATTTGTTGAGGTCATTAAGTAAATTAATATGTATTCTATGATTTAAATATGAATATATGGGAGAACTTAAAAAAGGCAAAGGTGCCATGCCCCCCGTCTCCCTCCGCCGCTGCTAGAATACTTGCCTCCTGCCTTCCAATTTTGGAATAATCCTCTTCTACGACCAATCACATCCAGATAAATATCCCTCCTAACTTATGAAGTGGTAACTTCTTATAAGCAATTACGTGGTTGGTGTTGGGTTGTGAGTTGTGACCCTTATCATATCATAAGTCAAAACTATAATCTTATTGTTTATTAATATATGCTAAGGATACAATTAAAGCCTTTAGTTTTCTAATCTAATTTATTCTATTTTTGTTAGGCTACTTGGAGGCTGGTTTGGTCTCTGATCCAGTTTGGACTTGACCCGACATTAAAGGATTACGTTTTAAATGGAGGTTTTATCATATTATAATATATAAATGCATGGTTAGACTCTATCCAGATTAGAATACTTAAATAAAAAGTCTATTTACATATTTTGTTTTCTTCACCGATAGAAACTAATATCACTACAAATTTTTATTTTTTTTAGTTGGTGTTGAGGGCATTTGAACTCGAATTCTTCTTATATAGGAGAACAAATAATCTTAGTTGAGTTACAAATTTTTTTACCACTATAAAGGCTTCTAAGACCAAAAGAGAATGAAAATCAAGTCATCTAAAGCTCCGTTTGTTTCGTGGTAAAATATTTTTCATTACAAAATGTTTTCAGATGAAAATGATTTGAGGGAAAATGATTTTTTTTTTTCCGTGTTTGGTTGCATTCTGAAAAATGCTCTGGAAAATATTTTACAATGTCGTTCAAAAGATATAGTAGAATGGGCGGGGGGTGAGACGTGCGTTTTTGGAAAATGATTTACGAAAAAATTGGGTGTAAACCATTTTCCAAATTTTAACAAAGAATTTTCCAGTCAACGGAAATTATTTTCTGTTTGACCACTATTTTACAGTGAAACAAACACCCGCAAATTTGAAAATATTTTCCGAAAAATCTTTTATAGTAAAACAAATGGAGCCTAAGTTTAAATATTACACCAAAAGCTTTTTAACTTAATTGTCATTGCAAATTCTCTTTTATTAAAAGAACCATAGTTCAAATATCATTTCTATAAACTATCGAATTATAAAAAAATAAAAAATAATTTTTTACCTAATATATGAAAGGATAAGGTTTGGTGATAAACCGGTTTGTTACAACTCACTACATGATAGCTTATAAGATTATCCACATATATTATTTAAAGAAGTCACATAACACATTAAATATGTTATGTGACTAAGGTACGTGTGGATGATCTTATAAGCTACCATGTAGTAGGTTGTAGTAAATTAATTATAAATTGGTTTGTAGCCAGTGAGCCAACATAATAGAGATATAAATAAGGCAAACGAATTTGCTGTTTAAAAAACCACGTGGCCGTGCCCCCCTGGCAGATCACCATGACTCCATGAGTATGGCACTCTGAACATCCAAGGGCTCACTTACCGACCTAATATATATATATATATATTTTATGAACACCAACCAATTTATTTGAATATTTGGGATCATAGAAATCTAAAAAATACTAAAATCTTTATATAAACCCAATTTACCGTTTTAAATTGAATATAAACGCTCAGGACTTGGATTGTGAATTTGTAGGAAAGTCTAACTTTGTAACGAACATTTTCGACCCCTTCTTTTTCAAGTTCTTGTTTTGTAAGATTTTTGCAATAAAATTATATGATATATTTGGACTTACACAGAGAGGGAGCTACTTAGGGACCAAAAAGGGCCCTGGCTGTTAGAATTATATGCCCTCAAAAATCAATTCTATGAATTTTATTTTATAATAAATTTGTTCTTTCACATACATGATTATTAAAGGTATATTTATTATTTAAATGTGGTATGTGATGTCATCTTTGTAGAAAAATCATGTTGATGGTTAAGAAACCAAATGCAGGAAGTAATGATTTTTCATAAACTTAAAATTGTTCTAGGCTGTGGATGTTAATAGAATATCAACACTAAAGCCTACACTTGTTGTGCTTCTATATGATAGGATGATTTACTCCATCATTGAGGTAGTGACTTTAAGCAGACAAGTGGGTGTAATGTAACAAGTACATACACTGAACTGGATCTGATTAAGAACACCTTATGGGTTGATCACTGTTGGTTAAAAGGTTGTTCTATCACAATTTTCCTATTGTCCTCAGACATGAGAGGTTTGCATATATTTATTTATTATGCACATAACTTTGACAATGTCAACCGGTGATACTCATTTAAAGGCTATATACGGACATGTTGGGTTATATGTATAATGAGTAAAATATGTTAATGCTTAACAATGGATCCACCAGTCTCTAAATGAGATAGTATATTCAGTTGATTTTCATAATGGTATTGGACTCAAAACAAAACCGGCCGGTGACATTTTTCAAATTGTTTTCATATATATATATATAATATCTATATATATTTATAAAGAGTTTTG
This sequence comes from Fagus sylvatica, assembly GCA_907173295.1. Classification (NCBI taxonomy): domain Eukaryota; kingdom Viridiplantae; phylum Streptophyta; class Magnoliopsida; order Fagales; family Fagaceae; genus Fagus; species Fagus sylvatica. The sequence goes on along the minus strand of OU015771.1, from coordinate 21,606,948 downwards.
AAAATTATTTTGGAGTCCAAGGGAATTATGAATTCAAGAAATTAAAGGGTTACATAAGCTAGGGACATAACAGTGATATTAATCCAGTCCTAGTGGCTTATGTGGAATATAGTATGGTGGAAGGACATATAGATATAAAGTTGTAAGTAAAAGGACTTCAGTTATTATTCTCTAATCTTCAGGGGTCAATTGCAATGTGTTGATGGACATTATTGTAATTTGTAGAAGTTCAATATATTATCTTGATATGATTAAGATAATTAAAGAATTATTTAATGAAGATAATTAAAGAATTATCTTGAAAGTTGAAAGAGTTTCAAAGTAAGTCAATCTTTTAAAAAGATAGTGACTTATCTTTTTTAAAAAGATAAGTTACTATCATTTTAAAAAGATAGAGATAGTGACTTATCTTTTTAAAAAGATAAAAATAATGATTTATCCTACTACTGAAGATAGAGATTCCTAAGGATCTCATGTCATAATCTTTCTCTAAAGGTTTTTCTATGGATATATAAATAAGCAATATCACATTCGTAGTTGGCCATCAGAACTATTGTGATATTTTGCAGTCATTAGAAAAAACTCTAAAAGAAACAGAGAGAGAGACGTGAATACCTTGGGAGGCAACACACTTGGGTTGCTAGAAAAGACTTACTTGGGTTACTGAAAAGGTACGCTTATTATTTTAAAATCCATGATTATGTGGTGTAACGATTCTTGAATGAAATAGAAAATTGGTTCCGCAAACTAACACTGCCCCTGCTGGCTTCACAAAAATAGACTAGAGTAGGTATAAAAAATTAATTGACCCCCACTCATATAATTTTTGGGCCCCTACTAACACTATTTTTGACCTCTTCCAACAAAAAATTAGCCCAAAAAAATAGTCAAAATTATCAACAGCCCAAATCATAAAAAGGAAAAATACAACTCAGTCAAAATCATCCCAACAAATCAGCCCAAGTCACAACAATAGCAACAAATAAAAATAAATAAGCCTTTACAACAAATCAGAAAATGTATTAGGGTGAGTTTGGCCCCCCGTTTTCACGTTAGAAACACGCGTTTTTGAATGAAAACGCAGAAAGCCAATCGTTTGGCACTGCGTTTTTTAAAATTTGTGATTTTAAATCGCGCGGTATCAAACTGGAGGCTACCCCCTCCGATTCTGAAAACACACTTTTTAAAACAATTTTGACGAAATAAGGAACGCATTTTTTATATGTTCTTCACCAAAAATACCCCCAACCAAACTTAAAAATAGCAGAGGTACCTGATCGGTAATGAGCTGAAGAAGAAGAAGAAAACGAGGAGCAAAAGTAGATCGGCTATGAGCTTGAAGAAGAAGAAAAAGAAGGAAGGAATGGACCAAACTTAAAAATGATTACATTAGGAAAATAGCAAGATAACCTTAATAATATTGTTGTTCTTCTTCTTCTTTTCTCTGTACCGCCAGTTTTTCTTCCATCTCTATTGCCTTTTCTTTCTTCAGATTTTTTACTTCTGTACATTTGTTTGTCCATCAGTTTTTGTTTTGTTTCTTTTTCATTTTTTACTTTTTTGTTTTGTGTGGCCTTTGGTCCCTCCACGTTTACAAATGCTTTTTCAATTTTCAATGTAAGTCATTGCCAGCTACACTAGCTGTTGAAGTACAATGACAAATTATATATATTTTGTTAGTCAATTTGACAAATTAACTAAGATAGACATTAAAAATGATTAGCAAAAAAATAATTGGTAGTAAAAATAATGAGATATGAGCTTATCATTTTGAAGGGCTTTTAACAAATTATATTGGCAATAAACTGACAATATATATATATATATATAATAGCGATAAATTTAGTGATTAAATTGGAACAATATTTAGTACAGTATTGAAAACCTTACTTCAAAGGCAAGAGATTTGGATCACACATTTGAAGGGTTTGTAAGCATTTGAAAAATTACACTATAACTTAAGAGTATAGTCAAGTCCTTTTTGGTCATTTGTACCCGAAACAGCAATTTTAGATTAAAATTAACCAAACGCTCAATTGACAGAAACAACACTTTTTCATTAGTTTTGCCAAACGCTTAATTGTGATTTTCAAAATCGTGATTTTAAAACCGCACTTTTTAAAAAACGCACTTTTTCAAACAGCTAACCCAAACTCACCTTAATATATCAATTTAAAAAAAAAAAAAAAAAAAAAAAAAAAAAAAAAGAAGAAGAAGCAAGATTTAGGGACTTAAGGTTACGAACTACCAGAGGAATTGAAGGCTGCACAAGCCTTGACCTCGTTGGACTGGACCAGGACTGTCGGAGGCTCGGCTTGGCTTCGCCTGGAGACTGGAATACTGGAGGCTCATGCCTAGCTGGAGATTGAAGGCCTGAAAAAGCACTGCACGGTCTGCACCGCACCGCACCTCACCTCACGGAGTCATAGTCACGATGCAACCGCACAAGCCTTGACCAGTTGACCTCCTCGTCGGCCGCTGCGCAACGGTGCAAGCCTTGACCAGCATCGCACGGTCCGCAGCCTGCATTTGCCATCTGGTATGACTGCTCTCTCTCTTAGACTCTCACTGACTCTCATTCTCCATTTGCTTTTTTTTCTTTCTTGTTGCTGAATCACTCTCTATTTTCTTTGAAAATTTATTTACTGACTACTGCACACTTATTTATTTTACTTACTTAGTTAGTATTCGGTATTCCCACTCTCAAATCAATTATTTTATTGAGTAGTTACTATCAGTCTATCACTATTTCTTTCTTTTTTGTTTCTCTTTAGTCACTTTCTCACATCTCAATGCATTTTTTTTTTTGTTTTTTTGCTGAGTGCTGTGTATTGAGTTGGATTGTTTGATTATTAATTATTGACTTAAATCAGTTATTTGTGAGTGTTTGATTATTAATTGCTGACTTGCTGTATTGTGGGTCATGGGTGTTAAAATTACTTTGTTTAATAATTGTGTAATATGTACTAGTAATGTAGTACACAAAATAAACATAATTTCTATTTGATTTGTAGATTATGGATAAGTCAACTACAATAACGCACTTTCCAGTTGTTGATGTTTTGTTAATATTATATGGATGCTATTTAGGATTTTCACAAAAAAAATTTGGTTGATACACTGACCTCCACTCATGTAAAATCCTGACTACGTCCCTGGACTTACAAAAGAAAAAGAGACTTGGACACTTGTGTTCCCAAAAAAGAACTCGGAGGGTTATTGAAGTTATACTTAAAGAAAAAACAATGGTTGCAATTGTTAACCAGTGAAATTTTGCTTATTTGACAAATAATTACATTTTGAAAATGATGTTGGGTATATACGTGTTAGTGGAAGTTCCATATGGAGAAGGAGTAAAGATGTTAGAGAATTAATATAACATAATTGGGTCCAAACTCATAAGCTTAAGCTTTTGGATAAAATGATGTCTCTATACGTTATATTAATTCCTTAATTAAAGGTTCCCAAGGTGTTATCTCCCTAACAAATGAGACATTTTACACTTTTGATAATAATCATGATTTGGAAATGAAACTTTAAGCTCCAGTAGCATTTCACGTTTTTCACGTCACAAAAATTACAATATATGCTTTTTGATTTTTAATCAAACCCACAAAACTCTATGTTGTGGCAAAAAACACGTTTATCTTTTCTATTGGGTTATCAAGTGGACACGAAATCAAAATCAAATCACAAAGAAGACATGTCAATCTCTTTTACATTTAGAGTGGGGACACATAAGCTTTGATAGGTAACAGTAACATTATGAGCACCATCACATAAATAAAACACATAATGTATTTTTCATAGTTAAATTCATACTTTTTTTTTCCTTTTTTTAGGTGATACAGGATTGATATTCAATGCAATTACAATGTCAATTAAGTGGTTGAAATTGAAAATTAATTTTTTAACTTTCAATCTTAATCATTTAATAAAAAATTATTAAAAAAAAAAAAAAAAAAAAAAAAAAAAAAAAAAAATTACACCCATACAATACTCTTTCGAATCTCAATCCGGTGATACATACCTATACACATCAGTAGCCTGTACTTTTAATTTGTTGATGTACTATTAGTTGGTAAAAGAATTTTAAAAGTTGACTCCTTTTTTATTTCCTATAAATACTCCCAAGTCCCACACCCCCAAACACAAACAACAAAACAAGCGTACTCTCAGTAGTGATAGAACAGTGTCAGAGTGTGTGTGTGATCACTGTTTCTCTACTCTCAAATCTCTGCCATTTCTTTCTCTCTCTCTCTCCGCCAAGTCTTTCAAATCTCTGCCTAGATTTTTCTTTACCAAAAAAAAAACCTCCGCTAAATTTAGCGGATCTTTCTAAACGTTTGACTAGAATACATCAACTCCATCTCCACGTTTTACAGGCTTACAGCTAAGCCATCCTGATTTCTCTCTCTCTCTGTTTTTTCCAAGTTGCTCTGTTTTTGAGTTGGGTTTAAAAGAAGGTGTGGAATTAGTGTTTGAGTGGTTGGAAAAAGCTCAAAAGATATGAGGTTGATGGAAGAAATAACATGTAGAAACAAAGAGGATGAAAGAGAGGAAGAAGAAGAGGTGGAAAATATTCATCACCAGCAACAATGGTGTACTACGCTAGGTCCTGTTCCTCTCCCTGGATTTCCTTCCGTTGTGGTTGGTTACGCTCTTACGTCTAAGAAAACGAAGAGCTTCTTGCAGCCCAAGCTTGAAGGTCTAGCTAGGTAATATTATCACTTTAATAACATCTTGATTAATTTAATCAATTCCCATTAAACCAAATTTCGAGGACTCAGATATTTTCTGGGTGTGTGTGGCAGAGATGCTTTGTAAGAATATTCGGTTTAAATGTGAACAACGAGTTTGATTTGTGGTGAAGAGAAGTTGATTGCAACGTTTATGTCACTAAGGTGCTATAGTTTCCAAATGGGAATATTCTGTTTTTCATTTTTTTTCTGTCTTTTTCGTTTCGCTGGCGAGAAAGTCATGGGGAAATTCTGAGAAACTAATTACCTCAACTTTTTAATCTTTTTAATTTTAACTCCAAATGGGTCTCTGATATTTTTTTTTTTTCTGGGTTTGAAAATTTTTTGTTTTCTTTTGTTAAAGAAACAAGGAAATGCTTCAATGAACACAAAATTAATTGTGAGAGCTATTGTCTAGACCAGATTATAAGAATTAGGAACCCCTATGCTTATAAGATAACGACAATTGCTTAAGGAATTCGTTTTCCATATAATTTTAACTCCATTTTTTACGAGTATACACCATAATTGTAATCCATATTTCATTCAAGGCCTCTTTTTGTTAATCGGGAACAAGGTAGTGAGCTCGAATGTCAGTCTGTGAAAAGGTTTAATTGTCTTCTTAAGTTAAATGATTATTTGCTGTAAGCCTGTAAATATAATTCATTGGTTAGGTGTGTCATAGCGATACTACATTCTTTCACTTTGTGCCCATGTCATGTGATTTTAAGAAAATTAATTGGTTTCTTTCTGTTTTTGTTTTCTGATCCGGACAAATCTTTTATTTAGCACCTTAAATCTTATGAGATTCTTGATATTCACATGGGTTTTCTAGCTGATTAATTATTGGTTATTTATGAGAATTGTATACTGTTGTGCAGGAATAAGGGGATAATATTTGTTGCTATTGATCAAAACAGTCCCCTTTCAGATCAAGGTCCTTTTGACATTGTGTTGCATAAGGTTTGTAATTTTTTATTTTATTTTTTTGGTAATCTACTTTTTAATCTCGTATTATTCTAAAACTAAAAGTTGAAGGCTAATTCGTGCTTTATGTATTTGCACAAGACATGATTTGATAAATTAATGCTAATCTGACTTTTTTTTTCTTTTTTTAATGTGCTTCTCTTAATTGCAGTTATCAGGAAAAGAGTGGCGCCAGATTATCGAGGTTGGTTCATGTAGATTTTATCATTTTTATGTTGTCTGAAGAACTTGTTGATGTTCAAGATTGATTGCTTTTGAAACTGTGTGGTTGACATATCACTCACATTATTATATATGAGACTACTTTTAAACAATGGGGTATGAGATAATCACTGGCAGTGGCTGATGAGCAACCGGCTATTTTATGCTTTAAACTTATTCCTGTCTGACATAATTTGCAGAGTGCTTGCTCTTTTCTGCATCTTGAATCATTACTCAATATTTAAGGTCGAGGCCTCAAGGTTCGAGCAAGTGAGGATGTTTTTTCTCCCCCCTGGCCATCTTGCTGATTTGTTCAGGTTTTCTGAAGCATTTTTTCCAAAAACAAAATCTTGATTTGTTTGAATCAATTCAGTTCATTTGGTCAGCTGAATGGGAGATGGCTTAGACAATGCTATTTAATTCAAGATTTGTTATATATGCTTTTTACTGTTTGCTACACTTCAAAATCTAGGAATATTTTCTGTAAATTACCTTCCCTCCATCACCCTTATGGATTGCTGGATGCAGTGGCTATTCAAATCTTCATACTTCTAGGCTGCACCTGCAAAACTTTCTGACTTTGGCTAGGTTCAAGTTTGTGTTCTAGCTTCTGGTTGCTTGATTGACTCTCATTCAAGACTCTGTTGTTGGTTGAATTCTATCTGATTCATATAGAATATGTGGGATCCATGTACTGAGAAGTAATTTCCTTTTTTTTCCTCCTTTTTGTCCTGGGGAAATGATCCCTAATTCCACAAATCGGCCTTTATAATGTCTGAAATCCCAGACTGTACCTTTTGAAAGGAGAAGTACCACTGGAGTACAAGGCCATTGGTCCATGCAACGAGGAGTCAATTCCTGCTATAAATGAGTTGTTTCTACTTGTTTTTACTTAATATTAAGTGCTGTGGCAGAATATATATATAAATAATGCTTCTGTTGAAGTTTATTTTGCCATTACTAATATGAATCCTTAAGATATCAGTGTTGTTTCCCATATATTTGATTATTCATCTTTCAGCATTCCCTACCCCCTTCTCCAGTGTTCCTTGATGTGTTAAACATGAAGTATGGGGCAATTCTTTGAAATAGTTGGATTTCTTTTGGTCAGTCAATTTTCAAAATTGCTGTAAATATTTTGTTCTGATGTCATCTTCAATTTTTTTTTTAGAACAGAGGTTTCCTCTGGGGCTGTTGTGTTGTGCAGTTCTAGAAACTTGTAGAAATGAAACATGTAGTTTTTTGTGATTAGCAATTTGGGTGTATGTTACTTGTGATAATCAGCCTTTTTCTTTGTGTCTCTCTTTGTCTGTGTGTGTGTGTATATAAAGACAACTGACATAATTTCCTTATAACAATCGCGATCAATCCTCTCAAAGGAAAGAAATGGAAAATGTTTTGAAGCTTTTTTTTCTTTCTGTTTTTTTCCCCCATTTGGACAAGAATTGTGTCTTTTGGATGCTTTCTCAAACAACTTTTGGTATTTGTTGTTTTAAATATGAGCAATAAGGTTGTTCTTTGAGCAAAATATATTGCAGTTTTGATCAATATGGTTATTTTTTAAATGTATGCATAATACTTTGGGCCTCGCTTCTTACCTTCTTCTGTCTATATTTGTAGGACTACAGGAAAACACATCCAGAAGTAACAGTTCTTGATCCTCCAGATGCCATACAACATTTACGCAATCGCCAATTCATGCTCCAGGCTGTTGCTGATCTGAACTTGTCCGAATCCTATGGTAAATTTTATGTTCATTTTGTTAGACATCTCAATTCCTAGGAATAATTACTATTGTTACTATAAAAATAAAAAAAATAAAAAAATTCCTAGGAATAGTTATTTGGCTTCACCTTCAGCTGGAAGAATCTCACTCTTAATGTAAGTTTAATTTATTTATTTTATAAGTAATCAATCTCGTTGAAAAAACTGCAAAAAGGGGGCAACCCATGTACATACTTAATTTAAGTTTAAATGATATGTGGCAACTGAACTAAAAAGTTCTGTGATGCTGACTGATGTGATGTTGATGATTAACTACTATGCAGGCAAAGTTGGTGTTCCCAGGCAATTGGTTATCAAGAGAGATGCATCTTCCATCCCTGATGCAGTTACAAAATCTGGGCTGATGTTACCACTTGGTATGTATCTGTTGTGCATTTGCAGTTTCTTGTGTATGCTGCAGTCTGTAGATCAAATGTAGGCTATGCATCAACAATTGCTAGCAACCTATCATAGAAATACATTGTAATTGACATTAATGGGATTGTATGTCAAAAGCAATTTTTTCTAAGACAAGCCTATCCTAATCTGTCTTTCTTGTGTCTTGGCTGAACTTTTGGAATCAGTTGCTGCCTAAGTTGCTTTTAGGAGTGGATTTGTAATGATCTGGTGATGATTTTACATTCTCACATCTGTTTCAGTTGCAAAGCCATTAGTCGCTGATGGAAGTGCAAAGTCACATGAATTATCACTCGCTTTTGATCAAAACTCCCTTAAAAAGCTTGAACCTCCGCTTGTCCTTCAGGAGTATGTTAACCATGGTATGCAATTGCAATACGTGTCTTATTACCTTTTCAGTTGCCACAAAAATTCATACATTCAAAATTGCCATTCCTTTCATGGTTGTAGGAGGTGTTCTCTTTAAGGTATATATTGTTGGCGAAGCTATAAAGGTGGTCAGACGTTTCTCTCTTGATGTCAGCAAAAGGGAGCTCTCCAAAAAGGCAGGTGTCTATCGTGTTCCAAGGGTTTCTTGTGCAGCAGCTTCAGCAGATGATGCGAATCTGGACCCTGGTGTTGGTGGTGAGCTATCCTGTCTAAGAAAACCATCCCTTCCTTGAATTTGTCCAAATTTTCTTATTTGTTTTTCTAGTTTCATGCGTTTCATTATGGGTTTGGTTTAGGCTATGGCTACGAAGACCTTGGCAGAACCTCTCTAATATACTTGGCTATTGTTTCCCTGCAGAGCTTCCTCCACGACCTTTGCTCGAGAGACTTGCAAAGGAACTTCGCCGTAGACTGGTAGCTTTCATCATTCTCTCTCCTAATTTCATGACAGCACACATGTTCATGCATTAATGATACATATTTTGTCATTGTTAAATCTTGTAGGGTCTACGACTCTTCAACTTGGATATTATCCGAGAGCATGGTAGCCGAGATCATTTTTATGTCATTGACATTAATTATTTCCCTGGTAAGTGAACCTTCCTTCGTCATATGAATGTGATGTCTCTTCCTAATCTAAGGCTTCTTGGCAGTGATGTTAACAACTGCCCTGAATTTTATTTAAAAGTATCATTCCCAATTTAACTCTTTTGTGATGGGTACAAATATTTCTCATCTTTTTTCTTTTTCTTTTTTCTTTCTAAAATTGATCAAATGTTGTTTTAAACATTAATAACATTGTAAAATCATGAATGCTTACCTCTGTAACTGAAGTTTGCATCTTATTTAGTTTATGTTCTTCAGTTCTTACTGATGACTATGGCACCCATAAAGATTTTCTCAATGGGTCTTAAAACTGGTAATTTCACATTGGTGCAGGGTATGGAAAGATGCCTGAATATGAGCACATATTCACAGATTTCCTTTTGAGCCTGGCTCCAGGCGAGTACAAAAAAAGATAATGCCAGAAAGCTGTTCGTGGCTTTTGTGATGGAACCAAGTTGCATTTCGAGGGAGAATATCATATCAATAATTACATGGAGGACAAGGTTTCCCGCTGAGACCACTACCATGTATGGTGTTATGTGTTATTCTTGCTGGCGGCTCGAAGAGGGGATATGCAAGTGTAAATGTTCCATGCCCTCAACTTCTCTTATCACCCACTGGTAGATATGTTGCCATGCAAATCATTCTTGTACAAAAGTTCAAGAATCTTGTATACAGCTCTCATGAGTCTCTAGGCTCTGGTTCTTGATTCTTTTTTTTTTGAACGTCTACACAATGTTCCATACTGTATTTAGATGATAAAGCCGTTGGTGAATACACATAACGTGAGATTTTCAATGAAATTTATTTTGTAATGTGAACATCCCGACTTGTATCAAGCAATTCTAGTTTCAATTAACTTATATGTGAATAAGAATCTTTGCATTTAGTAGTTGCTCACCCTTGTTTGATAACATGTTGGGCATTTTTGTGGGGAGTTGCAAGGGTTTTTCATATGCATTTTCATTCTGTCCATGCACACATATTGGCAATGCAAACCGTTTAATTGGAGTATTGGATGAAGATTTAAATTCATTTAACAGAACAATCAGACACTACGACTTGGCTGAATTGGTAAAGCAATAAGGTGAGCCTGGGATGGACGTTAAATATCTTTACCTTCAAAAACTATGGTAGACACTCATTTGAATATCAAGAAAGCTCGCCCCTGTGCCCCTACAATCAATAGATTATGGTATCACTGCATCCTGAGAGAGGGAAACGATTCTTTTGGCTTCATCTTTAACACTTACGTTTCACACTATCATCATCATGTCACACATCACTGGCATGGTGTGAGAGTGAATCCTACATGTTTTGGACCCCTAAAAATAAGAATTTTTTTTAGTGACAAGTTGCACTTTCGCTCAAAAACATTTTCATCTCTGCGAAGATTAACATCAAGCAGATAGCGTTCACTAACATCAACATGCTCAGAAAAAATAAAAATAAAAATAAAAACCATTTCATTAAATTTTAATCAAACCCAAATAACAATACATAAGCATTAACATTAGAACACCCAACATTAACTCTTTGCAATAACAAAAGTACTAGTCAGTTGTGGGTGGTGCTTCTGAAGAGATAGGAGGAGGAGGAGAAGGAGAAGGAGAGGCAACAGCAACAGCAACATCGGCTTCAACTTGAGAATCATCAGCAGAGTCAGAAGGAACCAGAGTCCAGTCAGGAGGTAAGACAGGCATAGGAGGATACACTGCGGGTTTACGCTTTATATCCCATGCCTGTGTCTTACGTGGCCTCGTTTTCCTATGGTGCGCCGTAGCCTTCTTCTGTGGCCTAGACGAGCACTCGATCATCAACCCACTACCACCACCACCACTACCGCCGCTGACACCACTCCATGGGGCTACCTTGGTCCCACCAGTCTTAAACGACGATGAATTACAGGAATTCGGCACCACCAAGACGCTCGTGCCAAGTATAGTGGAAATCGACATGCTTTTTCTTCTTTCAATTCGCGAATTTGGACAGCTCTGAGAGATTGTGTGAGCGAGAGATAAATGGGTTTTCGTGGACCTTTCGATTGGGATGACATACATTATCTTTGGTCGTATGTGTGATTCCCAAAGTAACCTCTGGTCTTGTTGGGCCTGCCGCATGGGTCACTTGGTCTAGAATCTTTTTTTTTGGGCCATCAGTCTGAATTTTTCGAGGTTATTGCAGCCCAGTCTCCATCGTTCCCCAAATCTAGACTTTTCTAGAATTTTCGTCCACTTTTATATCTTGTCGGACTCAAAATGATAAAACATCCTATGGACAATCAATTTGATTTATTTATTTTATCAATTAGAGGCTCATTGGATTGATAGACTATATAACACGAAATAATTATTTCTCAGTTCAATTACACACTTCTCCAACATTTTATCCTGTGTTTTAAAATGTATATATATATATATATATATATATATAATATATATATATATATATATTATATATATATATATATATATATATATATATATATTTAATTCCTATACTTTGATATTTGTTTTAAAGATGTTTCTGTCATCAATTGGTCAATGAAAAATGGTAGCGTAAAAAATGAAAAACATTTAACCCATATAATTCTTTTAATGTGGAGCGTATGTATCAATTTAAATGATTTTTTTTTAGAGAAAAAAAAAATTGTATAAATGTACATGTGAATGTGCTACACACGTGACATGAAATTGGGATTTTGTTTTGAAATCCTTAGCCAAATATTATAGACAGGTAAGCTGAAGTCGACCAAGAAAGGGGAAGTAATAGTGAGATTATGTTGAAGATTTGGGATTGATTTGTGGTTGCAAATCTATGAAAGAGTCAACATTTTGGTATAATCTCTCTCTCTCTCTCTCTCTCTCTCTCTCTCATTCATAAATCCATATTGTTGCATTTCCTTCATCCTTCTTTTATATATATATATAATATATATATTATATATATATATATATATATATATATATATATATATATATTTCTTCATGGAATTTCCATACTCTCTTCTTAAGTTACATGCTTTTGATTTTGATCTTGTGTAAATATTGTGGGATTTGCAAGAAAACAAAATATTATTCTGAATGTCAGGTACCATGAATTGACACACCCAAAAATATATGGCCTCATGGTTGGCATTGGCATGTACTCTGGTTATAATAGGTCACAGGATTGAAAACTCGTACCACCAATTTGTAATTTTCCAACATTTTTCATAATCAATTTGACCATGAACGATTTTGTGGTTTATCGGTGAAAATGACAATATAGACGGTTTACTGGCATAAAGTGAACTATCTGGTTTTCAAAGCTATAAGAACTGGCAATTAAGTCGATTCACGATTATTCTAGGTTAGACTAATCGGATTTAAAGATGTTTCTGTCGTCAATTAGTGAATGAAAAATGGTAGCGTAAAAAATGAAAAGCATTTAACCCAGATAATTCTTTTAATGTGGAGCGTATGTGTTAATTTAAATGATTTTTTTTTTTTTAGGGAACAAAAAAAATTGCATAAATGTACATGTGGATGTGCTACACATGTGACATGAAATTGGGATTTTGTTTTGAAATCCTTAGCCAAATACTATAGATAGGTAAGCTGAAGTTGACCAAGAAAAGGGCAGTAATAGTGAGGTTATGTTGGAGATTTGGGGTTGATTTGTGGTTGCAAATCTATGAAAGAGTCAACATTTTGGTATAATCTCTCTCTCCCTCACTCATTCATAAATCCATATTGTTGAATTTCCTTTGTATTTTTTTATTATTTTTATATATATATATTTCTTCATGGAATTTCCATACTCTCTTCTTAAGTTACATGCTTTTGATTTTGATCTTGTATAAATATTGTGGGATTTGCAAGAAAACAAAATATTATTTTGAATGTCAAGTACCATGAATTGACACACCAAAAAATATATGGCCTCATCGTTGGCATGCACTCTTATTATAATAGGTCACAGGCTTGAAAACTCATACCACCAATTTGTAATTTTTCAACATTTTTCATAATCGATTTGAGCATGAACGATTTCATGGTTCATCGGTTGAAAATGACAATACAGACGGTTCACTGGCATAAAGTGAACTATCTGGTTTTCAAAGCTATAAAGAACTGGCAATTAAGTCGATTCACGATTATTCTAGGTTAGACTGATCGGATTTAAAGATGTTTCCGTTGTCAATTGGTGAATGAAAAATGGTAGCGTAAAAAATGAAAAGCATTTAACCTAGATAATTCTTTTAATGTGGAGTGTATGTGTCAATTTAAATGATTTTTTTTTTAGGGAAAAAAAAATTGCATAAAAGTACATGTGGATGTGCTACACACGTGACATGAAATTGGGATTTTGTTTTGAAATCCTTAGCCAAATACTATAGATAGGTAAGCTGAAGTCGACCAAGAAAAGGGCAGTAATAGTGAGATTATGTTGGAGATTTGGAGTTGATTTGTGGTTGCAAATCTATGAAAGAGTCAACATTATGGTATAATCTCTCTCTCCCTCACTCATTCATAAATCCATATTGTTGAATTTCCTTTGTATTTTTTTATTTTTTTATATATATATATTTCTTCACGGAATTTCCATACTCTCTTCTTAAGTTACATGCTTTTGATTTTGATTTTGTGTAAATATTGTGGGATTTGCAAGTAAACAAAATATTATTTTGAATGTTAGGTACCATTAATTGCAACACCCAAAATATATGGCCTAATGGTTGGCATGTACTCTGGTTATAATAGGTCATATGCTTGAAAACTCGTACCACCAATTTGTAATTTTTCAACATTTTTCATAATCGATTTGACCACGAACAATTTCGTGGTTCATCGGTTGAAAATGACGATACAGATGGTTCACTGGCATAGAGTGAACTATCTGGTTATCAAAGCTTTAAGAATTGGCAATTAAGTCAATTCACGATTATTCTAGGTTAGATTGATCGGATTTAAAAATTATGTCAATTAGTACTTGTTTTCTCATTGCTAACTCTTTTTTGAGACTTAGTGAGCAAGAGCTTAGCCGTGCAATAGTAAGCGTGTGGTATTCTACGTATCACTTCATTACGAATATAAATCTTCTCACCCACTTTTTGTATTTTACTTTATACTCCACTAATTACAACTCATCACGTTTTTTTTTTTTTTTTTTTTTTTTTTTTTTTTTTTTAAATAACTAAATTTAAAAAAAAAAAAAAAAAAAAAAAATCAAACACAATCTGACACATGGTGAGTTGTAATTGGTGGAGTATAAAGTGGAACATAATAAGTGGGATAAATGATTTTCATTCACTTGACCACAAAACACCCGAACAAAAGGATTACCACGTATGCTAGAAGGTTTATATATATTCACTACTAAATTTCTTTCTAAACAAAAAGTGAGCATACTCTATGTTAAAATATTAGGCGTTTTAAGACCAAAATATTTTTTAATATATATTCTATTAACAATAGCCTATGGACATGTGAAATGTTTAAAGTATTAATACTTAAAACTTTTATATTTTTTATTAAAAAAAAAAAAAAAAAAGGTTTGAAAAGAGTATAACATGTGAAAAGAGTTTAGCAAGAGTGTAAGAGCAAGTCAAACAAAAAAAATCATATATTTTCAAAAAAATTATCAAACCAAACATATGTATCACTGTCATTATATTTCCCACAAACATTGGATTCTCCTAATCAAATGCCACATTAGATTGTGGTCATGAGCTAAAATCTTAAAATAAAAATGTTAACCTTTAATGTTATTTAAATTAAAAAAAAAAAAATGATGTTGGGGTAAAACTGCATACACTCTTAGGGACCAATGGAGTAGCCACTTGTAGCCTTGGCTGGGCTATAGCCCAGTCAAGTTTTTTTTTTTTTTTACCTTATTTTTATATAAAAAAAAAAAATTAAATAAGGTTTTTTTTTTTTTTTTTTTTTTAAGCCACCTATATTTTTTTATTAAAATTTTGCAATTAAATTTACCTTAAATTAAATTTCATTTTTTCAAGAAATTTTTCCACCCCTGTTTAGGCAATTAGACTCATATCCTCTCAAAGTTTCAAATTTTTTTGCAATTTTACCCTTACCCTGTTAGGGACTCATATCCTAAGTTTTCAACAGTTTCATAAATATTACAATTTTACAAACTTTTCATATTACATGTACTTAAAGTTTTCACAAAAATATTATATATGATAGATGAAAACTCAAAATGAGTTTCATATAAAATTATCAATGACCCCCTAAATTAGAATAATATCCATGAAAAAAATGAGTTTGACCTAAAATTTCAATGTATCTAATCTATTGAAAATATCCATCCAAAATTTATTTGTAAATTTTTAAATTTTGAGTGGAAGGTCATTTACAAAAATATAATATTGCACCGAATGAGAAGTCCCCACAATTGTTGCCGTTTTCAGAAACTTCTAAGAAATAGTATTTAGTTATTAAAATTCCACTTAACTTTATGGAAATTGCCAAGCACTTATGAAGTTTGCACGTAAATGCTTTAGCTGAATTGAAATAATTGAAGACGATTAAAATGTCTCCAAAATGTGCCCCACTTTTATAGTATACCACACTATAATTAGACTGACCATACATACAAAATGCATAGCAGCATAAGATAGGGGTATATAATATTAAAAATAAAAATAGTTAGTACGTGTACTTTTTTTTTATTTTTGGCAAGAAGTAGCATGTGTACGTGACTAAATCATAGCTGCGTCCCCAAGAGTTAACAACAAAAAATGTCCATTTGTTTATGAAAATTCAAACCCTATTATCTTCTGGCACAGTGCTGATTCGCTTTTTGCCAACTTGAAGCCAGTCTTCAAGTTCAAACTTCAAACTTCAAACTTCAAACTTTTTTTGTTTTTTTGTTTGTTTTAAATCTGTCACCAGTGCAAGCAAGCCATGCTTCCATGCCCGGCTCCATTTTGCTTTAACAATAGTTTTTAAAAACTTAAATTTTCAAATAATGCATGACATCAGGATGACATTAGTCAAAACCATAAGGCTCGCATCACGGTCGGACTCTATCTCACGGGTGCCACGTGTCAACACCAGGGTTTTCCACCAAGGTTGTCCATCCTCGTTACCACAAAGATTCGGCAAACCCCTGATTATCTGCAACCAAAATATACAGATCACACGGCCACCGTTAAATCACACTTAAAAATCATTATTAATGAAAGTAGGACCCACTATCCCATACTTCCAACCTGTACAAACGTTCCACGTGTCTAAAATAAAATTCATAGGCCTGGAGATTCCCTATAAGTGGATAGCATTGTAGCCAATAAAAGAACAAGGACAAATTGGTCATAAGGAGTAAAAAGAGGTAATTAAAAATCCAGAGAAGAATAGGAGGCGGTGGAGCCCACAACTAAAACCGGGGGTATAGTTGGTCAGGGTCAGGTGCAGTGCTTAGGGTGTGAATCGAGAGTGAGTAAGGGCGGGACCTCAGAATTCAGATACCGTCAACTTCGGTCCGACTGGCACTAAGCGCCAGCCTGTACCCAGCTGTATTCCAACTCCTTCAACAAAACCCCATAAACAAAAAAAAAAAAAACAGGCTGTTCGCAACTAATTCTTCCCCCACTCTATTTTCTAACCTCCAAAACCCCTTAGCTCCGTCTTTCTCAATCCATTACCTATTCCGATTCCTCCACTCTTTTAAAATCAGTACGAAATTATAGGATAAGAAAGAGAGCTTTGAATTTTTTTGAGATAGAGCGAGTTTAGGTGGTTATTCTCTTTAGATAAGAGAAAGAGAGAGTATAAAAAGATGAAGGTGGTGTTTGGGGATTGTGGAAGTGACAGTGTGCATTGTGGTCTAGTTCAAAGCTAACAGTTAAAGGAGATTTTATTTTTGTGCTTGAAGGTTGTGTAGTAGAGAAGGAAGGGCAAGGAAACGATGGATCCGTGCCCTTTCGTGCGTTTAACTGTGGGTAATCTGGCTTTGAAGATTCCTGTGGCGTCGAAGCCTGCTCGTTCTGTGGTTCATCCTTCTTCGTCTCCTTGTTTTTGCAAAATCAGGCTTAAGAACTTTCCGCTTCAAACTGCGGTGGTTCCGTTCATTACGCCGGAGAATCAGTTCCCTGAAGGTCATGTTCATAACGGTTCGGCTACGTTTCATTTGAGTAAGTCTGATCTCGACAAGGTTGCTGGAAAATCTATCTTTGCCGGGAAACTCTCCTTGAGAATCTCGATCTACACTGGCCGGAGAGGCACTACCTGTGGTGTTAACTCCGGGAGGCTACTGGCGAAAGTGTCCGTGCCTTTAGATCTGGCGGGAACGGAGTCTAGGCCTTGTACCGTTTTCCATAACGGTTGGATTTCAGTGGGGAAAGAAACCAAGGGCTCCACCGCGCAATTTCACTTGAATGTGAAAGCAGAGCCTGATCCAAGGTTCGTGTTTCAGTTCGACGGCGAGCCTGAGTGTAGTCCACAAGTGTTTCAGATCCAAGGCAACATTAGGCAACCTGTTTTCACTTGCAAGTTCAGTTTCAGAAGCACCGGTGACCGGAATCAAAGATCCAGGTTAGTTTCCATAGCTCTGTTAGGGTTTCCCTTTTCTTTTTTGTCTCTCCTTTACATTTCCTTGTTGCTTTTCATTAGGGTTTTATTCTTTTAGATTTAGATTGTTCTTCGTGTTTCTCCTTTTGTTTTAGAAGTTAATGTCCACATTATGTGATTATGGATATTGGGGTTTTGGTAAAGTTCGTAGCTATAATTTGAATGTTTGAAGGAGTAATTTAAACTAAAGTGTACCGTGT
Organism: Fagus sylvatica; assembly: GCA_907173295.1. Classification (NCBI taxonomy): domain Eukaryota; kingdom Viridiplantae; phylum Streptophyta; class Magnoliopsida; order Fagales; family Fagaceae; genus Fagus; species Fagus sylvatica. The sequence goes on along the minus strand of OU015771.1, from coordinate 21,589,029 downwards.
ACGGCAAAGCTAACTACGAAATCGAATTCACACTTTTTGCTCCTTTTAGATCCTCAGGTGGTTTGGCTTTACTCTTTTTAAAATCACAAAGCTAAAGTTGAAAGATTATGTTCGTATTTACGTGAATGCTTCAAACTCACTCTCATTTACCTTTCTGTATCAATGTCTATTCTTTGCTTGTTAATTAATTTTGTTCCCATTTTTGCCACTGTTCATTCACAGATCATTACAATCCGACCCAGGCAGCTCGCGAGGCTGGCTAAGCTCATTTGGTAGCGAGCGAGAGAGACCAGGAAAAGAAAGAAAGGGATGGTCAATCACAGTCCACGATCTTTCGGGCTCACCAGTAGCTGCGGCGTCAATGGTCACACCGTTTGTAGCTTCACCAGGTTCAGACCGAGTCAGCCGGTCTAACCCGGGTTCATGGCTCATACTCCGCCCTGGAGATGGAACTTGGAAACCATGGGGTCGTTTAGAAGCGTGGCGCGAGCGTGGTGGCTCTGATGGACTCGGCTACCGTTTTGAGCTGATCCCTGACACCAGCGGTGGAATGGGTGCAGCTGGCATTGTGTTAGCTGAGTCGACATTGAGTTCACACAAAGGAGGGAAGTTCCAAATCGATTTGGGTTCGAACTCAAACAACGGTCGAGCCACGCCGATAAGTGCGAACTCGCCGGCTTGTAGCCCGAGAAGCAGCGGTGATTACGGTTATGGGTTATGGCCATATTGCGTGTACAGAGGGTTCGTGATGTCGGCTAGCGTGGAAGGTGAAAGCAAATGCAGCAAACCCAGCGTGGAGGTGAGTGTGCAGCACGTGAATTGTACGGAGGATGCTGCTGCATTCGTGGCTTTAGCTGCAGCCCTCGATCTTAGCATGGACGCTTGCAGGCTTTTCTCACAGCGCCTCCGGAAAGAGCTTTGCCAGCCACATGATTTGCTCAGCTGATGATTATTCATTCTTTAGTCTTAATTTCTCAGTTGTTTTTTTATCCTTTGGTTAATTGTGATTCGGGTTTTGCGATGGATTTTGGATTCCATCGCTGTGAGTGGGGATTACTACTAACAAACAATCTACAGACTGTACAGTGGGAGAAAGAGAGAGAGTAGACAGGGCACGCTTTGTTTTTACTTGTGTGGCTTGTATTGATTATGTTTTTATTTTTTTTGGTGAAAAACTTGAGGTTGTTTTTTTAGAAATTTTAGTCGCTGACTCCATAATCTTTTGTTATTATATTTCTAATTTTGTTTTTTAACTGTTTAATTTATTTAATCTATAGTTGCTTATAAATAATGAATAAGAGGTAGACGTTATTATTATGCGTGCACGTTATGTGTAAATACAGATATTAATTAGTACTTCATTGTTGACAGAAAAGTGGATGATAGCTGTAATTCGCTTTTATGAATGCGGCTTGGGTACCCGTGCACATTTTGGCAAGCTATAAATGACTTTGCACAAAATCAAGGAGTAGTTTGCTACTATAATTTCTTTAGCTGGCTATCGCCATAAATTAATGGGTACGTTTTGCTGCTGACTTGCAGATTAGGAAGATTATTAAATACTTTCTTTTGAGAAACAGATCCACTTCTTTCACACGAGCGAAATTTAAACAAATACGAAATAAATAAAAATATATATTGAATAAAAAAGATTGGTAGAGTTAGTGGTACTGGTAGGACATGAGTTGGTGGCGCGTGCGTATGGTTGGGTCCAGTCTTTTTTGTTGTTAGGAGGGGGACCAAATCACCAAATACCTTCAAGTTCCAACCCCAAAACTGAATAAAAAATTAGTTAGCAAAGTGGCGGAAAGGAAAACAAATGGTCAAACTAGTCAGTGGGGTCAGGGGTGTGCTTATGGGGTACTGCAGAGCTTGCAGTGGATTCTGATTTTAGCTAAGAATAGTCTGGACTAGAGCAGAGTCACAAAGGCAAGGCACACAGCCAACTTGCCTACACAACAGACTTGCCTTGGGGACTAAGACCTCCGTCTGCACTGGCGAGTCATGGGTCACGTTTATGAGTCATGACTTCGGTCTTTCTCTAGGGAGGGCCGTCCACAGCTTTTATGGGAAAGCGAAGCGTAAAGGTTCATGTCACATGTGCAACGATGTGGTACAAAAAGGGGAGGTTGAGGACAAAACCCAACTAACGACTAGGGCTTGTGACTGTCGTGGCCAGTGCTAGTGCTAGCCAACGTAAGAGAATTTCAAAAATTAATAAAAAATATGGATAGGATATATACTTTTCTGTGTGCTACTGTGTTTCGTGTAAAGCATGGAAATTGATTTGATATAAAATGTGGCACAAATTATTCTATTTGAAATTTGGAAAAGGTTCAATTTTGGTCTCTTGAAATTAAAAAGTTTAATTTTTGTTTCTAAAATTTCAAACACAGAACAATATGGTCCTTACATCTTATTTTTGTTTTAGGCTCCGTTTGTTTCGATGTAAAATATTCTCCACCGTAAAATGTTTGTAAATTGAAATGATTTACAGTAAAATATTTGTTTTTACAGTGTTTGTTTGCATTTTGGAAAATGCTTCTGAAAATATTTTACGGTGTTTGGTGCGACGTAAAATGAAGAAAAAAAAAATACATAAACCCACTGCTGATTGCAAATCCACCACCACAATGCACCGTTAATCCACCGCAAACCACCATAAAAAAACCACAAACCCACCATCACAACAAAAAAACCACAAACCCAGCAAACCCCGCAATCCCAGCAAACCCACAAACACCATCACAGCAAAAAACCACAATCCCAGCAAACCCCGCAAACCCAGCGAACCCACAAACCGCCTCGTCGCGAAGCCCCGGATCTGCGAAGCCTCGTCGAGAAGCCCACCGCGAAGCCCCAGATCGCGAAGCCTACTAACTTTTCTCCGTTGGGCGAGAGAGAAAGCGAGCAGAGGAGAGAAAGAGAGCAGAGAAGAGAGCAAACAGTGGCTGGGGGTGATCGGCTGGGGGTGGCTCGGCTTTTGTTCAAAGAGAGCAGACAGTGAGAGAAAGAGGCTGAGAATGAGAGGAGTGAAATGTCGAGGACTCGAGGGAGACGCACGCGTGATTTTGGAAAATGGTTTACGGAAAAATTTTCCGTAAACTGTTTTTCGTATTTTACCTACTGATTTTCCGGTCAAAATCAAACATTTTCCGTTGACTTTCCATTTTACCACGTACCAAACATCCGAAAATATTGAAAACATTTTCCGTAAAATGTTTTACTTCGATTCAAACGGAGCCTTAGTGACTGATGCGGGGTGTTGAGCTACCAATTTTTTTAAGGATCAAATTGAATAAACCTCATATTTAAGGAACTAAAATTAAACTAACTCTATATATAAAGGACCAAATTGAATCAATCCTATAGATGGAGGGACAAAATAGTTCATTATTTGAAGGGATCAAATTTGAATTTTTTAAATTTGAATGACCAAAATCAAACTTACTTCAAATTTCAAAGACCAAAAGTATAATTACCCTAAAATGAACTATTTATTTTTCTTATAAAAGTTAGTTGTAGAGTCAAAGCCATACTTGTCGCATATATATGAATCTTTATTCTCATAGTCTGAGTTCCTCATCCACACACTATGAGAAGATGCATATATTTCGATGCATAAAATGTTTTTCAAATGAAAGGGATATGCTAACTATTAAGTGAGAGGGGTGCTCGTCAACCAAGATGTTTTTTACCTACCCAACCCGACCGGTATTAATATAAATGATAGGCTTGAAACGTGTCTTGATATTATTGGTTGCTCAAATTTCAACCTCTCTTTTTTTGGCACAGGTAGTGTAGATGAACCTTATTAATTATCTCATTTCCTCTCTCTCTCTCTCTGCGAATGCATTTGGTTGATATCCATCACCCTTTTCTATTGCCTTGTTATGGATCCAATTGAAAACACCATTTTTCTATAGCCTTGTCGTGAATCCAATCAACAAAAACCATAGATTTTTCCTATTTTTAGTTGAGTTCCCCTATAGTTTGTCACAACTCACAAGGTTGCCAATTCCGTTTCGGTGGTTGTTCTGGTTTGTCCATTAAAACAAAATATTTCGTATTGGTTTATTCCAATGTATTGTTTCAGGGTTACCGTTAATTTTATAATATATTTATATATAAAATACAAAAATATACCTATATTCCATCACATTATATGGAGTATGGACTTTGTCTCTAACTTAGTTAATTCAAAATTACACAATACCTCAACAATTGACACATATAATAACTAAAAGTTTCAAACCCAATGTCCCGAACAACCATTAAAAAAGAAAAGAAAAAAAAAGTGAAATACCAAACCCTAACAAAACCATATGAATTAAGCTCAAAATTGAAAATCAAAACCCAAACCTAAGCCATTAACCAATAACACATTAATCAACACTCAAATCTCAAGTAGAATATGAAATTTACCTCCTAAAATCACAAAAAAATCGAGTTGTGACAGAAAGAAATCAAAGATGGGAGTCTTCACACAACGACGATGAAAGGCTGATGGCGATGGGTCATCCTCACAAGGCTTTGTGGCTAAAAGATAGATGAGAGATCTAGTTTGAGAGAGTGATAGAGAGTCGAGAGTGAGAGTGAGAGTGAGAGTGAGAGTCAGAGATAAGATAGGAATATGAGGGATGAAAGAAGAAAAAATGACATACGGTCTGGAATGGCCAAAACAAACTAGTATGGTTTGGAATTTGTCCTGAGGTGGAACACAGGGAGTTTCTGGTACTGATTTGCTTACCAGTACAACATTTTCTTGTTGTTTCGATTGGAAAGAAACTAAATCGACTACATTGGTTTGTAAAGATTTAAAGGTTCAAGGACGCTTTTATGATGCAATTATGGAGTAATAGATAAGTTCTAGTTTTACTAAATGCATAATTTAGTCATCAAGAAAAAGTAAAGTAACTATTAAGAAAAAAAATACTTATTTGGTGATGTGTTAAAGTTTAAATACAAAATAATTAAGAAATTTATCATATTAATTTTCATGTAAATTTGTAAATTTTTTTATTCTCACTGCAACTCTGTTTAGCCATGTGTCATGATTTGCTACCATGTTGAGAATAAAGAATCAAAGAAAGAGAAAAAAAGAAAAAAGAAAAAAAAAAGGAAGAATAAAATAATTATGTATGCATTCATACGTTAGTCATAATTCATAAACATACCGTGAGAGAGAGACTCAAACAATTATTTGCAATGTAATGTTTTACATGACCCTATACCAAACTCATTAGTCAAGTCAATAGCAAAGAAAAGAAAAATTCAATGTTGAAATAACTTATGCGACCAAAAAAATAATGATGATAATGAGAGACAAATATATAACTTTAAGGAAAAAAAAATGGTGATGATGAGAAGAAGATTAATTTTGTGAAAAGAAAGAAAGAAAAGAAAGAAAGATGATGATGATGATGATGATGATGATGAGAGAAATAAATAATTTTAGTTTGATGATCAAGAAGGCAAAAAAAGAACTGCACCACATGGCATTGCACAATGCTTTCACAATTTGCATACACGGGTTGTGTTCTTAGGAAAAACAAAAATGCACCACACCAGGCGGCTAGAGATTTATTAGGCTTTGGTTGTGTGTTTAGTTTGGTGGGAGCCACTTGGAACTAAAATGTTGGAGTAGTAAACGGTAAAAGCTATAGAGCCGAACACTTCCGGGGATTTTTGAATGAGACATCCAGGGTTTAAACATGTTATGTGCGTGTTTAGATGCTTAAAAAAATATAATATTTTAAAATTTTAATTGCAAATAGTTTAATAGAGGACAAGACACCAATTAATTTTTATTGTAGGAGCAATTTGAATCCAGATTTCTTACTCGAACCCAGGTGCCTAGTGGGCGAACCCAAGTTATATCATTTAAGTAATTTTATTACCATTTAAGTATGTATCATTTCAGTTATTAAAAATTTCAAGTTTCTCAATGCTTTTCTCAAACTTCATAAAACATATTGAATTTTAGTCATTTTCATCCCAAGGGCAAAGAAAACAAAATTTTAAAAACCACGTAGCGCAATCTTAGTCCCTGATTAAACACTTTACATGCAGAGAAAAAACAAGAAGGTGGGCAAAATACTCATTTATCATAATGAAAGGAAAGGAAAAACAAAAAGCAAAGCTAAAGAGCCGAACACTTTCAAGTATTTCGAATGAGACATATCGGGTTCAACCGTTCAAACGTGCTATGAGCGTGTTTAGATGCTTAAAAAAAAATATAATATCTTAAAGTAGTTGTGATTGCAAATATTATATATATATATATATATATATATATATATATATATATATATATATATATATTTGTTTGTGTTTAGATGCTTGAAATAATATAATATTTTAAAGTTATAATTGCAAATAGTTTGACAGAGGACAAGGCATCAATTGGTTTTTACGGATTTGAACCCAGGTTTCTTACTAATTTAAACTCACACATATGTATATTTTGGGGATCCCAAAAATCGAATCCACATCCTCATAAAGGGGTGAGACTTTTGGGCCGAATACGCAAGTAGCTAGGGTAGACGGGAATGAGATTTGAACCTTTACCAATTGGGGGAAGGAATTTCTTTGCACACTAGGCCAAATATCCAATGGGCTCTACCCAAGTTATAGTAGAAATATATAATGTGTGTCCTAATTTTATTACCATTTAAGTAAGTATCATTTTAGTTATTGAAATTTCAAGTTTCTCAATATAATTCTCAAACTTCATAAAACGTATTGAATTTTGGCATTTTCATCCCAAGGGTAAAGAAAACAAAATTTAAAAAAACGACGTAGCGCAATCCTTAGTTGCCTACGATTCAGTCTTCCCTGGTTTAAAACGCAGAGAAAAACAAAAACTCTTTTATTAGAAGGAAAGGAAAGGAAAATCAAAAAGCAAAAATGAAGGCGTTAGGATGGTGGCTGATGCTAGTGGGTTTACTTCGATTAGCCTCCGTTTGGTTCGGTTTCTTCGACATCTGGGCTCTACGACTCGCCGTCTTCTCCAATACCACCAGTCAGTTCTCTCTCTCTCTCTCAATAAATATCATTTTCGTTTAATTAATTTCTTCTACTAAACTCTTTTCAATATTTGTTCCCATAATTAGATTAGTTTTCTTTGACCCATCATGAATAACGACTAGACTTTGTTAAATCCACAACACACATTTCAATAACAACACTCACTTTCATAAAATCAAGAAAGAAGATGGGTTTTAGTTAAGCAAATGGTTGATGTGTTCTCGTCAACCCTGGGGACAAGGTGCTGATTTTGTGCGTACAATATGGGGTTGTGTATCTCAAGCAACATATCTGTGTTTAAGTAAACTAAATAAACAAAATCTGAGGAGCAGATCCCTAAGTTTTGGATCTTTCATTTACTTACACTTTGACCAATAAATTATTGTTGAATGTTGATGGTCTGCATTTTGGAAGTCCCTTTTCTTGCTCCTAAAAGCTATAATGAAAAATGATATCTTCGTTTGGAGGGATTTTGACCAAGTGAATTGTCAAATTGTGTCGACATTGAAGCTTGTGTTTTCTTTTTATTACTAATTAGTGTGGGGAACGTCTTTGTATGAGGTGAAATTTGTGCCAGAATCACCTGGCATGTCAACTGAGTTTGATGGTGGAACCTCGATTGCTAAGAGTTGCAAGTGCACGATAAAAAAAATTGAGTCAAATTGTCGTTCAGTCTGTATTCTTTCTCGGCTCCATGTTACTCAAATTTTCATACTTTTTATTTTTATTTTTTTTTATAATTACTAAAAATGTTTCTCTTTATTATCCTCATATATATATATATATATATATATATATATATATATATATATATATATATATTATATATATGTATATATATTTATTTATTTGTATTCATTGAGATCTAGCTTATAAGGGATGATCATATTCCTGCCAATTGTATAATCAAGATTTATTTGTTTGTCTAGAGAGAAACAATGAAAGATTGTGTATCAAACATTGCAAGGGACTTGGACAATTTTTAGTTCATTAGTTGAGTCACCCAATGGGACTCTTACCTCGATTAACTGTCTTGCTTAAAAGTTCAGTGTTGGATGCAATTGCCTTTTGATGTTATCTTGGTAGGAGACAAGGCAGGGTGGGTGAGATTTTGATCTACACTTGAGTCATTGTGGCAAAACAAAGAAAGATACACAATGATTGATTGCAAGTCCAATAATTAATTAAGAAAGAAACTGTAGTTTCTTTCGTCAAGATGAAAATTCATTGAACTGTGAAATGGTAATTAAGAAGAATATCAAGGGGAATGAATTTGTTAAGCACCAGATTTCAAGTCCAGTGACCAAGAAAGATATTGGATGTTAGATTCTGATTATAATAAGAGCAACAAATTTTCTTAGCATGTAGATTTGTTCCTAGTGCCTTGCAACATGTTTCTTTTGGATGCATGTGGTAGCAATTATGTTTTTAAAGTGGAAGTTTATATTAGGACTTAGGAGAAAAGAGAAGCATGGTGATGGGATTCCCAAACATTAAGATATTGTTATGAAGATTTTCTGGCCACATACGTCCTGCACGCAGAACCTGCTGTGGAGACACTAGGTTTGAGCAGACATGTTTTCTCATTGAGGGATCTTGACAGTGCATTATGAAGTTTTGATGGAATCCCCCCCCTCCCGTTTTTCAAAGAAAAAAATAGGTTTTCTAAAAGTTGGTTCTCTTATGCCCTTTTGTTCCCGAAGACTAGCATTTTAATGTTTATGTTCCTTTGTAAATGATGTAATGAATTTGTTTCAATAACATAAGGAGAAAGCAATGAGATCCCTTTTCTAAATACTGAAAACATTACATTACTGTTAGCCAGAAGCTGCAATTGCTTCTGCTCTATTTGTTTGAGAACTGTAGGGACCTAAATGAGGTGAGTCTTTGTTAAAAAGAAAAAACAATGCTTTAGCCATAAGGTGCGTGTTTGTTAAAAATGACACTTTAGCCATAATGTTCTTTAGTTTTCTCTGTTATAATAGTTACTTTATGGATTTATCTCTTACATACTATTAATTATGAACTCTTATACTCCATGAGCAAGGCCCTTAGCTGTAGCCTCACATATGTCCATTTAAATTCTCTGATTTTTTTTTGGGGTGAAAAATTGGAATTCATTACTAAAATAGAATGTCAAGTACAAAATGGTTTAGGATAACCAACAGCCCATACATCAGCCTCTAGTTGGCCTACCGCCTACGACAAAGAAGGGGGAGTAGCATACAAAACAAAAACATTTAAATTCTCAGAAAAATTTAGATCACTAGAAAAGAGGGATAACTCTGCCCACAATATTACTATAGCATTTATGCATGCCTATGAAAATACTAGTACTGATGAGTTATCAAGTGGACAGTATCCCTGCCTACTAAGCTGTCTGTTTATTTTTTATTTTTGGTTGGTGTTTCTGAAGACTTCAGAGAGGAGTTAGTAAGCTGTCTTAATTACTATTTGATTGCCAGCTGAAGGATATCCAGTGAGTGATGATAGTGTCGGGCCAGTGTAGGTAAAATCGCACTTAAAGCGCATTTCAAAAAGCGCGCCTAAAGCGTGCTTTCTTAAGAAGCTCAAAATGGGCCTTTTCTCTTTTATTTACAAAGATAAATAACTTCTTAAACATAACCGTTAAATCGTAATACTATTGAAATGGGCACTTGATTTGTTATACAAATAACAATCTTACTTATCAAAGAAAAAAAAACCAATCTTATGATTTGATACACTACACATAAGCCAACATTTCACTCTATATTTCACTCTCTCCTCTGCTTGAACCAATGGCTACTTCTTCCTCCGTCCTCATTATTTAACTAATTCTGTTCTGTTTGAAGCCGTTTGGGTGCTGTGAAAATTAGTTTTTTAATAATTTTTTATTAGTTGAAGATGTGATTAACACCTATGTTTAAATTTTATAGGTCATTATATAAAATACTATTTTATAATTTGATACGATTAGTTGATCACTTGATAGTCATATTGTTCATTGATAATTGCTTTAAATTTTACTACATTATTTTTGAAAAATGTGTGCTTTACTTTAATCAGGCACGTGCTTGTGCTTTACGCCCAGGCTCCATGAGCCCTTTGTGCTTAAGTTCCCCTCATGCTTTCACCAACAGTATGTCAGGCGCGCTTGACATTGTGATAGTCTCTCTTGATGCAATGTATTGCACACGAATTATTGACATGTGTTGTTAGTATATATGTCACATTTGTATCGCTTAATTATAGGAGTTAATTATGTTGATCGATTGTGTGATTAGCTTGATTGTATAGGTTCCTTATTTAGTTGTGATTTAATCTTTATATTTACACCTCCTTGAGAGAAGAATACACAGAAAATATTCAGCTAAATATTTCTACAACATGCATCAATATGTCTAACACAGATTACCATAAGATTTAATGCTTAAGTCTTCTTGTTTGATTATTTTGTTTTTGCTAGTGACGAATGAGTTTACCCCTCTTTGATATTTCAACAGTTCTCGTCCCTTTCACCTCTCTTATTTTCATCTTTTCCTCTTCATGTTGTGGTTTATGTTTCACAAGGTCCTGATGATTTTTCCTTTTCAATTTTCCCCTCTTTGTAGTGACTGAAGTTCATGGAAGGACATTTGGAGTTTGGACGCTTTTAACTTGCACCCTCTGCTTTCTTTGTGCATTTAATCTTGAAAATAAGCCACTTTATTTGGCTACCTTCTTGTCATTCATCTATGCCTTTGGTCATTTCTTGACTGAATACCTGATATATCATACAATGGAAATTGCGAATCTGACTACTGTTGGCGTCTTTGCAGGTATGAATGTTATTGATCAAATTTGCCATCATATTTCTTTAACATCGTTACTCCTTTTTGCTTTGTCTGTGGATTGAAAGAGAAGAAGTGGAGGGCTAAGAATGTGATCAATATTCCCTTACTGGGAACGAACGCATGAGGCCAATGGGCTACACAAAGGGAGTTAGCCCTCTTCCATCTCTCAAAGCCTTTGTTCCTATGCAATGATCACTTCCTGTACGTAGTTTAATCCATTGACTTTATACAACTGTTGGACTAGTAATACATGTGGCCAGGCCTAGACTTGTGAGTTGCAACAAGCATGAGCAAATCTAGGTGAAGCTTGGGCTTTTTGGTTCAGCCCGCAGCGGCCCTGTTTTGTTTAATCTCTGGTCATGAGCTGGACACCAGGACAGGGATTACCCCCCTCCCACGCCAATGCCTCCTTTCCAAAAACAAATTAGGAAAAAAAGAAAAGAAAAGCAAAAGCCTTAAGACATCAGAACTTCTGGCTGAAATTATATGTGCTTAAGACTCCTGCCCTTCACCCCACCAAAAAAAAACTGATTTTCAAGTTTTCATTGGTGATGAGTTGATTAAACTATTACTGTATTTCCGACTTTCCCTTAAGTTTGGAGCATTCTACATGTAAGTATAAGCTCAATCTTCAATTAATTAAAACTTCTGTTTTTAATCAGGCACATCAATAATATGGATGCTGTTGCAGTGGAATGCACATCAACGTATCCACGTAAAGCATTCTTGAATGTAGAGTGATGTGTTTCTTATTGCTCCTCTATTTGGCTGATAAAGATGGATTTTTTACTGGGAGTTTTCATATAGCTGGTTTAGTTCCTTTTATGCATAGTTTATCGATACACTTGAGGTTTCATGTTCACTGTCGGTTTATCAAGTCATGAAAATTTAGCCCTTCCAAGAACTTCTGGTGTATTAAATGTTTGACTATTGTTTCACTAGATTAAATTTAGATTTGGCTCTGAACTTTTCCAGCCCCACCGTATTTGTTGTTATTTAGAAGCCTTTTCAAATTCAGTGTGAAGTTAGGTACTATCTGGTGGTTTACATAAGACATGATAAAAACAAATTGGCGTGAGAGTAATACGGACATTCACTACTATGTTACTCTTTTTTTTTTTTTTTTGGTCCAACATGGTTTAGGTAGTGTCCATTGTCCAACTTCCCTAATAATAGCTAACTACCTTTTTTTGGTTTCAAATGGCTTGAAATTAAGTAATGTTACACAGGTCTGCCCCGAGCTTTGGGTTGCCTAAACCCGTCTTGATTTTGGTTGCCCACTTATTATTAAATATTAAAAAAAAAAAAGGTAAAATCAAGATTGCATTACAGTATAATTATTAAACTAAAACTACTTCTTATACACAATTAGTTATATTAAACTAATATAATTACAATTATTTGTGAGTACAAAAAAAAAAAAAAAAAAATATTTTAAACCCTATAGTTTGAGGGGTGTAACAAATTAAATTCTAAAGTAACAAATTTTCAGAGATTTGTAAAGGTAACAAATTAAACCCTGGCATCAATTGAGACTCACATCATTATCATTTGGAGTTAAACTATACTGTGTGTTTCATACTTAAAAAAGAGAGAGAGAGAGTCTGAGTTGAAAGAGCATCTATCCTTCACTTGAAAATCTACAATAGATCAAACGAAGATAGATCATGATTTCTCAAATCATGAATTGATGAAGTCATTGTTATAGGAGGCATCCTCAAACTCTTTTCACATCATATACAATGAAAGATGCTCCTGTAGAATTTTAGGTCAAATTATTTTTAAGCCCATAATACCCGTATCTATTCGTGTATTTAAATTCTAACATTCCAATAAAAATAAATAAGAACAATAATACAGACACAACAATTTCACAACAATACTAAGTTGACAAGTTTTTATTAATTCTTATTTGAACCAATCATTTATACCTTTTTAATATTACTATTCACAACTTAATAACTCAGAATTATGGTAAAATTATTGTGAAAATATTATATGGGTAGTTTTATTGATTAAATAAATCAAAACTACAAGTGAAATAAATCTGAAATTGAAGCAAATGACCGTGAAATAAAAAATAAAAAATAAAAAAAAAGAAGAGAGAAAGTGGCTAATAAGACACGACAAGACAAAGCAATCAAGGAAATTTTGACAACACATGTAAAATGTTGAATAGAAAAATAAGAATTAAAAAAATAAAAAATCACAAAATGGGAGAAGAGCTAGAAAAGCAAATCTAAATAATTTGTGCCCTCGAAGAGACACTCATAAGGACAACCTCAATGTTCTCTTAGCATGTTTTACCGGTAAGATCTTTTGCCATAAAGGTTTTTTTTTTTCCTCCTATGATTGCCTTTATGAAGTTGCCCAAGCCCAAAGTCATGTTGGGCTTACCCTAGGGTCGGCCTTGATGCTACATTGAATTCCTAACTCTTGCCATTTGCCTTCACCATTTGCCTTCACCTAAATTCTTGATCACATTTAGGACACATTGGTACATAGAAATAGGGGTCCGTTTCGGAACCAATTACTCTACCTTACTTTTTTGTTTACAATACTTTTTTCTTTCTTACCAAACACAAAATCAAGAAATTTTAGTGTCAAAAAGCATGTGATGAGATTCCAAATGGGCACTAAATCTAAGAATGGAATGATTATTTATTTGTAATTATCATTTAGTTGTTTGGTTACGTTTTCATTAGAAAGAATAGTTATTCCTTATGAAAATATGCATAATAGCAATTTCTTAAGTTACTTAATAGTTCAAAAAACAAAAACAAAAAATCCCGAAAAACCATCATTGGCTTCCACTCCTTTAATAGTGTAAGATTATTATTATAATTTCAATAAAAAATTAAACTTATAATTATTGATTGTAATAATTTAATTAATTTTTTTGACAAATATTAGCCTAATAAATTTATACTATATATGGTGTGAAATTTAATAAAAATAGTAATTACATGCTCACTTTTTTTTTTTTATGTATTTATTTAAATTGAAAATAGGTATTAACCTTTTATGAAACATGTGTTATTTATTTATTTCTTAAAAAAAAAAAAAAAAATCAAGCTTGTCATTTTGCTTAGTACTTCTGTTCATTATGTTAAAAATTAACCATTAAACCTCTATAAAATGACACCATTTTAATTTTTAAAAAAGGAAAAAATAAAAAATAAAAAAACACCCCTTGAATTTTGGGTCAAAATCAAATAGACTCCTTGATCTTTTTATTTGAAAATATAAGGCCCTAAACTTTGAGAAATACCCAAATTCTCATTTTGTCTAAATTTCTATTACATTTTTGTTTCATTTTAGAATATTTTTGAATGAAAATTTAATTAAAAATTATGTTTAATTTCATCTCCCATATGGTATTTCTCTCTCCTTTCTCTGATCTATCTCTCTCATTTCTTTGATTTCTCTCACCGATCTCTCCCACTCTTTGATTGTCTCACTCTAATGTCTAAACTAAAGACAAAGTAATAGTTCTTGTTTCAACTAAAATTTATGACTTAATCAGAATTTGGTGAGGATTGTGGGACGTGTGGCCTGTGTATGTGTGAGTTGCTATACAGGTGAAGCTGCGTGAATTTATTGAACAATGCTACTACGACCACAAATTTTGCCACAACTTGTTATTGTGGCAATTTGTGAGTGGTTAACAATCAATTCATTGGGGTCCACTATTAGAACAATCTTTATTTTCCATCAATCAGGAGAGCACACCTCGACAATTTGAACAATTTTATGTGTTTCGAGGCTTATTGTTTATTGAATAGTAGTAGTGGTTTTTTTTTTTCTTTTGAATAATCACTAGTAGTAGATTGTTGTGCAAATGTGTTGAATATTTAATATTAATAAAATTGAATAGTTTTAATGGGTTGCTGACTTGACTTGAATAATTAGACATTAGTGGCTAGTAGGTTGTCTTTCAGTTAGAATCTTTATATCAAAACTGATATTACACTTTTACTTTGTTTTAATTACGTGTCATATTTATTATTTAGTGTTACTAACATGTTTAGAAATTAAATAATAAGATTAAAAATGTCACACGCACACATTAGACACAATTTGTTTATATCATAATAAGTACTTATAAATTTATATTTAGTGATTATCGGCGGATGGGTTGGAATTATTATTTTGATAGATAGTTTGTAATGTATTAAGAAATAATTATTTTGTACTTGTTGATATTTTGTTAATGAATAAAATTTAGTTAATATATCAAGCTCCACTCAATTTAAATCCTAGCTCTGTACCTAACTATTGGCTGTTGTTTTGGCATATTGAGAAATGTTTCAGGAAATGTGACAGACAAGCCCTCTAAAGGATCTCCAAACCCTAAAGTCGTAATACGCTATACGCAGACAACAAATCATGCAGCATAAGTCATTACTTATTCCCTTCCAGTTCACGACAGGGTTCATTAATTATGAACGGCAACTAAAACCACAACACGACAACATTTTATTTTATGATTATGATTTTATCAAACAAAGATACAGTGAAATTAGAGTTGTAGACTACATCCGACTCCCTCTTGGCGAGCCCATGGTTTTGGCAATCTCTCTCAGCTCAAACTTCTGAATCTTCCCAGTTGAAGTCTTTGGCAGCTCATGCTTGAACACCACCGTCTTGGGCACCATGTAGTGTGGTAACTTAGCCCTACAAAATCCTATAATCTCCTTCTCACTTGGCTGCTTCCGACTCGACAAATCATCCACCTTCAAGCTCACAAACGCACAAGGCGTCTCGCCCCAGAACTCATCTGGTCGAGCCACCACAGCCACCTCGTTAACTGCTGGATGTGTATAGAGCACAGACTCAACCTCCACACTGCTCAAGTTCTCTCCACCACTTATAATAACATCTTTTGAGCGATCTTTAATCTCCAAATAACCATCTGGATGCATCACTCCCAAGTCCCCTGTGTAAAACCAACCATTTTCTCTCATGCATTTGGAGGTCCCCACTGGGTCTTTCAGATAACCCAACATCAAACTCCCACCTCTCAGTACGATTTCACCCATCGATAACCCATCTCGTTTCACACTTGCTCCAGATTGTACATCCACTACGTCCACTTGAGTCATCCCAATAGTCCTCACTCCTTGTCTGGCTTTTAGCTTTGCTTTCTCCGTTGCAGGAAACTTGTTCCACTCTGGCTTCCACGCGCATGACACCACAATCCCACCACTTTCAGTCAAACCGTACCCGTGACTCACTACAAAACCCATTGACTCTGCTTTAAGGAGTATACTCGCCGGTGGTGGAGCCCCGGCTGTGAGAATATGAACCGGGTTTTTGAGCGGTTGAGAGTTTGAATTTAATAGCATGTTGAGAACCACAGGTGCACCACACATGTGAGTCACACCGTGTTTTTCAATCAGGCGGTATATCGTGGGCGCGTCGAATCTACGGAGGCAGATGTTAATCCCGCCTACTGCTGCCATGCCCCAAGAGAAACTCCACCCGTTGCCGTGGAACATGGGTAAGGTCCACAAGTAAACAGGTTGTTTGGGTACAGACCAGTCTATGATTCCGTCAAGTACAGCAATGAGTGTTCCACGGTGGCTGTGCACAACTCCTTTAGGAGCGGAAGTTGTACCAGACGTGTAGTTTAAGATCATTGGGTCCCATTCGCTCTCTGGCCGGACCCAATTGAAGTGAGGATCACCTTTCTCTACCAGACCTTCGTAAGTGTCGTGAAAACCAATGGTGGATGATGAATGTGTCGATGAGTCCTGATCATCAGTGATGAGGATGAGAAATGGGGGTTGAAGGTGTGGTGGGAAGAAAGAGATGGCTTCGATGATAAGAGAACGTGAGAAGCAGTCGACGAAGATGAGCTTAGATTCACTGTGAATGAGTAGGATAGAAACCGTACGTGCGTCGAGACGGGTGTTAATTGTGTTTAGAATTGCACCAGACATGGGTACCGCAAAATGGAGCTCGTACATGGCGGGAACGTTGGGGGCCACAACGGATACCACGTGGCTCCTCTTGATGCCGAGGGATACAATTGATGAGGCTACTTGGAGGCATCGACGGTGGGTCTGAGACCACGTGTAGGTGGTGTTGTTGTAGACAACAGAAGGGTAATCACCATACACAGTAGCTGATCTTTCCAAGAAACCTAATGGAGTAAGAGGAGAGGAGTTGGCTGGCCTTGGTTTTAGTTGGTCCATTTACTCACAACTCACAACACACCGATACACTCACCCTCTTCTACCTTCCTGTATATGTAGAGGTGGAATCAGAAATTTAGTTTAGAGTAAGTAGTTTTGATTTCAAACTTTAATAGACATAATACCAAAAAAAAAAATCAATATACATTATTTATATAAACAAAAATAACAAACAAGAAGTTCATTATAGTCTTTTACAATTGATTTTGACGTGTTTTCAAATTTTGAAACCATTACATGATTATTTCATTATCAATGCTACAAAAAATGTTTTTTTTCTATGTATACAATCAAGTTGTCATTCATCCGACTTTCTTTTGAAGTATTTCTTCATTTTTGTTTCAAAAATATTAAAAGAAAAACAATGTTCATGAAATAAAACTAACACATCATAAAATATAAAATTTTATATTTTTTAAGTTTTTTCTACAATAATAAAACTAACAAACACTCAAATAGTAACAAAACAAAAACCTAAGTTTAGCAAAAAAAAAATTAACAAAAAAAAAATATTGATTTACTAAATATAAAAACAATCAATCATATTATTTTTTAGTTAATTTTTGTTGATATTATTTGGGCTTTTCTTTGTGTTATTTGAGATTTTTTTTTTTAAAATGTAGTAATTTTCCTAGAAATGTTTTTTTTAGGATAGACACATTATATATATATACCTAATAAATTTTTTTTTTTAGGGTGGGCACGTGCCTATCTAGTCATGCATTGGGTCCGCCCATGTGTATATGTTGTGTGAGTGGTCTGACAGTGTTTGCTCTGTTCATAATTGTGTAAGGCGATCACATGTCCAAACATATATAACAACAATCACTAACAGTTGTACGAAAAAGTTTTTTTCGCCATTACAAGCTAACAACAATATGCTATCTCAATCACTAACAGTTGTACAAAAAAGTTTTTTGGCATAACAAGTTAACAACAAATATGCTATCTCAATCACTTACAGTTGAAAAAGAAAGGTTTCATATATCACATGGCAAAACACAACAACAATATGCTATCTGAATGACTAACAGTTGTAAATTTTTTTTTTTTACTTTTTATTGTATATTAATTACAATAAAAAAAAAAAAAAACCATCAAAATGAATAACACAAGTGTTTCAGATCCAAGGAAACATTAGGCAACCTGTTTTTACTTGCAAGTTCAGTTTCAGGAGCACCAGTGACCGGAATCAAAGATGCAGGTTAGTCTGTTCGGGTTTTCCTTTTCTTTTTGTCTCTCTTTTTCATTTCCTTGTTGCTTTTAGTCTTTTAGATTTCGATTATTCTTCGTGTTCTCCTTTTTAGTCTTTTATTAATTAGAAGTTTATGTCCACATTATGTGATTATGGATATTGGGGTTTTGGTAAGGTTTGTAGCTATAATTTGAATGTTTGAAGGAGTAATTTAAACTAAAGTTTACCGTGTACGGTAAAGCTAACTTCGAAATCGAATTCCCACTTTTTGTTGTTCTTTTAAATCCTAATGTGATTTGGCTTTACTCTTTATAAAATCACAAAGCTAAAGTTGAAAGATTATGTTCGTATTTACGTGAATGCTTCACACTTGAGTCATTGTGGCGTGTTAAGTTTAGAGAGAGAAAAGCAGACAGACAGAGAGAATAAACTCTATATTGTGTATTCTGAATAATCATGTACAAATAAAAGAATATATATAGGCCTAGTCTAGTGTACGGTATAGTAAATACAACGTAAACCCTAGGAAACCCTAGACTAGTACAATAACAAATGGTATACATATTAACATCCCCCCTCAAACTCAAGGTGGTTTGACAGAAGCCATCTTGAGTTTGGAAACAAGATCACGAAAACGACCAGGAGGAAAAGTCTTCGTAAAGATGTCAGCAGTCTGATCAGAAGAGCTAACTGGAAGAAGATGTAGGATGCCAGCAGACAGATGATGACGCACAAGATGACAATCAATCTCAATATGCTTGGTGCGCTCATGGAAAACATCATTATGCGCAATCTGAATAGCACTACGGTTGTCACAATGTATGACAGTCGGTGAAGAATGTGTAACACCCATATCTTCCAACAGCCAACGAAGAGCAAGAAGTTCAGAAGTAGTATCAGCCAGAGCACGGTACTCTGCCTCAGTGCTAGAGCGAGACACAATATGTTGTTTCTTACTGCGCCAAGAAATAAGAGAGTCTCCCAAAAAGAAACAAAATCCAGTAGTAGAGCGGCGGTCAGTAGGATCCCCAGCCCAATCAGCATCAGAATAAGCACAGAGGTCAAGGGTGGAGTGAGCAGAGAAGTGAAGTCCGTGAAACATAGTACCCTTGATATAGCGAAGAATGTGAAGCACTGCAGCATAGTGTGTAGAATGGGGAGCAGAGAGGAATTGACTCACCAAATGAACAGCATGAGCAATATCAGGGCGGGTTACAGTGAGATAAACTAAGCTGCCAACAAGCTGACGATAGAGAGTGGCATCACGGAGAGGTGTGCCATCCAAGGGAGTAAGGCGAGCATTCATCTCAAGGGGTGTAGAAACAACTTTAGTGTCAGTCAGGCCAGCACGAGATAACAAGTCAGAGGCATACTTAGCCTGAGAGAGATAATAACCAGTGGAATCAGAAGAGACCTCAAGGCCTAGGAAGTAGCTCAGATGACCAAGATCCTTCATCTCAAATTGTTGGTGGAGAAATAGCTTGAAATCAGAAATGCCAGAGTGATCATCCCCAGTAATGATCATGTCATCAACATATAGTAGAAGAAGAATCATACCCTTATCAGATCGGCGGATAAATAATGCTGTATCATGAGAACTGGATGAGAAGCCAAACTGATGTACAATACTGCTAAACTTGGCAAACCAGGCTCGAGGAGCTTGCTTAAGACCATAAAGAGCGCGACGAAGGAGGCAAACTTTGTCAGGACAGTCTGAA
The DNA here is from genome assembly GCA_907173295.1 of Fagus sylvatica. NCBI lineage: Eukaryota > Viridiplantae > Streptophyta > Magnoliopsida > Fagales > Fagaceae > Fagus > Fagus sylvatica. The sequence continues at coordinate 21,569,072 of OU015771.1, read as the reverse complement.
TAACCTGGAGGTGCCTGCATATAGACTTCTTCAGTGAGATCACCATTTAAAAAGGCATTCTTAACATCCATCTGAAAAAGAGGCCACTGATGAACTGCAGCAATAGCAAGAAGACTACGAACAGAGGTAATACGAGCAACAGGAGCAAAAGTCTCCTCATAGTCAATCCCATATTCCTGAGCATATCCCTTGGCAACAAGACGAGCCTTATACCGTTCAATAGAGCCATCAGATTTGGTCTTGATCTTGTAGACCCATTTGCAGCCAATGGCAGATTTACCAGGAGGCAAATCAACCAAGTCCCAAGTATGAGTCTTCTCCAAAGCCTGAAGTTCCTCTGTCATTGCTTGCTGCCAAAGAGGGTTAGTACAGGCCTCACGATAGGTGTGAGGCTCATGAAGGGAAAGTACAGCTGAAAAACAAGAATAATCACGCAAATGAGCAGGAGGTGCTCTTACCCGGTCAGAACGACGAAGGGGGAGGAGAGGAGTCTGATCAGTGACAGGATCCACAGGCGGTGCAAGTTGTTGGGGCGAAGCCGGAGAGTCAGCAGGAGGAGCAGCAAGAGGGAGGTCAGGAGTCTGATCAAGGACAGGATCTACAGCTAGTGGAGGTGCTAGAGGAGAAGCCGGAGAATCAGCAGGAGATATAGGAAACAAAGGTAGTGATGGATTAGTAAAAAAGGAAGGGGTGGAACAAGTTGTAAACTTAGACAGGGAATTAAACATGGTATGTTCCCAGAAAACAACATGACGAGAAATGCGAAGACGTTGAGAGATAGGGTCCCAACAACGATAACCTTTATGTTCAATCCCATACCCAAGAAAACAACATAGACGAGATCGAGGTTCTAATTTGGAATGTTCATGCGGCTGAAGTAAAACAAAACATGCACAACCAAAGACGCGAAGAGAAGAGTAGGAAGCTGGAGTACCATAGAGACATTCAAAGGGAGTCACATTTTGGAGAGCTGAGGATGGAAGACGGTTGATGGTGTAGACAGCAGTGAGGGCGGCTTCCCCCCAAAAACGTTCAGGACATGAAGCAGAAATGAGGAAAGCCCTAACAGAGTCAAGTATGTGGCGGTGTTTGCGTTCAGCCCTACCATTTTGCTGAGATGTTCCTGCACAGGAACGCTGAATAATGGTGCCTTGTGTGTGAATGAAATCAAGGAATTGAGAGTCTCTATATTCCATGGCATTATCAGTGCGGAAGATTTTAATGGTTTTTGAAAACTGTGTGGAGATCATTTGGGCAAATGTGCGATAGATTTGAGCTAATTCAGAGCGATTGTGCATAAGATAGATCCATGTATATCGAGAAAAATCATCAACAAATATGACAAAATATTTTGATCCACCTACAGTGGCAGTGGGGCTAGGTCCCCAAATATCAGAGTGAATCAAGTCAAAAGAGGCATGAGAAGAGGAGTCACTATTAGTAAAAGATAAGGCCGGTTGTTTGGCCAACTGACACGATACACAATCAACTGAATCATGTTTGACTTGACCCAAGAAACCACTAGAGACTAAAGAGCGAAGTTTTTGAACGGACACATGACCTAAACGTAAATGCCAAAGACTCAAAGGAAAAACAGAAGCAGTATGAGCAACCTGAGACGGAGGGGGTGTCGGGGTGGAAGGTAGGTGGAGTGAAGTGAGCTCGAACATCCGTCCCACTCTACGGCCTGTCCCAAGAACTTGATTCGTCCGAGGATCCTGCACACGACAACCAGAAGAACCAAACCACAAGTCATAACCAAGTTCACATAATTGACCAACAGAGATGAGATTAAGAGTGAGGTTGGGAATAAGATATGTGTCAGAGAGAGACAGTGTAGGAGTGGAAACAGAACCAGTATGGTTGGCAGAAATGTACGAGCCATTAGCAGTTTGAATAAGAGGAGCATGAGTAGTAGGAATAACAGAAGAAAATAACTGAGAATCGGGAGACATATGATTACAACAAGCAGAATCAAAATACCAAGTGTTACCTGAGACAGCAGAGGAAACCTTACCAGAAGTAGACAGAATTTGTTTGACTATGGAAAAGACTAAGGATCTTAACTCACTAACCGAAACATATGAGAGAGAAGGAGCAGAGAATGATTCTGTAGTAGCAGCAACAACAGAGGGATTATCAGGCCTTGGAAGAGTTCTTGAGTGACTTGGCTTGGGAGGCCTGGTTGGGCAGTTGTAGACAATGTGACCAATCTTGTGACAATACCGACATTCGACAGTAGGGCATTCAAATAGAAGATGTCCCTGTTGATAACAATTTTTGCAGTATTTCGAACCATTCCTGGATGAGGAAGAAGAATGAGCAGCAATAACAGTCTGAGGAAGTTTGGTGGTATCCATTAGAAATGAATAAGAAATATAGAAAACACTACAACAAGATGATTATTTGGTGACGAAATCTAGCGACCAAATTTTTTTTTGTCGCCCAATATCTATCTTAGGCGACAAAATATTTTATTTGTCGCCAAATATAAATCTTAGGCGACGAAATTTATATTTCATCGCTACATTCCAAAACATAGATTACATTGGGCGACGAAAATAACTTTCGTCGCCTAAGGTATGCCTTTTTTAAGATTTAGGCGACGAAAATCAAGTTTCGTCGCCATATGTTATTTGTAATTACAATTCGGCGACGAAACTCAATTTTCGTCGCCTAATATCACTTGAATTTACACTTTTGGCGACGAAATTTGATTTTCGTCGCCTAATGTATGCCTTTTTTTAAGATTTAGGCGACGAAAATCAAGTTTCGTCGCCATATGTTATTTCTAATTACAATTCGGCGACGAAACTCAATTTTCGTCGCCTAATATCACTTGAATTTACACTTTTGGCGACGAAATTTGATTTTCGTCGCCTAATGTATGCCTTTTTTTAAGATTTAGGCGACGAAAATCAAGTTTCGTCGCCATATGTTATTTCTAATTACTATTCGGCGACGAAACTCAATTTTCGTCGCCTAATATCACTTTAATTTACACTTTTGGCGACGAAATTTGATTTTCGTCGCCAAATGTAATGGATAACCGGTTTTTCATTAAACATTTAGGCGACGAAAATCAAGTTTCGTCGCCATATGTTATTTCTAATTACAATTCGGCGACGAAACTCAATTTTCGTCGCCTAATATCACTTTAGTTTACACTTTTGGCGACGAAATTTGATTTTCGTCGCCAAATGTAATGGATCACCGGTTTTTCATTAAACATTTAGGAATTGTTGCAGAATTGGTATATATAATCATCATCACAATTCACAAAAAGACACGAAAGTTTTCTAATCTTCGGATTCCAAGAGAACCTTAAATTTATTATATGATAATGACTACGTATAATGGCTCGAATATGGTTACTCTAAACCCCAAATGTCACGTAACATACGACAAAGCAATTGGAATCAAACAAGCCAACTTTAGCGTGTTAGTATCATATATATCCAAGTGTATTTCTCAGACATTGAGCTTCAACCACTAAAGGGAAAAACAAAACCAAAAACCCTTAAGCTTCAAAAACCTTTTTGGTTGATCAAACATTCTAGTCATTATCATGGGGAGTAAGCTATTAAGATTTAAAAAGGATCTGAAACTTTTTGGAACATACGCAAATACCATTAAACATTTAGGCGACAAAAATAATTTTTGTCACCTAATGTATGCCTTTTTTAAGATTTAGGCGACGAAAATCAAGTTTCGTCGCCATATGTTATTTCTAATTACAATTCGGCGACGAAACTCAATTTTCGTCGCCTAATATCACTTTGAGTTTACACTTTTGGCGACGAAATTTGATTTTCGTCGCCAAATGTAATGGATAACCGGTTTTTCATTAAACATTTAGGCGACGAAAATCAAGTTTCGTCGCCATATGTTATTTGTAATTACAATTCGGCGACGAAACTCAATTTTCGTCGCCAAATGTATTAGAGGTAGGCAACTTGGCAGTTAAAAATTTTAGTTAGCGCCCAAAGTTTTAAATGGTTTTTTTTATAAAATTTAGGCGACGAAAATTGGGTTTCGTCGCCCAAAGATAAATGTAAATTCTATAAAGAAAATACATACAATTATTCACTGCGCTTGAACTCCTAACCTTGAAATACTCGATTTGTGTCATTGTTAAAGAAATCAATGTCTATCTTGACAAAAATGTAATGTTATATATCCGGTCATGACCGTTAGCTAGTAAATATACTAAGTACTTAAAAAGGTAATGTCATACTACGTACTTAAATACTAGTAGATATACTACGTACTTAAATAGGTAATTAATGTCATACTACGTACTTAAATACTAGTAAATATATACTACTTAAATAGGTAATTAATATCATACTACGTGCTTAAATACTAGTAAATATATTACGTACTTAAAGAGAGGGTGTGTCATACTATGGAGTTAAATACTATAGTAAATATATATACTACGTACTTAAATACTAGTAGAGATATACTTGTACTTAAACACTAGATCGATATACTACGTACTTAAAGGTAATGTCATACTACGTACAACGTACGTACTTAAATACTAGTACTATACTTGTACTTAAACACTAGATATACTATATATGTACTATGTACTATGTATATACTTAATTAAATACTAGTAAATATATTATGTACTTAAAAAGGTAATGTCATACTACGTACTACGGATTTAAATACTAATTGATATATTACGTACTGAAATACTAATAGATATACTACGTATTGTCGACCCTTACCCCAATTCCTAATTAAGCTGGTACAGTTGCTC
>OU015771.1:21550883-21564198 GCA_907173295.1 Fagus sylvatica | reverse complement strand
AACCAGGCTCGTGGAGCCTGCTTGAGACCATAAATGGCCTTATGTAGACGATAAACATGAGTAGGATGGGAGGAGTCACGAAACCCTGGGGGTTGTTCCATATAAACTTCCTCAGAAAGCATGCTATGGAGAAATGCATTTTTAACATCAAGTTGTCGAATGGGCCAATGATGTGTGAGGGAGAGTGAGAGAACTGTTCGGATGGTGATAGGCTTCACTACCAAACTAAAGGTTTTAGTAAAGTCCACACCTTCTTGTTGGTTATAGCTTTTGGCAAAGAGGCAGGCTTTATACCGTTCAATGGAGTCATCAAGCTTCTCCTTAATTTTATAAACCCATTTGGATCCAACGATGTTCATGGAAGGATGATGAGGGACCAAAGACCAAGTTTGATTGGAAAGAAGGGCATTGAACTTATCTTGCATAACAGCACACTAATGTGGGTCTTTGGAGGCTTGGTGGTAGGTAACAGGTTCATTTTTGGCAGGAGAGGGTAGAGAGGCGACAAAGGCTTGGGGTAAGGAGTATTTGGTGGTCAGATAGGAGTGGTATTTCGGTTTGACAATACCGGACTTGAGGCGTGTAACCATAGGATAGGATGGGACAAGTGGGAAGGGTGGTGGGGAAGGTGGGTTAGGTGGAACATTAGTTGTTGGTAATGAAGATGGTGGTGGTGTGTCTGGTATAGAGTGATTAGGAGGGGTAACAAAGTGAAGAGTGTCGAGCACGAGTTCAGATTGAACTGTGAGAGGTGAAGAATTGGGTTGAGGTAGGGATATTGAAGGTGGTGAGGTAGATGGTTGGGGTGAAGGTGATAGGGAAGGAGAAGGAGAGGAGATCGGACTTGGTTGTAGTTTTTGTGACGGGATTGGCAAGTTAACCCATTGGTGGTGAGTTGCCAATGTGGGTGAAGTAGATACCATGGATGTAAATGGAAAAGTGGACTCATCAAAGACCACATGACAAGAAGTGTAAATTATGCTAGTCTTATGATCCAAACAACGGTATCCCTTAGAATGAGTGCTATAACCCAAGAAGACACACAAAATTGACTTGGGGCTTAATTTATCATGTTTGTATGGTTCCAAGTAAGGGTAGCAAGCACATCTAAAAGTGTGAAGATGAGAGTAATCGGGACGCGTGTTGAAAAGAACCTCATAGGGTGATGTGGAGTTCAGAACCGGTGTGGGTAACCGATTAATAAGGTATGCAACAGTGCTAAAGGCCTCTAGCCAATATGGTTTAGGCATAAAGGAATGAAACATCAGAGAAAGTCTCAACTCAGTGATATGGCGATGCTTACGTTCAACAATGCCATTTTGTTGTTGTGTGTGAGGACACGAGATTTGAGGAATAATGCCACAGTCAACCAAAACATATTTGAATGCACCCTTTGTTAACTCCAATGCCCCATCACTTTGAAAGTACTTGATCTTTGTAGATAACAAATTTTCCATCATCTTTTTAAAATGAAGGAAGCATGCAACACTATCACTTTTGAGTTTTATAGGATAAAGCCAGATGAAGCGACTAAAATCATCAATGAAGACAATATAATATTGATATCCCGAAATAGATGGAACTGGTGCAGCACCCCAAATATCACAATGAATTAAAAAAAAGAGGGTGAGGAGAGCATCTGGCAGAGGAACCAAAAGGGAGTTTCTTACTTTTTCCCATTTGACAAGCAGCACAAACAAAAGTTTTATTCAAAGCACCAGATATTTCAAGACATTTGTTTGAAGATAAGGAAGTAACAACTTGAAAGTTTGGATGACCCAAACGATTGTGCCAGACTTCAGGAGTAGTCTTGGAAGTGAGAAAGGTTGTTTCCTGTGAGAGTGCACCATTTGGAGGTCTCAATTGTGAACCAAAGAGATGAAGTGGATACAAGTTGTCTTTAATGGTTCCCATGAGAAGTGTTCTCCTTGTAGCCAAATCCTTGATACAGTAACCCCATGGAAAAAAGTGAAAGGAGCAATTGTTATCAATAGTAAACTTGGCTACTGAAAGTAGATTTTTCTTAATAGAAGGAACATAAAGCACATCCTTAAGTTGGAATTGAGAGCCGAAGCTATGAAAATAAATATTACCAATGTGAGATATAGGAAGGCTTGCTCCATTTCCAACCATGACAGAATCTGAACCTGAATATTCTTGGGTTTGTTTGAGTAGTGGCATGTCTGCTATCATGTGACTAGTTGCACCTGTGTCAGGGTACCAACATGGATCAGAGTTTGGGGGTTGAGCTGCTAAAGTAGTTTCCAAAATATTCATGGCTGCAAAGGCTTGTTGCATTTGAATGAGATTATAGTTTTGCTTGAAGCGAAATGGGCATTTGGCAGCACTATGTCCTTGTTGGCGGCAAATTTGACATTTTCCCAAGTATGGCTTGCCTTTGAAGTTTTGGCCACAACCACGATTCTGGGTTTGAGGTTGCTGAGAGAACCTGTTGGATCCTTGTTGAGGACGAGAAGAATTGAATCAGTTTTGTTGAGACTGAAATCCAGAGTTGTGAGGTCCGTCGGTATTACCTGTAGAGTGCGAAATATGCCCATATGTGGATAGGAGGGCTGTATCGCCTGTGTGTGAAGCATGTTGCAAAGAGCGTTTAAGTCATTGTTCATGATTAAATAGCTGAGATCGGAGTTCTGAAAAAGTGGGTGGCGTGTTCACAATTTTCCATCATCACCAAAAAGCTAGAATATTCTGGTCTGAGACTGTTAAGAGCATGCCTGACAAGTTCCTGATCAAGAACTGGGTGTTGGAGTGCCGCTAGTGAATCGGCAATATGCTTGAGTCAACTGAGGTACTCTGAGATTGATGATGTACCTTTTTGGATTGATTGAATATCTCCCTTGAGAAGATCAAATCGGGCTTGGCTTTGCTCTAGAAACATTGAGTGAAGGCTTTCCCAAACTTCATGAGCAGTGGAGTGCCGAAGAGTTTGTGCAAGAATACCTTGTGTGAGAGTTGCATTGATACAACTCAAGACAAACTGATCTACCTTACACCATGAAAAGAAGTTTGGATTAGGGATCTCTTTCCCTTCTGTGGACTTGATGGTTGTTTGCGGCGGAGTGACGGACCCATCGACATAGCCATAGAGGTCATTGGCTACAAGAATTGGGACAAACTGACTTCGCCACAGTAGGTAATTACTCTCATCTAATTTGATGGAAATATAGTTGATGATAGTGCCTAAAGACAGAGATATAGGAGTAGTGGTCAACAAAGGTGATGAAGGTGTGGGAGATGAAGCCATATTAGAGTTTAGGGGCTGGGAAAATATTTGAATGTTTGTTCTTCAAGGCTCTGATACCAAGAAGAAAGCACTATGTAATGAGAAGAAATTCTGTTTGTATTGGCTTGAGAAACGTTTACATCATGTACAAGTATTTATAGGCAAGAATATACAACTATAAGGGAAAGTCAATACCAATCCCCATAATTAGTTCCTGATTGATACAAATCAAATCTCTAGAATCATGGGGTGAATAAATAGATCAAATCACTACAATCATGGGGTAAATGGGCTGAGAATCTGATGCTGAAATCAAGGTTAATTGAGGCAGCTAATCAAGTCTAGAAATCACTTAACAGTAATTCTTGAACAGTCGAGAGTCACAGCCCCTTGATGAAGTCATTGAGAAAGTCCAAAGTTGAATGCAAATTTAAGGTAAAAATCATTTCTCAAGCTGCAAAGATTAACGCTAAATAATTTTGTTGTTGCGTTAATTCCTTCTTATATTATGGCTTACATCCTCTTCCTAATTTCATTATGTTGGAAGTTGGATGCTTCGTTTTATCATGTGTTTGGGTGCGTTTGTTAAATATTGAGCAATAAAGCTTAGATGCCAGGTTAGGATTATAGCAAGCAAGTGATGTCGCTCAATAATAAGCGGTACTTTGTAGTACGTGTAAGGGGTTGTCGATCCTCAGGGAGTTTGTGTTTTCAATAGACAATGTAATTCAATATGCAAAAAGAGTAAAATAAATTTGGTTTGTGGAAATTTTGTAAAGAATATATGTAAAAAGGCACTAAGGTTTCAGGGTGTTTCTGTATATCAGTATGATTCCTTGTAATCCCAGTTAAAACTCTTGTTCTAATAACAGTTTACAAGTTGATTATTTTCCTTTTAAAAAGCTCTTGACATGGTTGAACTAATAAAACTCAGGAACACTATATTACCGGAGAAAATAAAGTGGCTAGAGTAATAATTAGAAAGACCTTTCAATTTATATAACACGAAACCTAATTAAAACCATGCAATATTCCCCCTTAATCATAAGAAAAAACATGATTGAAACTTATAGAAAGTACGGAATAAAACATACATTAATAGGAGGATCAATCAATATAATTAACAATCAACTCAACTATATTTAACACATTAAAAATAGAAGGGGACTACAAGTATTCATACCTTTATACAGAAAACATAGCCCCTAGCCCTAGCAAGAGGCTTAGCCAATGGCATGGCTAAGGAAAAAGAAAAATAGAGAAAAAGAAAACTAGAACTAAAATAATAAGAAAACTAGAAAAAACTAAAAATAATAATAATGCTCCTTGGCGGCTACCACTCTCCAATTGCTATCCACGCTTCTTTCATTTAGGGCTCCATTGGAAAATAATCTAGTGTGATGCGAGTACAATGGATAATGTGAGCTTGTGGGCTTTAGTGGCCATGTGGGCCTTTTGGGCTTGTGGGCTTTGTTTTTCTTTTTCTTTTCAAACATTAATTTGCACATCTTTTCTTCTCTTTTGCTCCTTTCAACTTGTGATATTTAATTCCAATCTGATTTAGTTTGTGCCTACAATCAAACATAGCCCAAATTAACATATAAGAGATTAAATTAATACACTTAAATGCATAAATCATGTAATTCAATGAATTGAACAACAAACATCCATTTAAGTGTAATTAGACATGAAATGCAACACAACCCAATAAAATCTCTTCAAAATACATGTAAATAAGTCATATTTCATGACTTATCACACCCCCCAACCTGAATTTTGCTAGTCCCTAGCAAACTAAAAACAATGAAAACAACAAAACACAAATGAAAACAAACTAACAAAGCCACTTTCGCTGACACTCTCGATTGCATTTAGCATATGCAATAAGCCTTTAAACCCCTAGGTGTCCCTAGTGGACGAGTTATAGTCTCGTGAGGGTTTACCAGAAGTGATACCCACAAACGCTATCAAATGCTCAGTCTTGATTCACAATAAACACATACAACATCATGCTATCAAATGAGAATAAAGTGTCACACAAACAATGGTTTTCAATCATTAGCAAGCTTAAACAAGTCAACCTCAATTTCAAATCTTTAGAATTCTAACTAGGCCACAATCACTTGAAATTAAGCATTAAAAGCTACACAAGTTCCTTGATGTGTGAAGTGAACTAATTTAGAATCATGGGACTTCAATATCTTTCCAATATAATCATGAAGGACAATGGAATTCTCATTAGAATAATCAACCAAGGCATAGAAGCTTTTTCTTTTCTTTTCTTTTTATTTTTTATGTGAGGACTGTGCAATGTCCAACTTCATTAAGCTTTCTAATTGACCCATGTATCAAGTGTTAGACCAATGACTCCCGAACCAGTTGGCTCAAGGGGCACTAGGTGTAGAGACACCCCTAAGAGTTTACTTACTCGAGTCAAAAAGGCTACGAAGCTAGACTAGTCACTCATATTTCAACCATGTCAATTTTTTACAATGTCTAACTTCATTAAGCTTTCTAATTGACCCATGTATCAAGTGTTAGACCAATGACTCCCAAACCAGTTGGCTCAAGGGGCACTAGGTGTAGAGACACCCCTAAGAGTTTACTTACTCGAGTCAAAAAGGCTACGAAGTTAAACTAGTCACTCATATCTCAACCATGTGAATTGTTTACCTCTTTTGACATAGGCTCTCATGGTTGGCTATTTCAATTTTTTTTTTTTTTCTTTTTTATGCCAAGGCTAATCAACTAACAAGTCAACCACTTTTAATTTAGTAACAATTGGATGCATATCTCATTTCCCACAGATTACATATTAGTGTGCTAGTGCTTAGTTTAAGGTGTACAAGTGTAACACTTAATACTTAAAAGCAAGCAATAGATGGCCATGTTCAAATATCTCAATCAAATAATCATGTGATCATATGCTTAAGCTCACTAATGACTTCAAACCAAAGTTCAAAGTTCAACAAGATTCTCAAAGATAACAAAGATGCATGTGAATATAGCATAAATCAAAGACATCATTGCAAACCAAACAAATTTTTTTTTTCTTTTTCTCAATTTTCTGTTTTTTTTTTTTAATTACAAAATGGTTTCTAAACTAATCAACAAGAAGCAACACAAAGTTCATCACACAATCAAACAAACAATCAATACTCCCCCCAACTTAAAGTTGACATTGTCCTCAATGTTCAAACAGATGTATGTGAGAATCAAAGACAAGTCTTGAAATGAAAGAACAAGGGAAAAGGAAAGAAAGCACCTGATATGATGATGAACTCCTCAAGCTATTTCCTGCAAAATGGTTAGAAACCCAAAACAAAACAAATAAAAATAAAAATAAAAAACAAAATAAAATAAACTAACTAATGTACAATTACAAGGTAGAAACAGAAAATTCATCCCCCTGAACGTGATCCTCCAAAGGAATAGTTGCTTCCTCTGACACTCTTCATCCTGGCAACATGCAAAGCCACTCCTTTGGAACTATTCAGCAATTTCTTTGACAGTCTTGTATCTTGAAATACTTTCCTCTTCGTTTTATGCCTCTCAAAGAACTTGGTTTTCTCACCTGCCTTCTCAACTTCCTGATCTACACTCTCCTTTGAATAAACTTCCACAATAGTAGTGGCATGTGGTTCAATGGATGCAAGTGGTAAACCTTTTGGTGTTTTCTTTAACCTTAGCTTTGGTGCATCTGAATATGCAAGTAAGGATTTCTTCTTACTTCTTGGAGGATTCTTAGCTTCAATTACTTGTTCTTCTTCCAAAATCTGCAAAGAATCCAATAAAGAAGAATTTCAAATAGTTTAGCAGCAGGTTTTAATATCATATGAATTAACAATAGAATTAGTACAGGAAGAGTTTCAAAAGGATCTAGAGAGACAATTTTTATTAAACTCTTCTTGCACCACTGTTGCCTCAATGAAGTTCACATATTCACACTCTTCATCCACCAATTGTTGTGGGTTCACATTGAATATGTTGAGCTCAGCTGTCATGGATCCAAATGTGATCTTCATTCTTCCATTCCTGCAATTAATTAAAGCATTAGCTGTGGCAAGGAAAGGTCTACCCAGAATGATAGGAATACCGTTATTAGGATGCAATGTAGGTTCAAGTATCCTAGAATGATGAAATCCACAGGGTAGTAGAAATTCTCTATCTTGATACCAGCACATCCTCAACCATCCCTTTAGGTGTCCTTACTGAACGGTCAGCTAGCTGCAATGTCATTGAAGTGGGCTTCAAATCACCAAGTCCCATTTGTTGATAGACAGTGAATGGGAGTAGGTTAATGCTAGCTCCCAAGGTCGAGCAAAGCACGCTCAACCAAGTACTCACCAATGGTACAAGATATTGTGGGGCAACCTGGATCTTTGTACTTGGGTGGGACCTTGTGTTGGATGATAGCACTCACTTGTTCAGTCAAAAATGCAGTCTTCTTCAAGTGATGCTTCCTCTTTACAGTGCACAGGTCCTTGATTACCTTAGCATAGGCAGGCATCTGCTTTATGATGTGCAATAAGGGCAAATTAACCTTGACTTGATGTAGATGCCCCAAGATCTCAGTTGTCACATCCAAATTCTTAGGTAGTCTCAAAGCTTGTGGGAAAGGAGTGGGAATTAGACACGGTTCAGCTTCCTTGACTTTAGGTGTCCCACTCTCATCCTTTTCAGCTGGGGTCTCCTTGGATTTCTCATTAGCTTTAGGAGCATCCTTTCCAATTTCCTTACCACTTCTCAAACATGGTAATAGACTTGACTTCCTCAAATTTGTCTGTGTTGACAACCTTTGCAGTCTGATTATTGGGATTAGGTTGAGTTTGGGAAGGAAGCTTCCCTCTTTCAGTCCTACTCAATGCCTCTGTGAGTCTAGCTAACTTGGCTCTTGGTCTCTCTCATCTCTTCATCAATTCTTGTAAATATGGTATCAAACCTTTGATTTTGCTCACCTTGTTTCTGTATGAATGTGTAAAGCACATCCTCCAAAGGCAGTCTAGATGATGATGAAGTAGTATGTGAGGTGTCAAAGTTCCTTGGACCAGTGGGATTCAACACATTCTCACTCTTATAACTCAAATATGGATGATTTCTCATATTTGGATTATAATTGTTCGAATATGAAGAATTATTTGGCCTATACTGATTGAATGCACACACCTGTTCTTCTGGCACATTTAGGAACTGAGATAGAGACTTACAGGCACTTGTGGTATGATCTATCTCTTGGCAAATCCGGCATGCCTCCATAGGATCCTCTCTGTAGACAGCATTTACACCTCTACTTCCCTTCAGCTTGAGTGCCTCTATCTCTTTAGTCAACAAACTGATCTTGGCATTCATGTTGTCCTCTTCCCTTAGTCTGAAAACACTACCACCAGATGTGGTAGTACTACTTCTGTTCCGGTCTGTGGAATCTAAGGGACTTGGTCCATTCCATGTGTTGGAATTCTCAGCTATCTCATCCAAGTAGTCCATAGCATCTTCAGGCTCCTTCTGTAAGAATCCACCTCCACATGCAACTTGAACAAATTGGCGGTCTCTAGGTTGGAGTCCCTCATAGAAGTAACTTACCAACCTCCAAGTGTCATATCCATGTGTTGGGCAGAAATTGTAAGTATCCTTGAATCTTTCCCATGCCATGAATAGTGTCTCATCGTTTCCTTGGGCGAAATTAGAGATCTTCCTTTTTACTTGTTGGACTTTGTGAGGAGGGAAAAATTTCTTGTAGAACTCTTGGGTCATCTCCCCCCAACTTCCTATGGACCTAGGCTTCAGTGTGTACAACCAACCCTTGGCCTTGTCCTTGAGTGAGAATGGAAAGAACCTCAACTTGGCGGTCTCAATCACATTTTGTGCATAGAAGCTACCAATCACTTCTTCAAATGCTCTCACATGCACATAGGGGTTCTCATTCTCCAATCCCCTGAAATCTGGAAGTATGGCCATTAGCCCTTGTTTGATCTCCACATGAGGTGCATTTGGAGGAAACATGATGCATGACGGAATGGAGCTTCTGAGTAGGGTGCAGCAGCTGATACATGGTCATCCTAGGTGCCTCAGGTGGAATTACTCTTTCTTCAGCCATAATAGAAGATGTGGGTGAGCTTGTAGGTGTATCAAATAGACTTCCAAAAAGTGTCTCAAAAGTCTCCAATCTACCTTTGCTGTTTCCTAACCCAAACGCTCATGCACAGTAAAACAAAACAGGTCAAAGCCACAAAATAAACAAATAAAAGAAAAACAAAATGAAAAGAGAATGGAACGAAATTACCAAAAAAAATTGTCTCTTGAATAAGCCGAAACTCCCCGGCAACGGCGCCAAAAATTGATGTCGCTCAATAATAAGCGGTACTTTGTAGTACGTGTAAGGGGTTGTCGATCCTCAGGGAGTTTGTGTTTTCAATAGACAATGTAATTCAATATGCAAAAAGAGTAAAATAAATTTGGTTTGTGGAAATTTTGTAAAGAATATATGTAAAAAGGCACTAAGGTTTCAGGGTGTTTCTGTATATCAGTATGATTCCTTGTAATCCCAGTTAAAACTCTTGTTCTAATAACAGTTTACAAGTTGATTATTTTCCTTTTAAAAAGCTCTTGACATGGTTGAACTAATAAAACTCAGGAACACTATATTACCGGAGAAAATAAAGTGGCAAGTTAGAGATTATTTTCCTTTTATAAAAACTCTTGACATGGTTGAACTAATAAAACTCAGGAACACTATATTACCGGAGAAAATAAAGTGGCTAGAGTAATAATTAGAAAGACCTTTCAATTCATATAACACGAAACCTAATTAAAACCATGCAATATTCCCCCTTAATCATAAGAAAAACATGATTGAACTTATAGAAAGTACGGAATAAAACATACATTAATAGGAATCAAATAATTAACAATCAACTGTATTTAACATTAAAAATAGAAGGGACTACAAGTATTCATACCTTTATACAGAAAACATAGCCCCTAGCCCTAGCAAGAGGCTTAGCCAATCATGGCTAAGGAAAAAGAAAACTAGAGAAAATAATTTCTACGGAGAAAACTAGAGAGAAAACTAAAAATAATAATAATCCTCCTTGGCGGCTACCTACTCCCCAATTGCTATCCACGCTTCTTTCATTTAGGGCTCCATTGGAAAATAATCTAGTGTGATGCGAGTACAATGGATAATGTGAGCTTGCGGGCTTTAGTGGCCATGTGGGCCTTTTGGGCTTGTGGGCTTTGTTTTTCTTTTTCTTTTCAAACATTAATTTGCACATCTTCTTCTTCTCTTTTGCTCCTTTCAACTTGTGATATTTAATTCCAATCTGATTTAGTTTGTGCCTACAATCAAACATAGCCCAAATTAACATATAAGAGATTAAATTAATACACTTAAATGCATAAATCATGTAATTCAATGAATTGAACAACAAACATCCATTTAAGTGTAATTAGACATGAAATGCAACACAAACCCAATAAAATCTCTTCAAAATACATGTAAATAAGTCATATTTCATGACTTATCAGCAAGCATAAAATAATATGTAAAGTATATAGGGAGTAAAGAAAGGGTGGAAGCACAAGAGTGACGTGATTCAGCCTAACGCCTTACGTCCACAGAGGAAAGCTCTTAATGGTTTCATCTTTTATTATAGGACAACCTATATTACATTGAGCCCATAGCAGAGTATTTATAGGAGAATGTCCCTAGACTAAACATACATTAAGAAGGATAACATGAGTGTAATACAAGTAGCTTGCTTATCTTAGACACCAAGCATTGGACTAAAGCCTTAACTATAGAATAGCCTTGATATACTTTAACAATTTGTAGCCGGGATTTGAGGTCAAATGAGGAATTAAAATTCTACTATATAAAAATTCTGAGTTTGGCGAAACTGATGTGAAAATTTATAAGTTTCAAAGGGATTTAAAGCTGGGATCTGACGATCATAAATCTCGTTTCTAAATTCCCTCAAACCATATTTAATTTCTCAATAACTACTACTTGACTATTCTTCTCCTCCAAAAGCACCGACTCGGTCAAACCACAAGCACCACTCAAACTCAAATCCACACAATCTAACCATCGAGACTTGAAAAGAGTGGAAGGAGAAAAACCCAACAAAGCCGAAGCAAAACCCAAAATCACCATACATTCCACCTCAGTGACCCCAAGACCCATGGTCCCTCATCAATGGCAAAGACACAAGTAAGTCGAAGCCCAGGTCAAAGAACTCAAAGAACCCACTCTTCGACAACAACGTGTGGCGCACATCAAAGGCAAGGCCAAGAACCTTAGCGATGACAATGACCCATGCAAGAAGGGTGGGTCAAGCGGACCCTAGAGAAGATGGTGGTGTACTTTCAGGACGACAGGAATGGATACCTGTATGGTCGACACCTAGTGGCGACGATAAGTCACGTGAGGGCACTGTCTGAGAAGGGTGAAGGTGGATATGATATGAGAGAGGTGACGGGGTTGTATGTGGGGAAGTTGATTTATATGAGAGTGTAAGGGTTTAATGGACATGGTGTTGGGTTTATTCCTTGCTAATGGTGGGTAATGAAGTCCGATTAGGAGAGCTTTAAGGTGGGTTGGACATGGTATTGGGTTGTTCTCAAAGGGGCTTGAGTGTGATATCTTGAGGAGAAAATATGTTGTGGTAGAGAGGTTTGGAGTTTGAGCGGCGTTTGTGGTCTGACCAAGTTAGTGATTGGGGAGGACAGTGGACTCCTGAGTAATTTTGTTGTTTATTGAGACTACCAATAATAAATAAAAAAAAATAAATAAATAAAAAAAAAAAAATGATAAAAAAGAAGGAATTTACAATATTGGTGTCATGTCCAAACCATGAAATTTGTAATTAATGGGATGTAAAATTTTGCAACTCTAACCCTAGGATTATGTTAGATAATAAATATTAATACCAAATAAAAAGAAAATAAGGTAGACATAAAATACCAACAAAAAAAATGGAGCTATAATTACAATTAATCTTAAAAACAATGCATATTTTGAATAGTCACATGTGCCAAATATTATTACTAAGAGGATATGAAGGAAAGTTTAATAGAAGTACAACCAAAAAAAAACTACGACCAACCCAATAAACAACTTGACATAGGATTTTTGTTTAAAAAATTACATGCAAAGTCACTTAAATTGCGCTAAAAGCTAACTGAATGGGAGATTTAGGTAAGTGACAAATCCATTTATATTGTTATTTGTATAATTCTATTAATTTGAAGTATCTTACATTTAAAACTACTCTCAACTCTCAAGGAATTTTGATGCTCTTAGTAACAACTAAAAAATGCAAGGTGCTTGCTTTGAGTATATTCTTATAAAAGATCGATTAAGAAATGAGAAATTATAATTTTATAAAAAATGTTTTGAAGATCTGAGTCATCATGCATCATCATTAGTAGGAAGTGACGCGTACCATTGATTCAAAGAAAGAAAGAAAAAACTCTATAACAACAACAAATATTGATCCTCATTTTGATAATTTGCAGATTTTGTGCATCTAATTTACAAGTGTAGAAATTAATTAAATATGACTTTTAGATTTATGTTCCCTTTAAAATTCAATAGGTATTCGTAATTTATATTGACTTTCTTTATAGGTACTACTTATATTGTTATAAAACTTAATGCACAGTTCAATGAAAATTCATGCAAATTTTTATCAATAAGTTAAATTATTGTTTTCGTCCCTAAACCATACATGAGTTTCATTTTTCGTCTCTGAACTTTGAAAAAGTTCATTTTTACACATGAATTTTGTCCATGGACTTTTTTATAAAAAGACGAAATTCATGTATAAAAATGAACTTTTTCAAAGTTCAAGGACGAAAAACGAAACTCATATATAGTTTAGAGACAAAAACAATATTTTGGCCTAAAATTAACAAATCTTTTATTATATCTTTACACATATATAACCATATTTTCCATTTAATTTATGTCTCATAATTAATAAAAGTAAAATAAAAAAAAATACATATACACGTATAGCGCAAGTTATAAGTTACATCTCATAAAAGAAAAGAAAAGAAAAAACTCAAAGT
>OU015771.1:21283158-21550783 GCA_907173295.1 Fagus sylvatica | reverse complement strand
CCTGGAGGTGCCTGCATATAGACTTCTTCAGTGAGATCACCATTTAAAAAGGCATTCTTAACATCCATCTGAAAAAGAGGCCACTGATGAACTGCAGCAATAGCAAGAAGACTACGAACAGAGGTAATACGAGCAACAGGAGCAAAAGTCTCCTCATAGTCAATCCCATATTCCTGAGCATATCCCTTGGCAACAAGACGAGCCTTATACCGTTCAATAGAGCCATCAGATTTGGTCTTGATCTTGTAGACCCATTTGCAGCCAATGGCAGATTTACCAGGAGGCAAATTAACCAAGTCCCAAGTATGAGTCTTCTCCAAAGCCTGAAGTTCCTCTGTCATTGCTTGCTGCCAAAGAGGGTTAGTACAGGCCTCACGATAGGTGTGAGGCTCATGAAGGGAAAGTACAGCTGAAAAACAAGAATAATCACGCAAATGAGCAGGAGGTGCTCTTACCCGGTCAGAACGACGAAGGGGGAGGAGAGGAGTCTGATCAGTGACAGGATCCACAGGCGGTGCAAGTTGTTGGGGCGAAGCCGGAGAGTCAGCAGGAGGATTAGCAAGAGGGAGGTCAGGAGTCTGATCAAGGACAGGATCTACAGCTAGTGGAGGTGCTAGAGGAGAAGCCGGAGAATCAGCAGGAGATATAGGAAACAAAGGTAGTGATGGATTAGTAAAAAAGGAAGGGGTGGAACAAGTTGTAAACTTAGACAGGGAATTAAACATGGTATGTTCCCAGAAAACAACATGACGAGAAATGCGAAGACGTTGAGAGATAGGGTCCCAACAACGATAACCTTTATGTTCAATCCCATACCCAAGAAAACAACATAGACGAGATCGAGGTTCTAATTTGGAATGTTCATGCGGCTGAAGTAAAACAAAACATGCACAACCAAAGACGCGAAGAGAAGAGTAGGAAGCTGGAGTACCATAGAGACATTCAAAGGGAGTCACATTTTGGAGAGCTGAGGATGGAAGACGGTTGATGGTGTAGACAGCAGTGAGGGCAGCTTCCCCCCAAAAACGTTCAGGACAGGAAGCAGAAATGAGGAAAGCCCTAACAGAGTCAAGTATGTGGCGGTGTTTGCGTTCAGCCCTACCATTTTGCTGAGATGTTCCTGCACAGGAACGCTGAATAATGGTGCCTTGTGTGTGAATGAAATCAAGGAATTGAGAGTCTCTATATTCCATGGCATTATTAGTGCAGAAGATTTTAATGGTTTTTGAAAACTGTGTGGAGATCATTTGGGCAAATGTGCGATAGATTTGAGCTAATTCAGAGCGATTGTGCATAAGATAGATCCATGTATATCGAGAAAAATCATCAACAAATATGACAAAATATTTTGATCCACCTACAGTGGCAGTGGGGCTAGGTCCCCAAATATCAGAGTGAATCAAGTCAAAAGAGGCATGAGAAGAGGAGTCACTATTAGTAAAAGATAAGGCCGGTTGTTTGGCCAACTGACACGATACACAATCAACTGAATCATGTTTGACTTGACCCAAGAAACCACTAGAGACTAAAGAGCGAAGTTTTTGAACGGACACATGACCTAAACGTAAATGCCAAAGACTCAAAGGAAAAACAGAAGCAGTATGAGCAACCTGAGACGGAGGGGGTGTCGGGGTGGAAGGTAGGTGGAGTGAAGTGAGCTCGAACATCCGTCCCACTCTACGGCCTGTCCCAAGAACTTGATTCGTCCGAGGATCCTGCACACGACAACCAGAAGAACCAAACCACAAGTCATAACCAAGTTCACATAATTGACCAACAGAAATGAGATTAAGAGTGAGGTTGGGAATAAGATATGTGTCAGAGAGAGACAGTGTAGGAGTGAAAACAGAACCAGTATGGTTGGCAGAAATGTACGAGCCATTAGCAGTTTGAATAAGAGGAGCATGAGTAGTAGGAATAACAGAGGAAAATAACTGAGAATCGGGAGACATATGATTACAACAAGCAGAATCAAAATACCAAGTGTTACCTGAGACAGCAGAGGAAACCTTACCAGAAGTAGACAGAATTTGTTTGACTATGGAAAAGACTAAGGATCTTAACTCACTAACCGAAACATATGAGAGAGAAGGAGCAGAGAATGATTCTGTAGTAGCAGCAACAACAGAGGGATGATCAGGCCTTGGAAGAGTTCTTGAGTGACTTGGCTTGGGAGGCCTAGTTGGGCAGTTGTAGACAATGTGACCAATCTTGTGACAATACCGACATTGACGTAGGGCATTCAAATAGAAGATGTCCCTGTTGATAACAATTTTTGCAGTATTTCGAACCATTCTGGATGAGGAAGAAGAATAGCAGCAATAACAGTCTGAGGAAGTTTGGTGTATCCATTAGAAATGAATAAGAAATATAGAAAACACTACAACAAGATGATTATTTGGTGACGAAATCTAGCGACCAAATTTTTTTTTGTCGCCCAATATCTATCTTAGGCGACAAAATATTTTATTTGTCGCCAAATATAAATCTTAGGCGACGAAATTTATATTTCATCGCTACATTCCAAAACATAGATTACATTGGGCGACGAAAATAACTTTCGTCGCCTAAGGTATGCCTTTTTTAAGATTTAGGCGACGAAAATCAAGTTTCGTCGCCATATGTTATTTGTAATTACAATTCGGCGACGAAACTCAATTTTCGTCGCCTAATATCACTTGAATTTACACTTTTGGCGACGAAATTTGATTTTCGTCGCCTAATGTATGCCTTTTTTTAAGATTTAGGCGACGAAAATCAAGTTTCGTCGCCATATGTTATTTCTAATTACAATTCGGCGACGAAACTCAATTTTCGTCGCCTAATATCACTTGAATTTATACTTTTGGCGACGAAATTTGATTTTCGTCGCCTAATGTATGCCTTTTTTTAAGATTTAGGCGACGAAAATCAAGTTTCGTCGCCATATGTTATTTCTAATTACTATTCGGCGACGAAACTCAATTTTCGTCGCCTAATATCACTTTAATTTACACTTTTGGCGACGAAATTTGATTTTCGTCGCCTAATGTATGCCTTTTTTTAAGATTTAGGCGACGAAAATCAAGTTTCGTCGCCATATGTTATTTCTAATTACTAATTCGGCGACGAAACTCAATTTTCGTCGCCTAATATCACTTTAATTTACACTTTTGGCGACGAAATTTGATTTTCGTCGCCAAATGTAATGGATCACCGGTTTTTCATTAAACATTTAGGAATTGTTGCAGAATTGGTATATATAATCATCATCACAATTCACAAAAAGACACGAAAGTTTTCTAATCTTCGGATTCCAAGAGAACCTTAAATTTATTATATGATAATGACTACGTATAATGGCTCGAATATGGTTACTCTAAACCCCAAATGTCACGTAACATACGACAAAGCAATTGGAATCAAACAAGCCAACTTTAGCGTGTTAGTATCATATATATCCAAGTGTATTTCTCAGACATTGAGCTTCAACCACTAAAGGGAAAAACAAAACCAAAAACCCTTAAGCTTCAAAAACCTTTTTGGTTGATCAAACATTCTAGTCATTATCATGGGGAGTAAGCTATTAAGATTTAAAAAGGATCTGAAACTTTTTGGAACATACGCAAATACCATTAAACATTTAGGCGACAAAAATAATTTTTGTCACCTAATGTATGCCTTTTTTTAAGATTTAGGCGACGAAAATCAAGTTTCGTCGCCATATGTTATTTCTAATTACAATTCGGCGACGAAACTCAATTTTCGTCGCCTAATATCACTTGAATGGACACATTTGGCGACGAAATTTGATTTTCGTCGCCGAATGTAATAAATAACCGGTTTTTTCTTAAACATTTAGGCGACGAAAATCAAGTTTCGTCGCCATATGTTATTTGTAATTACAATTCGGCGACGAAACTCAATTTTCGTCGCCAAATGTATTAAAGGTAGGCAATTGTTAAAGAAACCAATGTCTATCTTGACAAAAATGTAATGTTATATATCCGGTCATGACCGTTAGCTAGTAAATGTATTTAAGTACTTAAAAAGGTAATGTCATACTACGTACTTAAATACTAGTAGATATACTACGTATTTAAATAGGTAATTAATGTCATACTACGTACTTAAATACTAGTAAATATATTACGTACTTAAAAAGGTAATGTCATACTACGTAGTTAAATACTATAGTAAATATATATACTACGTACTTAAATACTAGTAGATATACTTGTACTTAAACACTAGATCGATATACTACGTACTTAAAGGTAATGTCATACTACGTACTACGTACGTACTTAAATACTAGTAGATATACTTGTACTTAAACACTAGATATACTATATATGTACTATGTACTATGTATTTAAATACTAGTAAATATATTATGTACTTAAAAAGGTAATGTCATACTACGTACTACGGACTTAAATACTAATTGATATATTACGTACTGAAATACTAATAGATATACTACGTATTGTCGACCCTTACCCCAATTCCTAATTAAGCTGGTACAGTTGCTCAATATGTTTATAGGTTTTTTCTATTGCAATATTGTTTTTTACTTCTCTATTATTTAAATTAAGATAATTTGGTAATTTGCTATGCTATGAGTTAAAAGGACAAGGTTTGGCTATAAACTGATTTGTAATCAATTTGCTACAACCCATTATTACATAGCAGCTTATAAGACCATCCACATGTATTATTTAAAAAAGTCATATGACTCATTAAATAGGTCATGTGATTAAAGTACATGTAGATCGAATGGTCTCTCTATCTCTCTCTTGCCTCCCTCAAGATGCAGTTCTGATCTAGACGTTGTCACTCCAATTACTGGAATCATCTATAATTGAATTTGTACTAAACGTCACAACAATTTCTCTTTCAATAAATAAAATCAAAGAGTCCATTAAAAAAATCATCTTTCATTGCTCACATTAAAAAAAAAAAAAAAAAAAAAAAAAAAAAAATCTTCATATTTCAAAGTTAGACCACATTATGCTGTAGAAAACAACCCAAAAAAATTCGTAAATTTTGGATATAATTTTACATTACTATGCAAAAACTAATTTGATTTGTTGTTGTGAAAATTCTTATTAGAATTGTGTCAGAAAGTTTTAACCAAAAAAGTGTGATTCCAATTTTTTTTCAAAAAATCAGGTCTATAAATTTAATTGGCTTGGCCATATTTTTTTTAAAACCATTTTGAAAAATAAAATTTTGGTCCTAATACCTTAGAAATAAAAATATTTGAGCAATAGGATTTTTCATAAACTAATTTGGATCAAAATTGGGGCTTTTAGAGCAAAAATAATCAAAAATTGGCTTTAAGTGTAAGTGGGATTGACCAACGTCTTATGTGGGGGCCCAAGACCCACTTAATACAAAACACACGCTGGAAAAGGGGGGAAACATTCCCCCCCCCCCCTGTTCTGGCCAAAATTCAAAGTGAAGGAGGGAAGAATACTTAGTTTTTATCTTCCTCCTTCATTCTTCTCCAAATTACTTGTCTTCTTCAAATTTCTTCCACATTCCTTCTTCTTCTTCACTAAGAACTCATTTTCTTGTGTTTTTCTCTTGAAATTTCAGCCCACCATTGATGGTTTCAACTTCTTCCTCAAAGTCAAATATGGTAAAGAATAAGAGATTCAAGTTGGCATTCAACCCTTGCTTCAAAACATACGAAAACATTGTTCTAATGGTGCTAGAAGTGAGGTATGTATTATTAAACACTCAAACTTAAAATGTTTTAGATTTATTGATGTAATTTTCGGACTTATGGGTATTTTGTTTTTTTGGAGTTGATTATT
The DNA here is from genome assembly GCA_907173295.1 of Fagus sylvatica. NCBI lineage: Eukaryota > Viridiplantae > Streptophyta > Magnoliopsida > Fagales > Fagaceae > Fagus > Fagus sylvatica. The sequence continues at coordinate 21,544,979 of OU015771.1, read as the reverse complement.
ACATGTTTTGGGTCTTTGTATTCCACTTTGTGATGGGTTTGTGTTGTTGTTGTTTGAGAATGCATTTGTAACACATTTAGAGTAGATATTATGTGTCTAAACTCTATAAATGTATGTAGGGAGAATGGGTTTTGTGAAGAAAACTCATGTGTAGGTAATATGCAAAGTTGTCCACCAAGTGTTTGATTAAATGACCATTTGGAAGCAAATTCCAAATGGTGAAGAATTTGGTCATGTACCCTTCATGAAAAATGTTTATTTTTCCATTTAGAATGACTCTAAAACATTTTTAGGCTGATTTTGGTTGAGGTTTGGTGAAATTGGTTTCATGTATATGAAGATTTATTAAGTTACCAAAAGGAAGAACTAAATTTGTTGCTGATTTTTCTACTACTGCGTGAACAGTAAATTTCAATTGAAATTCTGTTTTTATTGAAAATAGATATGACAAAATGGTTTTTTGGGAATTCTTCTATCATGTGTCTAGTATATGTGTATTAAGTTTCATGAGAAAATATCATCGTTTGATATTTATTTGTGAATTTATAAGAGAACTAGTCAAATCTGTCTACAAGACAGTTTTGTGCATTGTGTGTTGTAAAATTTACCATAAATTCCACATGGGGAATTTTGAGACTAATTCTGTGTAGAATGAAAGCTAACACCCTTGAGGTTAGTTTGGAAAAAAATTTACAGTGATTTGATGAATATATGATTTTTAGTAAATTTGTTTTCAAAATTCTAGAAATTGTACAGAAGATTCGATGTTGCTGAGTTGTATGAATTTTAGAAAATTATATGAAGCTCATTTTGATCCGAATTTTTTATGGTATGTTATAGACACATAATTAAAGGTTTCTGTAAATTTTTATCCAATGCGGATGTGTTTTGATAGTGAAAATGAAGTTTATAAGTGTGTTACACTCTTCTGGAATTGGTTGTTTGACATAATCGATTCGTGAAGACCATTTAGAACCAAGTTTTAAATGGTTGTGAATTGGGTCACAAACCCTTCACGAAAAATGTTCATATGCTCATTTAGAGTAATTCTGGAAAGTTTGAGAATGTTTGGTGCATTGTAGATGCAAATCTAGTTTTTTAACCGAAAATTGACTTGCGGAGACCATTGAGAACCAAGTTCTAAACGGCTCTGAATTGGGTCATGGTCCCTTCACGAAACATGTTTGTATGGTCATGTAGAGTAATTCTGGAAAGTTTGAGAATGGTTGGTGCATTGTAGATGCAAATCTAGTTTTTTAACCAAAAATTGATTTGCGGAGACCATTGAGAACCAAGTTCTAAATGGTTGTGAATTGGGTCATAGAACCTTCACGAAAAATGTCCGTATGCTCATTTAGAGTAATTCTGGAAAGTTTTGGTTGGTTCAGAGATGGTTGGTGCATTGTTTTTTAACCGAAAATTGACTTGCGGAACCATTGAGAACCAAGTAAACGTTTTTTAACAAATCGTTTTTTAAAAATTGACTTGCGGAACCATTGAGAACCAAGTTGGTGCATTGGGTGATGTATTTTTTAACCGGGTTTGAGAATGGTTGGTGCATTGTAGTTTGTTTTTTAACCGAAAATTGGAACCATTGAGAACCAAGTTCAATTTGCTAATTTTGATTTGTAAGGAAATTCTTGAAATTGGAAAATCAATAAGATTTGTAATAAATTGTTATCTATTTTATATTGTTGAGATTTGGTGAAATTGGTGTCATATATATGAATATTTATTAAGTTATTAAAAGTGAACCAAATTTGTTGCTGAATTTTCTGCTGCTGCGTGAACAGTAAATTTAAATTGCAATTCTGATTTTATTGAAAATAGATATGCTAAAACGGTTTGTTGTGAATTGTTATATCATGTGTCTAGTATATTTGCATTAAATTTCATAAGAAAATACCATCGTTTGATATTTATTTGTGAATTTACAAGAAAACGGGTCAAATCTGACTACTGGACAGTTTTGTACACCTTGTGTTGTAAAATTTTCCATAAATTTCCAAAGAGGAATTTTGAGACCAATTATGTGTATAATGAAATATAACACCCTTTAGATTAATTTGGAACAAGTTTTATACTCATCGGATGACTATATGATTTTTAGTGAATTTATTTACAAAAGTTTAGAATTTGTCAGACGAATTCGTTATTGATGACTTGTATGAATTTTAGAAACTTATAGGATGCTCATTTAGAACTGAAATTTGTATGTTGTGTTTGAGACACATAATGAAGGGTCTCTGTAAATTAGTATCAAATGTTGATGTGTTTTGATAGTGAAAATGATGTTTAGAAGTGTGTTACACTCTTTTGGAATGAGCTGTTTGATAGAATTGAGTTTACAGACTTGTGAATATTTTAATAAATTACAGAAATGTTAACTCGAGCTGAAAATTCTAGGACACATGCTACTCTTATATAGTGACTTGGTATTTTCATGCCGGTCTAATTCCGAATCCTATTTTTTGGGGGTTTTGTGTGGGAATTTCTATGTGGGTTGCTCAAAATATATACATATGCTTATATCTATGTGAATGATTTGAGGGAATTTTTTGTTTTTGTAACATGGGTTTTGCTTAATTTTTTTAGCTAAGTGATTTGTGTTGGGTTTTGCATGTGGGTTGCTAGGATGATGGATTTTAATTGGAGTTTGTTTATTTAGAGGTTCAATTAGCGTTGTTATGAAGTTTGTTTGGAGTTATTTAATTTTTTCGACTAAATGATGACTAACTAATTTACTTCTTTGCTAATTTCATGGAGCTTGTTTTTGGTCTCCTCTCATGTAAAATTAAAAAAACATACCCTCTTGTTGTGTAATTCTTATCTTGGAATTGATATTTGCTAAATTTGGTTTTGTGGTAGCATGCATGGTGTTATAAGGTGGTTTAGTTGGTATTGGGAGTGTTTATTGCTTTTTGTGTAACATGTACGAATTTATAATACGTTGATAGAACTTACAGTTAAAGAGTTATGCACAAATGTGCATTTCATAGCACTTTAACCTTTAAATATTCAGGGCAAAGGGACAAAAACATAAAAAGACCAAGGAACAGTCCATGGACCGACACTAACACGATCCTTAGGTCCAACGTAACATGTAGGAACTTACAAAACGTTGATAGGGCTAACGGTTAGAGAATTATGCGCAAATGTGCGTTTCAAAATACATAAGTTTAAAAATGAGTGGCCAAATGGCAAAAAACATAAAACAGTCACGGAACGGCCTGTGAACCTATATGACCACGACCCTCTGGTTCAAAGTAACATTTAGGAATTTGTGGAATGAAGGTAGGATTGACGGTTAGAGAGTTATGCACAACTTATAAATGTGCGTTTAATAACACTTTAGTTTATAAATGTCCTACAAAGTGGTGAAAACATAAAAAGACCATGGAAGGCGTGTGACCAACACGAACATGACACTCGGGCCCAAAGTAAAACGTATGAACTTACAATACTTTAATAGGACTCACGGTTAGAGAGGTATGCGCATGCAAATGTGCGTTTCATAACACTTAGAAATGAGTGGGGAAAGGGTAAAAGCACTAAAAGTCATGGTGTCATTAGTTTTACGTATGCTTAAAAATAATTCTCATATTTCTTACAAATTATGTTTTTGCTTGTTTGTCTTAATGTTATTTTATTGATATTTTGTGCAGATTATATGAGCTTGGGGGAATGATGACATATTTTCTCATTTGAAGTCATCTTTTTTGTTTTTGTTAAAAGACATCTTTTTTCATTTGTATTAATCGCACTCTATAGTTAGATGGACCTTCAATTGTAAGTGCTAGGGAACTATTTCCAATCTCTTCCATTCCCCTTTTTTGTGTTTAAGGAATGAGCTGAAGGGTTTGGTTCCTCTGCTTTTGTGGGCTGACAAGCTTTTCATAATTAACAAATTATGGTACTGATTGTATTTATGATAATTTTAAACTTGTATATTATTTACCTATGGAATGTATGGATGATTTGTTTATGGATTTATTGTTGAAAATGAATTGATTTCTTAATAACAGGTGGTACTATATATAATATATATATATATATATATATATATATATATATATATATATATATATATATATATATATATATATATATATATATGGTGTGATTGGCGACGCATATTTTCGTCGCCTAACAGGTTGAAAAAAAAAAACAAAAAACAATTGGCGACGATGTAAAATTCCTCGCGTAAAGATTATTTAGCTACAAAAGTAAGTTTCGTCGCCTATAGATTTTTGGGCGACGAATTATGTTTCGTCGACAAATCAACTTTTGGTGACAAAAACAAATTCGTCGCCTAAAAATATTATTTAGCTACAAAACTAAGTTTCGTCGCCTATAGATTTTTAGGCGACGAATTATCTTTCGTCGCCAAATCAACTTTAGGCGACGAATTATGTTTCGTCGCCAAATCAACTTTTGGCGACAAAAATAAGTTCGTCGCCAAATAATATCTAGGCGACGAAATTAATAGGCGACGAAAATATTCGTCGCTAAATGTTGAAACTATTAGGCGACAAAAATATTTCGTCGCCAGGACTTTTCGGCTACCAACATTAGTTGACGAAACGATTTTTGTCGCCTAATGTACTATTTCGTCGCCTGGTACATCAAGCGACGAAATTGAGACTTTTGTGCGACGAAAAGGTTTTGTTGCTAATGACGTATTTTCTTGTAGTGAAAGATCTGCAAAAGAAAACAAAAAAATAATGGGTAAGCCTTTCTTTTTTTTTTTTTTTTTTTTTTAGGGCTGACGTCAGCAATAGGTAGGGCTGACGTCAGCAGTGAGCACGGGTCACGCGCGGGTCAGGGCGCGGGTCGTGTCACGCGCGGGTCGGGTCACGCACGGGTCGGGGCGCGTGGTTCAGAGGACAAAAAACGCCGGAAGCTTCACCGTGGAGGCGCGTGGGCGTTTTCCGGCTTCTATTTTTCTGGTAGAAATTCGTCTTGACGAGACGAAGCCTTGGATGTCTCTCAAAAGATAAACGGAGCAACCTAGAGGCGGCGGCGGAGATCAGAACCGGCGGGTTTGCCGGAGACAGATTCGGCGCGTGGCGGCGCGTGGAGAGGTTTCTGGTGATGAGATTTTTCAGGTTTGGGAAATCAAGCTCTGACGATCAGAGCGGTAGGCAGAACAGGAGGAACGGAGGTCTCTGGAAGCAATTGCAGGAGAAGAGAGGCACGGCTGTTTTGTGGAGAAAAATTGGCTTCAGAAAACCCTAGACTAGTTTTAAGAATCACAATGCCAAAATATTAATTTGGCTCTGATACCATGTTAAGTTTAGAGAGAGAAAAGCAGACAGACAGAGAGAATAAACTCTATATTGTGTATTCTGAATAATCATGTACAAATAAAAGAATATATATAGGCCTAGTCTAGTGTACGGTATAGTAAATACAACGTAAACCCTAGGAAACCCTAGACTAGTACAATAACAAATGGTATACATATTAACATGGCGAAACAAAGAAAGATACACAATGATTGATTGCAAGTCCAATAATTAATTAATAAAGAAACTGTGGTTTCTTTAGGCAAGCTGAAAATTCATAGAACTGTGGAATGGTAATTAAGAACAATAACGAGGGGAATGAATTTGTTAGGCACCGGATTTCGAGTACAGTGACCAAGAAAGATATAGAATGTTAGATTCCGATTATAATAGCAGCAACACATTTTCTTAGCATGTAGATTTGTTCCTAGTGCCTTGCAACATGTTTCTTTTGGATGCATGTGGTAGCAAATACTAGCAATTGTGTGTTTAAAATGGAAGTTTATGTTAGGACTTAGGTGAAAAAAGAAGCATGGTGATGGGATTCCCAAACATTAAGATATTATGGGATTCCTCTTCATGTTGTGGTTTATCCGTTTATGTTCTACAAGGTCCTGATGGTTTTTCCTTTTCAGTTTTCCCTTCTTTGTAGTGACTGAAGTTCATGGAAGGACATTTGGAGTTTGGACACTTTTAACTTGCACCCTCTGCTTTATTTGTTCATTTAATCTTGAAAATAAGCCACTTTATTTGGCTATACCTTCTTGTCATTCATCTATTCCTTTGGTCATTTCTTGACTGAATACCTGATATATCATACAATGGAAATTGCGAATCTGACTACTATTGGCGTCTTTGCAGTTATGAATGTTATTGATCAAATTTGCCATCATATTTCTTTAACAGCGTTACTCCTTTTTGCTTTGTCTGTGGATTGAAAGAGAAGAAGTGGAGGGCTAAGAATGTGATCAATATTCCCTTACTGGGAACGAACGCATGAGGCCAATGGGCTACACAAAGGGAGTTACCCCTTTTCCATCTCTTAAAGCCGTTGTTCCTATGCAATGATCACTTCATGCACGTAGATTAATCCATTGACTTTATACAACTGTTGGACTAGTAATACATGTGGCCAGGCCTAGACTTGTGAGTTGCAACAAGCATGAGCAAATCTAGGTGAAGCTTGGGCTTTTTTGTTCAGCCCGTGGCGGCCCTGTTTTGTTTAATCTCTGGTCATGAGCTGGACACCAGGACAGGGATTACCCCCTCCAACGCCAGGGCCTCCTTTTCAAAAACAAATTAGGATAAAAAGAAAAGAAAAGCAAAGCCTTAAAACATCAGAACTTCTGGCTGAAATTATATGTGCTTATGACTCTTCCCCTTCACCCCACCAAAAAAGAAAATAATCTGATTTCAAGTTTTCATTGGTGATGAGTTGATTAAACTATTACTGTCTTTCCGACTTTCCCCTAAGTTTGGAGCATTCTACATGTAAGTATAAGCTCAATCTTCAATTAATTAAGACTTCTGTTTTTAATCAGGCACATCAATAATATGGATGCTGTTGCAGTGGAATGCACATCAACGTATCCACGTAAAGCATTCTTGCATGTAGAGTGATCATGTGTTTCTTATTGCTCCTCTTTTTGGCTGATCAAGATGGATTTTTTTACTGGGAGTTCTCATATAGCTGGTTTAGTTTTTTTCATACATAGTTTATCGTTACACTCGAGGTTTTCATGGTCACTGTCGGTTAATCAAGTTATGCAAATTTAGCTTTTCCAAGAACTTCTGGTGTATTAAATGTTCGACTATTGTTTCACTAGGTTAAATTTAGATTTGGCCCTGAACTTTTCCTTTCCAGCCCCTCTATATTTGTTGTTATTTAGAAGCCTTTTCAAGTTCATTGTGAAGTTAGGTGCTATCTGGTGGTTTACATAGGATATGATAACAAAAATTGCTATTCTTTAGCACCACAATATTTCTCACAACTTTGTATACAACCCGTTCCAATGAGTACTAGTGAGTTATTTTTAAAGTTGATGTAGAGAGAGAGAGAGAGAGAAGGCCTTGGTATTTGAATATTCTTTTGGGGGTTTGTCTTGAGAATACAAATCTTCAATTCCATATTTTGTATTTCACTTTATACTCCATCAATCACAACTTGTCACATGATCTTTTTTCTTTCTTTATAAAATAACTAAATATTAATATAGAAACAACTCAGACATGCGTCATATTACAATAGTAGAGTAAAAATTGGAACACAAAACTGGGATATAAAGGGTATATTACAATAATGGAGTAAAAATTGGAACACAAAAATGGGATATAAAGGGTATTTATTTCTGTCTTGGAAGGTTTAGCAAGAGAGTATTAAATGAAAAAAAAAAAAAGCTATAAATGAGGTTAGTGATGTGGAAGTTAATAAATGATTTTTTTTTTTTAACAATTAGATCTCTTAAAAATTAATGATCTAAAAAATGTATAACTCATTTAAAGTTAGACCAGGTAACGTACTCATATATATGGGTAAATGTCAGTTTTTAAATCACGGGTCGACAAACTTCTGTGAGAGAAGAGAGTACATATTTAATATACTCCCGAAATATTATATAATTTTTCATATAATATATATATTTTTAAAGTGTAGAATTGTCGTGGTGTAATTAATAATATTCTCATGACTGCTAGAGAGACAGTTTGATCGTGATGCATTGATTTTTATGTGAGAATCATGAGGCCTGAAGAACGAAAGGAATGCAACAATGTAAATTATGTAATCGATTTTTGATTTGCAATACTGGTGGGTTTCGGTCACAGATGGTGATTTGTTGTACTATGGGTCAGCGTCTGGCTGCCCAACAACCCAACAATATCATAAAAAAAAATTCTATCCTCAACTAAAAAACAAATATTTGAACAAAAATTTCAGTATCCCAATGTTTCTCACTACTTTTTGTGCAATCCGTTGTTGTGTTGTGTGTTGATAGACGAGAAATGCAAGTGAGTCTGAAGGTGGATCTCGATAAAAGGAGTGATAAACACTTCAAAGAATGAAAGATGCTACTACCATAAAGTTGTACATAAAATTATGATTGTAAACCAATTAATATATAAATATTATACAGTGACACACATGATACACCAGCTGGGCCTCAATACTTTGCATGGACCAAACCAACAAAAAGACATTAGAAAAAATAAAAATCCACCTCTTTAATGTTTTTAATAAAGACATTCAAAGTTCAAATCCCCACGTCCCAAAAATTGAATTATATATATATATATATATAATATAAAATGATACTAAGAATACTGCAAATTTTAGTATATAAACCTTGCAAACTGATATATTACCAATCATATAAAATAAATCAAATATTTATTAATTAGTAAAAATTATGCTATCAAATTCAAACACTCCCAACAACCAACCGCTGAAAAACCATGTTTATCTCAAAGATGAAAGATCCAGTGAGGACCTTCAAGTGCATGAGAGAAAATGGTTGGTTTTACACGGGTACATGAGAGTCTGTTAGGTTCCCCTAATTAGTCTAGTTAATTAGATATGCATTTAATTGAATTCTCATTTGTAATTGGATACAAGCTATCAAAACTTGTACCAAGATAGTTAGAAGGGTGCATTGGGCAATTATACTTAGTTTGATAAAGTTGGGCTTTGGCCAATTGTACCTAGGTTGCTAGAGCTTAAGAGGTGTTGTACATTCTAGATCCAAACCGGCCAATGAGAGCCATGATTTAGTTTGGCCAATAGGAACCTTGCATGCCTTTTGGCCATGCAAGTCAAGGCTATAAGTTCATTTCCCTCTCATTCTCTCATTTTATCCAATGAATCAAATTTCTAAAGCTTAATTTTATCTTTATTTTCTCTCTATCTTAGATAGTGTAATTGTAGAATAATTGTTAGCTTAGTGATAGAATCGACCTAGTTCTCCTTAAGAACTACCATAATTGAGTGATTGTGAGCAATATTGGATCAAATTCATACGATTCACCAATTGAAAAGTTAGGAACAATTCGGGTTCTTAATAGAGTCATGCACCCATATGCATAAGTCAAAACTTAATTATAGAATTTGCAGGATGATTACAATGTGTTATGAGGTATCCTATTTATACATAGGACTACTAACACAACTCTCCTATCTATCCTATGTGGGATTCCTTAACACTTCTGTCATACAAAAGCAATTGTGGAGACATGTAAATATGCATTGTTTCCCCTTAAATATCTTCCCTCCTTCAATCGGCTGGCCAAAGCAAGAAGATAGAGAGAGAGGCGAGAGCTGAAGTGGGAGAAGAGAGAAATTGAGTTTAATTTTAGGGTTGGGTTGATTTTTTAATTGGGTGGGGTTTATTTCAATTTGGGTTGGGTTGATTTTAAATAGGTATGTCATGTCATATCCTAGTTGTAAATGAAAAATAAATGACACCTCAATTAAAATTTGGCCACGTCGTTAATTTGTTAACCACGTATACATTAAGTTAATGGAGACTAATAGAATAACCAATGGTGATCGATTTTGAAACGTTAGGGACCATTTATACACATTTTAAACACTAGCCTCTTCACACGCGCTATGCACGTGTTCAGAGGCTTTTCCTATTTATCACTTTTAATTTTTAATTTATTTATTCAATTTTTATCTGAAGAATATAATGAGTATGTGTGTTTCTTCGTGTAACTTTTTAATTTCTCAATTTACTTTTATGTATTTAGTTGTTCAAATACGATTGCGTCATGTGTGTTCATTCAATCAAAATTGAAAACACATTTTCTTTAAAAATATATATATATATATAACGATGATCTCTTCATTGTTGTTACGTTGCAACATTAGTTGGTCATATTCTTATTGGTCATAATCTATTTCTTTTTATTATTCAATGAAAAAATTTAGAAGTCTCATACCATATTTCTTGATAAAGAACAAAAAAAATAGCGCCGAGTATGAAAGGAAATAGTGAATAACAAACTCTCATTACAACAAGATGATTATTTGGTGACGAAATCTAGCGACCAAATTTTTTTTTGTCGCCCAATATCTATCTTAGGCGACAAAATTTATATTTCATCGCTACATTCCAAAACATAGATTACATTGGGCGACGAATAACTTTTTTTGTCGCCTAATGTGTGCCTTTTTTAAGATTTAGGTGACGAAAATCAAATTTCGTCGCCCAATGTTATTTGTAATTTTAATTCGGCGACGAAACTCAATTTTCGTCGCCTAATATCACTTGAATTTACACTTTTGGCGACAAAATTTGATAAATAGATCTAAAGCCAAAATAAGATCATTTATACAATTTTTTTCTTTTTTGCTAAATAGATCATTTTTTAGTTGATTAAATAATAAGAAATAAAGCTTATTTGAGTGGTGTGGTGATAAAAAATAAATAAATCTTATCTAAATCCACCAAAATTCTAAGCTTCTCACACTCACTATATGAGTATCTGTCAATACATGTCAAATCATATTTTCTTACATTTGTTGGGGGTAATAAAAATTGACCAGTTTTGGTGGTAGACTACAGGGAGAAACTTCCAAATAATGATAGTCAATATTTTTTTAAATGTTAATAACATGGTAAAATCCAATATACTCATTTTTTTAAGTCTAATCATATAGCTACATAAGCATCAGCATTTTCACATCACTAATAGCTATATGATTCTTAATATGAGTAAATCTAAGAGAGTTTACATGGTATATATAATAGCATTTAAAATTTAAAACATGATACTAATTTTTTAATTTGAATATATATTTTTAGATTCTTAATTGGAATAGAATTCTTTAAAAGAAAAAAGAAACCTTATGTAGGTATGTGTTTGTTTTCTCCATGAGAATCTATGTATAGTCCTAATTGGAATAAAGTTCTTTCATCTATAATTAGTTAGAGGTGATGAAAATTTAAATTCAAATAATGAGATTACGCAAAAGAAAAAGTAACCTTGCATGTTTTTATGTGTTAATGGAAGTTTAAAAAATTTCAAAAGCCTTTTTTGAGGTAATTTTTAAATCATCATCTTTTGGGTTAATGTATGTGTACAATAATATTTAGATAATCACACTTATTTATTTCTTATACAAAAAGATAAATTTCTATTTATTTTATTTTTTTAGGCCAAGAAATTGTCTATTTAATAACCACACCACACTCATAATGAATTACTTATTCACATAGATGATCACACACTTGAACCTTTCAGGGTGAGGAGGAAAAACTTTTTGTTGCTCTCTATTGTTACCAAAGTTTTAAAGTAGTTCATTTCCAAAACTTTCACATGAATCAAAAAGTCTTATTTTTCAGGTGGTTGAGAATCGAAAATAGTAAACAAATTACGGAATTTGAACATCATTTATAATTGTCTTATGAGGTCTAACCTTATTTGGAAATTATTTATTTAGAGAATATATATTTTTTCAATATTATGTATTGCTCAATGCATGTATGTAGGTAATTATATCCAACCAAATTGCATTTGCACTAAACACATCAAGTGGAGAAAATACGCACCATATTATCTAATATTTCTTCCCTCTATAACTTAAATCTTGACCATCCATCCTACTCCACCAGTATACAAAACAATTAATTTTCACAACCTTTATACAAAAGACGGCTTTTTCTCAACCAAAAAAAAAAATTTAAATAAAATATTCCACAAATTTGTTGGTTCCCAACTCTATCCTTAAAGAATTGTTTATACACCTGTAAAGTTCGAGTAAAATAAAGGTTGGACATGTAGATCATAGGTCAATTTCAAATTCATATTTTATTTACTTATTATAATTTTACAACATCGATTAAGACATTACAATTGCCAAAATGAAATAAAACATATATAGGGGAAAAAATATAAAATAAAAAATCTTTTTAAAAACTAATAATTTTTAAATCTGAAAGATAGCGTACATGATTCTTCAATTTGATTTCACTGCCATTATAAATTAGAATTTCAATTTGAAAATTATATTTTAATATTGATTCTAATTGCATCAAATAGAAACAAAAACAATCTGAGGTGACCAAAGTCAAGAAAAGGCAAATCTAAGAAAAAAATGATTATTATTACGGGAAATGATCCTCTCCCATTGCATCCTCCAATTTCCTCCAATTTTTAGCTAGAATTATAACATGTGGCACTAATTTGATTTTGTGTGATTTCTATGAATGTTTTGAGACCGCTAGATTTTTTTAAGTGCCACATGTCATAATTTTAACTAAAAATTGGAGGGAATGGAAGAATCGCAATGGGAAGGGATCCTCTCCCTATTATTATAAACGTGATATTATATAACTTAGTTAACTTGAATGAGCAAATAAAATTAAAGCTTATCTAATTGACATTGTGAAAAAGAAAAGAAAAAAAAAATTATTTGAAGAGATCTACCGTCACAGGTATAAGAAAAGACACATTTTGTTTAGTGTGAGATGTAATTGCTGAGTTAGCTTTCAATTGCTTAGTTATAGATATAAGGTAAAACACATTTTGTGAGAGATGTGTTACTGTTTGGTTACAGGTATAAGGTAAAACACATTTTGTTTAGTGTGAGATGTAATTGCTGAGTTGGCTTTCAATTACTTAGTTAGTATTTTAATTGATATGTATTAATTTTATTGGGCTACATCTTACACATTGTTGGGAATGTATATTCAAAGATTGCAGCTAATATACTCCCGTGAGAAAGATAGGTAACCTCCACAATTAATTTCCTAATCCAACTGTGACTACCCATTTTAACTATTTATTATCCGATTAGATATTTTGCAATTCAAATGTTCAATCATCAATGAGTGAGAAAGATAGGTAACATCCACAATTAATTTCCTAATCCAACTACAACTACCCATTTTAATTATTTATTATCCGGTTAGATATTTTATAGTTCAAATGTTCAATCATCAATGAGTGAGAAAGATAGGTAACCTCCACAATTAATTTCCTAATCCAACTGCAACTACCCATTTTAATTGTTTATTATTGGGTAAGATATTTTTCAATTCAATCATCAATGAGTGAGAGAGAGAGAGGTAACCTCCACAATTAATTTTCTTAGTTATCCACCGTCCAACCCCCTTCACAACCACTTATTTATGTTACTTTTTCTTCAATTTGTTTTTGACATGAAATTTATAGCCATATAAGAAAACTTGCCTGTAAAAATGTTAACCAACTTTTAGATCTCTTACTTGTCCTCTTTTCCATAAAGAGGAATGGCCGAGTCTCCGGTGTGGTGGAAAAGATTGAAGACTTGCTCGTAAAAGAAGCAAAAAAAAAAAAAGGGTAAACTGTGAGGCATATTAGTAAAATCGTAAATAAAGACCTAAAATTAAAAACAAAATGAATATACATGTTTCATGCATTAACCTTGTAGTTCTTCACACATAGTAAATCCTTATGTATGTTCATTGCAAACCATATCTATGTTTTCAACAATCCTGCATATACAAAAAAAAAAAAAAAAAAAAACCCATTAAAATTCAAAAATAAAATAAAAATGAAAAAACGATGTTTATAGACATTATATTGAAAAAAACACACATAGTAAATCCCTATGTATGTCCATTGCAAACCATATCTATGTTTTCAACAATTTGCATATACAACAAAAACAACCCCATTAATATTCAAAAATAAAAATGAAAAAACGACGTTTATAGACATTATATTGAAAAAGACAGTGAAAGTTTAACTGTAAGATTTGAGAGTTGAGAGTTTAATCTTTTATGAAGAGAGTTGAGAGTTGAGATACACTTTTTTGAAGAAAAAAATTATAACGGAATCTTGATTCTAAACAATCTTTGAATAAGAACTTTAATAGGACTTAAATGCATAATTTAAATTTTGAATTTTGTTACTGGAAAGTTTTTTTTTTTTTTTAGAGAGAGAGAGAGAATGGAAGATGGGAAAAGATTTGTGTAGTGGTAGAATATTTGTGAAGTGAAAGTTGGGAAAGAATTTGAAAGATTAGTTTTTTTTTTTTTCCTCGCAAGCACGTTCTCTCTTTAAAATTATATCCTTTTTTTTCTTAGTCACGTACGGCCATATCCTTAAAATTAGGATGAATTTTTTTTTTAAACATTAACTTTTAAAAATTACTCATTTCTTTTCCTAAGCCATTAAATATACATTTTAGCCTCAAGGTTTTAATAATTATTAATTGGCTAATTAATCCAAGGACATTCATGTAGTTTTGATGATAACCATGTTTTAAGTTGTTCATAATGATATTTTCAATGAACTAATGATTTATGTTTTAAAGCTTAATTTTGACTATTGATTTAATTGGACCAAGATGGCCAATTCAAATATCAAGCAAATGCAAAGTTGAAAGTTGCAAATTCATTGAAGATCAAAGTCATCAAGACTCAAGACAAAGAAATCAAGCTCATCCGAGACATATGAGAAGTAAGAGTTAGGTTTTGTAAAGTTTATTAAGATTTGATCTTTAAGGCTCAATTTTAAAACCAACTTAAATTGATTTTCAAAATATTGACAAAGTCAATATTAATGGCTAGATATTTTTGATATTTAAACATAGCCATGTGAAGAAATCTCTACGATTGAAAAAATTTTTGAAACAGAAAATTGTTTTCAAAACATTGACAAAGTCAATATTAATGGCTAGATATTTTTGATATTTAAAGATAGCCATGTGAAGAACACAAAGAAATCTCTACGGTTGAAAAATTTTTGAAACAGAAAATTGTTTTCAAAACATTGACAAAGTCAATATTAATGGCTAGATATTTTTGATATTTAAACATAGCCATGTGATGAAATCAATTACGAATGAAAATTTTTTTTCTTAAGGTAGCCGACATATAAGAATTGTAAGAGCTTATTAAAGGTGATTGACAAGCTAGGTGGCTTGAATTAATTGCATGAATAACATGGGATAATAACCCATGAATTTCCAAAAGTCATACAAATTAGCTACTAGCAGATTTGGATATCTTTGGCTGAAAATTGTGCTGACAAAAAGCAGAAAAGTTTTTCAAAAGATTTCAAAGTCAATAAAAACAATTTGATTGATTGAATTAAGTATGTGTCCGTTGGAGAATCAAAGCTCTGCCAAAGACTTGCAGCAAAGTTTGGTGCAGAAAAGTAATGAATATAAGCTGGCATACATTGGCACCGTTTATTTTAAAAAAAAGTCATGCAAATTTTTCAAAAGATTTCAAAGTCAATAAAAACAATTTGATTGATTGAATTAAGTATGTGTCCGTTGGAGAATCAAAGCTCTGCCAAAGACTTGCAGCAAAGTTTGGTGCAGAAAAGTAATGAATATAAGCTGGCATACATTGGCACCGTTTATTGAACAATATATAAAGAATAGAAGAGAGAAACAAATACAAGAACAGAGCATACAAGAGAAATCAGAGAAAGAAAAGAAAATATCTTTTACATCAATCCATCCTTCTCAAGCTTATATTTTCATATCATTCAAAATCTTTGATTGAAAATCAAATTCCTCTAAATACTCTTTGAGCCATATTGATCAAATCTTTGATAAATTATTAGAGTGAGCATATTGTGTACAACTACTCTTTGAGAGAGCCATATTTTGTACAACAATCTTTGTTGAAATTATTGAGTGTTTTTGTTAGGGTTTTGGTATAAATCCTAAGTAGTGAAAAGGATTTTTCACTGGGTGGTTACTCTTCACCTTGTAAGGAAGATTTGTGGGTTTTGGTATAAATCCTAAGGAGTGAAAAGGATTTTTCACTTGGTGGTTACTCTTCACCGTTTAAGGAAGATTTGTAACGGTTTGATCTTCACCCGGAAGAAGGTTGTCAAATAGTGGATTTGGGAATCCTCAAGAAGTGTTCTTGAGGCGGGGACGTAGGCGGGGAAGCCGAACCTCGATAACAATCATTGTGTTTGATTTTCTCTATCTCTATCTCTTACTTATTCAATTGCTTATATATGTTTGTGTTTGATTTCTATCATATCTATATTGCAATTGAATTGTGTTCTTAAATTTGTTTAATCAATTTTTGCTAATTGAAAATAATTTTCTAATTCCGCATTTATATAGAAAAAGTTTGCCTCAACCTAAATCACCCCCCCTCTTAGGTTGATATTTGGGTAACACATTTTTTTAAAAACCGTTAACTGTTTTGAACAAAAAACCAAATTTTATCAAATGTTTGATTGGTTATCATATAACTTCAAGATAAGGTTGTGTTGCTTTTTTTAATTTTTTTAATAGGGTTTTTAGAAAATGGGAGATGTGAGGGAAAAAAAGGGAGAGTCATAAAAAGAAAAAAGAAAAATAAAAAGAAAAAAAAAAAAACGTGGAGTGGAATATTTGAAAAAAAAAAAAAATGAAATAGTGGAATTTTAAATGTAATTTTTCTTATTTGTTACGTTGAATGGTGAATTTTTTTGGATTGATATTTACTCTAATGAATTTTCTTATCTGTCCTAAATTTTTTTTAATAATAGTTTGAAATATTTTATAGTTATCTTTTTAGGTAAATGGAATGGGATAAAGATTAGGGTTTTTTTTTTTTTATTAACTATATTTGTATGGGATAAGAGTTTGAATTCAAATAAAAAACTAAAAGAAAAATACATTTAAATAGTGGCGTGAGTTGTTCAATTCAAATGAGAAAGAAAAAAAAAGTTGAATATGGATATTATGAGAGAGAGAGAGAGAGAAAATAAAAATAAAAAAAAAAAGAGACAACAATTTAAATTCTCCTCTGTTATTAAAAAAAAAAAAAAAAAAAAGTAAGTTAGCCTATTTAATCTCATTTACGTATAGATTTAAAATATAATTTTTTTTTTTTTTAATTCAGAAAGCAGTTATAAGGATAAGGGACAATGAGAGAGAAAAAAGGGACAATCAAACCACCATTTAAAAAAAAAAAAAAAAAACTGAAACGTGAACGTGGAGTTGTTTCAAACTCTATTGATCCTAAAATATAGTAAATTACTTTTTTAACCTTTATTTTTTATTTTAAAAGCAAATCAATAAATTTTAAATATTAGGTATTTTAGTATGTACACTAAAGTGAAATTTTTTTTATATAGAGATGTGACTATCATATCATTTTTTTTTAAAGCACTTTATTATTTAAAATCAAAAATTAAATTGGGAAAGTTAAAAGATGTAAGGAGTACTTTTGACAGTACATTAAAATGAATACGAGGATATCAATCCCCTTAATAGAGTTACATTAGAAACCAAACCTGTAATTTAAGTATACGTCAGGGACAATACTATATTTAATCCTATAAAATAAAACAATACAGAAAAAATCACACGTGAATTTTTATAATTGCGTGAACCCAGCTATTGGGATTCGTGAGAATGGATGGACATACAAGACGATGCACATGTTCCATTATTGTTTATTTCTGTATCTTTTGGTTGCCTTGCCAATGCCAACTCTCTTTACACAGTTTCTCTCACGAAGGTAGAGCAAAGAGTGAGTGTCTGGTGTTGTGAGTCTTGTGACTGATCAATGGATCAACTAAAACCAACGCCACAAAACTCCTCTCCTCTCACTCCATTAACTTTCTTGGATAGAGCAGCTACTATGTCTGGTGATTGTCCTTCTGTTGTCTACAACAACACCACCTACACGTGGTCTCAGACCCACCGTCGATGCCTCCAAGTAGCCTCATCAATTGTATCTCTCGGCATCAAGAAGGGCCACGTGGTATCCGTTGTTGCCCCCAACGTCCCAGCCATGTACGAGCTCCACTTTGCGGTACCCATGTCCGGTGCCATTTTCAATACCATCAACACTCGTCTCAACGCGCGTACAGTTTCTATCCTCCTCCTTCACAGCGAATCAAAGCTCATCTTTGTCGACTGTCTCTCACGTGCTCTTATCATCGAAGCCATCTCTTTCTTCCCACCACACGTCCAACCCCCACTTCTCATTCTCATCACTGATGAGGAGGACTCAACGACACAATCATCTTCATCCACCAATGGTTTTCATGGCACTTATGAAGGTCTTGTAGAGAAAGGTGATCCTGAATTTCAGTGGGTCCGACCAGAGAACGAGTGGGATCCAATGATCTTAAACTACACATCAGGTACAACCTCCGCTCCTAAAGGAGTTGTGCACAGCCACCGTGGAATATTCATCGTAGTACTTGATGGACTCATAGACTGGTCGGTACCGAAACAGGCTGTTTACTTGTGGACCCTACCCATGTTTCATGTCAACGGTTGGGGCTTCTCTTGGGGCATGGCAGCAGTGGGTGGGACCAACATTTGCCTCCGTAAATTTGAAGCGCCCACGATCTACTGTCTGATTGAAAAACACGGTGTGACTCACATGTGTGGTGCACCTGTGGTGCTCAACATGCTATCAAATTCAAACAACCAAACGCTCAAAAACCCGGTTCATGTTCTCACAGCCGGGGCTCCACCACCAGCGAGTGTACTTCTTAAAACTGAGTCATTGGGTTTTGTAGTGAGTCATGGGTACGGGTTGACCGAAACTGGTGGGATCGTTGTGTCATGCGCATGGAAGCCAGAGTGGAACAAGTTTCCTGCTACAGAGAAAGCGAAGCTAAAAGCAAGACAAGGAGTGAGGACTATTGGGATGACTCAAGTGGACGTAGTGGATGCAGAGTCAGGAGCGAGTGTGAAACGAGATGGGTTATCGATGGGTGAAATCGTATTGAGAGGTGGGTGTTTGATGTTGGGTTATTTCAAAGACCCAGTGGGGACCTCCAAATGCATGAGAGAAAATGGTTGGTTTTACACAGGGGACATGGGAGTGATGCATCCAGATGGTTATTTGGAGATTAAAGATCGCTCAAAAGATGTTATTATAAGTGGTGGAGAGAACTTGAGCAGTGTAGAGGTTGAGTCTGTGCTCTATACACATCCAATGGTTAACGAGGCGGCCGTGGTGGCTCGGCCAGATGAGTTCTGGGGCGAGACGCCATGTGCATTTGTGAGCTTGAAGGTGGATGATATGTCGAGTCGGAAGCAGCCAAGTGAGAAGGAGATTATAGAATTTTGTAGAGCTAAGTTACCGCATTACATGGTGCCCAAGACAGTGGTGTTCAAGGATGAGCTGCCCAAGACATCCACTGGAAAGATTCAGAAGTTTGAGCTCAGAGTGATTGCCAAGGCCATGGGCTCCCCAAGACCGAGTCGTATGTAGTCTGAAACTTTAATCTAATGTCAATGTATTATTGCTTGAGTCGACTCGCACAAGTTACTGATCATATTCTCGGTCAGAAGTCATAATCATAATAATATAAAATGTTGTCGTGTGTTGTTGTTGCGGTTCATAATTAATCCAGTCGTACGTGTTTCACGTTGGAAGGGAATAACAATTATGCTGCAAGATTCATGGTAACAATTATGCTGATATTCTTCGCACTCAAAAAAGATACTAGTAGCAACAAGCCAACACTTGGTAGTTAACCCAACTCAATTTAAATTTTCAATGTATGTCAACTACTTGCAATTTACTAATGATCACTATCCTTAACAATAACATTGCTCTTTCAAGTTGCAAGAATTGCCAATCTGCCATGACTATTGTTGGGGAATTTCTTGTGATCAGAAAATAAATGAGACTTTAAGGCTAATATCACTTTTTTTAAGGTGATAATTGACCCCATTCTAAAAGAATTTTACTACAGGGTTATGGCAATTCACTTCTAAAATACAACGAAGTCACCAATTACAGAAAGCAAATTTCTCTAATTTCCTTAAAGAGTTTTTTACAAAATTGTGTATTTGACAAAAAATCAGACACTTTAATTCATAGGTAATTTAATTGACACTATTCTAGAATAGTATAACCTTTAAGAAAAATAACTTCTATGAGTTAGTTATTTTATATCAAAATCACACGTGCATGTGTCACGTGTCCAAGTGCCAAATGTGTCACTAATGTCTTTAAACATAAACTCACTTTATGTATAAAAAATATACAACAATTATCCTTAGTTGAAAAGTGTTGGTGGACTTGGCCGTTGGTAGATTTAAATTGGTCATTAACTTCAAAACTAAGTCGTGGAGTTCTAACAAACAAATATGAGATGTGGGTTAAAGTTAAACTTCTAAATGCTAAATATATTTTTTCAATAAAGTTAGAGACACAATATTTTTACAATAATTTCATAACAATGATGAAGTGTCAAGATGTAAATGATAAATAATAAAGTACATTAAGTGGTAGATCCAAATAAGAACTAATAAAAGTCTGTCAATTCAATATTGTTATAAAAATATTGTGTCTGTAGCATTACTCATATTTTTGTTTTCAAAAAACAATGCTAAATACATTTTAAAAGTATATCCTCATTTACATAGTTATAACAAGGCAATAAACTATGACTTAATTAAATAATTTAGCAATTTGGTTCAATAAATGCAAAGAGAAGTTGTTTTCTTTAAATCGAATTGTGCTAATTATAAAGCACTATAACCAGAATTATATTTTGCTTTTTATTTTTGTTTTAATGTAATTAAAGCTAAAAAAATATAATATAACCTTTATTTTATATTAAAAATTTTGACTTTAATGTTTTTTTTTTAATATTTATTAATAATTGGGCAGTCAAAATCAGAACAAATCTAAACAACCCAAACTTTAGAACCGACCTGAATTCCTACTAAATAAAGTTCTTTTAATCTGAAATTTTACCATATTATTATCCCACTCATAAAATTTCTTTAATAATGATTTTTAAACTTAATCCAAAGAGAAATAAATAAATAAATCATCCCCTCCCCCTCCTAAGGGCCTCTCTGGTTCTGGTAAAACCTCGAGTATGAGTTCCTCTGAAAGGTGGATCTCAAGACCGAGGCCGCCGAGAAGGATGACGCCACCACTACCAATATTACTAAGAAGAAGGTATACTTATTTGTTTTTGTTTATTTAGGCATTTGTTCTGCTTCAATTTCTATTAAAATTTATTTTTATTATCTTTGATTCATTTGCGTTTATTGTTTGGTATAAATTGTCAGATGGGTGTTGTTATTACATTACATTGGTTGCGGACTGTGTTTCGCTTTTAGCAGAGGGGTACTTTATTCAACCCTGTTTGAGTTATTAAAATCAAACTTTCTTTTACTCTTTGATTCGATATAGGGACCCAGTTTTGTCCATTGAAGATAGAGAGTAATGGTCACTGCAACTGGGAGCCAGTCGAAACGCAATAATTCAGCATAATTGTCCTTGAAATTTCTTATCTTCGCAAACAACACAACACCTATCATTATGATTGTCCTTGAAATTTTAAAAAACAGACAAAATCCCCTATCAAATTTTGGTTGTCCTTGAAATTTCGAAAAACAAACAAAAACGTCCAATCAAATTTCGACATCTCTCTATTCATAGTGCAGATGTACACTCTCATAATTTACAAACCCTAGAGAAAAAAATATATATATTTAAGTTATTAAAGATTGATATCAATTATCTTTATGTGTTGTCTAATCCCATTTCTGTAGAAAACCTCCGGTATTCAAATTTGAAGCAAGAAATAAACTAAAAAATAGAAGACCTCTATTCATTGTTAGTGACTTAGCAGGAGAGAGAGAGAGAGAGAGAAATTCAAGATTTTTTTAAGTTAAATGATATTTCTACACTACTTTTTTATATTTTTATATTAATATATTAAAAAGTAATGTACAAAATCATTCATCTTTTGATATTTGATACGGAAATAACAGTCTTTTTTTAAATCTTAATCTTATAATTTTGAATATTTTTTAATGAGTCATGTCATGTATAGTATGCATATAATCCATAAAAATTTGAGAGCCTTTCTCATTTTAGGGTTTCCAGTTAAAGCTTAATTGACTTAATATTTGGACCAGTCTTACAAACCATATAAAATTGCACAATTTTACACAAACCTAGGCTCACAAGTTTTCACAATAAGAGTAATTTTATGTTGTCTTATACGGACTGTTACTCAAAACGTTGTGAGCCTAGGTTTGTGTAAAATTGCATTTTCAAGACGTTTGTGAATGACATTGCAATCCTGTCAACGTCAGTCAGTAGAGTGGACCAAAAGAGTTTTTACCCATATGTTTCATTTGGGGCCGTTCTCTGTTGGCTTGGTTGCACTTTAGATCCATAAAAAAAAATAATAATAAATAAATAAATTTGCATTTTAGATCACTACTTTACTGACTTGAAATTTTTTTTTTTTTTTTAAATCTTGATTGAAGTTCTTTACAAATCCACCAGATTTGCATGTCAACTTGGCCACTTATTTATTTAGTTTTTTTTATTTGGCTGGGTTTGAAATTTATGTACCTCTTAATGTGATTATGGGCAGCAATTGGATTCGACTGGTTATATGATAGAACTAAAATGCTTATTTGGCAGGCCAGGCTATTGGGTTTGGGCTAGGATGGTTGTGGTTTATCCTTAATGGGTTCGTCAAGGATGAAGTAGAAAAACAACACTCGATTGATTTTTGGAGGTAGTCGAATATCCATAATGGGTCACCAACATTGTCCTAATTCCAAAGAAAGATGAGAAGGTACGAATGTATGTGGACCAAGAGCGGATCCAGGAATTCAATTTAGAGTGGGCAACTTTTAATCCTAAAGTTTCATAGACATAATACAAAAAATACTTAAAGCCGATATACATTATTTATATAACAAAAAAGTAACAAACAAGAAATTCATTATAGCCTTTTACAATTGATTTCGACGTGTGTTTCATATTTTGAAACCGTTACATTATAACTTTATTATTAATACTACGAGAAATGTCTTTCCCTATGTATACAATCAAGTTGTCATCCATCCATTGATCACTCATTTGATTATGTAATCGATTATTCACAATCTTCATAGTTGAAAATGATCTTTAATTTCCAAAATGGTAGTCACAACTGGTAAGTTTGATAGTAAATTTTATATATATATATACCTAGAAAAAAAAAATTAACAAAAAAATTAGGGTTATTCTACAATACTCACTCTTTTAATTTTGTGAGTTTGGTATCCCACTCAATTGTTATCATCAAATATGATGTAGTTGCCATCATATGTGATGGTAGTGCTATCCAATGTGATGTTGGTACTCTCTAATTTTATATATATTAAATTTAAATAAATAAGGCTCCGTTTGTTTCGATGTAAAATATTCTCCACTGTAAAATATTTGCAAATGCAAATAATTTACAGGAAAATATTTGTTTTCCCAAATATTTTACGGTGTTTGGTACAATGTAAAAAACCCAAAAACAAAACCACCACAAATCCAACAATATTCTCCGGCCACCACAAAAAGCTCAACCATCTCCACCACCAGCCATCACCAACCACCACCAACCCAACAAAAACCAACCACCGGCCACCACCAGCCACCACCAACCACCACAAACCAGCAAAATCTCATCACAAATTCAACAAAAAAAACAACCAAACCCACCACCAGCCACCACAAACCCATAAAAATACCATAAACCCACAAATCATCACAACCTATAATCACAACCAAACCCATTCAACGGCAAGGAGTGCGGCGGCGAGATCAACGATGGCTGCGGTGTCCAGATGCCGATGGCTCCGTCGTCCAGATGCCGATGGCTCCGTCGTCCAAATAGGCTATGGCTGCGGCGTCCAGATCGGCTATGGCTGCGGCGTCCAGATCGGCGATGGCTGCGTCAATCGGCGTCCAAATCAGGTGCGAGAGAGACGAGATGAGGGGCGGATTGTGCGAGAGATTTTTGAGGGGTGAGGTTGTGCGAGAGAGACGAGAGGGGTGGGGGGGGCTTCTGTACGAGAGATTTCCGAGGGGAGGAGTGAAAGAGACGAGGAGGAGGGGGGAGTTTCAGTGACAAGCTTGAGGGGAAGACACGGGCTCAGTTTAGGAAAATGGTTTACGGAATTTTTTTCCGTAAACCGTTTTCCAAAAGTTTAAACTAGATTTTCCGGTCAAACTGAAAAAATTTTCAGTTGACTATATTTTACAAGCAAACAAACATCCGAAAATCCTGAAAATATTTTCCGTAAAATATTTTACAGTGAAACAAACGGAGCCTAAATAAAAATTTAAGGTATAAAGTAATGTGATCATAGGTATCAACATATGTAGGGTAATTACCATCATGTGTGACACTAATACCATCAATGTAACATTTTATCTATTAAAAGTATTACACGCACTAAAAAAAGTGGGGGTATTGTTGAATTATCCAAAAATTTGAGGATGGGCACTTTATAAAAGCCAATTATTTTTTATATTTTATACCTAATAATTTTTTAAAAAAATATTTGAGGGTGGGCACGTGCCCACCCTGGTCCAATGCTGGATCCGCCCATGATGTGGACTACCGGGTCTTGAACTAAGCAAAGCCCTAAGGACAACTTGTCCTTACCTTACATTAATTCTTCGGTGGATAACATAACCAAAACGAGATGTTTTCCATCATGGACAGATTTTTCCATATACAACCAAGTCAAAGAACAGAAAGACAAACCCAAAATTGCAATTGTCATACACTAGGGCACATATGCTTACCAAGTCATAACCTTTGGATTACAAAAATGTCGAGACAATGTACTTTGCATGCTTACCAAATGGAGAAGGTAACTTGGTCTTTCTTTCTCAAGAATGAGTGAGAGGAGAGAAAGTAAGGGAATATTGTTCATTCTGTTTAACCAAGGAAATGTTGCCCACAAAATAGTCAAACGACTGTTAACATAATTATTCTGAATTTTGTTTTTTTGGGTGAACTATGATAATTTCAATATCTTTTTTTAGGGAGGGAGGGAGGGTGATGTCATTTTCTAAAACCTCAAGTAAATTTTGTATAATTTACCATATAATATTTATAAATATTTTGTGCAATCTTCTTTCTAAAATGATGACAGGTACATATTAATCATTGCTTTTCAAAACATTCGTGCATATCATATGCATGGATTACAAACTAGTTATTGTTTAAGAGGATGCCTTTAATTTATTTTTGTTGCTTGTTATAGCTGGTTATTGGGTATGAGTGTCGTAAGAGTACATGTTAAATAATATCAAAGATTCAAAATATTAAAGATGACATTTTACAAGTTCTTCAAGAAATTAAAGATGAAAATTTGAAGCTGCACGAGAAAATTAGAGAAAATTATAAGCTATGAATTATAGGGAATATTTTGGAAGATTTAAGCGTATAACCCATAATCCCCAAAATCTCGTTGATTTGTTGGAGA
Organism: Fagus sylvatica; assembly: GCA_907173295.1. Taxonomy (NCBI): domain Eukaryota; kingdom Viridiplantae; phylum Streptophyta; class Magnoliopsida; order Fagales; family Fagaceae; genus Fagus; species Fagus sylvatica. The sequence continues at coordinate 21,519,482 of OU015771.1, read as the reverse complement.
CTATTGGTCACGATCTATTGATTTCCTTAGGGTAGGAAATTTTAATTTTGGCTTCAACTATTTATTATTGTCAATTGATAATTAATTTAAGTTAAAGAGAAGAAATTTCAACTTGTGCCATTACAAGTAATCAAAATATTCAAAATATCTATTCATTTGAAGCAAAAGAATTAAAGTTTTTTTTACTTCTTAATTTTCTAAAGGATTCTCACTCTTTTCGTCTTTTTGGTTGATTTAAAGAACCGATTATGAATTTAAGAGTTTGCATCTAACTAGAACAAGATTTAACCCATTCACATATATATTCTGTTCTACATCACCACAACCCACTCCAAAGTCCAAACCACAAGCACAATGAGCTTAATTTCACAGCCTCAAATTCAAATGTTTGTAGAGGAAGTCTGACACTCTAATTCGCATCATTCATCGCTAACAATGCTAGAATAGCTGCATGCATCCAAGAAGAAAACCAATATGCTCCCATGCCTTGTGACCCTTGTTTCTTGGGCACAAGTATCTAACTAATACATTGCAACTTATCATACACAATTCATAATGTAGTTATATATATATATATTGAAATCCTAAGATTTCCTAAAATTATTAGACTTGGCAAATTCCATCATTATAATACCTAATCAATTGGTGAACATAAAGCAAATACAAGGAGAACATGTACAATTGCTCATCTACCTTAACTTGCATATTCTTAGAAGAAACATCCAGGGGGAAAACTCAAATATCTTCGTCAGAAACCATCACAGCATCTTCGCTGTTGTTTATTTCTTTTCTGATCTCTGCCAAGCCTCCAAGTAGTCTGATCCTCTCCATCTTGATAGAATAAGGATTAAGAATCAAACAACTCATTCTCTACAGTATCTATATTCTCATTTCTTGTCAGTGATGCTGAGCCTTCCTTGGCTTTTCTATCAACTGTATCGCCATTATCAACGGTTATTTTAGAAGCAGGGCTTTCTTGAGATACAGCAGATGCATCAAGCTTCGCATTCCCTTTTCGTACTGCAGCAGACTCAGAATCACTTAATACTTCCATTTTCCTATTGGTTGCACCTAAATTATCAGTCATGGAAAGAGTATAATTGAAATCCGATTGCTCATTTTCAGCCTTGGGGCCTTTATTTTGCTCCTTCGATACAGCTTTCAAGTATGACTGCCTTCCATTATAAGTTAAATCAATGTCATAAATCGAATTTGGAAATGTATCTGTTCCATTAAAAAATTCAGTGGGTTTCCATCGGCATCAATGTTGAATCACTGTGCACTTTTGTTTTGGTATTTGCCTCATTTCTTGTATCTGAGCCAACATCTGAATTGCCCAAACCAAATCCATAACCTTTTGCTTCACCACGAACAGCATTTCCAAAAACACGATTTTTTACTGTCACACTATTACTCACCTCAGGGCCTGAATTTTTTAAATTAACCATAATCTCTATGGTAGTTTCATTATCCTGCTCTACTTCAATCATTTCTGTATGCTCTACTTTTTGTTCCTTCACTGTTCTCAAATGTCCAATTTCAAATTCAGTGCGTATAGTTTGGGTGTTCTGAACCACAGCACTGGAGGCATCATCACCTTTGTAATGATCCTCTCTTGCCTCCTGGGTATTCCTTTCACCTTCAATTTGGGCTTGATCTTCAGAAAAGGTCACATCCTCAATTTGATTTCCCTTCCCTTCACCATCTAGCTCTTCACTTCCCTCATCCCTTTCCCTATCTTCTTCATCGATTAAATCCTCGACTTCCTCGGATTCTTCTTCTTCAACTCTCTCTTGATCATGCCCATCTATTTCATCATCCCCACCACCTCTTCCTTCATCCTCGCTTTCTTCTGGTTTACTCTCTTCAATCTCTTGTTCCAATTCTTCTTTTCTTTCAGTTTCAAAAGCTGTTTCCTCTACTTGAGGATGCAGGTCCTTCCTCCCAAGTTTTATGATTTCACGCCCACCCTGCATTTTTTCAGATATCTTTCCAGAGCTCTCCTCATATGCCTTCTTCTTTTCATGGGAGTGTTTGACTTGGTAAAGCAACCAGATGCAAATGGCAAGCACAAGACATATCTGTATTGCATGCTTCACCTTGAAGCCTTTTGACCTCTGATTTCTACAAGAGGATTGTTTCAACATAGTTGATTCTTGAAACTATGTCAACCAAATATCAGCAGCAAGTCGGGAACACAATCTACATGACTGGGAAGGCAAATTACAAGGGAATAAGCAGAAAAGAAATTAACCAATCTAAATAGACAAAGTCCATATATTAATAAACCAAACTAAAGACACCAGAAAGAATCAATGTCGCATAGAACCTAATATAACCTGTCCTACCAAATATCAGCAGCAAGTGGAGAGAACCCAATCTGCATGACTGGGATCAAAAAATTACAAGAGGAAAAATCTCTATAATAATAAAAGCGTAATTCCAATTTGTTTCCAACTAAACTAAAGTCACCAGAAAGAATCAATGACGCACAAAACCTAATATAACTTGTCCTACATAAAGTTGCTTGGAGTGTAAGAAAAAGAGAGAAGCAAGTAAAATTTGGACTCATTCCTTTCCATATCCTTGGTCATACAACTACAATTGGTAGTGCTACCAGTATCACCAACATGACTTAAAAGAAGTGAATTTTGGGCTTCTATTGTTTTGGTCTCAAAACACAACAAACTAACCGAAACTTTGTTGGATAATAAGCTAATTATACAGGATCTATTTATTCTTTTGGGTCTTTGCTTATTAAAAGAGCTGAGGTTAAATCTATATTCTTTCTCTCTCCATCTCTTCTCAGCAACCAACTAGCGTGTCAACTAAATTAACTACCAAAATACAAAACCAAAGCAGGATAAGCACATAGTTGTTTAGCTAAACGATTCAAAATTGCATCTTTAACTAAATAGTGGAATCAACCCCAAGTGTTTAGATTAGATCAGAAACACAAGGGAAATGAACCATTTGACAGAGACCCATTTGACCAATCAAAGACCAGAACTAAAAACAAATGGGAGGGTAGGCCCAGCTCTCTTCTAACCCAACAAGAAAGCACCCATTACAAATGGAAAAAACCCAACAAATCAATAAATTGAGATCCATTAACTCTCATGCATAATAATACCTTTAGTAAACCAAACTGATTTCCCAAAAACAAAAACAAAAAAAACATATTGGAAAAAGCATATATGTGAATGAAATAGATAGAAGAGACGAAGTTGGGAGAAAGGTACCTGTTGAGTGGCTAAAACCAAACGTAGTTAGCAAAGAGAGGAGAGGAAAGGAGAGCGTTGAGTGGCTAAGGAATGTGAAGACTGAAGAGTGTGTCTCCCCGTGAACCAAGCAACTCCAAAAAGCCACACTCAGACAGAGAGATTGTGTGATAGGGAGACGTGTTGCATTTAATCAACTTGTCATTTGTTGGGTGGCAGATATTGGAGAAATTATTCATTCCTTTGCCCCTACAAGTCTAGGAGAATATAAACGACTCCGTTTCAAGCAAAGTATAGTAACAAAATCACTTTTCAGGATATTCTTTTTATTTTCTACTTTATTGTATTATCTATGATCCATTTCATATTGTTGTTTAGCTGTAAAGAGCGTTTAGCATGTTTTGCAAAGTAAGCGTGTTTTAAAGCTTTTTAAAACAGTTTGGCAACCAATTGCTAAAAAGCTTTTAAATGTGAAAAATGACCAAAGATGATAAATAAAAGTGTTTTGTATTTTAGAACTGTTTGGTATAAAAAACAAATGTTACTAATTGTTGCTAGTTATTTTATAAATACTTATTTTCACGATTGACTCTAAATAATTCAATTATTGGTTAATGTTTAATTAATTATTATTATGTAAAATTACATAAACTTTGGACATTTGACCTTAATTTTAAATTAAACCATATAATTATCCACCTGGTTTGTTGCAATTGTTATTATTATTAATGCCTAGATCATCCCACACTTCTCTCTCTCGAATTCGGTTCGACGATGGTGGACAAGGATGGGAGAGAATGGGGTTGATTCAACGGCACACTCTCTCTCTCTAAAAGATCGACAATGGCTCCATCATATCGGTAATGACAACAGTTTCATTCGACTGATAACGATAATAACATTCCATAGGTTGCATGTGTTATGGTCATGGTTTTAAAAACCGGACCGGACCGGCCGGTCTAACCGGTTCAACAGCGGACCGGGATCTGATACGGTTCGGTTCTTTGTAAAAACCGGAAATTAAGAAAAAAGAGAGAAAAACCGGGAACCACCGATTCAACCGGAAAAACCGCCGACCGGTACGGTTTGACCAGTTTTATAGACCGGTTCAGCCAAAATTCCAAAACGCTTCTCATCTGCCCTCTGACTCTCTCTCTCTACTTTCAACTCATTCTCATCCTCTCTCTCTCTACACTCTCAACTCTCAGTCGTCGCAGCCCTCTTTTGCTCCCGAGTCCTGCCCCTCAAGGTTGAAGCCCAATCAAAACCTCTTGAACTAAATCTTCATCTTTGGTCGTCATCAGAGGAGGCTTGGGGCTCTCCGCTCGCGTGACCCTGTTGCATCTTTGCTTGTGGTGTTCTTGTTTTGTAAAGATGCAACTCTGATGAAATGTTATGGCTGAGAGATTTCATTTTAGCCCCAAACCAAATGAAAAGAATATTAAAAAAACCACTACTGATAACAACAGACAAGACTACATTTCCCAATGTTCTTTTTTTTTTTCTCACACATCCACATGTTTACAAGTGAAGTGACAACTCCTACAGCATATGACACATATTGGAAGTAACGTGTTGAATTGAATGACTGTATTGAGTGCTGATTGTTGCAATAAATATATACTTTTATATTGGGAGATAGTTATATATTTTTATGTTGTGGATTGAAATGAATTAATTGATTATTGTACATGTGATGCAAATATTAATGGAAGTTTTCATTTTTGCTAAAAATACGTAAAATGAAATTGTTCATAATTTATGGAGTGCCCAAGTTGTTCATATTTTGAAAATACTCACTAACTTTGAAGGAAAATCCAACTAATGTCCTACAATAGTATAAAATTATTAAAATATTCTTTTAGTAATCAAGGGTCACCGGTAGGTCCGACCCCGGTCGGATATAAACACTGTTCTCTCTCCGGTCCGGTTTTTATAATGCATGGAGTGTTGTGGGTTTCGATTTTTGAAGTTGTATAACCTTGGGATTTCGTTCAAGGCACTCACCCCACCTATGAGACCGGTCTCCTAGAGTGTAATGGGCAATGACGATTTATCCATCCATCACACAAGCAATTGAAAATACACAGTAACAATGACGTATAAAATGAATCAAGGGTTAGAATATAAACCAACTACAATTTTTGTGCAAAAAATGAAATAATTAATCCTAAGAATGATAAACACTGTTATAATGCATGAAAACCCGTAATTATGTGAGAATCCTATAATGCAAACTTAGACGTGAATTCTTAATGATACATGACAATGTTTAATCATGCAACCACTATCATGGGTAACTATTTAATTTCTTAAGGAAAAGAGTTTTTTGGGAATTCATTATGTCATAATACATCATATTTAAATTTTTTGACCTTTCATGATGAACTGTTTCATGTGAATGTTTTTTTATTATATAATGCAAATTCATGAACCTAGAACCTATTCTATGACATGAGAGTGATGTTTAAGAATGAAAACTAGATTTTATTTTTATTTTATTCATTACTTAATGTGATGGAAATTACATGACTACATACTATAGAATTTCGACGGTTATGCAAAAAGAGCATCACCTTATGTGAAATTTTTCCAAATTTTTTTATAACTCAAAATTTATTTTTATTTTGGACAAATGAAATTAAAGACATGTGGAATCAATCTGTACAAAAATCCTAATCTAACACGGTAGAAAAACCTTCATATCTAATGATTTCTTAGCATCTTACAAACTAGATCATCACTTCATATGCAAGAATTATTATTTTCACATGAGATTCCTAATCTAATATGACCTATCATGTTCTTAAATTATTTTATGATGCACAAACTCAAATTCAAAGTGTGAAAAAGGAAATATAAAAAATTAAAAAAAAATCATTAAAAACTAAAGAAAACATTTTTATTTTTATTAATATGCTTCACAAAGAAAAAAATATATATTATAAGGGCCAATACGTAAATTTTTTTTTATTTTTTTATTAATATGCTTCATTAGGTTAAAGATGTTCCAAAGCTACGGTTAAATATTCTAGGTGATATGCCCTTACTCCTAAGACTAATGTTACTCTATAACGACCTTCTTAGTTCGGACCTTACTTCCCGTCTAAGAAGTTTCATGTGTTACATCGATTTTCCTTAAGGCGATGTCACTCGGTACAAAATCTGTCTCTCATAGTTCTTATTGTACCCCTTTCCCTAGCTATAGTTTTGGTGTAAACACCCAATATTGTACCTATTGATATCTAAAGTCTTTAACCCTAATGAGGAACAATCCCAATATAAACCAACGTGAAGGCTTGACCATTTACGCAAAGTACTCAAGGGGTTTCAACCAGGACCGGTCCTGGGAATTATGGGCCTTGGGCGGTGTAAAAAAAATGAGGCCTTCTATCTTTACATTGAAAAATTACTTATATATGGTTTCTGCACAAAATTATTAATTAAACTTTTATATTCAATATTTTTTAACAAATCTTGTTCAATAGATAATATGTTGTGACATAGTTGATCGCAAGTAAGATTTTTATAATTTTAACCTTCTTTCAACGGATGCGACTGTGACAAATTTAGTCAATAATATTCTTTATGCAATAGATGCATTTGGAACAATTCAATTCCTTGATAAAATTAAGTATATTTGTCACTCTCTTTTTTTCTTTTGGTAAAATCTCTTATAAGATTTTATGTTTGAAAATAAATAAATACCATCAAGATAAAAAAAATTATCAGGTTTTAAAAAACCTTCAAGATTAACATAATACTTTTTCAAATTATCATAATTTAGTGAAGTTAGCTTCTTCACATCAAATAAATACCAAAAATATAATTGTTCTCATACATACTTGGGTTAGAGAAATAAATTATTATTAGGCTTAATTTAAAAGCTTGTTTTAAATATATAAGCCTTTTTAATTTTTCTATATATAAAAATATTGAGGTCTTTTAATAAGGGCCTTAAAATTTTTTGGGATGAGGCCTAATTTTGAGATGAGGCCTAGGGCGGTCGCTCACCTCGCCCTTGCCCAGGGCCACCCCTGGTTTCAACCTAGGAAGGCATACCTTACCACCATGCAGGTTGTCGATACCCTGTTTGTGATCAACATCAAACCTAAAATTGAGGGTAAATGATAATTTGGTCAATGCAAGCGTAAAAATGGAATTTTGAAACGTTAAAAGAACACAAGGTTAAATCAAAACATCATTCGAGCTTTAATGATCAAAATTAGATTTTAGGCACAAAGATTGGGGACCATTAAATTAAAAGATCAAGCCACATCAAGTTCCAACAGTTAAGAAACATCTTTTGAATTAGGGTTTGATGCATACAATTGTGAATAATGAATTATGATTGATTCTTAAAAGGATTAATTACAATAAATTAGATGTCAAATTATCATTGGATCAAACCCAAAGAAAGGATATGTCAAAATGCATGTTATAAAAATGGATAATTAATCTAATCAGAAAATGGTTTAAAGTCGTTCAAAACTCATAATTATCCAATAAAGAAATCAGAAAATCGAAGACAAATCATATAACCTTAAAAATTCACTTTTAGTTCTTATATTTTTGGGAGTATTCTATCTATTATAATGTTTCATTTTAGTCTCTGGTTGTTGGACACAGGTTCATTTTAGTTCTTACCCTCATTTTTTGTTTAAAATCTTCTCATCAAATATAACATATGTCCAAAAATCCAAGGACCACAATGAAATTTTATAAGACATAGAGACCAAAATGAAATCACCCCTAAAATATAAGGACTACAAGAGTATTTTTGTGAAAAAGGGAAGAAGCCCGTAAATCGCTAGATGCATGTGAAACACTATGTCTCACTAGTAGTGTGCTGGAACAGTCTCAAAAAGCGTTTGTTGTTGCTTAGGTAGAGAAAACGGTGAGAAGACGCTTGAATAAAGAGACTTAACACAATAACGAGAAGAGTTATGGCGTTACGACACATTTCCAATACTTGTACTATGTGGAGCAAAGACCTATGGAATTCAAATAGTAGGTCAGGCACATTGCCAAGGCAGAACTAGTGTGTGGGGGCTCTAAGCATATGTGAGACATGTGGCGAGAGTCTTCAAAGCAGGAAGTTGTGCGTGCAGCCACAAGGAAGCGTAAAGTCGAGTTTGAGGCGATGCTTAAAGGCGTGTGCAACATTGAAACGGTAATTTGGAGAGGACCCGGATGCAAATATAAGGAGTCTAAGTATAGATGAGATCTCCATAGATCTAGATCTCGGGTGTGGGCTCTAATGTTGACAACAGAAGAGACAATGAAGGTTGATGAGTAATGGAGATTTTGGCTTTGATACTATTTTAAAATGGAAACAAAAAAAATAAAATGATGTAGAGAAAGAAACCTAAAAAGAGTGAAAACAAGATAATTAATATTATTCGGCTTGATGGCCTATGTTCATGGGGCAAAACATTAAACGGTTACGTATTTTCCATTTTGATTTATTTGTTGAAAGGAACCCAACAAAAAGTCCACGTTATTAAAAACCCACTGTAACACATAGTATTCTACAAAATCATAGCCTACTTATTTATGAGAATTATATCCTAATATATTCTAACATGTAGGAATGCTAATGGAGCTACCCATGCTCTTCCACAATGGGTTTGAAAAATTCTTTTGTTTGAGTGGTGGCTCTTAGAGTGGATCTATGTAGGTAATTTTGTTGGCTAATGATATTCTTTTCTTGTAGCAAAATAGAAATAAATAAATAAATAAACCATAGTTATTTAGGATAAAGTATCTCATGAGACCGCTTTATGGAGTGTCCCACTCACATTTAGTAGGTTTTACACACCTATGAAATCATATTTTGTGGGAAAAAAAAAAAAATCATATGTTGTGAAGGAAATGCTCCACAAGAACGCCTCATAAAATAATTTTAGGAAAACTTTATTTCTTAACACTATAGTTTAGGAGGGTATAACACATTAACACCAATAATTTCAAAAGTAATAAATTAAATCTTAGAATTTAAAAAAATAATAATTTAAATCATATAATATAAAAAATAACAAAGTAAACCTTAAACATAATCCACTAAAACAAGGTGAAGTTAAATTTGTTACTTTTTAAAATTATAATTTAATTTATTATTTTTGGAATTTCAAAAATTAAATTTATTTCTTAAAAAATATATGATTTAATTTATTACATTTAAACTATATTTAAAATAAAAATAAATTAAAGATTATGAAGGTATAAGAGTGATCACACCATAATAAGTGTGGACACTCATATACTATAGCCTAACCTTTTGGTGGTTGGCTATTCCCTTGAGAATAGAGAAATCCAAATAACTGCTAATAACCGTTTAACGGTTATTGGAAGTTAATAAATTATAAGAAGTTGCAACTCTTGACAGTCCTAATATAAATAGAACTATTGATGATTATAATTTATTCTTAACGTTGTTTCTTTCTCTCAAGTGATAAACACCCATACGGGATTCCACCAGATTGTTTTTGTTTTGTTTTTGTTGCTGGATAAATTCAACAATATCAAGATGAACGAGGGTGGCGTTGTTGGAGATCATGTGAACCAATTGGAACTCATTGCAAAAGAACTCGTAGATGCTGGGCACACTCTTTCAGAAAAAATGCAAGTCACTATTGTTCTAAACAGTCTTCCTCCATCATGGGATCATGTAGTCACATCCTTTATGCATTCGGGCAAAGAACTTGCAATGACTACACTCCCTATATTGCTGATGCTCGAGGAAGATAGGATTAAGAGAAGGAATAGAGGATTAAGAGAAGAAAGAGAGATAATGCATCAAGTAGTTTGATGATGGCACAATCTTCACATGCAACTCAATTCAAGCCCAAGTACAAATTCAAGCACAAGCGATTTAAGAAGCAATGGACAAGGAAACCGAGACAAGAATACAAGCCTCAAGATATTTGTTACCGATGTGGTGAAAAAGGACATTACAAGAACAACTGCCCACTGAACAAAAGGCCCAAGAACAAAGGCAAGGAGATTGCCATGACCATCACTGAAGCATTAGTTATAGAGTCTCCTCCAACATCTTGGTGGGTTGATTCTGCTGCCACAAGACACATTGCAAGAAATCATGAACTGTTCGTTGATCTCAAGGAGAAGCAACTAGGCGAACACAGAGTATACATGGGGAATAACACCTACAGTGATGTCCTTGGAGAAGGTAGGTGCAAATTCTCCATTGGTGATTCTGTTATTGTGTTGAATAATGTGCTATATGTGCCTAGCGTTCGTAGAAACTTAATTTCTATCCCTATGTTGGACGAAAAAGGCTTTGAAATTAAGATGAAGTCTAGTCGTGTATTTATTAGTAAGGGTGATATATTTGTATCTGGTATGAAAGTAGATGGTATGTATTTACTCAAATGTCATAATAATAAAGATTTCATTTCTGATTATTTGAATGTGTCAAATGCTTTAAATAATACTTATTTATGGCATTTACGTTTGGGCCATATCAATAAATAGAAAATGATGAGAATGAGTAAAAGTGGATTAATACCTCAAATAAATCTTGATGATTTTCATACATGTGAACCATGTATAAAAGGAAAAATGACTGCAAAACCGTTTTCAAAACATTAGAAATCATCAGATTTACTTGAAATTGTCCACTCTGACATTTATGGTCCATTGAGAACCAAAACTCATCGAGGAATGGAATACTTTGTAACTTTCACAGATGATTATTCCAAATACGGATATATTTACTTACTAAAATACAAATCAGAAGCAGTTGAGAAATTTAAAGAGTTTAAATTAGAAGTCGAAAATCAATTGGGAAGATCAATCAAAAGCTTAAAGAATGATATGGGTGGTGAATATGAGGCTTTTGACCAGTTCTGTAAAGAAATGGGAATTAGACACATATACACTATGCCCTATAAGCCACAACAAAATGGAATTGCCGAAAGAAGAAACAGAACTAGAACTCTCATGGACATGATGAGATCTATAATGGCTTATGCTGATCTTCAAATTGTTTTCTGGGGGAAAACTCTATCAACTGTAGCATATATCTTGAACAGAGTCAAGACAAAGTCCAAACCTTTGACACCTTTTGAAATTTGGACTGGACACCAACCAGACATGACTAATCTCAAAGTGTGGGGTTGTAAAACACATGTACTCATACCAAAGCCTCTACAAAACAAGCTTACAAATAAAACTTGGGAGTGCAAGTTTATCGGATATGTAGAAAATGGGAGCGGATATAGGTTTTTCCACTCAGATAAAAGATTAATTGAAAGCAGAGATGTTGTATTCATGGAAGATACTAAATTAATCACTCCACTGGAGCAGATCAAGAAGTTACTTCATGCAGAATCTAAGAAATCAGATCCTCATGTATCAGTTTTTTCTGATAAAGATCTTGAGAATAGTGGGAGAAAAAGACAAAAGAGACCATCTTCAATATTAAGAGATTACTATCTAATGGAAAGCAAAGTTGTTGCTATTGAAGATGATCCTGCAAATTTTGCAAAAGCAATGGAAAGTCATGATGCTGAACAATGGCTTAAGGCAATGCATGAGGAATTGGATTCAATATCCAAAAATGAAGTTTGAGGACTTAACAGAATTGCCTACAGGTAGAAAACCTGTTGGATGCAAGTGGGTACTGAGAAAGAAGTACAAAGCTGATGGATCTTTAGATAAATACAAGGCAAGGTTAGTGGCTAAATGATTTATTTAACAACCAGGTGTGGATTTTATGGATACATATTCACCAGTGGCCAAGTTTGCTTCAGTTCGGATAATCATGGTTGTTGCTGCAAGACTAGACCTTGAACTACATCAACTGAACATTAAAACTGCTTTTCTTAACAGGGACTTAAAAGAGGAGATTTACATGGATCAGCCAGATGGATTTCAAATAAAAGGCCAAGAAGGAAAAGTTTGTAGACTGAAGAAATCATTGTATGGATTAAAGCAATCTTCAAGACAATGGTATTTGAAGTTCCATCAAGCGATATTGGATATTGGCTATGAGATGAGTCCTCTGGATCATTGCGTTTATGTCTGGAGGGATAAAGAGAAATTGGCATTACTGTTATTTTATGTGGATGACATATTGTTAGCCAGTAATTCTCCTTGACATGATGAAAGAAACTAAGTTCTGTCTAGGATCCAAGTTTGAAATGAAAGACATGGGCCCTGCAAACTATGTCATAGGAATTAGAATCTCTAGAGATAGAGATTCAAAGTTAATATACTTAGATCAAGAGAATTATTTGGAAAAGGTACTCAAGAGGTTTAAAATGGAAGATTGTAGACCAGTGAGCACACCTGTTTCCAAAGGAACGATTCTCAACAAAAGTATGTGCCCAACCAACAAGATAGAACTTGAAGAAATGATAGCTGTTTCTTATGCCCCAGCTGTGGGCAGTCTAATGTACGCAATGACGAGCACAATACCAGATATATATATTATGCGGTAGGATTGGTAAGCAGATATCAATCCAATTCAGGCAAGGCACATTGGCAAACAATGAAGCAAATATTCAGGTATCTCCAAATGACTAAAAGTATGAAGTTATGCTTTGGATTAGATGAATTGGAGATAAAAGGATTCACTGATGCTGATTTTGCTGGAGACACGGATGATAGAAAATCAACCAGCGGATATGTGTTCTTGTTTGGTGGAATAGCGGTTTCTTGGCTAAGTAAGAAACAAGGTTGTGTTGTCAAGTATACAATGGAAGCTTGAGTACATTGCATGCAGCACAGCGGTCAGCAATGCGGTCTGGATCAAACATTTCATGGATGGTCTGAAACTTGATATGCAAGATAGACCGGTAAATGTGTTTTGCGATAATAAGTCTGCTATTTCATTGATTAAGAGCGGAGCAAATAGTTCGAAAGGCAAACACATTGATGTCAACTATCACTATATTCAAGATATAGTGGAAAGGGGGAAATAAAAGTCCATTTTGTTCCCTCAGCTGACATGATGGCCGATCCCATGACCAAGGGATTGACTTTGAACCAATTCAGAGTTCATGTAATAGGCATGAGACTTGAGAAGTAATTCAATCGAGTTACATGGTTCTGCAAGATCGGATGGACCTGGGGATGCCTCGGAGAACGATCAAATGCAGCTCTTGCAATATAGAATATTGGTCAGGAATAATTGCAAGAGAATCACTAACGAGAATGGGAAGTCACAAATCACATGATTGTAAAGTCCATTACATGCATCATGTGAACTGGGTGGTATCCACGCTTGGTTAATGGAAAGACGTTGATAAGGTCACTTAAGGAAATCCTAGGAAGTACTTGCGGAAATTTCAGCGCAGGTCGATGTATTATTAAATACATGCGGCTGAAGTCATCAATGATGGTATGGGTATGAACTGTTTTTCCCATCCATTAAGATTGATGTTGGTCACTTGAAAGATAGTAATTTGAAAGTTGCTTGGAGTATAATATCGGTTTGATAATATACGAAGATAGGTGCCGTCAGAATAGATGACAAGGAAAGTGTGCACACAAGAGTATAGTCATCTTCTAACGCCGATATGCATGATTTATACAGATAAGAGTTAGTATGGGTTTTATTATTGGTACCAGGTTGATATACCAACTAACTCATGCGATTTCATTTTATAGTGTGATCAAGTGGGAGATGAAGATATAAGAGTGATCACACCATAATAAGTGTGGACACTCATATATTATAGTCTAGACTTTTGGTGGTTGACTATTCTCTTGAGAATAGAGAAATCCAAAAAACTGCTAATAACCGTTTAGCGGTTATTTATTGACAGGTTATTAGAAGTTAATAAATTATAAGAAGTTGCAACTCTTGACAGTTCTAATATGAATAGAATTGTTGATAATTATAATTTATTCTTAACATTGTTTCTTTTTCTCAAATGATAAACATTCTTACGGGATTCTACCAAATTGTTTTTATTTTGTTTTTACTTTGTCTGTTCCATCAGATTTTCCTACAAATTTTTTTAGCATATCGAGTGCATGTGTTGCACTCCAAAATATATGTTAGGAGGGATCAATATCCCCGTCAGATGGCTGCTGTAAATTTTATCATGCTTTTTGTTATTTTTCTTTTTAAGAAGTCGTTGTCTTGAAAAGACCTTAGGAGAAGGTCATTAATCACTTTTCACCTGCAAAGACCTCGGGGTAAATATTCTATCAACTTTTTTGTGTAATCATACAAAATTATGAATGCTGTAACTTGTAAGTATCGTATGTATTTGGTAGTAATTTGTATATCAAAAAAAGTTAGTAGTACTAGTATTACGTAATTAATTCAGGGAAAAAGGAAGAAGCCGTAGTATAGGTATTACGTGAATTAACAGTTAACAGAAACTTTTGTGTCACAAAGAGAGAAGAGGTAAAAATGAGATCATTATTCACAGGCTATGTCATCTGTAGTTTATCCCTTCGAGGTGGCTGTATAAGGCAGTGGCTTTCTGAATTCTGATGCACAAATCTTGTAAGATACGAAACCAAAAACAAAAACAAAAACTGTCTGACACACTTTGATACACCTCACATCTTTTTCGCATTTAATATCCCCATGTCGTCACTGTCCATCAAAACTAACATCCTCGGGAGAGAGGAAAAAAAGTAAATCAAATCGATCCCAGATTAATTGCTTGATTTGCTAAGTTTTTAGTATATGAATTAGGGATTAAAATCCATGCAATATTAATAAGGATGTAATATCTTTTAGGGTTTGGTTATGCTTTTAGGGCATTCGGTAAGATTGATCAATCATCACAATACCTTTATTTTATATTGACTAATTGCCACAATATCTTTACTTTATGGGTGTAAACAGTAAAAATGTTAAAAATTATGGTTACTTTTTGTAAAAAGTCAAAAATTACGGTTACTTTCTCTTCTTCCAATAAAATTGGATTATTTTAACCAAACCCTATCTTTTAAATGTTGAGATTAATCTTTAAATAAATAAAAATCTTGAGCGATAGCTTAATTAGTCTAATTTTGGATGTGTTCCCTAATGGTCTGTTAGAATATTGATTAAATGATTAAATTCACCATATTTTAATAATTTAAACTTTTTGGATAATCGGTAATTTTTCATGATATCAGAGCAGGTGATCCTAAGTTCGAATCCTGACTCCACTCTACCTCTCATTTAAAAAATTAAAAATCTCACGTGTTGGACCTCATTCATTAAAGAGGAGTCTAAGGTCTAAGCCCACACGTGCGAGGAAATGTTAAAATATTGGTTAAATGATGAATTCATCATATCCTAATAGCTTAAACTTTTGGGATAATCGGTAATTTCTCATGGTCACTACTTCGAGTTCTCTAAGGATCACCTACTCAAGGTTTCGTTGGATAACTCAAACCCCCAAAATTATTAAAAAAAAACTTTAAATAAAAAAAATTAAGAAAGTGAAGATAGAATGATTAAATATCAAAAAGTAAAAAAAAAAACTTTGTGTGCAAATCAATGTCCTTGCAATACCTATCATAATCCAATTAATTAGGGTCCAACTTCCATACACTGGGACCGCACACTTGGATGACAAGTGTCCTATTTGGACACATGTGTCCGTGTCTTGTCCAAAGCATAAGAGCCGCTTTTTATCAATTAATATCAAACAATCTAGCCCCTTTTTTTTTTTTGGGGTGATATATGCAATATTTCTTTTCTGGTTTTCTCTTTTCTAGCCTGATATCTTCATTAAATACAAAGACACCATAAATTGACAATATTTTTCATTAAAGTATAATAAAAATTATATTATAGTGATGAACTCAATAAAAATAATATTATAAATCACAACCATTCATCCTAATCGGTTACGAATTCTTTTGTTGTGTTAGGATGTACCATTGTTCTATATCAAATTCTTTATTGTGTTAGGAATTAGGATGTACCATTGTTTTATATCACCTAGTTATGACGTAACAGTTTGTATATTATTAAATATGAGATATTTAATATAGGCTATGAAATAAAAATTCTGAATTTTATTTCAAATGGTGAAGATCCTTATCCTAGAGAGGACGTAGCCGGTAGCCGTTAAATCGAACTCAAAACTTCGCATTAACTTAGCCAAACAAAACGAGAGGAAAAAACAAAAATCCATATAGCAGACTTCATGCACCCAGTTATTATCACGTATATATAAGTGTAGAGAATCTATCAAAAGTCTTGAACTTCATATTCTTTTTTTGAGAAGTTGAACTTCATATTCTTTAGTATGTGATAATAAAGATATTATAATTTTTTTACATAAACCTTACCAAAAACGTGATTCACGTCAAATTGTCCGTATCAATTTTGTAATTATGTGGAATCCACCTAACGTGATTCGTGAGAAAGGATGGACATACAGGACGATGCACATGATCCATTATTTCATTCTGTTTGTTTATTTGTGCATGTTTTGGTTGACTTGCCAACTCTCCTTATACTATTATAAACGAGGCAACCACAGTTTATCTTACTCACACACATATATATAAACGAAGGTGGAGCGGGGTGAGTGTATGGTATTGTGAGTCTTGTGACTGATCAATGGATCAACTAAAACCAAGACCAGCTAACTCTTCTCCTCTTACTCCATTAGCTTTCTTGGAAAGAGCCGCTACTGTGTATGGTGATTGTCCTTCTATTGTCTACAACAAAACCACCTACACGTGGTCTCAGACTCACCGTCGATGCCTCCAAGCAGCCTCATCAATTGTATCTCTCGGCATCAAGAGGGGACACGTGGTATCCGTTGTTGCCCCCAATGTCCCAGCCATGTACGAGCTCCACTTTGCGGTGCCCATGTCCGGTGCCATTTTCAACACCATCAACACTCGTCTCAACGCTCGTACAGTTTCTATCCTCCTCCTTCACAGCGAATCAAAGCTCATCTTCGTCGACTGTCTCTCACGTGCTCTTATCATCGAAGCCATCTCTTTCTTCCCACCACACATTCAACCCCCACTTCTCATTCTCATCACCGATGATGAGGACTTAACGACACAATCATCATCATCATCATCCACTGTTGGTTTTCATGGCACTTATGAAGGTCTTGTGGAGAAAGGTGATCCTGACTTTCAGTGGGTCCGACCAGAGAAGGAGTGGGATCCAATGATCTTAAACTACACGTCAGGTACAACCTCCGCTCCTAAAGGGGTGGTGCACAGCCACCGTGGAACATTCATCGTAGCACTTGATGGGCTCATAGACTGGCCGGTACCTAAACATGCTGTTTTCTTGTGGACCTTACCCATGTTTCATGGCAACGGGTGGAGTTTCTGTTGGAGCATGGCAGCCGTGGGTGGGACTAACATTTGCCTCCGTAAATTCGATGCGCCCACGATCTACCGTCTGATTGAATCACACGGTGTGACTCACATGTGTGGTGCACCCGTGGTTCTCAACATGCTATCAAATTCAAACTCATTACCACTCAAAAACCCGGTTCATGTTCTCACAGCCGGGGCTCCACCACCAGCGAGTGTACTCCTTAAAGCTGAGTTACTGGGTTTTGTAGTGAGTCATGGGTACGGGTTGACTGAAACTGGTGGGGTCGTGGTGTCATGCGCGTGGAAGCCAGAGTGGAACAAGTTTCCTACTACAGAGAAAGCAAAGCTAAAAGCAAGACAGGGAGTGAGGACTATTGGGATGACTCGAGTGGACGTAGTGGATGCGGAGTCAGGAGCGAGTGTGAAACGAGATGGGTTATCAATGGGTGAAATCGTATTGAGAGGTGGGTGTTTGATGTTGGGTTATTTCAAAGACCCAATGGGGACCTCCAAATGCATGAGAGAGAATGGTTGGTTTTACACAGGGGACATGGGAGTGATGCATCCAGAATCGTAGTATAGGTATTACGTGAATTAACAGTTAACAAAAACTTTTGTGTCACAAAGAGAGAAGAGGTAAAAATGAGATCATTATTCACAGGCTATGTCATCTGTAGTTTATCCCTTCGAGGTGGCTGTATAAGGCAGTGGCTTTCTGAATTCTGATGCACAAATCTTGTAAGATACGAAACCAAAAACAAAAACAAAAACAAAAACTGTCTGACACACTTTGATACACCTCACATCTTTTTCGCATTTAATATCCCCATGTCGTCACTGTCCATCAAAACTAACATCCTCGGGAGAGAGGAAAAAAAGTAAATCAAATTGATCCCAGATTAATTGCTTGATTTGCTAAGTTTTTAGTATATGAATTAGGGATTAAGATCCATGCAATATTAATAAGGATGTAATATCTTTTAGGGTTTGGTTAACGGATGTTTTTAGGGCATTCGGTAAAATTGATCAATCATCATAATACCTTTATTTTATTTTGACTAATTACCATAATATCCTTACTTTATGAGTGTAAACCGTAAAAATATTAAAAATTATGGTTACTTTTTGTAAAAAGTAAAAAATTACGGCTACTTTCTCTTCTTCCAATAAAATTGGATTATTTTAACCAAACCCTATCTTTTAAAGGTTGAGATTAATCTTTAAATAAATAAAAATCTTGAGCGATAGCTTAATTAGTCTGATTTTGGATGTATTCCCTAATGGTCTATTAGAATATTGGTTAAATGATTAAATTCACCATATCCTAATAATCTAAACTTTTTGGATAATCGGTAATTTCTCATGGTATCAGAAAGTGATACCAAGTTTGAACCCTGACTCCACTCTACCTCCTATTTAAAAAATTAAAAATCTCACGTGTTGGACCTCATTCATTAAAGGAGAGTTTAAGCTTACACGTGAGGGAAAGTGTTAAAATATTGGTTAAATGATTAAATTTATCATATCCTAATAGCTTAAATTTTTGAGATAATCGGTAATTTCTCATGGTCACTACTTCGAGTTTTCTAAAGATCACTTACTCAAGGTTTCGTTGTACACCCAAAAGTAGGGTGTTACGTGTCTCCTGAGATCAATGGGTAACTCAAACACCCAAAATTATTCAAAAAAAAAACTTTAAATAAAAAAAATTAAGAAAGTGAAGATTGAATGATAAAATATCAAAAAGTAAAAAAAAAAACTTTGTGTGCAAATCAATGTCCTTGCAATGCCTATCATAATCCAATTAATTAGCGTCCAACTTCCATACACTGGGACCGCACACTTGGATGACAAGTGTCCTATTTGGACACATGTGTCCGTGTCTTGTCCAAAGCATAAGAGCCGCTTTTTATCAATTAATATCAAACAATCTAGCCCCTTTTTTTTTTTTGGGTGATATATGCAATATTTCTTTTCTGGTTTTCTCTTTTCTAGCCTGATATCTTCATTAAATACAAAGACACCATAAATTGACAATATTTTTCATTAAAGTATAATAAAAATTATATTATAGTGATGAACTCAATAAAAATAATATTATAAATCACAACCAGTCATCCTAATCGGTTGCGAATTCTTTTGTTGTGTTAGGATGTACCATTGTTTTATATCAAATTCTTTGTTGTGTTAGGATGTACCATTGTTTTATATCAACTGGTTATGAATTCTTTGTTGTGGCTGTTAGGTTGTACCATTATTTTAGAGAAATGTGATTTCCACATTTATTTATGATATTTTAGTATCAATGATGCAAAAATATCAAAAATAGGCGTGAAATTTCACACCCCTATTTGATATTTTCACATCATTTGATACGAAAATATCAAATATGAGTATAGAAATATCACTGTCCTTGTTTAATATCAAATTCTTTGTTGTGTTAGGATGTATCATTGTTTTGTATCAACCCGTACCATTGTTTTATAGCTTTTGCAGAAAAATTATGACATCACTTTTTCCTAGCTATTTTAATTTTTCGTACTTTTTTTGCTTGTTCGTTTGTTTTTGGTAATAATAGGTTCACACGGATTGAGATAGTGTATTGAGTTATCTCATTCCGGTTCCAACTACTTTTATACTATTTTTTTTTCACATTATTCAAAAGACATTAATATACACATTTTAGCTGGGGTAAGTTGTATGAAATAATATTTAAACTCTAGCAAAAAAATAAGAATTAATATTTTAACCTCTTTTTTTTTTTTTTTTCATTCCCATCTGCTTGGTAATTGGCTAGCCGCTAGCTCGTTGATTTGATCTTTTGGTAAGAACTCTCACCTTCATGAACTCGATGTAAACATTGACAAATTAAGTCAAATTTATTGAACAAAATGAACCCACGAATACAATTCTTCAATCCAAACCCCATCTATAGGCGTAGGAAAAGTTAAAGGAGAACTCTAAAAAAACATGATACAAAGAGCCTATGTGTGTGGCTGTGTGCAATTGAAGTCCTATCTTATTTACCACTTAAAAAAGTTAGCTCAATCAGGGATTGAAAAATAAGTCTCCACACTTGCACTTCCAGCACATAGGCTTGTAGTTTGAGATACCATCCCCTCTAGAGTACTCAACCGTGGGGGTTGCACGTACACCAGAGAATTGGCTTCTTCTGTGGGTTTGCACTAGTGGGACAATAGGGACCTGAACTGCCTCACAATGCCCACAAGAGCTGCACCTCCTCTCACACCTTGGTGGCCTTGACCCAATTTGAGTTCTCACCATCTGCGCCACTTTGTTCTCTTCAATCCCTTTCTGTACACAATATTAGAATTCAACATTAAACATAAACGCTTCAAGATAATTCAAATAGAGCAAGTCAATTAGTAAAGAAGAAAAAAGTACTTACTTGAGCAGCCTCAACTAAATTTGGAAGACCTCTACCTGTAATTAATAGAAATTTTAGCAAAGTCCAATTCAGACACACACACACACTAAAAAAAAAAGCAAAGGATTTCTCTATGAGTAGTAATAGTATTACCTTCAGCCATAAATCTCACTTGGGTCAAGCTTGAAACTAGAAGTGCTAAGAGCAAGGAAATGAGTAGATGTCTATTTTGTTTCCTACAAAGGCAATTTTCAGTGCTGCCCATTTTCTCACAGAAGAGAATGCAGTTCTTTTGAGTGTAAAACCTTGAGAGGATAAGAATAGTAAATAAGAGAGAGAGAGAGGTCTGAATGGTGGCAGTAATAAGTGTAAAGTGTAAGAAGGAAATGAAACTGAAATATTGATAATTGTCAAAAAGGGGTTTCAGTCTTTCAGAGATTGAATGCCACCTCTATAATCCAAATACGATCTCACCCCCTTTTTATTACCTCCTATATTTCCCTATCAGTAATGGACGTGGAAGGCAAGGACCCCAACCGAAAACGGAATGACCTCAACACCTCGTTTGATGAACCACGAAAAAACCAAACTGTACCATATGTTTAAAGAATCAACTGGAAGTAGCAGAAAAGGAGGGATGGACAGCACAGCAACAATAAAAGAGAAGAGTTCATAGTACTGTCATGGTCCCACAACAGAAACGAGAAAAAACTACACATACGAAAATTTTGAAAAGTTCCCACAAAGGACATACAATATGTATATAAATCAGAGGATAGGGAGGATTATTGGACTATTGGGTTTTCGTTTTCCTTCGAATTTTACCCCATTTTGTCCCCTACGCTTTATGTTTGTTTCTGGAGATTTGGGCAGTTCCATATTGACACGCCAAAGACCTTGCTTGTTTTCTTTTATCTTTTGGAAATATTACCCAAGGAAGATACTATATATGAGGGTACGTATCCTAGAGAATAGACTTATGGGACTGTGTACGTTACTTGAGAAGCAATATATTTTGGAATGTGGTGGGTACTGGGTAGGTTGGTGGATGGGAGCCATGCATTTCAGCTGCAAATTCAAGCACACTCTCGTCTCGGGGATGGAGTCAGAGGTCGAGCACCGCCCGTGCATTTTATATACCTCGTGAATTCTTTTTTGGGCCAAATTTGTTCCTGCAACATCTCAAATAATTTAAAAAATGGACTGTTGGAATAAGGTTTTTTCAAAAAATATTATTGGCAGTGAATGTTGTCTTTAAAGACACTATTCATGTGATGTTACCATGGCCACCTAGATTAAATTGAATGTCACCCTTAGAAAGTACACATTTAAGTGAATATTCATCTTTTGAAAAAATGATATTTACATCTAATTAAGTTTTAATTGAATTCGTTTTTTAAAAAATCTGTGTTATTCGAATGTCGTCTTTTCGAAAATGATATCCACTTAAATTTTGAAAAACATGTAAATCTACTAATTTTTTTCAACTTTTAGTAGTCCTGCCCTCTCTCAAGTCTGTCACAAGTCTCAACTCTCACCCACCTTTCAAAGTTTCAATCTTTTCCTCTCATCTCCACGGCACAAGGGTAATTTATTTCACTCATTTATCTTTTAATATGTATTTTGTTTTGAGCATCTGGTTTGTCTTTTTTATTTGAGTCTCATATATTATTGTTGTTCTAGATCCACCAAATGGTCGACCTTTAACAGGTCAAGAGAGTTAAAAAAACAGTTCATCATTTATTTATTTTTTATATAGAATAAAGTGATTTGGTCTCGTTCTTATATCTCATTCGTTTTCTTTATTATAAATTTGCTATGGTTAAGGAATGTTAACCTAAGCAAGATTTGATATTTTGAAAAGCCAAAGCCAGGTCAAATTTTCTTTATATATATATATTAAATTTAAGATACTAAGCAATATGATGATAGATACCATTATATGTGATATTCTTACCATCATATATGATATTGGTACCATCAAATCTAACGTCTTATCTATTAGAGATACCATTCCCAATTTTCCACACACCAAAGTGTAGATATGATAGAATAACACTCTTTTTAAATCTATTTAATATTAAAATTATTCGCTTAGATCTACTTAAAATGTCTTCTCTATACATGATAGTATGTAATGGGTTATTTGTGGATAGAGGGTGAAGTCGCCAACCACATATCCTTTTTAATGGTTTGCTCTCACATTCTGAGCCACCATCTAAACTGCTTGATGAAGAAACAAAAGAAACATTCCCTTTTCCTCTCTCACCCTGATTTATGAAAATTTCTTGGCAAATTTCCAAACACTCCCAACACTCTGCAAATTCCCCAAGTTATTAGCATTTTTTACAAGATACAGTCTTCCGTGGATTATGGGATGAGATTTTGCATTCTCTACCCTTCACACAGATTTATTGTCCAACAAATTTATGTTCGTTGGTGGGAAAAATACATTGTTGATACAAATGACTACCCAAAAATGATCATAGATTGTAATTTGGTAGACCCACAAACTCGATCCCCGTTTGTACTCCAAAAAATCCACAACCAAGACAAATACAAGCAAGAAAAATCCAAGAAAGAACTTAAAAAGCAACTCCAAGATGCCTTTTCTCAAATTTCTAACGACTCCGATGAGGACCAAGAACCAGAAGCCTCCCAGAATTCAAATTATTTTCAAGATTCTCAAGACCCATATGATTACTAACTCAATTAAACAAGCATGACATTGATTGCAAGCTTCAAAGTGTGACGAAGATTTCAGAAATTAGATTCTTGCCAAAGTGAAAAATCAAGATTTCAAATTGGATTCCAGACAAGCTTAAAGTGTGACAAGATTTCAAAATTGGATTCCTGACAAAATGCAAAGCAAACTACTTTCGGCACAAAAGAATAAGCTCCAGACAAGATTCAAATTATTTTCAGATTGACAAGATTTCAAATTGGATTCCTGAAAAAATGCAAAGCAAACTACTTTCGGCACAAAAGATAAGCACTAGACAAGATTCAAATTATTTTTAGATTTTATTGTTTCAAGATTCAAATGTCTAAAACAATGTCACTGTTCAATTGCCTGGTTCCGAGGTTACTGTTCAACTGACATGCGTCACTTTTTATCTACCAATTCACGTTTTTACTGTTCATTTTTTGCTATTCATTCTACTGTTTCAAGCTCTATATAAACTATCATTCTGGTTTATTGAAGGCATTGCTCATTTTCCTCTCTTCTCTTTTGTAAACTCTCTCCCTCTTCTTTACCTCTCAGAGAACAAAACCTTCACTCTTTTATATCTCTCCAACTATCTCTCTATCTCTCCAATTATCTCTGTAAGTTTATAAAATTTATCAAATGAATTATAAATTTCAGTTTCAATACTTTATTTTCAGATTTTATTATTGTTAGTATTATTTTATTTGCAGACTACTTATTTCATACTTTTTTTACTCTGTCTATTTCTAGTAATTTCCTCTTTATCATGCTGTTTATCTATTCATGGTTGTCGTTATATATAAAATTCACTTATTATGTCTCAATTTTTTTTTTTTCTTTTTAGATTTTTATATTTGTAATTTCCTCAATGCCTTTTACGTTTATTCATTTTTTTTTTTGAGATTCCATTAACTTTGGTTTTGAATGGGAACATCGGTGATAACAATGTAGCAGTGAGGTTGTTGTTGAAAGCTACAATTTTTTGTAGAGATTGTACTAATAATTCAAGAGAAATAAATATCAAGCGTTTACGAATTAAAAATTATAACATAAACAAGCGTAACCAAAAAAAAAAATACAACTTTAAATAATAATTTTTGGATTAAATGTTAGAAATTTCTTACAAGTTTTTTATGCTAAAAAACCTCACAAGCAATTAGAATACTCTCTCCAACTGGTCATGATCAATAAGAGTAACAATTATAACATAAACAAACGTAACCAAAAAAAATAAAATACAAATAAATACAATTTTAATTAATAAATTTTGGATTAAATGTTAGAAATATCTTACATGTTTATAATGCTCAAGAACCTCACAAGCAATCAGGATGCTCTCCCCAGCTAGTCAGGATTAATAAGAGTTTTTCTCTTCTCACACCCTTTTGCATGTGTGGCCTTGACATATATTTATAATCTCTAGAGAGGATATGACCAACCATAAAATCCTTCCTAAACGTAATGAAAATTTCAATAACAAAAGTTATGTTATATTTAGCAATTAACAAGAAAATTAATAAGTCATTAGTTCATTTAACTTCTTAACAATGAAAGTATGTTACATCTATCATTCATATCCAAATAAAACCTTGACAATACCTCTAATTAAGAGGTCAAAGTTTACAAGTCTACCTTTCAAATTTGTAAAAATAAATATAAATAAATAATTTTTTTATTATTATTAAAAATGGCATATTGTCAATATGCATACACTTTTATTATTATTGTCAATTTACTGACAATGAAACAACAATGTTACTTTGGCCAACGTTCAACGTGCATGAATCTCATTATGGAAGGATTGCATAGATTGTTATGCACTGACCATCAAAAGACTAGCCCTTTTTGTCTTTCATTGTCTGAGGTTATTTAACATGTACATCATTTCCATCATGGTACAATATACTTATAATGATTGGTTACATAACTAATGGATACAGTCAAGTCAAGGACTACAATAAGTTTATTCATAACCTTTGTCTACTAAATTAAGTAAGCCTATTTCAGTATAATTTCTCTCTCACATAAAGATAAATCCCACAAATATAGGACTCGTCCCATGTGAGAGAGATGTTGTATACATCCGTTACACCATTTCATATGACTCCAATGGATTTGCATAACAAAATACCATGGCTAGTGTTGTTGTTGTTTTTTTTTTTTTTTTTTGAATAAGGCTAGTGTTGTTATTATGTCACGAAACAAAGATGGGGTGGGTGCCCGACAGATGGACACAACAATCACATGCCTTCCCTAAAAAATCATTTAGAATGTTTTAAGTGCTTAATCAATATGTAGTTCACATCTACACATGCTAAATGGGGTTCATTCCCCTATATCCATCCGTACACACCCTACAAGAAGGAAAGTAGAATTCTAAATTGTTTTAAGAATTTTTTAAACTTCAAAATGGAATGTAACTGACAATGATTGTGCATTACTACCTACTTTTAGGAGAACAATTCCTCTCTGTTTCTGTTTCAGAAACATTATACAACAGAATTAACTTAAACTATTACATGTGCGTGTAGCTAGCTACTAGCTTCTCTCTCTCTCTCTCTCTCTCTCTCTCTCTCTCTCTTGGTACATACAACATCATACCTAAAATTTCCCTCCCATGGCCTGTCCAACAAGAAAGTATCTCATGAAACCAGTACATGTAGTGCTCCATTCGCCAATCTCATAAGATAATTTTTCCTATCCAACCCCTTTTTAAAGTCATGCCAAGATCACCTGGAATGTCTTAATCCTTTCTCCCCTCCCCATATATTCCCTCAAAGGGGACATCCTTGTGCCAATACACACTGGCAACTAAAACCTGACATATATTATAACAAGTCGGCAGCTATCATAGGAGAAATTTGTCAATCATGTGTTGGACCACATCAGCCCCAGCAGAATTGATACAGTAGGTTTTAACCTGAACAGAAAGAAATAGAATTAAAAAAGGGTCGAACCAGCTCATTAAAGGTAACCATCAGGATGGAATCAATTTTGTTCCCCCCTCCACTCAATTGGTAAGTTATGCACCTAATAGGTCATGGAACCATGAACTCACTAGGAAATGTCATTTGAGCTAAACTTCATTGGTAATCAATTAACAATGTGAAAAAATAATAATAGTAATTTATGTTCTACATGATAACTTTCAAGAGAAGGCAGAAACCCACCTGAATGGTACTGTGCGCAAATAATCTTTGTTTAGTTCTACTGAAGTTAACATCAATCCGTTCCCAGCTCATTTTTGTCAAGCCTCTTATCATTTCCTCTACAAATGTTGCAAAATGAAAATGATACAATTAAGTGAAAATAATGTCTCAATTAAAGTATTTTTTTTGATAAGTCTCAATTAAAGTATTTTTGAATCAATCAATATACTAAAGCTCAGACTACATAGAAAATCATGGAAGTGAAATCACACAAGTATTTTCAAAAGCAACTGGATAAAAGTAGCACTTTCCAACGCGAATAAACTTCCAATATTCCATATCCATCAGCTCATCTCAAATGCCCTAAAACTTAACCTCCATCCAACTTTCATATTAAGATGAATTATCCTTAGAGCAGCAAAATGTTGATTTCCAACCTTACTGACTAGATTAAATAGCACTTGTGAAAGGATAATAGTGTTGTCCAAATATTCTTCCAGACCTCATAAATGAGAAAACATTTATAGTTTTGTGACATCCATAACCATCGTGTGAATTACTTAGAATCCTCTCTTCCTCTTTTTTTCTTCTTTTTTTGCTAAGTTACTTAGAACGTTAGAATCCTCTCTTCCTCTTTTTTTCTTCTTTTTTTGCTAAGTTACTTAGAACGTTAGAATCCTCTTGATAAAGAATGTTCTAACATGGACTATTGATACCAATGCAATACTTCACAATTTCAATTCAGTAAAAGCCAATACATATACTGTTTAAGACGTATATAATTTTCTCCTAGAAGATGAAAAATGGAAAACACCACTTTTTTCCATTTATTTTTTTAACAAGTAAGAACTTAATGATATTTGAAATCATATACTATATAATAAAAGGTGTACTACACACTTATCAAAAATAAATAAATAAATAAATAAAAGGTGTACTACACGCCATTTTTGCACCAAGTGACTTAATGAATTACACATTGTACAATGTGCTTTTGCCATGTGGCTCACTACCTATTAAGATATAGTTTACTCTAGATGGAACTCAGCCAAAATTTCAAGTGGCTTACTAATTATTAAGATAAATTACTCTTAGGTAAAACTCTATTACCAAAATTTCATGAAATTTTAAGTACTACTCCAAATAATTCTATTACCAAAAGTTTCGGGAAATTTAAAAGAAAATTTATAACTAATTTAAAATTATTCTAATCATCTATCACAAATTTTGGTTTCATCATTTACCATATTAAAAGTTGCGTCCTACGCATGATTTTGATTTTGTTTTTTGTTTTTTTTCTAAATATGTCCTATGCGTGATTACGCCAAATAGGTGCACTCTCCTTATGCCGCCTGTATAGTCATTTTTTCCATTACAACATGCTTTCGTCATGTGACTCACTATAAGTATATTAAAATTATCAAGATAGTTGGTTTTAGATGAAACTCTAGTAGTAAAATTACTAAATGTTTAAAATACTATTCCAATTAAATTTTGTTACCAAAAGTTTCAAAAAATTTAAAATCAGTTTCATCATTTAATTTTAAATGATTTTAATCATCTACCATAATTTTTTATTAGGTCAAGTCTTTCTTGTGCCAAGAGTTTTCATTCTTTATTGTAAATTATTTTAATCATTTGGTATAGTTTTCTGTTTTAATAAAAACTTGTTCTACACAATTTGCTTCTGTCACATAACTTAAAACAATTATAATTTTTATTTAATCCATGCATCGCATGGGCATTCCAGTGTTTATAAAATGTAGCCACCCTCCCATTTTTTCAGCATTAAAAATTATCTTTGATGCGCAAAAAAAGACCAAATGGGAGATCATCACATCATATCCCTATTTCAACCATAAGATTGGTTAATTGGTCCTCAGATACTCCCCCCCCCCCCCCCCCCCCCTCTCTAACCTTATTTTCAGGTTCCTAATCAATAAGTCTTTTCAAATCACTGTTTAACAACGTTTTTTTTTTGGGTCGTCTGGCCTCCTTATCATTAGCTTTCTATCAGCCTTCATGGTCTCCTTGACTATGGTTTATTATCTATCAGTAGTTAATTAATTGAGCTTTTGTAATAGCCCGGTGGTGATAACTGTAGAGGCCACAGTATTCTCCAATTTGAACACACACATCTAGTTTTCAATAATGAGTAGTTTGAAAAAGAACAAAAAATTAGATCACCTTCTAAGTCGATATTCTTGCATCCATTGACTTTGGCCTCCAAGGGGACTTCTTGTTGACAACTGGAAGTTTCTGCTATCTCCACATTTACAATATGCCGGTATTTGTCATCTCTAGAAAGACGCCGAAGCTGATTGAGAAAAATAGTTAGAGAAACTCATTATGATTCAAACTTCCATCAAAAAAATTTGAAATTACCTTTGGTAGCTCATCTCGACGCCGTAGAGACGATGTACTCCATCCCACAAGGTCTATGGAAAGTGTCAAGTTCTTAACATAAACACCGCGAGTGTGATAACAATAAAAATTAAGAGAGGCTAATGGTCAGACCCATGCCCTAACTCTTTGAATTTCAGATCTGAACATATAGAGATCTGACTAACAATGCTTGTACTTAAACAATGTGGTGTTCAAAGAAGTACAAAAGATTTAATAAAAAATAGAAGGATACGGTCAAATCGTACATTTGCATAGGCAACACGACGCTTGAAGGACTGCAAAGCAGATCTGCAGAGACAAGATGACATTGGATGACTTGTTGAAATCATTTGTGCTGACAGTAGACACTCATGTTGCAGAAGGACTCACATAAATTTAAGATCTTCACAATCATTAGCCATCTGAAGAAGAAGAGGAGGCTTTCCATCATCTTTGTCAGTTAAAAATAGATGTTTTCCACTTCTACCAAGAAAATGAGATGTACGGGATGCTGCTTTTTCCATGGTGTAAAGGCCACAAAACACGGGAACCTGAAAATAAAACCCACAAAAATTCAGAAACTTTATCAACATGGAACCATACTTATTATGTAAGCACAGCAGACGTGTAAACATTATTAGTTTGTTGCATTGTCAAATGCCATTTTAATCATCAATACCTATCTCTGAAAATGAAGATGATAGTCTTCCCTCACATTTGAAAAGAAAATTCCAAAGTAAGAAACAACGAAAACTGTTCCAAATAGTTCATTTAAGTTCAATTTACGTTGCTGTAAGGAAAAACCTCAGGAACTGCAGAATTTGTTTTCTCTCAAAAGAATTAGCATAGTTTAAAAATCATGGAACCGAAGACTCAAAAATCTGATAACATCTAAAATGAACTCTTCATGATATTACAACTGAGAATGAGCAAGCAAGGGATAAATGAATCACCTGTTTATGCCCTCTTGAACCAAGGTGAGGTGTTGCAGAGGTTATAAAATTCATTGGCTCCAGTCCAGCAATTTTACCTCTAAATTTCTCCTCCTGGCATGGATCGCCAGATCCATCACTCCTACACTCTCCGTTTTCCTGTGCAGACTCCCTCGTGACATCTCGTCCATAAAGTTTGGCAATTGCATACCTTGCTACCAGGCCACCCAATGAATGACCTACAAATGAAATCTTCTGAACTCCTGGGTGACGTTTTATAACTGATATAACCTGGAACAAACAAAAATAAAACAAGCAAACAGTGTTCAATTTAAATCCTTAGGTTGTTTCAGCAACTTCATATTCAGGGTAGTGCTTGCACACATCTGAACTAAAAACGAAACAGAGGAAACTGCATTACACACCAAGATTTGGTTGTGACAGAAAATTAGTAAAGAACAATCTCAGATACAATAAGGGAAGAAAGAAAGTTGGTTGTCTGAATTGCAAAGCCATAACACACCTCTTCTGCTAGTCTCTCTCCCATTACATCAACGCCATCAAATGTCAACTTTGCAGAATTACATTCACTGCCTGCATTCAACATTAACCATATTTAATTCATTTTATCGTGGAAGCCAAGAACACCAGTAAACATCAAAATATGCAGTCAGACAATAGCCATTTTACATATATGGGTGCCTTCATATATATTTGCTGTATTTTGCCCACCCCCCAACAAATTATGAGCTCCTTCCTCTCAAAAATAAAAAGTGTTAGATCTTTTAAATTTTAATATTCAAGCGGTTCAAAGTTCAAACTTATGTAAGAAAGCAAAAATTATTTCATAAACGTGAATAAAGCTATAAGCATATTATAGTGAAAATACATATATCTAATTTTCATTTATTTTTTAGTATAAAAATTAAGTCTTTGAAATTCTCAATGTTTTATGTAAATTTCCTAATCAAAACTCATAATGTCAAGAAGTTACTTATCAAAATGGAATATAAAATTAAAAAGGTTCAAAAGAGATTGAATCAAGAATTTTCACATGTTGTTAGTTTACTCCTTTCTCAATAAAGTATGATATTTTTCACTAATACTTTTTTAAGCAGACACGTACATATATATATATTGAATTATTGATATTAAAATCTGCCCCCTCTCTTCCCAAAGAAAATATGATTCATCCAGAATTTCTGCAGATGACAGACAAGTGACCATCACCAACAGACTGAAGGTGGAGGTGTTTTGTAATGTGTGGGAAAGAAAGAAAAACCTAAGCGAAGAGATCAGTAGAATTAGAAGTTTGGAGGAAAGTCTGCTATCTACTGAGGAGAGGAATGACAAAGAGAATGCTACGACCGAATTAGAAAAAATCATGTTTAGGGAAGAAATCATTTGGAGGCAAAAATCATGGGTAATCTAGATAGAGGAAGGAAATCACAATACGACCTTCTTTCACCAAATGGCTAAACTCACACGGAAGAAATAATCATATTGGACAGCTGCAAGTTGAGGAAAAAATAACCACAGGGCAGGGGATGATAAGGGATGAAATGGTGGATTTTTACAGTGGGTTATCCAAAGAACTGGTTACATGGAGACCAAGTTTAAATGGTTTACAGTTTAAAGCTCCAGACATAACCACAGCCAGCCAAAGAAGAAGAGATCCTTCAGGCTCTAAAAAGTCTAAATGGGGAAGAAGTACTGGGACCAGATGGCTACACAATTTCTTTTTTCCAAATCAGATGGAGTTTGGTCATAGAAGGTATGTTAAAGTGTTAAAGTTCTTCATTCACTTCCATGAGAGAGCTATGTTTGAAAAGAGCTTGAATGCTACTTTCATTGCCCTTATTCCCAAAAACAATAAGGGCAATGAATGTAAAACATTTCAGACCTATTAGTCTTATAGGAAGCATGTACAAAATTCTTGATAAGGTTCTCTCAAACAGACTAAAGAATGTAATGGGAGAGCTCATATCTAGCACCCAAAATGCTTTTATCCATAGAAGACAAATCTTAGACTTAATACTCATTGCTAATGAGTGTGACCTATTTTTTTTAGAAGATAAAAACATATTTTGAATAGAACAAAATGGAAATAAACAAGTTATTCTGATATTACACACAAACAACATCACATTAAGCTAACAAAGTAATTTACTACACCTCCATCAATCATCCACAATTGTAAAAGGATTATGAAACTCACAGTGAACGATAACATCTTCAGGATACTTCTTCAAAAACTGCTTTGCAGCATATCTCCAATTTTGAGCACTGCATAAATGTAAAGTTGAAGAGGAAAAAAAAAAAAGTATAACGCAAGTACATAACAGTTCAGATCATTTATTTACACACAACAAGAAAATAAAACTGACCACCTAATTCTTGAACTTTAATAGTGACAGAGGTTGGTACACAGAGGGAACTTTAAAGTACCACTGCTAACTACAATGACCAAAAACATTCACGAACAAAAGAACAAAAAAAAATTATACAAATAACAAAATCCATGATCCTACAGATCAGATATTACCATTTGAACTCACATTTCAGTGATTCTCAATGAATCAGATTATTATATTAACTGAAAAATAAGAGGCAAATGCAAATGCAAATGCAAATAAAGGTTACCTGCCAATGAGACCGTTAACCATTATAATGAGGTGAGTAGGATTGCGACGCTGTCCAGCACCATCAACAACTTCCATATCAAAATTTCCATCCTTATCAAACTCCGTTCTGAGACATCCAAATCCAAGCTTGGGAATATAATTACGATACGAACCATTTTTGTCCTTCTTCTTGCTCTTCTTCTTAGTATTATTATTATTATAATTACTACTCTTCTCTCTCATCCTGATCTCGCTCATCTCCTTCGTCTTCGATCCTTCTCCTCCGCCATCTACTTCCAACTCTACCGAAGCCATGGAGCAAATGAGAAGAGAGAGAGTTTTCTGTTGTTGTTTGGTGTGCCTAAAGTCTAAAGAGGTTTAACGAACAAACAAAAGCGGATTTAGTTAGGTTCTGTTTGGTTGAGAAAAAATGTTTAAAGGTACCGTACCTGGGCATCCAATAGGGGAGTCAAGGAAGCAACTTGAGTCAATTATTCCGATTTGATATTCTCTGACGGACCAGATTTGAGATTTAAATGACTAAAATGCCCTTTGCTTTTGAAGTCACGTGACTCTGCACAGCCGTTGAATAAGAGATCAAATTGGAATTTTGTGGAGAAAGACATCAAGGATTCGTCATGTGTTGTTGGACTTTTCGTTTGAGAGACCAGACCTTTCTTTTTCATCGGTTCTGGAAATAGACAACCGATACGCCATTTCCTGGCTTCATTTTATGAACTTTCCTTTCATGAGCGCTACACCACGTTTTTAAAATTCTATTGTTTGATTAGGTAAAATAGATGAAATGAAAGGGATAAGTGATATGATATAAAATAGGCTTTAATTGGACTTTCCTCCTTAACTTTAGTCTACTTTAATCTCCTATTAGACTTTTAAAAAATGGATAATGTACCTACTAATTGATAAAAAATAGTTAAATGGGCCCAGTCGGTAATTAATGTTGTGAAATTCAAATTGTTTTAATTAAAAATTTAAAAGTGTAACTTTTTTGGGTTCTATGTACTGATAACATTGAAATGTCTATTAAACCCTTCATTATTTTTCATATGATGCCTCTACAACTCAAATTGGTCTTCTTCGTTTCTTGTTGTGGGTCTTGTGATGATCTAGATTGATATGTAATTGCCGACTCAAATTAGAGGTAATGCTTTAGAGGCATTTGTGTGAGCAAAAAAAAAAAAAGAATCTATGTGGGCTAAAAGTCTCACATCTGGGTCTTGTGATGATCTATATTGATATGTAGTTGCCGACTCAAATTAGAGGTGATGCTTTAAAGGCATTTTGTGTGAGCAAAAAAAAAAAAGGATCTATGTGGGCTAAAAGTCCCACATCTCTCATGAGAGTGTCTCGTGTTAGGTATGTCAAAAACACTTTTCAAAAAGGTGTTTGCTATCTTGTTGGGTCAAGAGTTTCAATCAAAATATGGGAGGATCCATGGATCCCCTCAATAGAAAATTTCTCCCCTTGTGCAATAGGCAACATCAATCCATCTCCTAATTGGGTAGTTGACCTTATGACAGATGATAGACTTCAATTGGGACATAAACAAGCTCAATAACTTATTTGATCCTTCCACAGTCCAAGTCATTCTTAAAATCCATCTCTCTCCAGCTCACACTCAAGATAAAATCATATGGGCTCCCAATAAAAGTGGTGAATTCTCGGTCAAATCAGCCTACATACAATCTCAAATGTTAAATCTCCTCAACACTGGTCCCCTTCTCAAAAAAGAATGGAAGCATTATGGAAGATTAAGATTCATGAGTGATTAAAATTGTTACTTTGGAAGATTGCTTGGGACATTCTGCCAACCAAATTTTTTCTTAGCAAGAGGTGGGATATTGAAGAAAGGGATTGCCCATTCTGCTCTGCCCAGCCTGAAACTACTGAGCATCTCTTTTTTGGCTGTTCATTTGCTATAATTGTATGGTCATTATCACCTTGGCCTCTCAATCTAGCTAATATGAATGCTCAACCTATTCAAGAATGGATAAAGAAAATCATTTTCCCGTCTACCTTTCTTAAAGTCCCAAGGGAGGATGAACAAAAATTTATTCTACTTGCAGCAATCCTCTTTGATAGAATATGGTGGTGTAGAAATGAGATTATTTTCAATAAAAAAAAAAAACACCAGACCCCCGTGAAACAGCCTCATATATTACTAAAAGTTACCTTAAGCATTTAAAGGCTTGGGAAGAAAAATCTGTTACTGGGTTCCGAGAATCAAACTGGAAGCCTCCTCCAATTGGTTGGCTGAAATTTAATTTTGATGCTGCTATTCGCCCCAATAAAATCACAGTTGCTGTTTGTTGTAGAAATGACATTAGGGAAATACTCCATGCTTGCTCAAAATCTCTACCTGCAAGTGACCTAGCTTGGGGTAAAACCCACGCAGCTCTTTTAGCTATCTCTATTGCTCAAAATATGGGAAGTAAGTTTGTTTTGTTTGAAGGAGACGCCATCAACATCATTGAAGCCTTCTCAAAAAATTCTGCTGATTCAGAATGACAAATCCGTGGTATCATAGAAGATGCTAAATCTCTTCTCCATTCATTCACGGCCTGGGATTTTGTTCATGTCCATAGAGAAGCAAACTTTTTTGTGCATAATTTAGCTAGTTGGACAAGTGCTAGTAATTTTGATGGGCCAATCTCCATCTCTTCTATTCCAAATTGGCTTTTTGTAAGAGGAGATGGCATTGGCTCTTCCTTTGTGTAATTTTCTCTCTACTTTTCATAATATATAATACAAAATATCCTTACTCATAAAAAAAAAAAAAAAAAATAAAAAAAAAAGAAAAAAAGATTAAGAAGGTATGCTACATCGATTTCTAGGCTTTACCAGTGCATATGGCTTGAATGTCCTTTAAGACAATAAGTTTTTTGTGCTCTTTCTAATATTATTGGACTAAAATTTCAAATTTTATTATGACCAAAATATTTTATTGTAATTTGACCAACATGATCTTTGTAATTTCCTTGTTTGGTACCTCTTCCACAACAATACTATTTCGTAAGATATAACATAAAATTAAAAAATACATGAAGATTATTCCACAACAATGAAATTCCACGTTCTAAGTTCTATAACATCTTTGAATCAGAATTTTCAAAGTTTCGAGAAGTTCCTCCTCCCAACTTTAACTTATATGCTTGGAGACGTATGCTAATTATTTCGGGTTGCTTGCAATGGATGCGTCTCTAAATTGTGTATTAGTTAAACGGTCAACTGAATCCATTCATTGTTATCTATCTTTGACCAAAGAATTTATTTTAATGCATAAGTTTCAAGTTTGATTACCAATGATTTATTTATTTATTTTTGCCGGATGATTGCTAATGATTTGTGGGCCAACTGGTACTTCCTGCCGTGATCCAAAAGCAAGGATTCCAGTATCCGCAAAGTTGTTTAATAAGATTGAATTTTTTTTCCTTGCTAAGTAAATAGGGAGAGAGAGACTTTAAAAAGAAGTGGGCTAACAATTAGGCCCACCAAAGAATTGAGTCACCAAATGAGACTAGCTAGCCCAAAACCGATCGTGCGCTCCAATATATGTATTGGACTGAGTTTTATGTGAACTCAAGTTGGGCCCGACCACATGTTGTTTGCATTGACAATTTGACACCCAACCAAAAAGGTTAGAGTGTAGAGGAGGAATTCTCCTATAAACTATTATGTGTTAATTAAATAAATTATGGATAGAGTTTAGTTATAAATCAGTTTGTTACGAATCTACTATGTGATAACTTATAAAACCATCAACGTGTACTTTAGTCACATAACTTATTTAATGAGTTATGTGACTTCTTTAAATAATACATGTAGATGATCTTATAAGCTGCCACATAATTAGTTTGTAGTTTAAGCTAAAACTTGGTTTGTAGTTAAACTTTATCTATTTGGAAAAGTCACATAACTCATTAAAAATGATACATGATTAAAAATACAGTCATGTAATAAGTTGGAGGAAAATTCCTCCAACCAGTTAAATTATTTCCCAAAAAAAAAAAAAAAAGTCTAACTAGATATTTTGTTTGATGGCGGCAACGCACGTGAGGGCTACGCTCTGTGTATGATAGAGAGTGGAAGAACCAAGCCACCAACATGGCAACATATCCACATAGATGAACTCCATCAAGAGTTTACGAACCTTTTGTTCTCTCTCATTCTGGTTCAAACAAACACAATGGGTTTCGGTTTCAGGCTAAATCTCAAGTGGGGTTTTCCGCTTCACTCTCATTCCCTCACCAATTCACCCTCCAGGCTTTCTTCATCTTATGGTTAGTTTTTATTGTCTAAAAAAAACACACGCATTTTTTGATTCACACAAAACACGCATTAGTGCTTAGAATTTAGCTATATTTTTTCCACCCATTATCTTGAATCCTTGTTTGAGTCCAACAGAGTATCAGTAGCAGACTTTAAGTGCAGAAATTGACTTTGCAAGCTGACAAACTTAAAAGAGTATTTGTGGGGAATTGGGTTCTTCTTGATTTTATTTTATAGATATTAGACATGATTTCTGAAGTATGTACTCAGCTCTTTACGGAACTGTAGGAGGATAAGCAATTTGAAGAGCTAAATTTAACTAGAATACAATTTAATATGACTGAAGATATTTTGTAATTTGAATTAGTTTCCATTCAGAAAGGCTGTTTTTATTTTCAAAATTTTCTGTGCTAATAGTTGTCATTGCTGGTATGTGAATTTCAATATATTTATTTTTACAAGTATTCTAAATGATTTGTTGAATTGTATTACTCAGATATTTCCTATGACTTGACGATTTCATATGCATTGGGAGGTTGGCCCTAAAATTTTAAAATTTAACATGTATACATATTAGGAAGTTATTTTTATTGAAATTTGCCAAACATGGTGTAAGTTCATTGTTGCTTTATAATTTCAGCACATTTATTATGATTACATCACTCTGTTGCTTCCTAGAACAATTGGACTAAGTAATGGTTTGGAAGATAGGGTGTTCTCGTCTTAAAAGTCTAAGCTCATCAAGTTTGTTTAAATCAGTGAAGACCTTAAGCTCTCTTTGTGAATCTTTCTCATGCTCAATTGAATCAGCTAGTGACCCAATTGAATGTAGACATACTTCAATTAACTTTCTAAACCAACTAATTTAAGATTAACTATTAGTTTTGTATTATACTCCTTGCTTTTTCCTAACTTGTGATATAACAATTTGATATAAATACTACATAATATGATACTACGCTTGAGTTGCTGGGATAACTTTATCCAGTTTACTTTCTAATTGAGCTGCATTCTCAGACTCTTTGTCTTCCAGTTCAATTAAGAATACTTGGGGGAAGATTTTAAGTTCACCCTTATGTTTGACAATTTAGCTAGATAAGAAATGATAAGAAGTGACATGGTGGGAAGATTCAGAAGAGAAGAGATGAGGAGAGAGGTGGTGAGAAGTGAGAATTGAAGTATAACTTCTCTTTTCCTGTTTGGATATTCCCCAGGCAGATTGGGTTTTGTCTAAGTAAAATGTATTCTTTACCCTTGTTAGTTGTCTTTATTCTTTTAAATTAGTTAGGGATATTCACAGTACTAAAGAAAACACTAATAAAAGGTTCCGTGGTTCACTCTCCCACCACTTGTCGCCACTTTTGGCAAGAGAGTAGAAAGTGGACCCTGTTGAAGTTTAGCCTTCTCACTTTTATCTGCTTCTTTCTCACTAAACATCCAAATGGGAAGTTTTACTCAGTTTAATCTACTTCACTGTCCATTTGTTTGCCACCACTCCAAACACAATGTTTGTGGGTATTAATTCTGCATTCATGGTGTTCAATGGCCTGTATTATGTTTATAATTTTTTTAGTTATATCATACATTTTACTCTTGAATAAAAAATGATACAGTTAAAGGCAAGGAGGCTTCTTTCAACTCAACAAGGCAGTCTTTTGTGTCTGTTATTACTGAGGAGAGTGAGACTTTTTATAAAGATCCTCTGAAAGCAGACACTTGTTCACCTGCAGCTCCACACTTCATGGAGAATAATTTCTCAGAAATGGAAGACATGAAGGTTTGTCATTGCATCAAGTTTTCTGGGCAAGCTGCATGTAATAATATCTCAAGGAAATTTATTGTATCTCTAGAACAACTAACAAGTTAAGAAAAAATGTTACACATATATACATACAAACATACATAAATACATAGATATATGTGCTTCATAATTGTATGCACTCTCAAGGACACTTATTATATTGCAATACTTTTTTCGGTTTTGAAATCTTATTGTAGGTCTTATCTTTCAGAAAAACATTAGGAAGAGGTCATACAATAGTCTATGTAACATGATCGATCATGATATCCAGGTACCTGTTAAAGAGGACAAATGTACTTCCTGCACGAACTTACAAGGGAGCAAGGCAGCACATTTTAATTTGTTAGTAGAAAATCTTCATGTTTTAGAGGAAACTTTTGTTGATTCAGACGTGCTATGGTTGGAAAGAGAAATTCTGCTGCAACTTGGAAGGCTCGGAGCTATAAACTTATTCAATACCTGTCTATTGAGTACCCTTGAAATCTCAAATGTTTTGGACTTGTCTGACATACATACTGAGCATATGGAGCATGTGATGAAAAACAAAACAGATGAGCTTATGGAGCATGAGATGAAAAGAAAAACAGATGATTGCATAGGTAAAGTTTTTGTTCGCTCTGGGAAAAAGAGAGAAAGAAAATCAAAAAGAGAAAGAACATTGGAAAATATTAGTGAAATTTCTTCTCTGTTATTGCCTTCAAAAACCATTCAGCAACGTTTCAGACAGCCTAATGTTTCATCTGTGAAAAGAGCATCAAGTTCTAGAAGTATAAGGCTTAAGATTGCTAGGAATGAGGCTGAAATGTCAAGGGGGGTTAAGGTAGCATTAATCTTCCAGGCCTTGTAATGTAATTTTTCTGATCATGTTTCAAAAACTTCCTTAACAGCTACATTCCGCATCATTACAGGCAGTTGCAAACTTGGAGAGAATCAGAAGAACTTTGGAAGAGGAAACTGGGCGAGTAGCCAGCTTAAGTTGCTGGGCAGAAGCAGCTGGACTTGATGAAATGGTGCTGCAGCAGAATTTGTATTTTGGTTGGTATTGCAGGGATGAACTTATAAGGAGTACTCGCTCCTTAGTTCTATACCTTGCAAGAAACTATAGAGGTCTGGGAATAGCCTTGGAAGACTTACTTCAGGTTTGTTAGACATGTTTTTCATTGTATACTACTTTGTTTGTTTATGATTTCAAGGTTCACATTGAAAAAACTGGTATATAAGTTGCTTGAGACACAATAGTTGTCTGGTCATTGGTAAGAATTCATCTTTATTTACCTTGCAAGTATAAAGAATTAGAGGGTGTTATGTGCTTTTGTCAAGAAGCTTATGCATACTAATTCTTCCCATTGCTGTTTTACTGTCTAAGATAGTTCTGCATAAACTAAGATAATGAAAAACAATTCAGTATAATAATTGCCGAGATTAATAATTGCATGAAATGCCGAAAGAAGGAAAAGAAGATTGAATGTTTATATATGTGTATGAATGGATGTATATTATTCTTATATCTCACATATTACCCTCATCTATGTAGTTTCTCACTTGAGAAGATTTACAAGTTCACATTCCCCTTATTTTACAGGCTGGAAATATGGGAGTCCTCCAAGGTGCTGAAAGGTTTGACCATACCAGGGGTTACCGATTTTCAACCTATGTCCAGTACTGGATAAGGAAATCAATGTCAAGAATGGTAGCACAGCATGCTAGGGGAATTCAAATTCCTGTATGTTCCTCTATTCTTTGAGATGTTGTTTCAATGTACAAATATCATCTTTGTGACATCCAGAGGTTGATCTAAATGTTTTCTTTTTTGTTATGGTTATTAGTACACATTAAGCAGCGCAATAAATCAGATACAGAAAGCTCAAAAATCCCTTAACAGAGGCCACATGAAATACCCAGATGATGATGAAATTGCAAAGCACACAGGCCTTTCTTTAGCTAAAATTAGATCGGCTAGCAAATGCTTAAGAGTTGTGGGTTCAATTGATCAGAAGATGGGAGATTGCTTCAATATGAAATATATGGTATGACTAAAATCCATACTCTCTCTCGTTGTTATGTTATATGCATTCATCTCATCCATACTGGCAAGTCAAAGTCTTGTTGATAAATTGAGATTTGTATATCACATTTTCTTTTTGGCTATGTTCACCTAGTACTTTTGGATTAAAGAAACAATGGCTGCTGTATTTGAACCGAACTTTTTTCTTTTTTTAATTTTATGATTTCTTCATTGATTCTGGTAGATGGCAACAAGAATTAATCATGCTTGTTGTCGTGGTTGTTGCCTAGTAAAACCACATTGTATAATGATGTTGCAGTTGGAAACCATTTCTATAGTTGTAGAGTAGGACATTTTCAAGTCAACTCAGTGGACACAACATATTAGATAGAACAAACCTATTTTCTTATAAAACTCTACCAACCAATGGGGTCACCTGAAGTTTCCTGATCATAAACCCTCTTGTGAGGGTAGATATAAGTTTGGATTTTTTTATTTGTGTGTGTTCTAAAATAGTACTATTGGAGCACAAGGCCATTGGTGTTTGTTTTCTGCACTTGCATAGTCATATTTCTTACACATTCTGGAATAAGTGTTTGTAGGGTTGTTTTTGATAAAGAAACTAGTAACTTTTATTATTTAAAGGGGGGAGGGGGAGTTTGCTTCATAATGTAGTCAAAAACATTTTCCTGCTCAGGGGAAGCGGGTTTAGGAGAAGGGTGAGTCTACTTTTTTATAGTACGATTAACTAAAAACGCGATATAAGGTGGCCATTTTCATTTGATATTCACAGACTTGCAGTAACATTTCAAATCTTAATTGAGATGATTGTTGTCGAGTCTCACATTGCCGGGGAGTCCCTGGATCATGCACTTTATAAGTCATGGGTAATCCTCCACTTTCAAGGACTCTTTTGAGTGGAGTTAGACCCATTT
The DNA here is from genome assembly GCA_907173295.1 of Fagus sylvatica. Classification (NCBI taxonomy): domain Eukaryota; kingdom Viridiplantae; phylum Streptophyta; class Magnoliopsida; order Fagales; family Fagaceae; genus Fagus; species Fagus sylvatica. Next base: position 21,477,768 of record OU015771.1, on the reverse strand, counting down.
GTCTTTATTCTATGATTTTGTTGACTAAAAGAAGTTTTGGAAATCTGATGCAGGAACTTTCACCCGATATGTCAGTAAGGACTCCGGAAGAAACTGTCATGAGGCAACACATGAGAAAAGACATTCATGATCTTTTGAGAGGCTTGGATTCAAGAGAGAGGCAAGTGTTGTTCCTAAGGTATGGACTTAAGGACAATCAGCCCAAGTCACTTGAGGAATCTGGGAGGCTTCTCCATGTGACCAAGGAATGTATACGGAAGATTGAGAAGAAAGCCCTGACAAAGCTAAGGGATGAAGATATACGCAGAAATTTAAGCCATTATTTGGATTTGTAGTTTCAGCTTGATTTGAGAAGCTCCAATATTGTCTGCTTTTTAAGTTGAGCATGTAGTCTTGATTTCAACTTTCTCAGGCTAAATGAATTGTCATAGAAACCCAACTGAGCCAGGGTCCTGACAAGATCTAAAAGTGCACACAAATCATGAGTGGCCTTTGTGAGTTCTCAACCAATATGGCACCACTATCTTCCAGGAGTCTGCACATCATCATTCCATGATGATCCATGAGTCTTGATGAGTGCATTTTGCCATCAATATTTTTTCCTTATTTGAAGGTGCACATGTTCCAGCAGTGAGTTTTGCACTTATAATCTCACCCTCCACCCCTTTTATAAATAAAAATGTTGTACTATTTGAGTTGAGTTAGACTCATTAACATCATTCTATCTTTAATAATTTCTATTTTTTCTTGTATAAACAAAATTATAGATTTTTTTTTTTTTAAAATTTCCATTCTTTCATTTCTGTTTCCTTTGGATTCATTATGTATCCTTTACCTCTTTTATAAAGGTGAAGGAATCAAGGAGGTATTATTTAAGTTAGAGCTTATTATAATTCTATCTTTAACAATTACTTTTTTCCTTGTGTTAAATAAAAAGAAAAGTAAAATTACAATGTTGGTAGATTAGTTGGTGGACACTGGACATTCTATGACGTAAATCATAACCAAGACGTTGCAACTAGTCCGCGTAATAGACAAGTACATAATAATAAGGAAAATTTAAATATAAAAAAATGAAGCTATTAAACTTCTATGGTCAAATAATAAAATACTAATGTACCTTCTACCATCCACCAGGACCACCACTCCAAAAATCCTAGTCTTGCAGGGGAAAATTGCGAATTTTCACTAAAAAAGTTCAATTAGCAATCAAAACACTATAAATCCTTTTTAAGTCAAACTAAGAACACACAAAAGCTAAGTTCAATTAGCAACCAAAACACCATAAATCCTTTTTAAGCCAAACTAAGTACACACAAAAGCTAATCAGCCTCCTTTGCAATCAACCTAACCTTTACTCGACCTCCCAATTATTGTCACCGTCGGATTCTAACAAAACTTGCCATAAATTCCAAAAAGTTCTTCATTTTTTTTTTAACCTATTTCAGTTATTTCGCGTACTTCATACTATTTTGGAAGGAAATCCTCAAGTTAGGGTTAAGTTTAGGATTATTTGGGGAATTTTATGTTCTGGTTGTATTTTCTTTCAATTGACTATTAAATTATGGAATTGAGGGCCCAAATTAAATATTTAAATCACCAATTGACCAAAATAGTGGTTGGTTAACAAATTATTAGAGATTTTATATTTTAGGGTGGGGTTTCATACTTAAATTGGGGATTTTTGTATTATGGTTGTTGATCCATTAATTTGAATGATCAATAATGTAATTAAGGACCCAATTAAAGGTTTAAACTCCCAATTTGTCCAGTTTATATGGGTTAAACAAATATAACAAAAGGGGGTTTAGGGATTATAGCTATTGTGTGAATTTACGACTTTTTAATCCAATCAAGGTTTAACCAAATTAGTTGAAACAGGAGATATAGCAAGTAATTAAGGTTGGTGTGATGGCTTGCCTTCCATCTAAAGTGACATATTGCGTGTTTAAGTTTGGGAATCAACCCTTTTTCTTTTTTTTTTTTTCTTTTTTTATAACGTGCCTCATTTAGAACATTGCAAACATTATATTAAAGGTGAAACAAAAGAAGAAATGGATACCTAATCTCGAATGACTATCCTCTATTCCATTTCTTGTATTCTATTTTATACTCCACCAATTACAATATACCACGTGTCAGATAGTGTTTGATTTGTTTCCATTTTAAATCTTAGTTATTTTATAAGGAAAAAAAAAAAAACGTGTTGAGTTGTAATTGGTGGAGTATAAAATGGGATAAAAAATTTGTATTCCCTAATCTCACTTGAGTACTAATAGGACCATTGTACAAACCTTCAATAAAGATTAAGGTTAATTATACTTTTCCCACTTGTAGTTTGGGTTGGTTTAATGTTGCTTACTTGTATTTTAAAAAGTGTTACTTAACTTATCCGAGTTTGGCTATGTTACATGGTTATTGTACATGGTTATTGTCCACCTCACCGTTTTTCGTTTTAAAAAATAAATAAAAGACGTAAAACATAAAAGCAAATGGATCTAGCTTCATCTCAAGAAAAAAACTTTAATGAGTATTAATATGCCTCTTTGACTTAACTTCAAAGATTCTTGTGATGAACCTAGCCGTGAGTGACTTTGTGTATTTAAGGTAAGTAAAAATTTACATGCTCCTTAGTATTACTATAGGTAAATTACATTGACACCCCATTTTTTTGGAGAAACTAAACTCGTTACACCCTAATTTGAGAAAATAACACTCCACTCCTAAATTTACAAAATAATTAACATTCAGCCCCCTATATTCCCCACTTAAACTTAAAATAATTGGAACATAATTTTTCTTTTTAGCTTTGGTTAGCTAGACATTAGTTAAAAAAATAAACAAAAAAAAGGGAAAAAAATCACTTAAACTTAAAATAATTGGAATATAATTTTTCTTTTTAGCTTTGGTTAGTTAGACATTAGTTAAAAAAAATAATAAAAAATACACAAAAAAAAGGAAAAAAAGAAAAAGGGGGCAGAGTGTTAATTATTTTGCAAATTTGGGAGCGGAGTGTCATTTCCCTAAATTAAGATGTAAAGAGTTTAGTTTCCCTAAAAGAAGTGGGTATCAGTGTAATCTACCCTATTATTATTTAGGCAAAAATATATTTTTGGTCCTTGTAATTTGAGTGTGTTTCAGTTTAGTTATTATGTTTTATAACGTTTTATTTTAGTCCTTGGTTTTTTTTTTGTTTTTTTTACAGGTTTATTTGCATATTCATTAATGAACCTAATGAGCTGTTCATTCTCGATAAATTTCTATGTTATAACGTGTGTCCTTGATTCATTATAATTTTCTTTCCATATAATATTGTTTATGTTGTGACCCTTATTTCGTCCCATATTATATTCTTATACCTTTCCAGATATATTGTGGAACTATATTGATCATGTTTATCTGATGTGATGTAATTTAAGTGACCTTGTCCATAGGGTCAATGCGTGAGCTGTAATCCTACTTATTTAATGGTGTAGTGTTTGTATATTGTGGAGGTAAATGTTGTGATTATAGTTGATGGTACGATGATGATGATTATTTCTTAGTGACCTTAACCATGGGGCTTTCAAGGAATGTTTATTAATTAAACGGAATTGAACCAACATTTTCTCCTAATCATTTTATTCCTTTTCACTAAACTTCCAAATTTGGAAGATCATGCAAATATTCCCTAAAAAATCTTTAAATCAATTTTCATTTCATTCACTTCCATTCCTTCCTATCAAATTGTAATAATCTATTGTTATCAATTACATCATGTGTTTATGGATCCACTTTAAAAAATTTTAAAATTTAATTTGAAACTTATAACGGTATAAAACTATCCATAATATACATAGATAAAAAAAAGGAGGCAAAAATGAGTCAAAAAGGACAGTAGGCAAGAAGCCAAACCTAACCGCTCCACAGCCAAGCAGTCCCCTAATATAGCTAAGGTGAGTAAGCTTGCACGGTTACGAAGCCACAAGGGTACACGTGTCCCAAATCCTGTTTATTATCAGTCACCATCATCAATTCCCGTTAGGAAAACGACTCCGATATCACCCGCAGAATAGTCACAGACCTAACAGACATGAAGCTTCCGTTAGAAAAGTCAAATTACAAATCAACTGTCATTGTTGGCTAAATACTCTACCGTCGGTGATACAGTATAGTTCTCACGCGGGTGATTTAATCTCCACACTTTCAGTAATTAGTGTATTAATTTAAAGCCGCGCTAGGATCACATTCACGCCCCGACCAGCGCGTGAGAATAAATCTCAAGATGTATTAATTATTAAACACGAGTCATAAGCTTCATAAAAATCAGTTTCTACATAATTAATTCATAATCCAATTTTAACAGTTAATAATCGTCTTCTAATAAGAAAGTGCTTTAAACACGCTCTTTATAGCAGCTTGAGTTTCATGTAATAATGATTGAATAATTAAGCACGTTATCCAATACCAATACTCTACCAGAGGTGCCTTAATCCGTGGAACGAAAACAGCCAATGAAAACTCTCCACAAACCCAAGTTCACCGTGAGCCTGACCACGTCTGATAATTTCTTTATCGTCCCAAAAATTAAATAAAGCTCTTTCTTCCTCCACCTTGCATTCCTTCTCTCTCATTTCATTCGCTGCTCAGTTCTCTCTCTCTCTTTCTCTTTTCCAGAGCGATTTCTAGGGTTTTCAGTGGAATTTACATAAACAAATTACAAATATACGTAAATTTACAAAGCTTCTCTTTGCCATGGTGGTTTCAAATGCTACTCACTCTAAGATAAAATCCTAGCCTTCCATTTTAATGACTTTCTCAACCAGTGAATGGCTCGATTTCACTCTCGTGGTTTCATTTTCGCCATTCTCTTCTTTACCTTTATATCACTCACAGGGAATCATTTCCTGGTCCAAGCATCCAAAAGCTACGATTCCGACGGTGCTGATTTCTCGATCACCGATTTCGATTCCGATTTCAATCTCTTCCACCAGGACTACTCGCCCCCAGCACCACCTCCGCCGCCGCCTCACCCGCCGTCCGTTTCGTGCACTGATGACCTCGACGGCGTCGGCGACCTCGATACCACGTGTCAGATAGTCAGCGATTTGAATCTCACCCGCGACGTGTATATATCAGGGAAGGGAAATTTTTATATCCTACCCGGGGTGAGATTCCACTGTGAAATTCCCGGTTGTTCAATAACCGTGAACATTACCGGAAATTTTAGTCTAGGCGTGAATTCTTCGATCGTGACCGGTGCTTTCGAGTTGGCATCGCATAACGCGAGCTTCCTGAATGGCTCGGTGGTGAACACGACGGGATTGGCGGGGAAGCCTCCACCGGAGACGAGCGGTACGCCGCAAGGGATAGGCGGCGCGGGTGGAGGACATGGCGGGAGGGGCGCGTATTGTTCGTTGGACGATACGAAGCTCCCCGAGGATGTGTGGGGCGGCGACGCCTACTCGTGGTCGTTCCTGCAGAAGCCGTGCAGTTACGGAAGCAGAGGCGGGACGACGAGCAAGGAGGCGGAATACGGCGGATTGGGAGGCGGGAGGGTGAATATGGAGATTGTTGAGAGTGTTGTGGTGGAAGGGAGTATTTTAGCGGATGGAGGTGATGGAGGAAACAAAGGTGGAGGTGGCTCTGGTGGCAGCATCTACATCGAGGCTTATAAAATGTAAACTCTAACTCTAATTCTATCTAACTTTTTTTGTCCTATTTTCGTTGTAGATAACATGTTATGGAAATAGAAGAAATCAGATTTATTTTTTATTTTTTTGTGTGGAATGATTGAGTTATGCTTGGCGTTATTTGATTGGTCAGGAAAATTATTATTATTACTATCATTATTATAATCATTATTTGGTATTGCTGTTAGTTATGAGAGATGAATTTTGTCTGCAGTGGTGGGTTGGTGAGAGAATGTGCGAAATTATCTTCTGTAGAAGGCAGAAAAAAACCTTGCATGAACTGATCTTAATAGAACTATACGGCCTAGAAAAAGTAACTGCTCTGAGCCTGTGAATTTCTTTTAAAATTAAAATTTACGTTCTGGTTTTTGTTTTCTCATGAAGCGAACTAAGGTTTATTGCTTTTCAGGATTTAATTTGAGGTTAATTAGATTTGCTACCAAACAATTTTTTATTTTGGGATTTAAGCTCTGGTACACTGATATGTTATTTCCTTCTTTTTGTTTTTTTTGGGTGTGGATGTAAGTTGTGTCTTTATAGGTGGACTTTGGTTCTGGTGTGAAATTCTGTAAATCAGCATCAAAGGATTTTTCTTTTGGTTCTTTTGCGTTACTAGAGTTGCTTTGGTTTCTAAGTCCTCTCAAGTATCATAGATTGTTGTCGTTCCTGAAGTTCCAATTTTAGCCCAAACTTGAAATGAGCACTTTAAATGGATGGTACCTATCACTGCTTTCTGCAGAGTGTCATGGTTTGGGGCCCCAAAATTTTCATTATTGCTGCTATCCTCTCAATTTTGAACTTCTGCAGAGTGTCTTGATTTTTTTTTTTAATGATTTGGGCATCATTAAACCTTATCTTGTGTGTAGACTTGACCTGCATTCTTCTAGTATTTTCTTCTCAGTCCCTTAGGCAAAGTTTGAAGTTAAATGGTGAAGGAGGCCAATGTTTAAACTTTATCTTTCACTTAACTATTTATGCATTTTAAAATTTCATTATTCTTTTCCGGTCAGGTTATACATGCTAGACTGCATTTGAGAAACAAGAGTGGAAATCATCTTTTTGTGTAATTTTCTAACCAGAATTACCTTGAAGAGGAAAATGAATGGCAATATTGAAGCAGAAATATTAGTGTAACTATGTTGTTGGGGAATAAGAATGCAATTATGAAGAGGAGCAGGAGACAACTTTTTACCAGGGAAAAGTGAGTTCCCTTCATATTATAGTTTCATTGTTATTTTCCACAACTAGGGTGTGAGTTGTAGGGAGTGTGGTTCTATTTTCTAAATGATATTTATTTCCTATATATATTCTCCTTCCAGTTACTTCATTAGCATCCATTTTTTCCTCATACTACCTTGCCTTTCTCTTCTCTCCTTATTACCTTCCCTTCATATTGTGGTTTCAAAATCCTGTATGGTACATGCTGTACCTCCATTGATGTGAAATGTGTTCATAATGTAAATGAAAATAATTTTTTTAGCTTATACATAATATAATTTGACTTTTACTGTTCGGTTTACATTCATGAACTTTTGATTATTTTAAAATTGCTGCTAGAATGATTAAATTTTTGTTCCATATAATTATTATTGTATAAATTTCCTTTTAGAAGTCATAAAATATTTGCTCAGTATTAAATTCCAAAGACTTTTCTTGATCACTAACCTGTAATATACTTATATAAAATTTTTTTTTTTCCCGTAATAGCCTATCATCACATTGATTACATGTAATGTAATGTTAATTGTGATTTGTATTTTGCTCCAGTTTTAATTGCAAAACCATGGAAAAGATTCGAATATTAATATACAATAAGTAGGTGTGAAAACATTTGATCTTTCTTCCTTGAAATGAGTGTTTTCAAATTGGAAAATATATAAGGGATGGGCATGGATCTCAATTTAATTTCAAATCCCTATTATCCTTCCTAATCAATTTACCAAGTGCTTGAAGAAAGAAAGTTTCTGAAACGAAGGAAATAAACTGTGAAATTTTATTTGAATGTGAAAAGTATAGAGCTAAGTAATAGGGATACTCATACTGTATTCTAATATTTGTGCCAAATACCTGCATACATGTCAATATCCTTGATACAAGGATATACACTATGGGACCAAGTTGTTTTCTGTATGTGAAAAATGATTTGGAAAGATGAGAGAACTTTTGAGGGCAAGAGTTGTCTATAGAGAGATTAAAATCTCATTTTTTATTTTTTTATTTTCTTTTGGACAACTTTGGATGGGGGTAGACCATCAAATATGTGTGATTTCATAGATTTATTGTATTCTTTATCTTGTATGGGAACTTATATATGGTTATATAGCTGATGTACTCCATATGTCCCTTTTCTATATTTGTTATTCTTTATAATAAAATTTGACGTTGATATAATGTTTAGGCCATGTGGCTCAATGTAAGTGTAGGCGTAATTCGACATGCTTCTGTCATGTGCCTCACTATAAGTACATTAAATGTATTAAGTACATTAAGATAATTTTCTCTGGGTGAAAATATATCCACATTTCATGAAGTTTAAAATACTATGATTAGAACACTATTACTAAAACTTTCAAGAAATTTAAAAGAAGTTTCATTATTTATTTTTAATTATTAGTCTTACGCGATATTCTTCTGTCATGTAATTTTAGGTTTTATTATTATTATTATTTTTGTTTAATTTTACTAACCAATCAGCCCAAATGATATTGGAAGAGCCAAAAGAGTCTTTCAATGTATTATTTCTCGATCATATGAAATTCATCAAAATAATTTCATTATGAATTGAAGGGGGCTAGTGTTTTTACAAGAAATATCTAGCCAACCTTTCTATGAAAGAACTGTTCTTAACATGAAGTATATTGGAACTAGATAAAAATGAAAAATCTAACAATTTCTTTGTCCTTCACACCCCTTAATTTCTAGGAATTAGTCACTTCAACTGTCTTTCTATTTTAATTTAAAATTTTGATGATATTAATGAAATATTTTCTTTAATTACGTTTTATCTTTCATTAACTTGTTCATTGCATAGGCATAGTTCTAGTTATATATAAAAATCGAATATTTAATTTCCCCTCTCCATCCTAATCAAATCTGCTATAGGATAATCCCTCTCTTACTGGGGTTTTATCAGTTGCATCATCTATCTATAGGTCAGTCATATTGGACTAGCTGACTGCTGCACTATAGAAAATTTAGGTTAGCGGGACATGTAAGGACTTTTTAAAACTTAAAAGTGCATATGTAAAGCAGCAAAGGAAAATGTAGTTAGGTAGCACCTCCTTTGGGTGCCTTCAATTACACCTTTTGCTAGCCAAAAAGGACAAAAATAAAAAATGGTATATTACAAAAAACTACCATAAACTAACTATCACCTGATTTATAATGTGCCCACTAAACTTTAAATCCGATCAATCCTTTAACTTCATTCAAAATTGCGAATAGTTCCCACCGTCATTAATTTCCATCGAATTGAAGAAAATTTCCATCAAATAGCCTCCTACCTTCCCTCTTTGTCACTCTATAAATTAGCTTAGAATAATGATTAAATGATTAAATTCACTATTTCCTTCTAGTTTAAGCTTTTGGGATAAAGTGGTAATTTATCATGGTATTAGAGAATGTGGTCTAGAGTTCGAACCCTGTCTTCAATCTACCTTCCATTCAAAAAAATTAAAATTCCATGTCTTTGGGCCTCACTTATTGAAGGAGAGTGTGGGCCTATAAGTGAGGGGGAGTGTCAGAATAATGGTTAAGTGATTAAATTTATCATTTCCTATTAGCTTAATTTTGAGTGAATTGTGGGGGTTGATTGCTTAATTTTAAAATTTAGGAAGCACTTTGTAAATTGAGTGATAGCTTTGGGTGATTTTTTTTGCAATTTAACCAATAGAAAGTTATCAAGGAAAATGTATAGTTACATAATGGCTGATCTTGGTAAGTTATCAACAAAACAAAGGCTGATCTTGGTATAACTTGTTCTGGTGACCCTTGGAAGGCTTTGGTTGGATCCATGCTAGGGTGGGAGTTGGTGAATTAGCAATCTCACCAAGTTGTAACTTAGAATTACCTAATTTAGAAATAGTCTGTGACCATCAGTCTTTGATAGTTTCCCTTGTAACAGCTTAGTTGTTTCTTAACCCCCCCCCCCCCCCCCCCCCCCAAAAAAAAAAAAAAAAAAAAACCCTCTCCTTTCATCTTGCTTTTGTTCCCCTTCCGAAACCATTAGCTTTTGCATAATGCACTGCCCCACTCATTTGTTTTTGGAAATTATATTCTTTTAATAAATATACTTATATATAGAGAAGAGATCCTTCATTGGCTATGTCTTCTGTTATGCCAGGGTTTACTTGTGCTAATCACGCCTATCACTCCATCTTGCTGTACCTATGTTGACACAATATGACATTGTTAAGGTTATGGTCACCACACACTCCCAAATTGTGGAATGAACTCGATTCCCAAGCCCGAGTTCATGTAAAGTAAGGTTCTGCTAATTTGAAGTGGGTTCCTGTGAATGGGCTACAACTTTGGAATTTTTTTTCTTTTAATTGTGTAGACATTTTCTTTGGGAGGTGGATGTGTTAAGTTCTTTGAAATTTTGAGACTATAATATATATGTGGGGGAAATTTAGATACCTCAACTTTGGTAATATAACAACAAAGCCTTAATCTCAAAATTTTGTGTTGGCTATGGATTCTCAATAGACTAATCAAGATTGGCCATATGTATTCTCTACCATTCTATCTTATCCAAAATCATATTCTTTGTCACCTCTTTAATATATATTATATATAATATGTGTGCATGGGCATCCTTTTTTTTTTTTTGGGGGGGGGGGGGGGGGGGGATTGTGTTGTGGGTTTGGGGAATCTAAATTGAAGTCTGATGGCTTTAGCAATTAATTGATTTGTATCTATACACATATGCGTGTGTGTGGGCATGCACTCTGCGTGTTAGATAACATGTAATGTAGATTTTTATTTTTAGCAGAAGATGCATTCATATTATTCCATATAACTTTTATCCCTTAGTTCTAAGTGCGTGCATGCTAGATAAATTTACTTCAGATTTTTTATTTTTTTATTTTTAGGGGAGACATTCAACAGCATATTATTCCGTATAAGTCTTATCCATTTGGTCTATGTAGATGTGGGGTGTGATTGTATATGCATCTGTGTCAACTTAGATCTGTAAATATTTTCCTATTTTGGAAATGCAGGTTTTTATACTTATTTAATTGATGCTTCCTTCTTAAGAGCAGGACTGGCAGTGGCAGGATAAGTGCTTGTGGAGGTAATGGTTATGGTGGGGGCGGTGGTGGAAGAGTTTCAGTTGATGTTTTCAGCAGGCATTACGACCCAAAAATTTTTGTGCATGGTGAGACTCGTTATGTTCTTTTGGCATGGTTAGCTCTCTTTATATATATTTTTTTGATAAGCAGTAAAAAATTTATTAGAATCAAAGGGAAGCCTCATGTACACCAGATGAGTACACAAAGCTCTTCTAAAGAATTACATCAAAAAAGAAAGAGAATGATGCAGCCTGAAAAACTTAGATCTAATGTAGTTGCGATATGATCCAGCTAAAAAAGATGCCACCTTTCAAGCAAATTGACACTTTCAGAGGGTTTAACAAGAAAATCCAGCGATTCAACAAAATATCGTAGGAAAGATAGAAATAAGATTGAAGTTAGAACAATAAAAGATTAATTTCTATGTTCAAAGAGTCCAAGGAATATCCAGATAAGGAAATATGGCTATCTTAGTAGCCTTTAGTAGCGCAAAAATTCTCAGCCCTTTGTCATATTAAAAGCAAATAAAATCTTAATCATCCAAAATTGTTAAAAGTTGCATGTAGTCACATGACCTTTTAAGACACTAAAGACATAATAATAAATAAAACGCAACACAAACATGAAAAAAAAGATCCTTTGTCAGTTGTCACATTTTTTTTTGATAGATAACAAGGATTTTATTAAGAAAAACAAAAACAACCTCTAAGTGCATAAAGTATGCACTAGGAGGAGCACAAAATACAAAAGGAAGAAAAATACTAAGAAAAGCTCAGAGAAACAACAAAATCAGCAAGTGACATGGCTGATGTCAAACCCCCAACCCGAGCCCAATCAAAAAGAGTCCCAGAAAACAGCTCCGTAAGCTTGGACTGGGAAAGATCTTTTTCTTCAAAAACACGACTATTAAAAACAAATAAAGTCCTAATCATCCAAAATTGTTAAAAGTTCATGTAGTCACATGAACTTTAAGACACTAAAGACATAATAATAAATAAAACATAACACAAACATGAAATTAAAAGACTAGACTTATGGTAGCTAGTGAGTCGGGAGAAGTGGAATAATGAGCCTGCTTTGCTTTGGGCTTAGATGCCTCTGCATCTGAGAATCACTAAAATCTACAAATTTAATCATCGAACAGGTGATTTAGCTCCCCTTATATTTCTAAAACGTTTCAGGACCAACTTATTAATTGGAAAATGCCTAGTTATTACCACTATGTTATAGGTTCTCTTAAGGGGTCTCCCTTTAGTACTAAATAATGTTATATAAATATAACTGGAAGGCATTGTGGGAGTCCCATGTCCACCAATGAAACGGTGACATAAGGTTTATGGTAATGTAGTCTAGATGTACAGGATACCATAAAATGTGACTGGGAACAAAAGCGAGTTTCAAAAGACCATATGGTCCAGAGTGTCTTTGGAGTGCCTGAGTTTTGTTTATTATTCATTTGATATATGTAACACAGTTTTATAACAATAGAGCGACATTGGCATACTGGTTCTGGTGGAGGATAGTGCTTGAATTGGGAGATTAGGTGATGTTCATTATAAGGCAGTTTAGAATCATGGAGGGTTTGGAATTGAGAAAAACTAAAAATCATAGGTGCAGTCCGTGAGTTGTTAATGGTGGCTGTGAGACAGAATTTTTTCAATGGATTTTGGATTTTGGATGTTGGTGATAGTGGGCTGTGTTAGGGTTTTGTTGAATATTTATGGGTTGATTGGTGGTCCAGTGGGGTCTGCTTGTGACTTACTATTAGTTGTAAAGAGCAGAAAGTTTAAACAAAAGTAGAAGAAGCTGTACTGTAAGTGTTCCCCATGTACACAGGAAGTTTACTTGGAAAACTACAAAAATCACCTAAAATTACATATATCTAGAAATTCCTCCAAACTAGAAAAAGAGTGACCACTCAAAGCTGCCATCCAATCATACATAGCGCATAAAAAACTCAGTTTTATCTCCATCGGTGAACGCTCAATCCATTCAAAAGTATGCTGGTTGTGTTCTTTCCAAATAGTCCACATTATCTCCCCCCCCCCCCCCCCCAAAAAATAAGTCAGCACTACGATGTCTACGAAAGCCCCCTTTCCAACAAGCTATCAAATGCATAACCCAATGGAGTCCAAACAAGCAAAATACCAATGACCATAGATTATAAGAAAAGTCACAATGAAAGAGCAAGTGATCTATGGACTCCACACTTCTCTTGTACATGCAACACCGTTCTAAATGTATGTGGAATTGTGTTTGTAACAGTTAATGGAGGTTCATTTGGTTGTTTTGATGCCTTCTCACTGAGTTTATCAATAAGGTCACTGACAACAAACTAGATTGAAAGTTCTCTGGCCCTATTCACTTTTTTGATGTTGTTTAAATATATATTTTTTAATATTTTCAGTAAGTTATTGCAATAATATTTTTCTGTTTCCAATACTATTCCATCTTTAAACCTTAATTTCTTCTTGTATGTAAATTTTTGTGTTTTTTTGGGGGGAGGGGAGGTATTGGTTTTCAATTTCATTTTGCTTATAGCCTTTGGACCATATGACATATTCTTCCCCGTAATCAAAGGGGTGGGAGGGGGAGTTGTATTTACCTATCGATAAAAAAATTAAGAAAAATAAAACCATTTGTCTATTTCATTTTGAAATCTTTTACTGGCTTCTAATGGATTTTTACAATAAACTTGCTTGTTTTCTTCACATTATTTTGTTCTTTTCATGTTTTCCATGTCTGGAACACTAATCATTTATCAGTTGTCTGGTCAAGTGTCTATGTTGATTAGCATTGATGGGTACTAAGTCACTATCTTGATATCAGAAATTATCAAATATTTGTTTTATTTTTTAGGAAAAGCAAGTTACATTATGCTCTGATTGAATATTGTGTCAATATGTGGATTATTTAGCAACTGCAAGCATCATTTGCAGGAGGAAGTAGTTTTGGCTGTCCAGAGAATGCAGGTGCTGCTGGGACTTTATATGATGCTGTTCCCCGGAGCCTTATTGTTAGCAATCATAACATGTCAACAGATACGGAGACACTTCTTATGGAGTTTCCTAATCAGCCTCTTTGGACAAATGTTTATATTCAAAATAATGCCAGGGCTTCTGTGCCATTGCTTTGGAGTAGGGTCCAGGTTTGTGAATTTAAGATTCATAATTTATACTGGCAGAGCTCTTGTTCCTATATATAGTTTGCTCTTACTTTGTGGACAACCCATTTGTACACAGTTTTTTGGAGATAAAAGACTTTTGTGTAACCTCCCTTTTTTTCTTTTTCTTTTCTTTTTGTTGATAAATAATAAACTTTATTGATGAAAGAAGAAGACCCCAGTATACTAGGAGTACAAAGGGATCAACAATAACCCTCTCACAATCCTCAAAACTATGACTGTTACGCTCCCGCCAAAGACACCACATCAATCAATGAGGCACAGCCCTCCAAATCCCAATATTCTGATGCCTACCAAAGTTACCTTGCCAACAATCCAGCAAACCCAAAACACTCCTTGGCATAACCCAAGAAATACGAAACAACCCAAAAAGCATAGACCACATCTCATGAGCGACAGGGCAATGAAGCAGAAGATGATCCACAGATTCCCCCTCACATTTGCACATACAACACGAATCCAAGAGAAGTTAGATATAGTTGTGTAAAATTGAAAAGGGACAGGCTGAAATTCACATAAACGACTTGGACCAGGAAAATAGAAAATAATTGTGTTGTTTATAAGAAAAAGGGGTGGGGGGGGGGGGGGGGGGTCATTCTCTTTAATGGAACTTTACCTTAGCCGGTCGTGATCATGGAACCACTGGTTTATGTATGTTCACCTTAAGCATGGTCATAATTTTGGTACTTAATTGTAAAATATTTTTATACTCATCTAGATTTTATGATTCTGGTATATTATACTTTAACTCCTAACAACATTTTATTGAGCCTATCTAAGTCAGTCATTCGGTCTGAATGTGGATGTATTGAGATGTATGTATGGAGTTTATATGTAATTACAACTGTGAACTTTTTGCCATATTGTTATGGAGCCCTCAAGAATATTTTGAATAAGAATTTTTCATTGACCACAAATTTCTATATAGAAGAGCTTTTGAGTGTTTTCTTCAGCTTAAAAGAAGTAAAGTTTGGTTGATTGTGTATCCTTTGGAAAATGCAATCATGATGCATATGGGGAATTTAATTCTGTTACCTCCTGATGATGCACTATATCAGGTACAAGGACAGATAAGTCTGCTGTTTGGTGGAGTGTTGAGCTTTGGGCTTGCACATTATTCTTCATCAGAGTTTGAGTTATTGGCGGAAGAACTGTTGATGAGTGACTCTATGATCAGGGTAACTAACAATTTAGTACATTCTTTTTATGCTGTACTACCTAAGTTCTTATGCATCTTGGTGTGCTCCTTCAGATGGTCTTAAGAACTCTTCTTCTTCTTCTTCTTCTTCTTCTGTGTCTCTCTATCTCTCACTCTCATGTGCATATGTATCAATGTGTGCATTGCTTGCATCCTGTAACTCTGTTGACAGTTTTTCATATGCTATTTTTGGATTTTAAGTATTATTACTTGTCTTTATAATGACCTATAAGCAAAGACACATGGCTGATGAATCTTAAACAAGTATCATATATCTGCTTAATTTCACTGCTCTTGTTGTGCCAAATAAAGGGCTTGCTATGCTTTCCCACCTTGTTTGATGCAAAGGTTTAATGTTTAAGCTTTGTTATGTGCATGTGTTCTATGATAACATGTGTTTGTTTAACTTAAGGTGTATGGGGCTCTACGGATGTCTGTGAAAATATTCTTGATGTGGAATTCCACAATGCTTATAGATGGTGGTGATGACGTGATACTGGCCACATCCTTACTTGAGGCTAGTAATTTAATTGTTCTCAAGGTGTGTCACTGTCTATTTTTGGCATTTTCTAAAGCATATTGCTTATAATTTATTCATATATGACGTTTATGCTTTTTTTATATCAGGAATCATCTGTCATACATTCTAATGCAAATCTGGGAGTTCATGGACAAGGTCTACTGAATTTATCAGGACCAGGGGACTTAATTGAAGCACAACGTCTGGTTCTATCACTATTTTACAGTATTCATGTAAGTAACTGTTCCATTATAAATGTTTAATTATGTTGTCTTTGACGACTGTTCAAATTTGCTTTTAACTATTTGCTAGACCAATAAAAATAACTTGCAAGTTAAGAAATCTGGTTGTGGCATGTGGTAGTTATTCAGAATTTCAGATTTCCCTTCTGATCACAACCCTTAGGCTGTAAAATACTTCTAAAATTATCTCTGTTTCTTTATCAATAATTAGAAGTTGGGTGACGTAGGACAGGGAGGTAAGGAAATAGAGATAATTGCAAAGAAAGATGAACAGTACAAATCCTAGGTTTCACCACCTCTGCCTGAATCCCTAGGCTTCACCACTTAAGAGTTAAGGGTACTTGGAATCACCACCAGGCAAGAGAAACATTCTGTAATCAGAATTTTTTATTCAAATTGCAATGCCTAAAACTATTCTTGGAGCCTCTTTTAAATAGGCTTCAAGAAATACATCAAGTCACAATTACATCCCACAAAATCCTTAACAACATTAAATTCTAAATTCTAAAGTGAAATCTAGAAAAATATGAAATTCTAAATTCTAAAATGAAATATAAGATTTCAAATAAGAAAAACAATTGAAATAATTTTGGCTGTGCCACTGCATCATTGGGGCATGAGGAGATTGGATATATCATCTAGATTGTGCAGGTAAGCATATGCCTTTTTATTTATTTATTTATTTTTTATGAAAATGCATATGCCTTCTAAATGCTCATGTCGGTCAAGTATCAAAACCTTTTTCCAAAATGCCTACATTGTGATTTTGTCTGATGTATCTTAAATCGAGTCTGATTGAGTGTGAAAGCCCCTTCAAGTCTTGTCCACATTTGACTCAATTTTTTTTTTCTTGTCCATTTTTTTCTCATACTTTACCTGAAGTAAGATTCTTTATTTATTTTTTATTTATTATGAAGAATAGATTACAGCTATACATATTAATGCTATAGAATGTCAAAAACTGGCCTATCTTACTGACATGATTTGCTTAATGCTTTTAAGAAAAACCTTTTTCTTGTGCTGTAGGAGATTGTCAATCACCAAAAATTTTGCTGTAGAAGATTATTGGTTAATTATCAACTTCCATTAGTTTCATATGTATCATTCTTCAACATAGATTTCTTGGTGTTAAATGTGGTAGCAAAGCAGGTTGTTAAATTTTGCTTTGGCAGTCCCTTATTCTCCTCATGCTTTTCTGAGGTGGGATTGGCACTCTGTCCGAATGGATCTTCCTTCTAGTGGATTCCAATACTACTCAGATCCTTTTTCTCATTTCAACCCCTGCCCCCCAACCAAAGGGCGGGTTCTTGTAATATTATTCTTTCTTACAGCCATATTGATAATTCTATTTACTTGGTTGCTGAATTATTATTTTAGCATCTATCCACCCCCCTTCCACTATAACTTGATCTAGGGTAGGGTCTTTTTCTCAGGCAAATTTTTAATCTTCTGTAGTGATATAATTAATTTCTGCATACTGTGCACATTAGGATTTTATTTATTTATTTATTTTTAATGTATATGATTACTGACCAAGTTCTCTTTTTTGTTTGATAGGTTGGACCGGGATCTGTTTTGCGTGGTCCCTTGGAGAATGCAACAAATGCTGCTGTGTAAGTTTGGATCTAAGCTGTATCATCACTTGCTTGAAATTTTCTAATGCTCTATCTTCTAGTACAGCATAAATATTCTATTTTAATCTCTGGTAGGACACCAATGCTCCATTGTGAAAACCAAGATTGTCCTATTGAACTACATCATCCACCTGAAGATTGCAATGTGAACTCATCACTGTCCTTCACTCTTCAGGTGTTTGTTGAGTTGAGCTGGTTCAGTAATAGGATTTGAAATTATTAATCTGGATCGATTTAGCAGCTTTGTCAATTTTCTTTTTCAGATATGCCGAGTTGAGGATATAACTGTTGAAGGCCTTATAAAAGGTTCTGTGGTTCATTTCCACAGAGCAAGAACTATAGCTGTACAGTCTTCTGGAATAATAAGTGCATCTGGGATGGGTATTTTTTCCCCTTTACTAGTGATTTTATTATCCCCATGAGTAATTGAGTAGTTATGCTTTCTTCACTTTAGTCTCTCTCACTCCCCCACCCTTCTTTTTCTTTGTGCCACACACAAACACCCATTTTGATATTCACAATTACATCACAGTTTAAATTTTCTGTTGAAGTTTGTTTGATCTATTAAAATGTCTTGAAGAAAACAAAACAAAACAAATCATATTTTGATTTCTTCAGAAGAAATCATATACTTGGGTGGAGTTCATATTTGTCTATGTACAGGCTGCACAGGTGGTGTGGGCAGAGGTGTTCTGAGCAATGGTATTGGCAGTGGTGGTGGCCATGGTGGTAAAGGAGGGCCTGGATGTTACAATGGTAGTTGTGTTGAGGGTGGTATCTCATATGGGAATGCAGATTTGCCTTGTGAACTTGGTAGTGGAAGTGGAAATGAAAGCTCGGCTGAGTCAACTGCAGGTGGTGGTATCATAGGTAAGCTTTTATTTTGGGTCTATTGTACATATTCTTGACACTATTCTGCTATAAAATGGTGGAAGACATTGATAAGGATCTTGAGAACTTTAAATTTACTTTGTTATATATATCTGCAATCATTGAAGACGTCTTCTCCATTATATATTATGTGAAAAATAGAGATAATTGTATTTAGCAAAAATTTGAGTCTAGGTGGACTGGACTGGTACCATTCATGGGTATCCTTTCTTTCTCTTTACCTTTTTGTTTTAAATAGCTTTTGCCCTGTGTTGATATGAAAACAGTTGTGAAGTCACATAATTTAAATTTGTAACTTCTATAGTGTGGTACCTACTTTTATTGATAATGTAGCTGGCTATGTATTACTAAGATATTTTCCCTGTTGCTGATCATTCTTTAGTTTTCTTGTGTCATTATGATTTAATAATTGCCATGTTGGAGTTTTCTTATCTTTTAGAATTACACTTTTAAAAATGCTAGTTGTTGTTTTTGGGTGTTTCTCTTTTATGCTTCCTATGTACTGTTTGTTTCCTTTTTTCGATATCCTTTTAATGTGTTCTATTACTTATAAAAAAGAGATTTAATAATTTCCTGCTTCTTTAAATGGAAGCTGGCTCTTTTTCTCTTATATACTGTTAGAAAGAATGGTTGAGTGATTAAATTCACCATTCCCTATTAGCTTATGCTTCTGGGATTAATGGTAGTTTATCATGATATCAAAACAGGTAGTTGTTATTCTTTTAATACTATATCCTCAATATTCATACATTTTTTTTTTTTTTTTTTGTCTGAGCAGTAATGGGTTCATTTGAGCATCCCTTGTCAAGTTTGTCAATTGAAGGCTTAGTGAGTGCAGATGGAGAAAGTCCTGAAGGAACTAGTAGAAAGGCAAATTATGCTGTTGCAGATAATTCAAATGGAGGTCCTGGAGGTGGGTCTGGTGGAACTGTTCTTCTGTTTTTGCATACACTAGCACTTGGTGAGGCTGCTATTCTTTCAAGTATCGGGGGATTAAGTAGTCCCACCGGGGCTGGTGGAGGGGGTGGTGGAAGGATTCACTTTCATTGGTCTGACATCCCCACTGGAGATGTGTACCAGCCCATTGCTACGGTGAAAGGAATTATCCATGCAAGGTTTGTACAATCAATATATGCGAATGCTACATATTTCTCTATATTCTTGTGAATTCTGTGGGTTTTTCTATTTTGTGAAAAGAAAGAACCTATTGGTTCATAATTAACTTGCTTATTCAATGGAAGATTATTTGATATGGCAGATTCAATGGTGGCACATTTCGCATGTTAAAACTACTTCATTTTGTAAAATCATCACTGAATTTAGCTAGTATTCTGGTAGCATATTGATGTTTTCTGTAATGGTTATAGGGGAGGGAGTGGTGCACACCAAGGTGGTCCTGGAGAAAATGGAACGGTGACTGGGAAAGCTTGCCCAAAAGGACTATATGGTATATTTTGTGAGGTAGGTTCACAAATTTATAACATTAAGATATTCATTTCCCTGGTTTCTACACCTTTTCATTTGTTTAGCATCTCTTTATTGTCTAAATTACAAATTACATCCTCTAACTTTGGTCAAAATTCAATTTAGTCCTCTAAGTTTTGACCATGTCAATTTAGTCCTCTAACTTTGGATTTGATTCAATTTACTTCTTCTGTTAGATTCCATCCAAATTGACCGTTAAACCCACAGTATTTTGATTTTTCTTTTCCAATTTTACCCCTAGTTCTTTCCTTTTTCTTTTCATTTCTTTCTGTGTTTTCCAATGTTGACCTCACTTTCATTATGCTTTTGAAGTCTGGTTTTGAGACTTTTGAATACTTCCGTACGGGTCTTGATATTTCACATTCTTTCTATCCTTTAACTGTTTTAATTAAGTAAATTACTCTTTACTTCATTCACAGAGGAGGGCATAATCCATCATACATGTATCGGCTGATTAATGATTATTATCATTTCATAATGGAGTGAAAAAAAAGTTTTTTTTAATGAACTTCAGAATGACGAGGGAATGGTCTAGATGTTAAGTTTAGCAAAACCACAAAAGCATCTTACAAATCCAAACAACCAGAGTTAGATTCGGCATCATTATGACCATCCAAAACAATCATGATTCCAATTGTAACCTCCAAGAACCCAAACAGAAAACCCATTCCAGATTGACACACCCATAAAGAATACCCATTCCAAAAAACGCAGATAATCTCAAGCAACTGTTGCTGTGTGATGGAGTCCATTTTCGCAAGCCCCGCCACCACCAGATCGGTAAGTTGTGAGACTCCAAAAGGCTGATTGTGGTGTTTGCAAGCCCCACCACCACCAGATCTGGTAAGTATCTAGCCACCAAAATGTCGATTGTGGTGTATGCAAGCCAAAATTGAGTTCGTCAGCCTTCATTTTCATCTTTCCTCTCTCGTTGATCTCCACCACCCCCAAATCTTTGCTCCTTCGTCGATCTCCACTGTCAAGCTTGTTGATTTTGGATCTCTGAGTTTTAAAGAAAAAAAATGAAGATACTAAGATGATAGGGGATGGATGAAGGAGAAAAGCAAAGGAAGAGAGAGAAAAAAAAAATAGAAAAGAAAAGAGCTAAGGGTAAAATTGGAAAAAAAATAAAAACAATTTAAGTTTAACGTTCAATTTGGATGGAGCTTAACAGAAAAAGGTAGTAAATTGGAACAAATCCAAAGTTAGAGGATTGAATTGACACGGTCAAAACTTAGAGGATTGAATTGAACTTTGACTAAAGTTAGATGGTGTAATTTATAATTTGGACTTCTTTATTTGAGTTTGTATGCCTGCACACAGATTTCATTACATAAAAATGTGTATTTGTCAACTTCAAGCTACCATGAATAAATGGACCTCTTTTTCTTTTGTTTACCTTTATGACTTTTTAGTTTGTGGGATACGATTACATGCATGAACTGAACAAAATTACAACTAGTAATGAGAATTAGTAGAAAATGCTGAGCATCATAGTGTGCTACTTATCCTATCAACATGATGGAGTATGGGGAGGTTCCACTATCTCAGATGATGTTAATTTATGCTCTCTCTCTCTCTAAATTTGTAGTTTAGTATGCGTCACTATTAATTCCATCATATAATTTTTCAATTTTGAAACTTATATTTGTATTGTTTGTTTATCTTCAGGAATGTCCAGCTGGCACTTATAAGAATGTTACGGGATCTGATATAGCACTTTGTCATCGTTGTCCTGCTCAAGAGCTTCCCCATCGTTCTGTTTACATTGCTGTCCGAGGTACTTTTATGTTAATGGTGGCGAATTTGTCTTATATCATAAAGAGAGAAGGGAACATATTTCCCTTTGAAAAACTTTCAGTTCTTATGGATTTGCATCCTTTCCTGCTAACCTTTTATATCTTAGTTGTTTCTTATTATCTGGTGTAATCACATCCAAAAATAATTGGAAGTTCTGTCAACTAATTTATGGATTTTCAACTTGTCCTCTTTAACAGGAGGTATAGCTGAAACTCCTTGTCCTTACAGATGCATTTCAGACAGATATCACATGCCACATTGTTATACAGCTCTTGAAGAGTTGGTTTATACATTTGGTGGGCCTTGGTTATTTGGTCTTCTTCTTATAGGTCTCCTCATCCTGTTGGCTCTGGTGCTCAGTGTCGCCAGAATGAAATTTGTTGGGGTAGATGAATTACCAGGACCAGCTCCCCCTCAACATGGCTCTCAAATAGATCACTCCTTCCCTTTTCTGGAGTCGTTGAATGAGGTTCCTTTCAACGTTCTTGCATTGTAAATTATTTTTGTTCATACTGATTTTTGTACAAGAAAAGAAGTCTATCACATACAGCTTTTGTAGCCATTGATGTCTCTGTCTCCAGATATTGGATGTTAATAAGGTGCTATTCTTATACTAGGTTTTGGAAACAAACAGAGTTGAAGAGTCCCAGAGTCATGTGCATAGAATGTATTTCATGGGTCCTAATACTTGCAGCGAACCATGGCATCTCCCTCATACTCCTCCAGAACAAATAAAAGAGATTGTGTATGTTAAATCGGATTTTTTTTCCCTGAACTTGAGTTGTATCTTTATGGATTTTATTGTTATTATCTCTTTGTTAATTTAATTATTTTATGAGTAGAAGCCTATCCCCCTAATCTACTTGGTATGGCAGATATGAGGGTGCATTCAATACGTTTGTGGATGAGATCAATGCTCTAGCTGCCTATCAATGGTGGGAGGGAGCAATATACAGCATTCTTTCTGTTCTTGCATATCCTCTTGCATGGTCATGGCAACTATGGCGCCGGAGATTGAAATTGCAACGATTGCGTGAGTTTGTTAGATCAGAGTATGATCATGCTTGCTTACGTTCTTGCCGTTCACGTGCTCTCTATGAAGGGATTAAGGTTCGCTTTTGCACAGATTCTGGTAGAATTTGTTGTGGCTTCATTAAACTATGATATACTATGTTGCATGTGATGCATTTTAAATTATTTTAATAAGTTATTTAAGTTGGTTTCAGTTCATGCACCCATATAAATTATCCAAGATTCTGCCATTTCTGCTCTGGCTGAGTATTGAATGCTTACTACAACTACTACAGTGGCTTTGAAGGTTAATTTTTCTGTCTCCTCTGTGGGTAGAATTGGTGGGAAGAGCTCACTGCAAGGTATAGAGAAAAAGATAAAAAAAAAAGGTGTGGGGGGGGTGGGGGAGACATTGGGGTTCCAAGTGTTATTTTAGCTCTGGACAAAGACCTTGCTTTGGGGGTACAATATCTGATGTACTTATCAGTTCAGTTAGAGACTATAACCCTGATGTTGCTATGATTTTTTTATTTATTTAAAAAACGAAAAGAGAAAGAGGATTCTATTTTCCTTATATAAAGTGACATGGATAGAGCATGTCAAAAGTTTTGTGCCATTTAATTTTTCCTATCAAAAGGAAAGAAATGCTTATGAAAACTTAGAATAGAGTGCTATCCTAGGCATATTCATACTTGGCTTCAAATCCAGGTCTAATATATTTGTAATTAGATTGTATATTTGTTTGACTTTGATTTTATAATTGACTGTTTTTTCTTAACAATGTCTAATGTTCTTATCCTCTTATCCAATTACAATCCCCATCTTTTTTTATTTTCTCCAGTAGTTATATCTGTTAACAAATATATATCACATCTAAATGTAATGTGGTCTTGGTGAAATTTGATTGGTTTTTAAGCTTGGTTAGGTTCTCATGTATTGCTGTAGGTAGCTGCAACTTCTGATTTAATGCTAGCATATGTGGACTTCTTCCTTGGTGGGGATGAAAAGAGAACTGATCTTCCTCCTCGCCTACAACAAAGATTTCCAATGTTATTACCTTTCGGAGGTGATGGAAGTTACATGGCCCCTTTCTTACTTCACAGTGATAATATTCTCACAAGCCTTATGAGTCAGGTTTGTTAATTGATACATGGACTCAAAGTCAATTGATTAATGTGCACAATACACAAGCAGGTGTAAACAAAAACACAGACTCACACATGTGCATACACATACAAGAGAGAGAGAGAGACCTTGGGGGGGGAAGGGGTGAATGTGCTAAATCGATCTCTTCTAAGATGTAGCTCTTATTAAATTTGCTAATTGTTATGCTTCTGGCCTGCAGTCAGTCCCACCTACCACATGGTATCGATTGGTGGCTGGTTTGAATGCACAATTGCGCTTAGTTCGTCGTGGTCGACTAAGAGTAACATTTCGACCTGTTCTCAGATGGCTTGAAACTCATGCTAATCCTGCTTTGAGGGTCCATGGTATACGTGTTGATCTTGCTTGGTTTCAGGCTACAGCTTGTGGTTATTTCCAGTATGGACTTTTGGTGTATGCTATAGAAGAAGAAAATGATCCTGCATCCATTGGATATATTGGTGGACCAGAACGAACCGAGCAACAGTCACGGTAATGGTTTGTAGTGTTTTGTGATTGATAACCAATGTTAACAAAAATCTGGTCACATTAGATTCTCTCTCTTTCATCCTCATTATACACTTTTTGTCAGAACTGTTAGTTGTGCAGTGAAAATTGCCAAAATTGAGTGGGTATATATGTTATGAGACCATAATATTGGATGAGATGATGACACAAAACATATCAAATTTACAAGTGTCATCGAAGTTGAAAGTTTAGAGACCATAATATTGGATATATATAATAACAAGAAACATGAATGCACATCAGAGCATTACATGATGATTTATGTGCTATGAATGTACACACACTCACCAGGCACATTAGCAGAAACTTACATAACATCAAATATAGAAATCCGAAGTCTTATGTTGAGTGATTTGAGCAGATTTAGGAAAGATAAGGAGGTGAATTGGTGTACAGCACTGACTCTTGTACATGCTGACCAATATGCACATACATATACATGATGGTAATTGAATTGAGTTTGACTTGGTTTTCTTTCTCCCTTGGCTTACATTGCGAAAAAACACTTACAGAGAAAATCCATCCAGTCATTTGAGAGAAGAAACACACTTAAACCAAGCACATGGAAGCAATGAAAGTTTAATGAGGCGAAGGAGGACATTTGGCAGCATTTTAGATGCTAACAGTATACAAGTACTTGAAGAAAAGAGAGAAATATTTTATCTTCTCTCTTTTATACTCCATAATACTAAACCTGTTGGTCACCAGGTATAATGAGTTGATTATTGCATTTTATTGGTTAAAATTCACAAGAAATTTTGGCTACCTCTCACTCCTCTCTCTCATCAATTTTCTTGTTCTTTTTGGTCTAATTGCAGGATCTTGTCGGTTTGGTCATCTCTATGCTACTTTTAGGAGATTTTAGCTTAGTGTTGCTTACTTTGCTCCAGTTGTATTCATTTTCATTGGCAGACGTCTTCCTGGTTTTGTTTATTTTACCTCTCGGCATTCTTCTCCCATTTCCTGCTGGAATCAATGCTCTGTTCAGTCATGGACCTAGACGTTCTGCAGGCCTTGCACGTGTTTATGCCTTGTGGATTGTTACATCCTTGATTAATGTAGTAAGTTGCGATATCTGCCCATTAAGATTCAGTTTGAGTGGTTCTGCCTTCACCCAATGAACATATAGGCTGTGAGGAATTTACATTATACTTATTTTGGTAGCTGAAAAGAGTATGAGAATCCCTTAAATCTTGAAATCTTAAGTGGAGTTTTGGTTGGAATAATTGTTTCAAATTGACAAAAAAATTAGTTTGAAATTGACACATGCCATTTTTTAATGAATTGAAATATAATTACCTTATTTTCTTCTTCCAGGTGGTTACATTTCTCTGTGGATATTTTCACCATAATACTCAATCATCGCCAAGTAGAAATCAGCCAAACTTTCAACCTTGGAATATTAGCATGTGGGGATTCTTTGGCTTTGAAAAAATATTCATTGTATTGTTCTGAAGTAATGGCATTGACAAAAAACCGAACTAACAATGTGATCATTTCATGGTGGTTGTGCACAGGGATGAAAGCGAGTGGTGGATTTTTCCTGCTGGACTGGTTTTGTGTAAATTCTTCCAGTCCCGACTTATCAATTGGCATGTGGCAAATCTGGAGATTCAAGACCGATCATTGTATAGTAACGATTTTGACCGGTTCTGGCAGTCATAACTTTAGTTGTCACAAGATGGTATTTCCACATTAACATGCATTTTTGTTCTGTCATAGGTATTTGTAAGTTTGAGTAGGTGAGTGATTGACATAGAGATTATAGAACTAGAAAAGGAAAAAGAAGAAAATTATAGGAGAGAGAGAGAGAGTGATTTGTTATTGGAATCCCTTGTAAACAGTGTGAGCAATTTCAGTCCTTTTTTTCCCCATATAGTGTAAATATTAAGTGAAGCATGCCTATCCTTAGACATTCTTGGTGCCTGTATTCTTTTGCCTAGGTTTAATTTATGATAAAAAAAAAAATGCTTATATAAACTTGTTTATCTAGATTGGAATTATTTTTGGAAATGCTGATGCGTTGGCTGGAATGGGTGTAACCCAGAGTGATAAATTTGTTAATTTGGAACCTGTAGGTGCTCTGATCCAATTCGAAAATTCTTAATGGGTTTTTCTGATTTTAACTAAATGAATTTCCCTACAGTTTCTTCGCTCAACAAAATTCGTTTCTTTGTCGCTTTCAAATATATGCTAGCTGTGAGTTCAGTTACCTCTTTGACATGAGGTTTGAGTTACCCTCCCCACGAAAAGCAGGCATGTAAGCCTTGGGTTGAGACCACCATTTTGTTAAAAAGACCAGTAGGATTTCGGTATCATTTTTATTATAGAATTCTCTACTCATTTTGAATGATTATTTTTGGTTGAAGTTCGAGAAAATTGTGCATCCATAATACTGCATTAGGATTTGTCAAAATACTTACATCACATAAATTCCAGCAAATTAAAGAACACTAAATAATGATGTCAAGTTAAGAAAATAATATATTTTAAAACACAACAAAATTGTAATTGCCTTAATTTTTTACAGTTATTTTCTTCCTTCATTATTTCTTATAGCTAGATTGTTCTACAATAATAGTTTATTATCTCCAAAATTTCCACGTTTCCAAAATCCGAACATTCAAAACCAAAAATATGGTAAAAAAAAAAAAAAAAAAAAAAATCAAGATGACCTACTATTCTTTTATAGCATTTTCTTAGCTTACAAAATGCATGGGTTTCCTCTTTTTTGAAGCCCATGTTTTTGTGTTTGTGGAATGGATAAAGTAGAAAAGAATGGATATGAGTAAAATATTGTTTCTTCTTATTTGGATGTTATGTTTGAAAGGAAAGTAGAATAATATACATTAATTTTTTTTATAACATTACTATTATGCCATTTATTTAATAAAAGTAAGGGTATACACATTTAGGTAAAAAAAAAAAAACAAAATAAAATATATTTCATTCCCTTCAATTCCTCTAAAATTTGGAGAACTTAAGAGGGAAATTACCTAATAACCTTCCAAACATTAGAATTACAAAAAAAAAAAAAAAAAAAATTTCTTTAAACATAATTTTCTTCCCGTTCCATTTCTTCTTATTATCTTCCAAACAAGCTGTACCTCTGAATACCTACATAGTGCATATGAAGATACTAGTATTTCATTATTAAAGAATCTTGGGAAGTTTATTTTTTTAATCTGAATCCATTTAAACATCACTGGACAAAATTAGAACCACTAAAATATGTGTTGTTTGCCCCATACAGAAGATTGCCCAGTACATCTGGATGGTGAATACTAGTTGCATTTTATGGACTACAAATAGCAGCAAATAAGACTTGTTAGTTAACAAATCCAAGCAGAACTTGAAGAACTCATGAATTGGTCAGGCCTTTGACACACACATTAAACTAGAGATAGTAGTAGCCTTCAAAATTCCAACCACCAAGGACGCAATCCAGAGTCATACAGAAGTACCGATTCAAGACTAGCCTTAAGCCCTGGATTTAAATGAATTTGTTAGGGTTGGTCTAAATTAACAGATTTTACATTTTGAGCACAAACTTTCAATTACAACTTATCCCTTGCGGTTTGGTATTATCACAAATTTAGTCCCACAAAACTTTTCAATTGTTACATTTTAACCCTCTAAATTTTGGATTAAAATGAAATTGTTCGGGGTCAAATTTAATAATTGAAAGTTTATGTACTAAATTGTGATAGAATCAAACCACATGAGGGTATATTGTGATTTCCACTGTTTATTTACTATTACTTTTTCTTGTATAAACAGAGGCAAGATGGCATGATACAATGACAAGATTCTAGAGCAACTTGCAAAAATCAATCTTCTGGTTAAATAACATTTCACGATTCAATGAACTGCATGCACCATCTCTAAGTGTATTTTGAACCATCAACTATTCGTATTTTAGCTCAGATGTGCCTCCCTGCCAACCCGGGGGAAGGGAAAAAACAAAAAAGAAGAATTCACTTCAAAGAACAAATTCACCTCACATGTGCCTCCCTACCAAATCATTGCATATACTCATCTAAGAATTTTTCTCAAAAGAAAAATAAAAATCAAATATTTAGAAATAACACAATTAAAAATTGCCTTTTTTATATGTAAAGTAATTTTATCAAAATAGAAAAGGGAAGGTCACATTCGAAAGATGTGAATCAAACCCTTTCCAAAGAATACAATCACAAAGGCAAAGAATCTATAAAATCAACAAATGACTGCGGGGATGTTATCATGTTACCCATGACAGTCATTAAATCATGCATAAAACTAAAAGGACCTCAAAAGAAACTCTTTGTTACAAAATTAGGTCACTCATCACCATAAACAATTTCGGTCCGAAATACATAAACTGCAAGGTAAAAGCCAGAATTGGCCAAATGTCACATATCGCTTAGTATTTGAACCGGTACATGATATGGTAAAATACCGGTCGTACTAGCTGATACGAAACGAAATTCAAAACTTTGATCCTCTCCAGTGGAAGGATAAATGCATGCCTTTAAATGGAATCGATAAACAAGTGATTAAGTTCATCATATATTTCTGTAGAAGCAGAGATATTTCTTTTCATCTTAACCTAGTAAGTCTTATATGTCCTCAAGTAAACATTAGCTTGAGTTCCCATGATAACCAACTGCAGAAAACAGAACATGACTCAACTCCAACTCCACAATTTATATATATATATATATATATATATATATATATAGGCAAGTTACATGCACCCAGTTTGTCTTGACTCTTGAACAAAGAACTCACAAGCTCACCCTCCACCTTGTCTTAGAAGGGTGATTTGAGTTAAAACTCATTGGCAACTTTGGGCAATTTAATTTCATAGGATTCTAAGACAGGCATGAAATGACTAATTGTATGAATTATACCGTGTAAAAGCACAAGTTCATATGTTAAATAGAGTCAAAAACCAAAATGGCACACATTACAACCAAAGAGGGAATGAGGTCACCTTTAAAATTAGATAACATGTAATATAGAAATGGATGAGTGCTTGCACATGCCTAAGCCACATAAATCGTAAATCCCAACATAGATGAAACAAGTTACCTGAACAATGTTACTCCTTGTTCAAGACTTTGGGAACTTTAATATATGGTTCCTCATAGCTAGGAACAGCAGCAATCATGGACTCCCTGTTGAGGAAAAAGATTAACATTAATTGCATCAGAAATTCTCCCACCCAACTCTCTAATGCAGAAAAGAGAACAAATCATCTCACCTATTCTCAAATGTTTCAGGAATATCATCGCGCAAATTGTTGTCTTCAGTATCTGTAGATGGTGAGAATATATTAAATCACATTGTACGAAAAACACTTTCCAGTATACCTCACATACTCTCCCACCCCAAAAATTTGGATAAAAATTTGACAGCAAGATATATCATCAAGTAATCACCATAAGTGGCTTTTGAAACAGCATGTACATCTTCACTGAGATGATGCATAACAAGATTCACCATAAAAGAGAGAATGATTAGGGCTTTTCTTGTTATGAAACAGTAAAGAAAAAAGTTAATGGATACTGCAGGCCAGACATCCTGATCTTCTTCACCATCTTACCAGTGTAATCTCATCAAATTGGGTCAACCCTTAGGTAAAGAATGGGATAGAGATGTTTACCATTTTATAAAGTAATGCTTAAGCTTTTGTACTTTCTAGAGAGTAAGTACATTATGATAGATGGTTGTTTGTTCATAATTGCAATGGAGATTCTTTTTGTTGGACTACCTTATCAACAAGTTTCTTTTGCTCAAAAAGCACATTGAGCAAGAAATAAAGAAGTCAGGTATTTTTTCATAAAGATTCAATGACAAACTCCTAGCATCTATCCTACCTTCAAAATCCTTTAAGAAAGAACTGCTCTCATAACATTCTTCAGAAATTACATGTCAGCTGAATGGGAAAGGCATTCCGCTGATTATGTTGGAAAACAATCAAAATATGCAAATGGTTCAATCCCATTATCAAGATATATGATTTATTACAAGGATTTTCATGCACCTGCTCTGATGGCGGGCTCAATACTATGAAGATCGACATCTTGAAGTTGTCCAAACCTGCGGAGTCCAACTACTAATCATCACAGGGGTAAATCAAAAGAGCAATAAAACAAATAAAATAAATTGAAACCAGCAAAAAAAAAAAAAACCTAAAGTCTAGATGATAAATTGCTTATCAACAAAAGGGCATGGGCAGAACTAGAATTTTGGAATGCCAGGGCAAAGTAAGAAATACAAAGAGTGGGGATTGCATCCATATATTTTCTAAAAATTTGAGGTAAATATAAAGGTAGAAATCTAATTCTTGGAATTTTGTGAGGCCATCGACCTCCTAAGCTTCAACGTGGTTTCGCCCCTGCATAAGGGTACTCTCAAATTAACGTATAATTCCTTTCTAATGCAGCATATGGGTGAAAAAGGCCAACCATAAACAACTACATTTGTAATTCTGCTTAAACGGAAGCACCAGAATCTTCAAGAGGAAAGAACAATTATTAACATTTCCGGATATTGAAATTATCACTGAATAATATGCATTTTATTCATATACAATCAGCACCAAATTTTATGCACAGAAGAGAAAATGTGATAAGCAATGAAGCATATATTTGTACATAGGAATAGAACACACACACACACACACACACACACACTATATATATATATATATATATGCCCTTTAGTCTTTTCTCATGTTATATATATATAATTGTTTTCACACTTCCAAGTTGTTGATAACTAATATAGCTCACACTTCCAGTATGAATAAATTAGTGAGAAAACAAATCGAAATTGACAAGAAAAATAAAGAATGTCTTAATCTACAAAATCAATAATAGATACAAATTAGAGTCCTACTATCTTATGGGAACCAACCCATTATTAGCTAACAAAATATCCTTGCAATGCAGCTTCTAGTTTGAAAGAGAATGAGGATAAGAGAGAGAGCAAAGCAAGCATACCAATCTATGACTTGTCCTATTTTTGGAGCAAATTCTTCAACCTGTAATAAAATAAAATAAAAAACAAAATAGTAATATAGATTTAAAATAATAATAATAGTGTCATAGAGAACCATGAATGTTGTATACCTCATTTGGGGTGAGAGAGATTCGAGCAGTTTCAGCCAAACGAGGCAAATCTGGAGGTTCAAGAGAGGATTGGGTTGTGTTTGTTGAGCAGCTTCGGACCTTACTGTTGTTGTTGTGATTAACAACTACTTTTGAGAAGCTGCTTTTGCGGTTGAAGTTAAAGATTTGGTTCTTTGGTGCTATACATGACACTCCTTTTAGCATAAGCAATGCTTTGCTTCCCATCTTTTTGTGAATTTTTGGTGTGAACCGATATAGAAATTTGCTGCCTTCCAACTACACAAACTGGACAGTTACTTGCAAATTATACCTCTTACCAAGAGTATGCAATCTTTAAAATAAATGAACCTAAAGAAATAAGAGAAAAACAGTCCCTACATGTAACTCCAACCCGGGTTGGAGGAAATTCCTCCAAACCACTAGGTGGCACCACTTATAATTAGCCAAGTGTCTATGATCCACTTAACCCTACCTCATTTTCTCTCACTGCCACAATAACCCCATTTAAAACCATAGTATAACAAACAATTTCAGGCTTAATTCCATATACTTTCAAAACCCCCAAAGCATCAAAACCCTTCCTTTTCTTCACCAAAAACCTTATCACATTAGAATAATAATCCATTATCCCAGGACAAAAACCAAGCTTTGTCATTCTTTCCACAAACCCCATTACCTCAACACTACTACACAAACCCTCTATGTCAAAGAACAAATCTTTGAATCAAGATCATACCCATCTATGATATTTATCATAGAGTTATATGGTTAACGGAAAGCTATGAGATTTTTATGCTTAATGTGTGCTTTTGAAGTTTTAATGAAAAACAAACCTAAAAAAGGTTGAACTCTTGGTCTTCTTGGGAACTTAGGAGAGAGAAGGCGGTGGCGGACTGGGAGCGGCGGCACAGAGAGGGGAGGGAAATGGTTGGATTTGGAGGAGATGAGAGTTGGGAGTGTGAGTGTAGCTGTTGTTGGGAAGAGAGAAACTTTTTCTTAAAAAAAATCTAGTTTATTTATTTATTTAAAAATTGAGGGAATATAATAGACAGAAAGACTAACTGTCACGATATGAATATGCACTTAAAACAAAAACATACCAAATGACAATTGATCAAATTTAAAAAATGTAAATAAAAATAAGCAAAGAGTTTTTTCAAGAGAAAATCATCCACTTGATAGGAAAGGTAAGCCTGAAACATTACTTCAAAGCATATAATAAATGGTTTAGGAATTAGTGTGGATTAGGTTTTTGTTTGGACTTGATTTGTGTTATTTTTTCTTCAAATTTTATTTTATTCATCAAATTATTTGCCGTGTTGGTGAGGTGGTAGGCTTGTAGCAAAGTTGTGATCAGGGTATGCTCAAAGCCTAGGCCACTTAAGCCCACTTAAGCCTAAGACTCTCACTTGTTCAAAAAATTATAAAGAGTTGAAAGATCTATTTGGATTGGAGGAAAGAAAAGTAGGAGGATGGAAAATATTGTGTTTTTCATTATGCATGTTTGGTTCAAATGATGAAAAAGTTAAAAAATAGAAAAAGTAATTTATATGAATATATTATTATGCACTTGATTTTAGAAATAATAATAGTTTTATGTTTTCTTTCTAGATTTTTTGCTTTGGTTAAAATGCAAATTATATTATTTAATTTTTGATTGTTTTAATTTAGTCCTATAACTTACAATTCGTTTCAATTTAAATTTTCTATTTTAGTTGGTCAATCGTTCCACGTTAAGTCGTTAAGTGTCCTAGCTATTTTAAAGATTTTAAATATACAAATAAATTAGAAAAAGAAAAAATTATCTTTTTTATTATAATTGTTTTAAAATATAATTTATCTATTAAAAAAAAAAAAACCCATAATTTGTTTTCAAATTTTATTATTTATCTCTCTATCCGCACTAGTGACGACCATTCACAGCTACACGTGAGGATCTTGAGCTGGACTTTGGCGGTTCAGGGTTGTCCACGCCTCGAAAGACCTCGATCTCTTGATAGATCCGGCTATGATGCTTCTGGTTGGATTTGTATCGTATTGTTTTTATTTTTAGTGTTGTTGCTGCTGGGTTCTTTAAGGTGTTCTTACTAATTGAGATTCCAATTATTTCCGATTCGTCATAGAAATCACAAGTCTTTGTTGGATTGCGCATTTATCATCAAAATGTATCCTTTTAAATTGTATATGGCGAGTACTAAAGTAATAAAATTTTAATATTAATATAATATAAAAATAATTTTTAAAAATATTTTAATCTTTTTTATTTATTATTATTTTAATATTAAAAATTTATTATTTTCTATAAAGTATAAATATTTAATGCTCCTTAAGGTCACCGTTAACAAAAGCCATTTTATATTACACAAAAAGGCCATACGAACAAAATAAATTCCTCCATGGATTTAACCAAGAATTCTTTATTAACATCATTCAATATATAAATAAAAACCTTGAGCAACCAAAATGCATAACCAATCTCCAAATCACTAACTATCCAGATTCAACAAAATCATAAATAAGGATATAATCTTACAACAAACTTAAATTTAATACAAACAAGCATCATAATACCCAATTTTTTGTAATTAATCCGTAGGCTTATATTTTTCAGTTTGACACGGCGTATTAAGAGTTTTTGCCATCAGATGGGATAAAAAAAATGAATTTATTCTCATCTGTCCCAAGTGATACATATAATAGCAAAATGGGAACTCAAAGCCCTTGCGCAATTTCCCAACATCATCTGGCAGTTTTAAGTGAAAACATTCACTTCTTAAATCTAAACGCAATCGATAATATAAAGTATCAAAGTGTACACAAATGACCAAAGCACAAACAAAATCCATTTCAACACTAAAAAATCCAAAACATAATATCCGATTATCCAACTTTAAATAAAATCCAAAACAAACTTAAGACTAAAACTAACAAAATCGAATCAAATAATTCCCTCAGTAATGAATAAAAAAAAAGATCAATCATGGAATTATCAGAATTAGCATGGTTCATACAGCATCATAGGGAATTATTGAATTCATCCTAAAAAATAACCCCCCCCAAAAAAAAACAATCATTGCATCCAAAAGAGCAATGACCATATAAATAAGTTAAAAAGAACTAAAATAAAAACAAACCTTCCTAAAAATATATGTAATTTCATTCCAGAAAATAGATAAAAATTAAGGAAAATAAAAGGGTCAGATAATGTGGATAAAGACTATTCCTAGACCCTCGAAAAGGTCTCATAGAGCTGGGATTAGTATACATTTATCATCATCCCAAAAACAAAAAGCCAAAAAAAAAACCCTGAAATTTCATTTCATTTCATTGTAGAAATAAAGAAGGAAGTAAAGCAATTACAAAATTTCGGAGAGAGAGGTAGAGATGAAAGGAGAGGTGGGGTTTTAAAAGGGGATGACAGTGTGAGTGGTGGTGGCGGAAAGGGTTAGGCCGCTAGGGTTTTAAGCTGGAGAATGGAGACCCTGTATTTATTTATTTATTTATTTCCGATTATGACCCTGGGCTTTGGATGAAATTACAATGTAATGTGGGCCGAGTTCAACTATAGTGCAGCCTTTTGTGTTAATACCACAAGGCCTGGCCCAACAAGGTTTCTTTTGTACCCTCCTGTCAAGAATTGAGGCCCATAATCACGGGTCAAGAATCAAGATGCATTTTTTTTTTTTCCCTCTTCTTTAAGGCCACTCCTTTGGAGTAGTCATAGAAATTCCTAACTAACTTAATTTAAGTGTGTGTGTGATAGAAATTCCTAACTAGCTTAATTTAAGTGTATGTGTGAAGGCTCAAACCCACACCCTCAAAGAGGGATGAGAATCAAGTGGGAGGAGGGGGACACCATTAGGCTAATGCCCTGTTAATTGTTTTGTTTAAAGGATGAGATAATGAAAGTTGAAACG
Organism: Fagus sylvatica; assembly: GCA_907173295.1. Lineage (NCBI taxonomy): Eukaryota > Viridiplantae > Streptophyta > Magnoliopsida > Fagales > Fagaceae > Fagus > Fagus sylvatica. The sequence goes on along the minus strand of OU015771.1, from coordinate 21,442,128 downwards.
GTTTGACGTAACAAAAATGAAAATATAATCAATAGAGATTAGGGCATAAGGGTTTCGTGTGATCGGGATCCACAAACGTGGCTCTTTCCAAGTCAATAAAACAAGCACAAGACAATGAAAAGGGGAAAGAAAAATCCTTACAAATGGAAGAAACAAAAGCAAACGTATCGAGATTTTCAATACGATACCTAAGAGACATTGGGTGAGTTTGTGGGTGATTCGAGAGAATGATGATACATATATCTAATGTTAACTTCTTATGGCCTAATAATTAGTAACAAAAAGAAAAAAGAAAAAAGAGAGAGATAAGGCATGATTTTGTTGGGATAATTATATAATTTTATAGACTATGATCCTTGGTGGGGACCATGTCCCGACCTGATTATATATATATTTTCTTTTAAAATTAGGTTTTTTAAATAAGGTATATATGTTCTTTTTAAATTTTAAATTTATGATGTATTTTAGGGTTGTCTTATTGAACTTGTGTTCTTATCTTTTAAGTTTTGAGTTGTTTATTATTGTTGTATGGTTTTGCTTGAATTGCTTTTGTGTTTTTCTAATACTTGAATTGTTGTATTGTTATTCTTTGAGAATGTTTTGTAATGTTAGAACTTGATTGTTGATGTTTTATGAGTTTTAATTTAATGTCATATATATTTTTAAATCAAATTTTAATAAATTATAATAAAATACAAATAAAATAAAATAAATTGATTGAAACATGGTGGGTACCTGCGGTTGCCCGCTAGGGTGGGGGTGAAGGTGAGGAATAAGAAACCTGCCATGTTGCCATCCCTAAACATATCAAACATAATAGCAGACCAATCCAAATATCCATAAACTATATCGGTCATTCCTGCTCTAGTGATTTATCTTTTATGAATTGTTGTGAAACTTATAGGTGCAGGACCATTTAAGCTTGTATTTTTTTAATTTTTTGTTTTGTAGTTCTTGCAACAGATTGCTTAATGGTCTTTTAGTAACTACTTACTTAGTCTTTTGTAATAAGCAAGAAGGTCAAAGAGATTTTGTAACCAATTAGTTAGGCTTTTGAATAATTAGCCAAATAGAAGGCTCTTGGCCAAGAGCCAATCCGAAGTAAGCAACCAAGGCATGGTTGATATTAAAGGCTTCGTTTGCCACTATTGTGATCAGTTTTTGTTGATAATTGATGGAATTCTCTAAGGAGGCTTGTCATTGCCTTGAATCTTGTTCTACAACTCCATTTTCCAAAACCCTCCTAAAATCAAAACACCACCCCTCATAACCCCTGCACCACTTACAGTAGGTTAAAGATCACTAGTCACAACTATCAGAGCATGTACAACTTAATTCAAGTACAGAATTTTTCTCCTTCGAGACCAAGTTAGATTTATATATACATATAGTTTACCAAGAAATCAAATGAAATTAAGGACATTTTCCTTTGGTCTAGAATAAATTCATTGGTTCATGGATTCTGAGCGACAAAATGCCTATCATTGATATTTCAGATCACAATACAGAAGTATATTCTTAGCAATTCTGTACAGAAGAAACTAGCAACATTTCATATACTCTTAACTCAGCCGTAGGCTATCCATACAACAGAGATTTTGGACTAATCCATTCTCTTAAAAAGCCCTCAATCACAAGACTTTTTTACAACAAGTAAGACGTCATATCTTCTACAATTTAACCGTAATGCACATGGATGGTTTCTACAACAATCAGTTAAATGCAGTTCAGTGAGATGAAGTCAACTTTTGTCTGAATCTCCTCCTTCGTGCCCTACCAAATTGCTCCGCTCTACAACAGTATTTTTACACTGGTGCAGTATTGGTCCCTTTTGACTCTCGCTTGGAGATGATAGTCGATTCACACTATGTCTGGAATCACCATCAGACAACAAAGTAGATACCACTGTGGTCAGCGGAGCAGCCTCCACATCACTGCTTCCAACATGGCTTACTCCATCTTTCCCAGCACCTGCAACAAGCAATGATTTTTCACCCATTTTGATGTTTAAAAACTAAAAACTAAAACAAAGAAAGTTTGGAGAAAGAGAGAGCGATCAAGAATATCCTCCAAGACAAGAAAAAAGAAGAAATATGAGTCTGTCACTATTGATATTTTCTTTGGATAAACAATTGCCCTGGGTCACACATCCAGTCTCAGAAAGAAAATCTAAAAAAGGAGAAAGGAAGAAGAATAACAACCTGCAAGAGTAGTGATGGTACTAGATACATTTAGGGGCGAGGATGAGGTTCCAGTTCCTTTTTTCATCTTTGACTGCAAAACATAACCACAGTCCCAAGATATATTAGTCAACTTAAATTCCTCAATTACACTGGACTTGCTCAGTCCCCTTGGTCAACTTGAATTCCTCAATTACCCCAGATTTGCTCAGATTATCCCTTTTGTTTTTCTGAGGATGTGATGAGAATAACATGCATGCTTGCATGATTTCACATGAAATGTATATTCTAAAACATTGGATAGAAGAAAAGCATGTATTATATTATCAATTACCCCATGATTCAACGCTAAGAGGACTCATGCTCCTCTCAACTTTTAGCTTTGCAAGGAGGAAAACAAAGGTCTACTAAAAATTTCTTGGGAGTGGTGTCTTCTATAAAACTACTATTTACTTGTTCCATATGCCAACCAAAAACCAGTTTAGAATGTGTCAGTACCCATACCTTTGCATTTTCTTCACAATGCTTTACAACAGCTGTGATGTTTGCACAACGGCCATACAATAATGTATAGGCCCACAAGAGAAGCTTCCTTGGGATGCTCAGATCAAGTATTTCAACCCCATCCATGCTTGGCTGAAATTGTGTTCCTGTTGCTAACCGAGATGGAACCAAATAAAGATTGACACCAGATTGAAGCACCACACATGAGCTTTCCCGATAATAATTGTAAGAAGATCTAAGCAAAGCATTCACAGTCTCCAAATTTTCATCTGAAGCTTTCTTGATCATTATGTTCTTGATTTTAGACAACACTGGTAGCCATTTTGTTTCAAGATTTTTTAACTGAGTAGAGTCTTCAAATGACGAGTTCCATAATTCATTTATTTGCAGATCAACACAAAGAAAATGGTTGTTTTCCAACCATCCATCTGATTGATTAATTGCTGGAGTCTCGCTTGAAAATTCATGAGGTAATGGAGTGATCGATGCCAAGCTTATTAAAAGGGATCGACACCAAGCCACAGAAGCATGCCGGCACACTTTTGCACAGTTACTATTCGACAACTTTGGATTCTTAAAACGCTTTCGAATCTTCTCATTTATTGCTTCAAGAGTTTCCAGCTTGCCATTTCTCTCCAAAGATATGATATGTTCATGAAGGTATCTGCAGTAATGGGAGCACTTGCATTATGCTTGTGAAAATCATCACTATCAATTTAACATGTCAAACACATTGTTGAAAGCACATATTAGCTCCAGAAATTGAGAATTTGATCAAGGTAACAATGAAAAAGTTGTGAAGTGATATATAAAGAAAAGCTAAAAAAATGGCAATTCCTCGTAAAGAAAATCAGAAAACTTGTTCAATGCAAATTACCCATATAAGCTGCTCTCTGATGCTTCTGGGCTCTTAATCTCGGGCAAACCACATATTTCAGGCCATAAGTTCCCTTGTTCCATGAACAAAGCAAACAATTTCTCCAGGACATGCTCTGAACTGCTTGCAGAACCAGAGCCAACAGTCTCAGTATGATGCATGGATGAAATTAGGGCTTTAATATAGCTCCCAAGTGCTACCGGGACAAGATCTTCAATGCACAATGAAAACTGGGTTTACAATGGAAGTCAGATACTAAATTTGCTAGAAAACAAAATCAAGTAACAAATTGTATCAGGTCAGTTCAATGTGACACACAACATTGAGATAAATGAGGTCTGGTCACTATTAATAAATTGATGCATAATATGGTAATAAAGAGGCACATATCAACTTTTTATTTTTTTTATTAAGATATAAAAAAAAAAAAAAAAAAAAAAAAAAAAAGAAAAAAAGAAAAAAAAGGAAAAAAAGAAGAAAAAGAGTATCAAACTTCAATAAAAAAAAAAAATCCATCCTGCTTCGCCTCAACCTGCCCCTCCCCCAACACACAAAAAGAAAGAAAGAAAGAAATGCTTTATGAGATAGATTTCATATTGGGAAAGCAGCCATTAGCTACTTGATTATCTGCCAGTCAACTGAAGCATTGACTTTCTTCTGACTTCCATGAAAACAACTGAAGCATAAAGGAATTCGTATTCAAAATTTTACTAATCATTGATTTTACTCAGCTGATGCAGTCAGTAGGGCTCTTCTTGAAATGTTAAGAACTAAGTAAATACTATAGGTCAAATGGTTACCCTCTTATCTGACCGAAGAGATATATAAGCTCGGTCAAGGGTACATATGTCTCCAGTCTCCTCCAACAATTTCAAATAGAACAGCATGTACTTCCGAATGCAAGTAATAAATTTTCGAGAACTCTCCGGTAAGTTGACTTCAAGGACTTTTTTGCTCCCAGCAAGACCTGGAGTTTTTCGCCTGATATACAAGTAAGACGTATTTAATTAATTGCTATTTACTCCATAAGGTATTCAAAACCTACTTGACAGCAGGGAATCTTAACAAACTGGAAAATGTTGAAAAGAAACTACTGCATGCCACATGGAAATGGAATAATTCAACGTTGTTTTACAAAACATTTGTAAACCCGTGACATTTGAAATGAGATACCATAAATATTTCAATAGATACTGTTTCAGATTTTCAAATTAATTTAGAAATGAGACTTATTTATATTGAACAACAAATTTATAATATTTCCATGTAGTTATTTCATACCACTACAACTCAAATTTGAAAGCCATAGAAAAAAGAACTGTATGGGATTGCTACGAACACTCTCTACCTTTCAGCTTTATCTAGGATGATGATATATTTAATCATGAGCCATCAAAATGATTGTGCCATTAAGTAATCGGTGAAACGATTTATGAAGAATTCATTTCCCTATTTTAATACCATACATATATGATCAAAGAATTTAAAATAGAAATATAGGATTACAGTTCTACCTTCCTTTTTTGACCATGCTATCAATCTCCCACATATTTATCGTAAAGGATGAGCGAGATGATTTGAAGCAGAAAGAAAGTTCATCCTTCGCCCTCTCCAAATCGCCGCTCTCACCCCTTTTATACAGCCCTTGAGCTAGCATATATCTGGCCTTATGAAAATGCTTAAGATCCCCTTCAACACAAGTTTCAAGGGCAGAAATGCAATCACCATAAAGCATGCACCACGCCTCGTCCAATTTAAGGGATTTTTCATGCTTAATCTCATCAGCATTTGCTTGAGTGTTGTCCTTTATATGTACTGGTGAGTGCGCAATTTCAGAACCCATCTTACCAAAGATAATCATGACCGCATCCCTAACTGACTGACTAAAAGAATATTCTGAAAGAACCTGGAATGGGGCAAAAAAATCAACATGTATGTCTAAAAATAGAAATCTTATGCAAATCCAAAACTGGAAGATGGTTGATCATTGAAATAAAATTGATTTGCAACGAAAAATAAACACAAGCCGGAATGCACAGACACATGTTGCTAAATAATTCAAAGCATCCACTACAGGGCTATTAATGAAGTTAAAATCAAGGTGCAAAGTATTATTGATTCTAGAAAAAGGAAAACAGGATGAAGGTTAGTGAAATGCAGGAGTGGGATTTTAGAATAAAAAATAAACCTTTAAAGCCTCCAGATTCTGTTTTCCACATGTATAAAGTAACTTCAAGCGTGAAGCATGCATCCTGTAGACAGGGTCCACGGCTAATGGATTCAAAGCAATAGCCTTATCATAATAAGACAATGATGTCTCATGTGAGTATCCAAGCTTTTCACAGAGTTTTCCCATATAGAATGCATGGGACCAATCTTGCCTATAACAAAAGGAAGAAAAAAGGAACATGGTCATGTTTATACATCATAACTAGAGAAAGAAAGCAAGAATTCTCCTTGAGAAGAGAAAAATATACTTGTGCACAGAGGCTTTCTTAAAATGTTTCAATGAGTTCTCACAGAACAGCATCCATGCTGCATCCTTTGAGGGTATACCAGAACGCTGATCATAAAATGGCACCACATTCTGAAGGCTGTCATAGTATACCAACGCCAATAATTCATGTATCTCACACTGGAGCCACAAAAATCCATCAGAACGATTGACAAACATCCCTGAAAACATTTTAATCAAAGCAGACTGACTAGCATACATGCCTCAGACTCAAATCTTATGTGTTCAAGCAACTCAAAAGAAGACATATGGTAAATATTTAATGCATAACATTCACCCAATTAGTCAATTTCAGCATCAAAATCACCATTATTTTTTTCTTTTTTCTTTTTTTAATTTTGAATACATCTAGCATATGAAGATAAGAACATATCCGAAACGATCTATTAAGTTCAATCATCTCGTTATCCTAAGATCTTTTTTTTTTTTTTTAATAAGTAAATGATTAAAAAAAGCAAATATCAAAATCACCATTCAATATATATATATAATTTTTTATTTAAAAAGCAATGAAAATAAAAATATTAAATCTAAACAATATCTCATTATCCTAAAGTTTTTTAATAAATTGAACTTCATTAAAAAAAAAAAAAAAAAGAAAAAGCAAAAAGGGCGAAACCCTAGTACATGGGACTCATTATACTAATATTATGCCATTCAGAAGCCTATGGTGGGACCTGCATCTTGTCACATCCCCCCCCCCCCCAAAAAAAAAAAAAAAAAAAAGATACAGCATACTGGTAGATAATGGATGAAGGTGAAACCTGCTGAGCTGATGTCTTTGCCAACGCCAAACTCATTAATAAACACCGCCTACTCCTCCTTCGGCTTGTCTCTACCCTCTGAGGTAAAGTCGCATTCTTCCTCCATCCTACTACGTTAATGTGCTTGCTGCCATCATTTAGCAATAAGTCTACCTCCTGTATAGATTTAACCAAAAAGAATTCCCTAAACAAATCAAACTGTGTCCAGAAAAGATTTGAAAACCAGACCAAGATAGTTCTTTATATTTTTACAGTATTCACAATCGAAATTGACATTATAAGAATATATATTACCTCATCATAAATATTTGCAAGTCGTTGCCAACTTTCAAATCGTAGAGGGTTATATAATAAATCATATTTGAAGAGGTTTGCATTTTGCTGTACAAATTCCTCCCCTTCCCTTGTTAGTACAAAGCCAGGCCATTTATCAGTTGCACTCATTTCCTCAGACTGAGCTAGGAAATAATACAAATTGGAATAGACCTCCAAATATGGCTCGGAGCTGCAATCAATTAATTACTCATCCCGAGAGCTTAAACAAAGAATCAAATAAATTTTCAAGGAAACAGAATAATGTATGCATCAATACCTCTCAACAGACGATGCATTGTACTGTATAAGGCTACCCACATCAGGAAATATTATCTTCTTCATGCTTTCAAGAAATCCGTCAGACCCAGCCTCCTCTGAGAGTTTATCTTCACATAAATCAGGATCATTCAAGAATTTATCTATTGCATTTCCAGCCAAAACATCTTCTGGCGGATGTGGAAAGTGTTTCCGTATAGCTCTTAAGACTCTACGAAGTTTGACCAATCCAGTTCTCTAAAACATACACATATATTGTTTTATTAGTTGTGGCCCCAAGGTTAAAACATACTCATTTATTAAAAGCACAAATAAAGGTCAGGAAAATATAAATCACTGAGGAGATATGGAGATATCTTCTTGAAGGAAGCCTCCTGGGCAGGAGGTTAAACCGCCTAGGCCGTCGGTGGCCAAGGGGGTGCCAGAAGGCGGGGAGTATTCCCAACCCCCGATGAAGCCATCGGATTACCTCGTGGGACCAGCCTGGCGGCTGGGTTGGCGTCCACCGGAGGTTTTACGGACTAGCGGCGAGTCCTAAGGGCTCTTCGTTAGGATGGTTCCTCCGTCATCAAAAAAAAAATCTTCTCGAAGGAAAAAAAAACTCATACAGAAGATAAATGACAGAGAGAGAGAGAAAGAGAGTATGGGTACTCACAGAAGAAGCCTTTGCATAGGGGAGAATATACTGGAAAACATCAGCACACTGTTCTTTGGTCTGGTAATCTCCACGGCTAGTATTTTTGTGGGTAACAGGATCATCTTCATAGGAAGAATCGGATCTCAGATTTAGACCATATAAACAGAAAAAGCACTGATCCAATGCATTATCAATTTTTGACTCAAGTTCCTCCCTTTCATCTTCAGTAAATTCATTTCCACAATCAATCGATTGATTGATTGCTTTTTCACGTTTTTTGAACTCACCATCAGACCCATCACTGCCTCGATTTCTACATTCTACCCCTGCACTCTCCTTATCCAGGGCTGTATGAGATGAAATGTCCTTGGAAGTTATCCCTTCAGAAAAATCCTTCTTCATGATACTGGTTCCATCATTTTGAGTCTGCCCCATCCCCACCTCCTGCATATCTGTTCTTGATTCATTTAGAGAAGTTTTGGCATGACTATTATTGGAGACCTGCTCATGAGAATGAGTTGTTTCCCTATTTAAAGTATTGAAGTTGGATTTAAGCTTCATATCTAAGGCCAAGAGACGCTTTATTGCAAATTTAAGAAATGTTCCTTCTTCCCCATCACTTCCTTCACCCGCACAGCAGAGCCCATACTCAGCAAGCAAGTCGTGTGTTGCAACAATTAACTCAACCTAAATTGAGAAGTCAAACAAGCAGGAGAAATAAAAAAATCATAACTGTACCACTGATTTTACCAACTCATATAAGTTTAATTTTTGACAAAGAAGAGACATGACTCACTTGAGTTTTAACAGGTAAATTAGGGTTGAGATGTTGAAGTTTGCAGAATCCAATGGCTGCATTAACAAAGCAGCATCTTTCAGCTTGATCAGCAATTAACAGCCCAGAAGATTTCTTACATAGCAATATGCTTGCAACATTGCACATGACTGACAACAGCAAAGATTGAATACCACCAATGCAGCTCATTGGGACAAGAATGCCATTCTGCAAGCATAATCATTAATTTACTAATAAATGACATTTCAGAACTATGAAATGGAAAGCATTGAAAGGACAAAAAATGCATTCACCAATAATCACCCCATCTCCCTAAAGATAATGAATTTGCTAGTTTGCTTTAAAAATATATGTTAACCATAAATCAAGAAGCACCAAACCATTTGAATTCAAAAGATCCTACCAATACCTAATCCAGCACCCAAAAAAATAAAATCACAAAGAAGGTACATCTGACAAATACATGGCTATTATGTCATGACAAGTAAATAATAAAAGTGCACCATATAGAGATCCCACTCTCAGCCAACCCTATTGATTTTAAAATGAAAACAACTCGATATGTGAAGCATTGATGAAGAATCAATTACCCTTGATATTTGTCTTGTCACAAGAGATTCAGTAAACCATCTACATCAATGCCCCATGAATGAAAATTTTCAACAAAAAAAGAAAAAGAAAAGAAAATTACTTGAAACATCCTACTGTAATAGGTATTAGTATTTATCCAGATTTCGTTTTCTCACCATTAGTTGATTAAGGTCAAAGATTACTAATTTTATCAAAGCGTTGTCTGGATTCTGAAATGACAAACCATGATGTAAACAACTACAACCATAGAATAAAGTATTGTTAAAAGAAAAATGTTGACTCACGGAGTCTCCAGACTGATCAATGAAGATCTTCACTTGTGACACACATTCAGAGATTGCTTTCACTTCCTCTGCAACCAAGCTATTCCAGTGCTTGCTTGAGCTTTCTTTTAATTCTATATCAGAACCAGAAGGTGTTTTTGACCCTGACTTCTGATGGCAGGGTTTACATGAAGCAAGGAAATCATCCATTCCAGTTGCCACCATGAGTATTTGCAGCTTTCGTCTGTGACAATTCAAATACAACTCAACATCCGTTGGCTTTATCTTCTCACAAGCTTTGATTAAAATGTCTAGCGCTGATAGTTCAAGAGAAGTAATCTCTTCACTGTTTGTATCCGCAATGGCTGAAGGCAATGCATCAAGGTGAACATTTTTGGTAGAGAATAGAAGTGGAGCAAGCAAGTTAACACACTCCATATACATCTCCTTCTCAATCATCTCACCTAAAGTCTTTTCCATTAAGAAATCAACCTTTAAAATATTAATTTCATGGAGAAGCCTATCAACAGTTAACTCTTTAATAACCTTGCAGTGTGGGAGCTGGACTACACATGGAAAATCATTCATATTTTCCTTATTTTCCAAAAGTGGCAAGGCAATACAGAATTCTTCATGAGCTTTTGCCTTGTTACCATCCAAAATAGACAATCGCCCACTTAACCAGAAAAATCGAACCCAGAAAGAACTATTTTTGGTTAAGAATGAACCATCTACAGCTGAATCCCCATTTTTGGAGCCATCGGTTGATATTCCAACAGTACATTGAAAACTCTGACTTGAAGAACAATTTTCGTTCCCTGAGACACAACTCAACTGAAAAGGATAGTCCAAAGCAACTGATTCAATGATCTTACAAAGATGATAAGATGCCTCCGACATGAATTCAGACAGTTCAGAAGCACTGGAAAAGGATGATCCAAGGTCATAATAGAGCTCAGCAAGAAAAAGACTACATTCAGGGGTCCTATCCTTACCCCAATGTCTTGTCAACTTCTCCAACTCCATCAATTTGGAAAATGCATCCTGATAAACAAGGCCTCTTCTTGCCATGTCTTCTAAAAGTAAGTGGCCCATATGGTATGCACCATAATTTTTTGAAGTTTCTGTCACAAAATTAGAAACATCACCATATTCAGTATCCAATGGATTAGAACTAGAAGCATGAACGGTACTTTTCGTTCCTGGTCCACCACTGATAAAAGGTTCTAGATATTGAATTACAACCTTGGGCAGATCCTTACCAGTACCAGAATCTAATTCTTCTTTCCCTGGTTTACGACTCCTAAGACGAGTACTCCGCCTCTCATGTGGCTGTTCTTCTAAAATATTTGCTTCTTTTTCTTTAACTACACTTGCTTTTTCAGTGTCACAATCACTAAGAGACATATTTTCACCCATTGAGTTTAAGTCAATCCATTTCCTTTCCACAGACCCCATAACATTTTCAGAACCAGAAGGTAAGCGTATACTTAATCTGGCATCCCCGGATCTATAACCTTTTTCATCCCCCATCTCAGAACCACGTTCATGCAATGGACGTAAGATTTCCAACAGTGCATCAACAAGAGCTGCCCAGGAAACCTCTGCCAAGTCCAGTTCTATGTTCTGGTTCAACTTTTTTAACGCAATGCTTTCATCTAAATTCTCATCAGTCAGTTTTCTCTTGTCAAGGAATTTTAGCCGCACGTGTTTAGGTTCCAGTTTATCTATACCTCTTGGAGCGAATGGAGCTGGCTCTGACTCTTCAATGGTATTTTTGACATGCATGGCGCGAGAATGTGATGGCCAATGCCTCAAGATCAACTCTGCTACAGAAAGACATGCCACCTCATCACCAATAGCAATAAGAACTTCCAATAGCTTCTCCATGCAATTCCCTGTACAAATTGACCAGAAAGAAAGACATAATTTGTTGCATGTTTATGAAAGATAAAATCATGACAGAGACTATAAGGGAGACAGACGTAGAAAAATGATATTTTAACAAATAGCAATAATGGAAAGACCAGAGAATAAAAGGCTATATACAGAATAATAAGTATAAAATATTTGATAGAACTAAACAAATGCTTACAATTATTGGGGCTGCACAAGAGCCCTTGCTCAAAAGCCCAACGCGACATACTGAGTAAGCCCATTGAGCATGATAATGTTCCCAGCTGGTTCCAGATAACAGAATCTTTGGTATCAATCTCCACAGCTTGAAGATAGCAGCGTAAAGCACCCTCATAATGTGCAGAACCTTGTTGAAGAAAAACAGAGGCTAGGTTCTTCAGAGCCAAAAATCTGCAAAAGACTATGTAAGTAACTTTGTCGAAGATATCTATAAGAATATACCTATATCCGAACACACTATAATTTTTTTTTTCATAAGTAAGTTTGGGCCCCAAGGGAAAAAGTAAAAAGAAATCCCAATAATGATTATTTACTCCACAAGATTTAGAAAAATGAAATGCCAAGAGCCTTGTAGCTCAACTGCACCTCATGGTATCTCCAATGGAAACATCTAGGGTTCAAATCCCCCCGCCCCCCAACTATTTAATTATAAAAAAATAAAAGATTTAGAAAAATGAAATGTGCCGAAAGCATTGCACAAAGAATTGATAATTTACAACAGCTCCATCTAACTTTAAGCATCACTAACCCTCCAAAAGTCAGTATATAAATGTTAATAGGGGAAAGTACACTTTACCCACCTGTGATTTGGTCCATTTACACTTTGCCTACCTGTAGTTTCAAACTTGACACTTTACCCACCTAAGGTTTTATATTTTAACTTCTGTTACCTAAACTGACACTACCGTTAACCTAAAAAAAATTAAAAGAAAAGAAAAGAAAACTCATAGCTCTCTCTCATCTTCTCTTTCTCACGTTCACCATACCCTTGCCGGAAAAGCTTCACGCGTCCAGTCAACCCTCACCAGACCAGATGATGGTGGACGGTGGCTCTCTCACGCGAACTCCTTGATGGAGACCCACTCTATCCTTGAAGCTGGATCTGTGGTTCCCCGGGGAGAAGAATTCCAACTGGTGAACTTTGGGCAGGAACCCCAGCAAGGTTTGTCAGGACTCTCACTCATGAAGAGACCTTAGAAATCCCTAAACTTACCGTTGCAATCAATAATCTGAGCAAAGAACACTTCTCAGAGTTCCTTCCCTACTCTACAGTGTATTTGGAGGTTGAGAAGTTTAAGAAGTCCTTGGGGATATCTATTTGATTATCTTTGTTTTATTTTTTTCCATGTATCGCATAGTTGGAGGTTATCCCTGTAAAGAAAATAAGAAGTCCAGGACATGAAGCAAAGCTTTTGCATTCCTTGCCTTTGTATTCGGTTTTGTTGGCTATTCAAAAAGAATTGTTTGGAAGTGTATTAGTCGAAATATGTCGTAGTAATGACTGGAAGCACCTGTCAAATTCTATTATTTGCTGTGTCCATTATTTTCTGGTATGATTGAAGATATTCCTTGTGTGGTTGAAATGCCATGCTGGGATTGATAATAAATACCGAAATCCAAACTGATTTGGACTTCATCTTCAGAGGTTGTAAGGAAACCCAGGTTCTTTGTTTCTGGTAAGGGCTGACTGGACGCGTGAAGCTTTCTGGGTGAGGGTGTGACTAACGTGAGAGAGAGAAGATGAGAGGGAGCCGTGAGTTTTCTTTTCTTTTGTTTTAATTTTGTTTAGGTTAACGGTAGTGTCAGTTTAGATAACAGAAGTTAAAAAATAAAACCTCAGGTGGGTAAAGTGTCAAGTTTGAAACCACATGTAGGCAAAGTGTAAATGGGCCAAACCACAAGTGGGTAAAGTGTACTTTTCCCATGTTAATAACTATAACAATGATGGTAACTACTAGACCAGAAAATTAAACATCTGAAAGCTCCAAAAGAACCTCCAAGCACAAGAGAAACAAAAACACAACATTAACTGAACAAAATCTACAATAGAATCTAAGACAGTGCATCATAATATGTAAACCTGAGCTGCAATAGATGACCATCACTGGCGCTGCTATCCACCTAAACAACAAGGGAAAAACATCACCACCTATTTATTCATACCCAAAGAACACATCAAATATTAGTTTGCGACTAAAATAATACCTGCGCACCCTCTATAAGAGGATCTCTCAAGACACATTCTAAGAGCTCACGTGCCTTTTCAAATTCTTTAGCTTGTAACTTGAGAAGTCCTTCATGATAGGTTTGTGTTAAATGAAATTCCTGAATGAAAACAACCAATGAAACCGTATTACATCGATTCTTGGAAAGAATTATCAGCAAACCTAAATGGGTCTCTCTTGAGCATTCTAAGCATAAAAGAAGAGCCCTTCGGACTCAACTCTAGACCGTAAAACCTACAGGCAACTGATCCCATCCGTCAAAACCAGTTGCCAGATAATAATCCAGGAGCAGTCACTTCTGACAGGATAAGCAGTTCTTGGAATTAAATACAGAAAAGAAAGGTACAGATAATGCCCTAAAGTTGTAACAAACAAATAGACTTCCTGAACCCTTAAAAATTCACACTCTACTATAACTATAAACCAATACTAACCACATTTAAAAGAATAAATGGAAATTTTTTTATTAGATTAAAGGAAACAATGGCTAAAAATTAAAAAGCTTGAAAAAAAAAAAAAAAAAAAAAAAAAAAAAGGGACATGCCTGGGCTTCTTTGGTAGGAGCTAAGGGTTCCCACTGGCCTTTAGAGTCCGTATCATTGATAGCAGCAAATGCGAACTGTCAAAAAGAGAAACAAAAACAAAAAAACAATAATTAATTTGGCGAAAGGAATAAAATGAATGAAATTTAAAAGAGAGAAACCTAAAATTTTTGTACCATATTCGAATGTGGTTATGAAGTTGTTCTTGTGCTTGGATTTTTGGGCTAATAGTAGTAGTTATTTGTGGTTTAGTATTAAAAAGGGGGTTTAGGGCTTTTTAATGAGTTTGTGTTTTTTAATTTGCAGGTTTGTTTTAAAAGCGAGGGAGATTGAAGATCGTCGTTGTGACATGGGACTATGGGAGCTATCAATGTCAGTTGAAACCAGTCCGTTGGGGTTACAACTTAGAACGAAGTCGTTTAAATTATTTTGCCTGTCATGTGGAGCGGTGACATTACCGTTCTGAAGGGAAGCGAACCAAGCGACGTCGTTTCAACGTAAAGAGTAGTAAACTAGAACTTATTATATTATTTTAATTTTATTTATTTTTTATTATCAATGAAGCTAAAGAGATAAGGTATACAATGCTACATTAATCTCCCTTCATATTTTCTTTTTCTTTTTTTGAAGAAAGCAACAATTAAAGAAAATACTATCTAACCCTACTTTCTTTCTACCAAATTTTCTTCGTCACCAAACAATGGAAAATGAAATTACTCTTACATTTTTCATTTTTATTTGAAATAGAGAAGTCTAATTTTAAATGATGTGGTAATCTGTATATCATTAGATATGTAACATTATTTTACTATATAAAGTAAATCGAGATTTCAAATACGGAACCTCATGAATCTCATAAGATCTTAAGAATCATTGGTGTTGAGCTATTTAGATTAGAAGTATGTGTTATTGAGCTTGTTGGTTTTGCGTTTTGCCATTTTTTGTTTGTTTTTGTTTTGTTTCTTTGTCTTCCATGAAAGACTTTAGCTTTCTTTAAAACATATTGTATGGTTTTCCTACAATTTACTTACTTGTAAACTCACCTCTTCATATGAATTAAAATTATAACATTGTGATAAAAACATTAAAATAAAAGAAGAACCACTAGGGTTGTATGGTTTAAAATGTAATTTTTATCAAATTTAAAAATACTACTATTTTTAAGTTGTAAAAGTTTTTATTGGGTAATATTTTTTTTTTTTTAAATAGAAATGATAGAGAAATTTATTAAATAGCTTCAAATTATATATAAGAAATAATGCAATCAGAACAATCCTCCAACCACACCTGAGAAGGCATTGAGGACAAAACCTATGTTGCCAAGACACAAATCGTCTTGTTACATAAAATTTTGACATTAAAGAATTGAAAAACCTCAAAATAAACCTTACATAAAACAATATCATCCACCATTGCCAACCCTCCAAACAAGGACCCACTTGATGCAGTAAACAAAATAAGTCCCTGTTATCAAACTCCAACACCACACGAAAAAGACCAATCTCCAGAGTAAACCAAATAGCCTCCACCACCTTAAAGCAAAAGTTTGCGAGAAATCTCCAGAAATCATCAACGGAAACGAGCGCGCCGCAAGCACCAAACCAGAACTATCACGAACTAAAACACCTAGTCCCACCGAAGCCCTCGCCATATCACACTTGCAGGCTATGTTAACTTTGAAAATACCAACCTCAGGCGGCCTCCACCAATCTCAGCACTACCACCAAACTCTTGCACATCAAGACCTGCTTCCAAAAAATCAATAGCAAGCCCAGCAGCCTTGTGACAAATCTCTTCCACCGTTGAAAGCTTCTCTTCCCAGTGGGTAACATTTACTTCTCTGCTAATTAGTAATCGAGCATTTCTGGTGCAATTTTATTAAACATTCGCCACTTTAATTAAAATTCCAAACTTTTTCTAACCCCGTTAACACGCAAATCCCCCCAAATCCATAACTTTCTCAACCCCGGCGAGACCCGATAACGAACAGGGCATCAAACGACGTCGTCACCAAAGCCTGATGCCGGCGAGAGCCAACGAAAAGTACTGACGAACAAACATCGCCGAAACCCGATTTTGGCACACCCGGTATGTTCAATTTCTGCACAACTCTGCTCCTTTCACTGCCTATCTGTGGAACTGAGAGATTTAAAGAAATTCTGATTTCTATGTTATAATTCGGGTTGGCGTGGAAATTGGTTACTGGGTTTGGCTCAAAAGTTCAGCTTTTGCATGAAATTCTTTGGGTTATGAGATTTTTAGCTTGAGACTGCCATCATTAGATTTGATTACTATGTAATGTTGTCATTTGCGGGTGAGAGCTCTAAAAATTCATCCTTGGAAAAGATTCTTTGTTACTTTCGAAAAAAAAATGGTCTGATTGAATTTTCATGACCTATTGTAGTAGAATTCGAGAGGATTATTTACTCTATGAAGATAACATCAGTAGGAAATTTTGTTTTTTTGCTGTCAGAACTCAGAACTGCCTTTCATATACTGTAAGCACCTGAATTAGCTGCAGTTGATTATTGTGTTGGGTTGAGTTAATTAACTTAATTGGGATCAATTTAAAAAGCATGATACTAAAATTTGTATAAGTCATCTCATGCTATGGATTTATCAATTTTTTGTACCTTTTCCTTGCCTTCCTCTGAATTCCTCTATATAATGTAATAATGCTCTCCTCTGTTTTACGGCAAACAGGATTACAATCAACATACTTATGGTGGAAATGCTAGACAATTTGAGCAAACGGGCGTGATTTGCTGAAATTCACAATTGTGGTTTGGTAATTTCAAGAAGTTGAAGCAGACCAGCCATTCTATTAATTTACTATGCGTTGCATATATGTCCAAAATATGTTCATATTGCTCTACGTTCTTAGTATTATTATCAATGGCCCAACTTCCAGCCACAGTCATATGTAAGTATCCTGAAACACCAAATTACACATTTGATAACTTAATCTCTTTAGTTCAGTTAATTTTACTTTTTGGAAGTGAAACAAGTTGAATGCTATGTAACATTGCAGGGTTGACAGCAAGGTTTTAAATGTCGGGGAGGAGCTTTGGAAGGAAACTCTACCACTACAAACGGGTTTGCGCCTTTACCAAATTCAAGGACTCAAACCGTATACTTGGTATGAAGTGAAGATATCATATCCAGCTTCTGTATGTATTTCATATCTTTTAGTTGTTGTTTTCTCAGCATTCTCTTCATAGAGCTTACTCATTCTTGTTCAATTACAGATACCAGCTAGTTTTTCCATACAACTGAAGAGAGGCAATTCGGACTTGGCACTGAATCACAACAGACGATTGCTCAATACTGAAAAGCTTATTTTCAAGACTGAAAGTCTTGACTCACTTGGCGATCAGGTTTTGTTATTCTACTCTACTTTTGCATGTTTTTTTCTATGTTATGAGATTATTAATAAGTTTGGATTTTTTCTCAGCACCGTATCCATGTGTTGGTGACTGTGGAACCTGAGGGGATTGTTGCCATACCACATGTTCAGGAGAGGCAGTTCATCATATTTAATATAGGTAACTTAGATTCACGTTCGTATAATTTACCATACACACCATCATCAAATATCAACATAAGGATGTACTTCATTGTTTACTATATCCTGATATTATGTCGGTAATCTTTTTATATTACTTTTTTTATTTTATTTTTTATAATAACTTATTTTTACTACATCTTGATATTATTTCAGTAAGACAATAATCTTTTTTAACTTTATAAGCTGGTTCTTATGACTTCCATATTTTTTGCCTTACATGCATTAGAATTATAGTTTTTTGCTCTTATTTGCAAAATCGATTTAGTTGTTGCTTCAGATTGTGATTTAAATACTAGGGTGGATGACAAAATACCTCCCTGAGGTAGGGCCATTATTATTTTACTTTACCTCTGATTTTTCGAATATTACTTTTCTCCCTTGTATCTTAGACTAAATTGCAATTGGAAAATGGAACAAATACCCCTTCCCCTTCCACTCTCTCTATCTCTCACACACACGCACACAATATGTTACTGACCACTTCCTCCATCAATCTTGTGCTTTTCAACCAAGCCCCCTTTTCTTTTAAGTTTTATCTCTCATAAATGTGCTGCCATGGGATGGTGACAATGAGGCCTCACTAGCTAAGGATGGTGGTTGGCTTGTGGCAGTCATGATTGGGATTGTGGGCTAGAGATAGGTTTATGGATTTTCAGTTGAGGGTTGGCAGCGTTAGATATTGGTGTGGAGGCTGTGAAAGGGGTGGCATGATTGACAACTAGGAGTTGGTAGTGTGGGTTAGAAGTGGATCTTGGTTGATGGGTATAAGGATTTGGGGATAGGCTTGGCCAAGTGTGTCGGCTTTTTGGGTTTGGGTTGAGTTGTGTTGGAGTAGTTGTTTGATTAGCATCTTTGTATTGCATGGGTTTGTGGAGGTTGAAGGTGGGAGTTCGGTAGTGGTGTGGCGGCTAAGTGTTTTGAGAGGAGGAAATTGAATGGATTTGGAGATTTTGGTTGAAGGTCATTGGCCATGGGACCATGAGTGATTTAGTTGTTTTTTTATTTTATAAAGAATAAGTTTTATTGAAAAAAAAACCATCAAGTATACTAGACATATACTGGATGATGATAAATTAAGAATTACAAGAATCAAGAAACTACTAAAAGGAAAAGAAAACAATCTCGTGGCTTGCATCCCCTCAAATAAAGATCTAATATACAGCATCTTTAGCTCATCAATGTCCATTTCCCTGACCTCAAAGGTTCTCAAATTACGTACCCTCCATGAACACCACATGAGGCAGTGAGGTACAGCTTTCCAAATGCCATTGAGCCTATGTTGATCCAAATCAGTATGCCAACATTCCATCAGCTCTCTAACAGACCGTGGGTTTGATGGGTTTAGAGGATTGCTTTGGTTGGCAGTCTGCATTGTTTGAGGGAAAGAGAGCAAATGGAAGGGAAAATGGGTATTTTTGTCATTTTCTGTCAATTTGGAATGTGGCATTGCAATTCAGCCCAGGATAAAGTGTAACATTCGAAAAGTCAGGAGGTAACTGATAATGACCCCAACCACATGAGGGTATTTTGTCATTTACCCTAAATATTAAGGCATGCTGTCTTTATTTTATGTATTTGTGTTTTACACTATAGCCATTTTTTGATTTTCTCTCACTGTCTGGTGACACTGCCTTCTTTCCATTTGGTGGTCCCTATCATGAACGTAAACTGACACATAATTGAATAAGCAAATACCTATTGAATTTTTATCCATAAGCACTGACTCCATTAAGAAATATTATGCTAGCCAAAGCATTGAGCAAGAAACAAATGCTATATACCATGTGCTTATTCATGTGTTCTCTTTACATATGCACATATAGTCTGCTATTTCTTTCATTTCATAGGCACACGTGTGATCTTCCAGCATTTGGTATTACAATGGAGTTTTTTGTTCAATTTACTTACTCTTCAGATGAATGTTACTAGGACATATGCCTTTCCTCGTGTTATTTGTGTTTCCAGGTCAAAATGACATTGTATCCCGTTCATGTCACAGCAACATCTTTCATGTTTTAACAAATTCCATCTTCATGACAGTTTGTGATGAACTATTCTTGGGCATCCCGCACAAAGCTTGGTGGGTTGTAGTCTTGGTGTTGCTATGCCTTGGAATGGCATTCATTATTCCTTCTTTTCTTCCCTCATATCTGCTACAGAAGAGCCAAAGCCCACGGTCAGTTAATCAGAATGTTTCCAAGGTTTCTTGAAAATCCTCTCAAGAAAAATGTTCGGCTATGATTCTTATCTTAAATGATGTTGAGGCAAATTTTGCTATTAGCTCTGACAGCATATAATTGGATACTAGTTTAGCCCCCAAGAAGTTTTGTGAAGCTACTTCTTGGAATGATGTCATGCCTTGACCATCCTTTTTACTTTTCTTGAGAGAATGCTAGAGTATAAAATATATTAGCAAATTGATATGTTGCCTGTTTTCTATCTTCCTATTTTTTATTTGATGAAAACAGGCTCCTGAGAGAATGCTAGAGTATGAAATATATTAGCAAATTGATCTGTTGCCTGTTTTCTCTCTTTTTATTTTTTATTTGATGAAAACAGGCTCCGGAAGAGGAGGAATGCTACTAGCCTTTCAATTTTTTTTTTTTTTTGATACTTAGATAAAAGAAACAGAGGTACAAAAAGCATAACACATCAGCTGGAGCCAGCGTGGTTAATACGATACATATCCGTAAAGGTTCGAGAAGCTTTGAGGGCCATTGACTTGGTTTCTTTGAGAATTAGCATTGGTGCTGCCTTTATATTTAGACTTAGATTATGATGGTGTTGAAGACTCTGAATGTCCTGGAAGGGGGTAGTGAGCTTCCATTTGGAAAGTGGGTTACAGTCCCACATTTTTTCAATGTCTCTGTCTTCAGTAAGTACAATCAGCCTCTGAAATCCCAACTCGGTTGCTTTGATAATGGATTCCCTGATAGCTAAGAGTTGCACCAGTTGAGAATCTTGAGCATTGGTGGTTTTGCAGCCAACGAAAATGACCTGGCCATTTCTAAGCTTGTCAATATACGCCATCCCCTGCCTTGTACAATTTTGTGATTTACCTCCCGTAGTGGTAATGAGAGCTTGCCAGTTAGCATCCTGGGTCCATGAAGAAGCCTGAGCTGGGTGCCTTACTCCACTAGTGGTCCCTGCATTATTAGAAAAGTTTTGCAAAAACCTTTTCAATAGAGAGGTAGAGGTTAGAATGATTTCCATTGGATTGGGGTGCTTTCCTTCAAACATAATTTGGTTTCTGTGAAACCAGATGCACCACAGTAGAGTTAGAGTCTTATGTAGAATAGAATTGGAATGTTCTGAAGCATTGTGCTGCTTAATAAGATCCTTAACCCAGGAGTCCACTGTGATGTCAGCTTGTGTTAGGTGTCTAATTGGTACATTTGCTCCAAACCAAACAGCTCTAGCTAGATCACAGTAGAGGAAAATATGATCTTGGGTTTCATAGGCATTATTGCACATTAAGCAAGTCATAGCACAATGTACTCCCCTGCGGTTGATCTCTGCTTTGACTGGTATTGCATGATGAAGCAATTTCGAGGTAAATGTGAATATTTTGTGAGGGAGTTTGAGTTTCCACAGCAGTTTCCAAATGTTGGGTTGGTTATGAATGGATGGGGGAGGTCCAGCTGCATTGGCGTGATGTGTAAGGATTCCATAGGCTTTTTTTACTTGGTATTCTCCATTGAGAGAATGGGGCCAAATTAGTTTGTCAGGAGTATCATTGCTCTCTACCACAGGCAGTATAATGCTTAGGATTTGAGCACTGTCTTGTTGCTCATAGAGTTGGGATATTAGTTCAGTTTTCCAGCTTGCATTCTAGTGATTAATAAAGTCCGCAACAGTTATGACTTGATTCAGCAAAGAATGGGGGGCAGTGGGTTTTATCTTGAACCAAGCAGGATGGGTGATGGGGATGTTGTGACCACATCCAATTCTCCAAGTGGCTTGGCATAATTGAGGGTGATCTTGACCCATGATGTTTCACCAAATCCATGATGCATTCTATTTTGGCTTGTGAGAGTGGAGGTCACTATTTAGGCAATATTTGGATTTTAAGGTTTTGGAGAGCAAACTGTTGGGGTTATTCTTTATACGCCAGTATTGTTTCACTAGTAATGCTTTGTTCATTGGTCTAGATTTTTTAATGCCCAAACCCCCATGTGTTTTGGGTTGTGTAATGGTCTCCCAGTTTGTCATGTGCAACTTTTTCTTGCCAAGATCATGGCCCCACCAAAAAGCATTGATTAAGGAGTCTAGCCTCTTACACACAGTTTCAGGGATTTTAAAAACTGAGAAGGTGTAGATTGGGACAGAATTTAGCACTGAGTTGATGAGTGTTAGCCTGCCAACTTGAGATAAGAGCTTGGCTTTCCAACCCTGGAGTTTGGATGAAATTTTGTCTATGAGGTCTTGAAAGTCAGCTATTCTGTTACCTCTTAGTTTGAAATTGACCCCCAGGTATTTAGAAGGGTGGGAAACAAGCTTCACTCCCAAATCTTGAGCCATTTTGGATTTCTGTTGATTGGACATATTTGGGGAGCAATATATTTCAGATTTGTCTAAGTTTAGACTTTGGCCCGATAGACTGCAGTACCATGCCAGAGTGGATTGTATGGCTGTGATTGATTTGATGCCATTTTTTAGGAAGAGAAATGAGTCATCAGCAAACAGTAGATGTGTCAGGAGTTGTGTTGATCTTCCAATTTTAATGCCCTTGAGGTTTTTGAGAGTTTCCTGTTTGAGGAGGGCACATGAAAGCATATTTGCACACAAGAGAAAGAGATATGGGGATAATGGATCGCTCTGTCTGAGTCCTCTATTGGGTTTGAAATTTCTAGTAGGATTGCCATTAAGAAGTATACTATAGGAGACGGTTTGAACACATTGGGAGACTGAAAGGAACCCCTTGGTTTCTCTCTCAAGATCCCTCAATCTCCCTTCAACAATCACACACAAACAACACACACTTTGAACAATCCAATCCGATAGGATGGATCCCCTTGGATTTATGAAGAAAACCTACTAATTCTTATTGAATTCTACCAACTAATGTATCTAATCTCCTAGAGAGAATTCCTAAGAGAACAATGGAGTTATTTGGATAATTGGGCAACAATGGAGGAGTGGGAGAGATAATATCTCATGCACTCCTCTCATTGGCCGAGCATGCTCTCCTCTCATTGGCCGAGAGGATCATGCATTTGTCATGCATTCTCATACTCCCCTCTCATTGGCCGAGCCATGCTCTCCTCTCATTGGCCGAGAGGATCATGCATTTGTCATGCACAACCAAGGTACAACCTTAGAATCTCTAACAATTAAGTACAAGGGGTTAAAGCCTAGGAATGTACTAGACCCCCAATGCACCTAATTAACTAACAAGGTACAAGCTTGATTAGCTTGGACCTTACTAATTATGAATATAAGCTAATACATGTTTAATCAAATGTTTAAGCTAAGCCAATCCGTGCCTTAGTGGCTAGGGTAAGCATACCCACGGATGTGGGATGGTTGGGGTCTTAACATTGCCCCCCCCATCTAAAACACCTTGCCCACAAGGTGTGGGTAGTCTTCTTAGAGCTTGAACAAGAGCTCCCATGTAGCATCATCCGGATCTCCCCCTTCCCATTGCACAAGCACTTCTGTCACTGCAGGAAGTCTTCTCTTCTTGATGGTCCGTGTCTCAAGGATCCTTGCTGGTTGAGGAGCTAAATGACCCAATGCATCCGTGGGTGGAAGCCTTGATATAGGAGTGATAGTCTCCCTCAACTTAGCCTTGAGGAAAGACACATGGAAAACTGGATGTATACAAGCCCCCTCGGGTAGCTCAAGCTTGCTAGCCTCATGCTTGAGTAGTATTTGGTCCTCATGGTTCCTCTTGGGACGCAAACCCTCGGGTTCCTTAAGGACTTGAGGACATTCTTCTACAAACTCTTGGATTGGAGCATCAATCCCTTCTTGTATACTAGCCAACTCACAAGGCATAATCTGAAAGAGTAGTCCCTTCATGGTAGCCTTCCCCTTGAAGTCCTTGCTACCTTGTATCAAGTTGGGTTTTTCCTTCAACCCTTGCAGCCACACTTTATTTCCTTCATGCATGAACCCCATCATAAGGTTCTTGAAGTCCCAATTAATCATCCCAAGTGTGCTCAACCATTGGGTACCCAATACTATGCCATATCCTCCCAATTCTAGCAAGTTGAAAGTCAAATTCAAGTGCAAGCCTTGCATCTTGAACTTCACTTCTTTGCATTCACCCAAAGTTCTTATTACTTGGCCATTTGCTACCCTCACTCCAAAGTTGCTTTCCCCATCAATTGGTAGCTTCAATGTCTTTGCCAAAGTCTCATCCATGAAGTTATGGGTGCTTCCAGTATCAAGAAGAACAACAGTCGTCTGGCCATTCACAATGGCAATAACTCTCATGGTGGAAGGAGAGGTGCTTCCCAACAATGCACACAAAGTAATCTCGGCATTCTCATCTCCCAATTCAGCCTCAACTTCTTCTTCTTCAACCTCTACTAATTCGGCCTCTTCATCATCCACTTCTTCCATAAGATATAGCTTCCTATTCTTGCACCTGTGGTCTGAACTCCATCTCTCATCACAATTGTAGCACAAACCCTTCTTCCTCCTCTCTGACATTTGCATAGGTGTTAACCTTTGCACTTGCATAGAAGGTCTTGCACTATACTCTTTGGAATCCCCACTCTTGTTCTCAACCTGAGCTGCCCCTTGTTGGGCTTGTGACTGGACCCATGAGCCTCGGCTTGGCTCATAGGTTGGTCTTGCACTTCTCTTCACAGTTGCCAAGTACTCCTCTTGTATCTTGGCCAAGGCATAGGCCTCCCCTAAGTTCCTTGGCCCTTGCATTTTTACAGCCAACCTAATTTCATCTTTCATGCCACTCATGAAACAACTCAATTTATGCATGTCAGATAAATCCCTCACCCTATTGCTAGTAGACTCAAATTGACTCTTATATGCAGCAATATTATGAGTTTGTTTCAATTTAGTCAACAATTCCATAGGATCATCATAGCTAGCAGGCCCAAACCTAATTTGTATAGCTCTAACAAAATCATTCCATCCATGCAATTCATGCTCACAATCTTGGAACCACACTAGGGCTTCCTCATCTAAGTGATAAGAAGCATGCATTACCTTTTCCGGTTCAAGGACTTGATAGTAGTGGAAGTATTGCAATGCCCTATACACCCAAGCCGTTGGATCACCACTTTTGAACCTTGGAAAGTCCAGCTTCATTGGCCTCGGGTCCCTTGCTCTTCCTTGGTTCCATGGAGGTCCATCTTGCTCTTGCCAATAAGGATCTCTATGGTGAGCTCCTTGGTACTGCCTTGGCCTTTCCCTAGCTGGTCTCCCTCCTCTTGGATCAAACCAAGCTTCATCTTGGTCATTCAAACCCCATTGGTCCTCTCTCGGGTCACCAAAGTGCAAACCATGCCTTGGAGGGGCTGCATGGGGCTGAAACTGTGCTTGCTGCCCCTGCTGCCTTCCTTGCCTCCTTCCTAGCCAAGGTTCCTCATAAGGAGCATCAAAATGCCCTTGAAATGGAGGCATGAACCTAGCATTGTTCCCCACATTCCTTTTCTCCTCAATCGGGTCACCAAAGTCACCCAAAATGGGCTCAAGCTGTGCTTGCTGCCCTTGCTGCCTTCCTTGCCTCATTCCTTGCCAAGGTTCCTCATAAGGAGCATTAAAATGCCCTTGAAATGGAGGCATGAACCTAGCATTGTTCCCCACATTCCTTCTCTCCTCAATCAGGTCACCAAAGTCACCCAAAATGGGCTCAAGCTGTGCTTGCTGCCCGTGCTGCCTTCCTTGCCTCATTCCTTGCCAAGGTTCCTCATAAGGAGCATTAAAATGCCCTTGAAATGGAGGCATGACCCTAGCATTGTTCCCCACATTCCTTCTCTCCTCAATCGGGTCACCAAAATCACCCAAAATGGGCCTATTTTGCCCATTTTCCATACCTTCTCCCATTTGCACTCCAACTCGGGTTTGATTGGGCTGGAGCCTAATGTCTTGGTTTGGAGGTCTCATTGGCATGCCATTCCTCTCCTCAGCCCCAATTGGAAGCCTATGAGTGCTTGGAGGAGTAGTTGGCAATTGCTCACCAAAACTAGGTTGAACCCGAATTGAACTTGAAGCTTGGTTAACATTCGGTTCTGCTGGTTTGGGCAGCCTTTCCTCCATCATGGCTTGAAGACCAGAAAATGCCGATTGAAAACCAGAAAGTGTACCTTGAAAACCAGAAAATGTAGCTTTGAACTCACCAAAATTGCTCTCCATTCGATCCAATTTCACATTGATCAACCCGATTTGATTGGAATGCTCATCCAATTGTTGTTGAATCCCTTGGACATTCTCATTGAGAGCTCCGATTTGAGCTCCTCCTCTTGTTTCAATCACCATGGCTCGTAATTAGCTCTGATACCAAATGAAAGGAACCCCTTGGTTTCTCTCTCAAGATCCCTCAATCTCCCTTCAACAATCACACACAAACAACACACACTTTGAACAATCCAATCCGATAGGATGGATCCCCTTGGATTTATGAAGAAAACCTACTAATTCTTATTGAATTCTACCAACTAATGTATCTAATCTCCTAGAGAGAATTCCTAAGAGAACAATGGAGTTATTTGGATAATTGGGCAACAATGGAGGAGTGGGAGAGATAATATCTCATGCACTCCTCTCATTGGCCGAGCATGCTCTCCTCTCATTGGCCGAGAGGATCATGCATTTGTCATGCATTCTCATACTCCCCTCTCATTGGTCGAGCCATGCTCTCCTCTCATTGGCCGAGAGGATCATGCATTTGTCATGCACAACCAAGGTACAACCTTAGAATCTCTAACAATTAAGTACAAGGGGTTAAAGCCTAGGAATGTACTAGACCCCCAATGCACCTAATTAACTAACAAGGTACAAGCTTGATTAGCTTGGACCTTACTAATTATGAATATAAGCTAATACATGTTTAATCAAATGTTTAAGCTAAGCCAATCCGTGCCTTAGTGGCTAGGGTAAGCATACCCACGGATGTGGGATGGTTGGGGTCTTAACAGAGACCCATGTTATCCACCTATCACTGAACCCCATTGTTTTCAACACAGCTGTAAGAAAGGGCTAGCTAATTCTGTCATAGGCTTTATTCATGTCCACTTTGAGGGCTGCAAATTCCCATTTTCCTTTGCCTTTCTTTTTAAGATATTCAAAAATCTCATGGGCAAGAATTATGTTATCAGTAATTTGTCTGCCCTGGACAAAGGCATTTTGGAAAGGGGTTATGAGGCCATCCATTAGAGGCTTGAGCCTATTGACTAGGATTTTGGATATTATTTTATAGGAGACATTACATAAGCTTATGGGTCTAAATTGTGTGACTCTCTCAGGTGTGGGGACTTTAGGGATTAATGTAATAAAAGTGTGATTGAGAGATTTGAGAAGAAAACTTGAGTGAAAAAAAGTTTTGACCATATGGAGGACATCTTGCTGTACTATTGGCCAAAATTTCTGGTAGAATGCTGCTGGGATACCATTTGGCCCTGGAGCTTTGAGAGGTCCTAGTTGGTGGACTGCCTGAAGGATTTCAGCATCCTCCACAGGTTGATCAAGGGCACTTCTTTGCTGGTCCGTGAGGGATGGGATCTGTAGACAATTGAGCTAGAGTTGGATCTCTTCTATGTTATATTGGGGTGTATCGGCATATAATTTATGGAAATAGTTGCAGAAACACTGTTCAATTTGAGCTTGATCAGAAATCCAGACATCCTCCTCATTTTTAATTTGGATAATCTTATTGTGTCTTCTTCGATTCCGAACTACAGCTTGGTAGTACTTGGTATTGCGATCTCCTTTTAGATCCCATTCCTTTCTAGCTTTTTGTGACCACAATATTTCTTCTCTGTGCAACAGTTGTTCCAATTGCTCTCTATGCTCAGTTTCTCTTCTAATGTCTTCCACTGATGTTATATTCTCTTGGATGCATTGGAGTTCTTTCTTCTTCTCAATCTCTCGCTCCACTCTGCCAAAAACTTCTTTATTCCATTTTCTGAAAGTATCTCTGATTGTAGCTATCTTTTTCCCCAGTTTGTAAGCATGGGAGCCTACATGACTCTTAGACCAAGCAGAATTGATGATTGTGGCGCACTCGGGGTGGGTTGTCCACATCCACTCGAATCGAAAGGGTCTATGCCTGAATTGCTGTGGAAAATCAGTGTCAAGAACAATGGGTCCGTGGTCAGACCTGATGATGGGAAGGTTGCAGACTACACTGTGAGGGAAATGATCCAACCACTCGGAGTTGGCGAAGGCCCCATCCAATTTTCCATAACAAAATCATCGCCCTGTCGTTTGTTCATCCATGTGAAGGGAAGCCCTTTGGATTCAATTGGAATGAGTCATAAATTTGACAAGGTTTGCTGGAGTGGTAAGTTGCTGGTAATATTGTGGTCTTTGAAAGTAAGTTTGTCTGATTCCTTTAGAACCTGGTTGAAGTCACCTATGCATACCCATTTGTGGTGTATTTGTCTGCCAAAATTTTGGAGATCATTCCAGATGGGGTGTCGGAGCGCGAGGTTTGGGTGGCCATATAAGAAAGTAACTGCAAAGACTTCACCTTGCATGTTAGTGGTCTCTGAGTGGATGAAATGGCTATTTTGGAAAATGATTGAGACATGCCAATCTTGGGTCCATCCCAGAGCTAATCCTCCATTAAGGCCGACTCTCGGAACCTCTAAGCTACCCGTGAATCCCCAGTTTGACAAAATTTTGTTACCCTTGCCTTTCGTAAGGCGGGTTTCCAGAACAAAAAAGAAATCAGGTTTCCAAAACAGGGCAATTTGTTTACCTTGACGAACTGTAGAGGCATTACCCAGACCTCTACAATTCCAGCTGATGATCCTCATGGCTCCTCAGGAAGCTGATTTGGGTTAGCTTCCCATAACCCTTCATCACATGTTGGATCTTGTGGGGTTGGTGCAACAACTGTTGGGTTCGAGGTATCTGCTAAGCCCAGAATAGATTCATCATCTAGAACCCCTTGTTTACCCGTGAGCTCTCTACTGAATAGGCCACAAAACAGTCTTTGTCTAATATTTCTTCCAAAACGGCCGAATTCTTTTCGAAGACGTTTTCTGGTAGTGGGTTTGGTAGAAGTGGGAGTAATTTCTGGGAAGGAGATAATAGGTGGGGTGTGTTTCGATGACAGTGGGAAAGATTGGATTTGCATGAAGTGAGGGTTGGGACTTGTGGATGTTGCATGGGCTGTTTTGCCTTGCTCATTAATTATGGGCCAGTATATGTGTGTGAGGTGTGTGGGAGTTGGGTAGTTGGTGAGTATATTCTCGTGGGGTGGCCCAGGACCATGAGGTTTGTCAATGAGAAGTTCAGGGGTGGGGTTATTGGGCCGTGGGTTAACTAGGATGGGTTGGTCATGAATAGTGGTTTGGGTTTGATTTAACCATGTCATTGTGTTGATTGTTTCAAGGTGAAATTGGGCGAGATGGATTTCTAGTGCCTCCTCCCTATTTGTACTGGTGGTTGTCTACTTGATTCTCCTGTTTCAAACTGGAATTTGGCGTCATTCATTCTTTGTTGGAGCGAGTCATCTTGGTTGGGCTCTGAATTGACATGGACTTCTACTTGTGCTGTCAGAGTGGTGGATTGGACATTCTCAGCATCTGTCAGACTAGTGGTTTCGAAATTGATTGCAAAATTTAATCCGGGTAAGTTATCTCTAACAGGGGATTGACTGACAGAGGCATTTGTGAGGAATGGCCCGTCACCATCGATCCATACCCATTGTAGATTCGAGTTTTCTGGTGGTTGCCAAAGAGTCTGGGTTGGGACGGGTTGGGTGTATTCTGGGACAGGTGGGGTTGAGTTTTGGTTGTGATGATCACTGTTGATGGTTTGTGGTGGAGGTGTTACTTCATGCTGGTCAGGGGATGTATGGGTTGGCAGAGTAAAGTCTTAGTGGATCGTTTGCATGTCATTGTGGACCGTTTCCATGAAACTCTGCATTGTGGGTTGTGGTGGTGGTGGGCTGCCTTGTTGGTGTTGGCGTTGCATGTAGCCTGTGTCCCTGGAAAGAGGGCCAAACCTTATTTGTGTGCTCCATCTTTGTGGTTTATTGTAGAAGGCTCTGAGTTCATTGACAAAATGTGGTTCCATAGGGTCGAAACCATATTGGACATGGAATTTGTCCTGGATCCGTTGCCTCTGTCTATGCAAGAGCTGTTCAATATCAGTCATGAGGTAGGTACATTGGGGTCTAGTGTGACCTAGAAGACCGCATTTGGTACAAACTTTATGGATGCGTTCATAACGACACTGTATCCAAACACGATTACCATCATCTAACCGAAGCATGAAACCTACTACAAGTGGTAGCCAAGGGTTCATCCTCACTCTGATTCGCATGAAACGGATATTGCGAGGGTTGTGCGCGTCCCAGTCAATTCTTTCATAAACTCCTAGCATATGGCCCATTTGGATAGCCAGTTCTGGGTACTAGTATTCCAGTGGAAGGCTATGAAGCTGAACCCATAATGAGACATAGTTTAATTGGAGGCCTTTAATAACCAAATTGGCCCTCCATCTCTCCAGTATAAGAAGGCCTCCCTCCACTGCCCATGGCCCTTCATCACAAATGTATTCCAGATCATCCTGGACATCAAAATGTAGTATAAAATAATAGGAGTCCCTCCCCACTACTGTAACATGCCCACAGAGTCACCATGCAGAGTCAATGATATGTTGGAGATGGCGTACAGAGAACTTTCGGTAGTCTAGTAAGTAAGCAATGGCGCAGTTGATCCAATATTCCTTCTGGCTAGTTACATCGGCAGGATTGGCTCTTAAAATTGGACCATGTCTGGCTAGTGGTGCATGCAACTCCAACTCATCATTAGACGAGGCATCCATGTCGAGATCGCCATCGTAGTCCTCTGCGCTTTGATCGGAGTCACTACTGTCTGTCCAACCAAACTCGCGTTCTTGAACGTTGATATTGTTCATGGTTTGGACACGGTTGTTGCATGCAAGGGTAGAGGATTAACTTAGAAAGAAGGTCTGAGGTATTAGATAAGACAACAGAGAATATTAGTGTGATGGTGGTGAAATATTGCAGAAAAAGCCAAAAAGAACAGGGTAAAGTGAGGTGCAGGAGATGGTCACTTGAGTTGAAGAAGTAAAGTGATGTTGAAAAGCTGGGATGGAAAAAGTAGCAAAGAGAGTTATAAGGAGAAAAGGAGAAAAGATGTGGTTAATGGATTGAGGATTTCCCACGTGAGTTTGATTTTGTTTTGTGTACAGGTAGGTCGTCAGAGTATGAGAGGTGGAGTGTGCATGGGATGGGAACTGATGATGTGAGAGGTGGAGTGTGCAATGGATGGGAACTGATGATGTCAGCGGTTGGGAGAGATTGGGTGTATGGACGGAGGAATAGTAAAAACAGAAGTTTGACAAGACGGCGGGGGCAATTGTTCGAAAATAGTGTGATGACGGTGATCGTAAGGCTCTCTAGAGAGAATTCTAGAACTCGGTGAACTCGAGGAAGTCAAGATGAATCTGAAAATAGAATTGCTTACTAGCCTTTCAATTATGAAATCTGAATTTTGTGCAATGTTATAAAACAACATTAAAAAACAAAGTAAACAAGAATGGCCTTAGTGATGCTTTATTTATATATTTATTTATTTTCCCTTCATCATCTTGTTACCGGATGTAAACAAAGCCTCCTATTAGGAAGAAGACCTTGCTGGATTCTGATTGAAGAGTGAACATATGGGTTTATTAGCTAAGAGCAACTCCAGCAACCTCTTTATTTTTTTCTCCACATGTGGAGATAAAAGTCACTCTTTACCTATTTAACTAATCTCATCTCCCAGTGGACTCTTTATTTATTTCTCCAAATTACTTTTATATTATTTTTCTCTCTCCAAAATTAATAGAATTATTATTTTTTCTCACATCAATCATCACCTACATAGTCATCATCACAGCAACCACCACCACACACAATCACCACCACAACTCCAACTCCGGCAACCATATCAAACCCACACAAAGCCAAACCCACTAAGTAACACAACACACAGTCACCACCACAACTCCAACTCCGGCAACCATATCAAACCCACACAAACCCAAATCCACACAGTAACACCACACACAATCATCACCACAACTCCAACTCCAGCAACCATATCAAACCCACACAAATCCAACTCCACAATTTCCACATAAAAAATCACAGAAATAATCCCCAAAAATTCCACAGCAACCCAAAAATTTCCTTTGGCGAGATCGATGCTCCACCATGGGACGAGATTGGCACTCCACCCAAGAATGGGTACCGGTTGGGTTTTGTGAAATGACCAAGAAATAGGTTTGTGGAGATAGGTTTTTTTGAGAGGGAGATGGAAATGGTTTGTGGAGATAGGTTTTTTTGAGAGGGAGATGGAAATGGAGATGGGATGGAGAGTTGAGGAACGGGTTGGGAAAGGAAGTAGAGAAGTTGTCAAGAGGATTTTTTCAGAGGAGAGAGGAGAGAGCTGGAGAAAAAAGTGTAAAATGAGGGAGAGGAAAAAAAGAAATAATAAACAATAGGCTTGATAACTTTTTTAAGGGAATGAAGAACTACAATAGGGAGAGGGAAAAAAGAAATAATAAACAATAGGCTTGATAACGTTTTTACGGGAATGAAGAGCTATAGTAGCTCTTTCTTTGTGAAGAGTTACTGTAGCATTTAAAAAATATGAAGAGCAAATAAAGAGGTTGTTGGAACATCATTTTTGTAGTTTTTCTTCACATTCCCAATAGAGAGCCTAATGGAAAACCTGATGGAGTTGCTCTAATAGTAATATAGGGCAATATAGGGCGTAAAAGCATCCTAGCAATCCGAATCAAGCGCAATCGAATTAAAGTGAAATACCGTTCTCCCACTACTACAAAGTACAAACTACCAAATACAAGGGCCATCAATCAAGCATTAACAAGAAAATGGCACAGCACAGATGAACTTATTAACAAACTAAATCCTCAGCGCCTCAAAGTGAGGCACCAAAGTACAGTACAAAAGAACCGAAAATACACAACGTTGTTTCAAGCAAACAAGACAAAGACAAGACAGAAGTCACTGAACAGCTCCCAACAACGCTTTGATAAACCAAAAAAAAAAAAACTAAATTACACCTCCCTCAAACCAGACCCACCATGATATTAACCCTGAAGAACCTCTTGACCCTTTTGCTGTCCAACCTCCCTAGTCCTCTCCTTCACATCCCTACCCTTATCAGCAATCCTCACCCTTGCATGATCCAGCTTCTCCGCCCCCGGCGGCTGATTTCCCGCTACGTAATTATATATCCACGTCAGTGCTGTTATCGCCGCCATGACACACCCGCCGGAGAACATGAAACCGGTGGCAACCAGGAATAAGACTATCCCAGCTGGAACCAGAATTGGACTAAATAGGACTAGAGCTGGGGTTGCCAGGATCAGTGCTATCACTGTCCCGGTTAAGGTTAACCCGGACAAGGTTAACAGTGTAGCACCAATTGCCACTGCGGTCAAGAACTTCGCCACCTGGCGTGACGACGGGGCAGACTCGGGGAGCATTTGGCTGAACGGTTTTGAATCTTTTGATTGATCAGACATGGTTAGCTAGCAGCTTAATTTGTGGTAAGTGTGGATAGATGATCAAAGGTTTGAATAGATGAAGGGGTAGGATTTGTGAGTTTGTACTTAAAAGGAGCGAAGGAGGGTACGCGTGGTGGCATATTTTCGCGTGATGCATGTAAAAGGTCAGGATGCGTGGCATCTTTGCATGAATATGAATTCATGAGTGCATAACAAGTGGCGTATGGTTTAGTTTTGGTGTCTTATTGGATATTTGGATGTGATAGTAGGCAGTGTCAGTGTGTAACAAGGCCAAGAAGGTGTTCACAGTTCACACCTCATAGATCTGTGTCTGTGTGTGCGCTTTCGAGTTTTCTACTACTCTCCTTACGATGACTTCGATTTGGGTTCACCGTAACACAGTTTATGCTAATTATAATGTAACAAGTTTTTCTTTTGCTTATCCGTAATTTTCTAAACTCTGAAATGGACTGAGCAATAGTGGCATGCAATTAATATATATATCTTTCACCAAAAACATCATTTTACATGAATGCCACGAAAAAAAATCTTTTTTGTCGAGGATTTGGCGTCAAAGCATGCAAATGGAGCAAAAGGGAAGTTTCATATTGAACATTTTTCTCTCAAAAATAATAATAATAATAATAATAATAATATTGAACATTTCAACTTCAAACCATTAAGGAAAAATAACCCAACCTTCCCACTATTATTTAGAGAACAGTTGAGCATGAATTTATACAATGGATGACCACCTGTTTTTTGCTGTTTGAATTTTTTATCTTAGTTTTAATGTTTTATTTGATTTGTTAAGTAGTTGCTGAATTAGTAAGTCGGTCGAAAAATTGAAACAACAATGAAGCAATAAAGCTATGAAGGTTGAATAGCTAGCACTGTAATTAAGAATCACCGAAATACGTGCCACAGCTAGTTGTCCAGTACTATTCAATTTTTTGCAACACTATAGTGCTCAACAAATTTGAAGAAAACTGTAACGTTTGTAAAAGGTTAATTTTTTTCCTTCTATTTTTTAATTCAAAATTCTATTTATTCTTTAAAAAATAAAAAGGATTTATGATGAATATTTCAATTGGATGTAAAAAAAAAAAAAAGAAAGAGAAGTGTGATATAAGGTGCATTTGAAAAGTGTGTAGCTGAAAGAAAAAAGAAAAAAGAAAAAAGAAGAAGTAATTTTTATGTTAAATTTTGACTAAAACAATGCTTACACCAATGCTAATGCTAAGATCACCAATCAAATTTTTTTCGTAAGTAAAAAGGATATATTAGGACAAAAAAAAAAAGGGGAACTACACTTATGTCTCTCATGTTTTACAAGGCAAAAATAAGGAACGAAAGAGATAAGGATATTTGCCGCTCTATTACTTACAAGGATCCATTTTTCTAAATTATGGACACCAAAATTAGTCTATCTGAATGTATAGGAAATAAATCATTCAAAAAAAGGAAAACAATATCGAAAATCTCTTCACGTGGTAGAATAACATTTAAAGATTCACAAATTACATGCTTGTACCAAAATCTATTGCCTCTATCATTGCTAGCCTTGTTGCATTTGCTTATGCTTTTAGAGGGTCTTGATCTTGTATATAACAAGTTATCTTTATTGTTTACCAAAAAAAAAAGTTATCTTTATTGTGATTTCTTCCTACTATGACAAAGCAAGTTTTCACCTCATTGATGACGGCATCAAAGTTGATTTTCACAAAAGGTGGAATGGGTAGGTTCCCATTCAATGCTCCTCGATTGAATTTTTTTTTTTTTTTTTTTTTTTTTTTTTCACTTGCATAATCTTAAGACAATAGATGGTCTTCATATGTTTTATTAATTTGTCTACTTTTTTTTTGGCTAAAAATTTGTCTACTTAAGAGCATTTGATCAACAACTTTCATTTCATTTTTCCTCGGGATGTTGTTTCTTGTCATCCATATTATATCGCAACAAATTTTAGAGAATAAAATGAAGTTTCTCTATTCCTCGTTTGGTACCTTCATGATTTGTTCTGAGTGGAGCACAATTCTAACCCATTCTATAATGGAAGTAAATTTCATATAAGAGAATCTAATAGATTGCCCCCATATAATTTTAGCAATATCAGGCACTCCATAAAAGGGTGTTTCGAGGTCTCTTCCTTAGCCTCGCATAAGAGACAACCCTTTTCCTCAATAGTTATACTCTTTTGGATCATGTCTCTTGTCGGGACAATTTGTCAAGCATTTTTCCAAAAGAAGAGTTTTGAACTTTTGATCTATCTTGGATCTGTAGTCTCCATAACTTCTTACAATCCTTGGCTTTGAATGGTCCATTTTCTAGGTTTCTTTCTATTTGGGAAATTTAGTAAGTCGATTTCGTAGAGAAATAAGTTCTGAGACCCAAGTTGGGTTATTTGGGCTATTTGTCCTTGAATTGGGTTTAAACCTTTTTAGTTCGAGGACCCAAGGAGCATTTGAGATATCTAATGCATGTCATCCCATTACCTGACCTTCCAACATACCCCTTTTTCCAGCATATCCTTGGATTCTAGGATTATCTTCCAAACCCAAGAACACTTTTTTTTGCCTTAGGGACTTGCCACAATTGCTTACCTCTAAGAGCATCTCCAGCAGTGGTCTAAAACCACTCTTTATCTCCATAAATAGACAGCAAAATAGAGATAACTGGCTCCAGCAGTCCTTCAAACCAACTTTCAAATTCCCATTTTGCTACAATAGTTTTTCATAAATGAAAAGCTACTGTACACTCTTCATTCCATTATTTTATTATTTTTAACCGGCCCTATATAAAGTTATTTTTTTTTCTTTCTCCTTCATTTGCCCGATTTCTTTCTCTCTCTTCCCTTTTTTTTTTTTTTTTTTTTTTTTTTTTCCTTTCTCTTCTCTGTTCTCCCATTTTCTCTAGCCTGCTCTCTCCTCTCCTCTGTTGAAGATCCGGCCTAGCGTGGTGGTTGACGGTTTCTCAGTCTCGGCTTGGGGTTTGCGCCACCGATCTCGGCTTGGGGTGGTGGGTTTGCGCCGCCGATCTTGGCTTGGACCTAAAAGCGCAGGAGCTCCATGATTCGCCAGCGCCCGTGGAAACCCAGAACCATTTGCATCGAGATCCACTTCGATTGGGTCTTTGCCGAGGCTCACCAACTCGAGGACTTGTTCATGGAGCCATGGGTGGAGGCCACATGTGGAGGCGGAGGCGAGTTTGGAATGTGTGGTGGTGGACATTGTGTGGAGTAGCGGTTCTGCTTTTCATTTTTGTATTGAGCAAAGGGGTTCAGATTGAGTTTAGTCCTTTGATAGATAAGGTAAAGAAAAGATCTGGGTTTTTTTTCTTTTTAATTCTTTAGTTTTGGAACTTTGGAATTTGATTCTGTTTGGTTGCTGAGAAATTGATTTTATAGTGGTTTCTGTTGGGTTTGTGGTGGTTAACAGTTGATTCATGGTGGTGGTCGCGGTGGGTTTTGGTTGCTCTGGGTTGATTCACAGTGGTGGTGGTGGCGGCGGTGGTGGGTGGGAAGGATTTGGGTTATGGCTGTTGGGGTTATACGGGTAATTGTTGCTGGTAAATAATAATAAAGAATGAATAAAAAATATAATATTTAAATGAGATAAAAGAATAAAAAAAAGTATATTTAAATAGAGTAGAGAGTGAATAGAGAGTGCTACTGGAGAGTGTATCTGAAAAAATAGATAAATAGTTGTTGAATAGTGCACATATAGAGATAAAATAGACATAACTGCTGGAGATGCTCTAAGGTATTTAGAGGACAATAATTTGACCCAAAGCTTATCTTCTTTCACCAAAACACTCCAACCTGACTTGGTCACAATGGCATTATTCATGTGTTGCATTCTTCTTATTCCAAGCCCTCCCACACATTTTGGCTTGCATATATCATCCCTTGCTTTTAGCCTTTAAGTACAAAAGTGTCTTCTCCTCTTTCTTACCCCACTAGAAGTCTACATGTACCAATTCTTATACTTTGATAGACACTCAGCCACTTTGAGTACAATTTTTTGGTTGGCCTTGATAAAAATGATCAAATCATCTGCAAATAATAAGTGACATACTGTTCTTTAGAGGTAACATTTTTATAATTATCAATCTAATTTGTTATGATTGATAGATACATAATAGCAGTAGTGTCAATATTGAACCCAAGTGAAAATGATACTAATCTAAATCATCTAATCATAAAATGTCACTTAAAAAAAAAAAAAAAAAAAAGAGTGGTATTAAAATTACTCTTTTTATTGGCATTACTTTTTTCATTTGGGTTCACCATGAACATCTAGTCACCGCCGTCTTTGACCATGGACACCACAAGCCCCTTGCCCCACCGTTGATCTTTACAGCCAAAACTGTTTAATAACACATCCTGACCCTCTCTCCCAACTATGATGAGGACAATATGAATATCTAACCAATAAAAAAGTATGGATTCCTACTATACCATCACAGCGTGGGTCACATTATCAATATATATTGTTTTATAGGATCCTCTCTGTCAAGGACGCTCCTGCGCCCATGAGGCCATGATTTAAAAAAAAGGGCCAACACAGAAAATGCCAAAAGTTTTTGAAAAAGCATCGTGAGCGGGATTGGACCACGTGGCGGCCTCTAAGAACTCGACCGTTGTAAAAAGAGCTTATTCAAACCCTCCCATCTACCACCCCTCTCTCTTGCCTTGTTTGCCATCTTCTTCATCTCACATTTCTCTCTCTCTGTCTCTCTCTCTCTCTCTCTCTCTCACATGGCGATAGCTACAGAGACTCCACAGCAAGAGAAGGTAATTCAATTAGAGAAAAAAAATTGCTTCTAAGTTTAGTTATTAGGGTTTTGATTTGTATTCGTTGGGTTTTCTTTATTTCCCAGATCTGAATTCTCTTTACCCATTTGCTTGATTTGTCAAAATTAATGGGATTTCTTGTTTCTTTAGTGAATGTAACGACAATCGTGGTCCATTTTGGAAGAAATCTAAGTTTGAATCTCAATCTTCGGGATTTTTGAACCCTCCCCTTGGTTGAAAGCTAGGGTTTTTTCGTGAGGTTCTTTTTGTTGTTCTTGTTTCTCTGTTTGGTTGTTGGGAAAGAATGGAGGGAAATCCCTAAAATGGGTCTAGAGAAAGATTTGTTTTTTTAGCATTTTATGTCACAATTTCCCAATTCTTTCCCGAGAACCAAACAAAGCGCAATTTCTCACCCTGTTTTTGTATATTTTCTGGTTTTGTTTTTGGTTGCTTTTTAAGCACATGGAGTTCTTATTTTTTGGGGAAAATGTATAAAAGCATGTAGGAACTTTCATTGTCTAGGGTTTGTTGGGTTTGTCTGCAATAATATCTGCTATTTTTTTTTTTTGTTGATTCTTTTGCTAATTGGTGATTACTAGGCATTTTAATTCTGTGCTTCATTTATATAGGCTTCTTCAGATGGTTCCGCAGTGGAGAAAAGAAGATGGACGCTCAATGACTTCGACATCGGAAAACCCCTCGGACGGGGAAAGTTTGGTCACGTCTATTTGGCCAGGGAAAAGAGGGTTAGTTTTCATTTGCTTTGACAATTTCTAATTTTTCCATCTACTGTTTTTTTTTTTCTTCAGAAATTTTGGGATAATTAATATGTTCATCATGTGATTTGTTGGTTGTGGAATTTTAAATCTTTTAAAGGATTCTGAGTTCTATCAAATCCAAACACACTTTATGTTCTTGCTTTTGTCATTTTTATGGTTACTAAGGA
Organism: Fagus sylvatica; assembly: GCA_907173295.1. Classification (NCBI taxonomy): domain Eukaryota; kingdom Viridiplantae; phylum Streptophyta; class Magnoliopsida; order Fagales; family Fagaceae; genus Fagus; species Fagus sylvatica. Next base: position 21,402,727 of record OU015771.1, on the reverse strand, counting down.
AATAGAGGAAATGAAAATGCATATTACTTATTGTTCAATTTTTAAGTTTCCCTAAGTGTGCCTAGAATGATGGTCAGTTGGGTTATGGGTGGGTGGCAATTGATTCCTTTGTCCTAAATAGTTTTGAGAGTATAAATTTTTATTACTAAAATTTCTAGCAAAAGATGAGCTTAGGACTCTTTCTTCTTATTCAGCTACACAGAAGATTGGTGAATGTGTGCAGTACTTATTGTGCTTCTTGATTTACTTCTATGCAATTATGCAACCTAATTGTGATCTCTATATTTTTCTGAAACAGAGCAATCATATTGTGGCACTAAAAGTCCTCTTTAAGAGCCAGCTGCAACAGTCTCAAGTTGAGCATCAGCTACGCCGGGAAGTTGAAATACAAAGTCATCTGCGACATCCCAATATTTTGCGCCTTTACGGATACTTCTATGATCAGGTAAATAGTAATTTAAGCTCCTTAGTTCTGTGAGAAGCATGTACTTTGAAGTGGGGAAATATGCTGTATTAAACATTGCAATGCGGTTATTTGCAGAAAAGAGTTTATTTGATATTAGAATATGCGGCCAAAGGTGAACTTTACAAGGAATTACAGAAGTGCAAATACTTCAGTGAAAGACGTGCTGCTACTGTAAGTTCTATTTATGCCTGGCTCTCATTTTACATTCATTAGTTTCCCTTCTCACTAATTCTTAAAGAATATGATACATTTTGCTAGCTACTACCTGATTTTTGGTTCCCTGCCATATTTACATTTTACCAATTAGCCAACTTTTCCTTAAATAGTGGGATAAATATTTGAAGATACTACTGTAGTTTATTGTTACTCATCAATTGTCATGTCCCATAAAGTATAGTAGGGGGCAGGGACTCTATGTTTTCAGCTCATTTTTTATGCATAACTAATTAGTAGTTATTGTTCATGCGCATGGAACAGTATGTTGCTTCACTAGCCCGTGCCCTCATATATTGCCATGGAAAGCACGTGATACACAGAGACATTAAACCAGAGAACCTTTTAATTGGTGCACAGGTAATGACCAACCTCTAGCCACTATTAGTTTCTCTTGGTCCTTTGACTAGTATTTACCAAGTTATTGTGGGTTTTCTTTGTCAGGGTGAACTCAAAATTGCGGATTTTGGGTGGTCAGTGCATACATTCAATCGCAGGCGAACCATGTGTGGTACGCTTGATTACCTCCCTCCTGAGATGGGTATGTATGCAAGGTTCTTTGATTTCCAACTTCTATCATATCATATGTTATGCTGCAGTGGTTCGGGGTCCAAATCTCAGTTCTGTTTGTCAAAAATTTAATTCATTATGTCAAAGAAAATACATTTTGAAAATTGCTTTACATAGCTTATATGATAACTTATTTCTATTTTGCTAAAACTTGCCTAACAGTGGAGAGTGTTGAGCATGACGCAAGTGTGGATATTTGGAGTCTTGGTGTCCTTTGCTATGAGTTCCTCTATGGAGTCCCTCCTTTTGAGGCTAAGGAACACTCCGACACATATAGAAGGTAAGCATGACTTGCCGACATGGACATGATCAAAATTAGCTTCTGTGGATGTTGCCCCACTCACTTTTAGTTCTTTCTGTGGAGAGAGGTGTGGAATGTTAAACTTGGCTTTTTAAAAGAGAATCCTTTTACTTTGTAAGATCCAAGTTTCTCCTAAATGGAGAACTTATATAGTGCAGGCACCTTCGAATGTATTATTGGATTTTCAAGTTGCTTATAATGCTTGTTATACTATTTGTACAGGATTGTGCAAGTCGATCTCAAGTTCCCTTCTAAACCAATTGTCTCTTCTGCTGCAAAGGACCTCATTAGTCAGGTTCCACTTTTTTGCTTTGCATTTATTCCATTTTCCACTTTGCTAAATTTTTCAAAATTTTCATTTAACAATATGCTATGCCTAATTTTTCACCCCTTTTACTAACAGATGCTTGTCAAGGATTCTTCTCAGCGCCTGCCACTACACAAGCTTCTTGAACATCCATGGATTGTTCAGAATGCCGAGCCCTCTGGTATATACAAGGGTTAATCTGCCTTGTCAGATGTTGGTACTTTCCTAATCAAGGGTCACTGTAGCATGCTCCTTTGGAGTTGCAATTGTGTTCATAATATGAATTTGTCCTGTAAAACAATTCTTTGAAGATTATTTCTTTGACCCATATATATATATATTCATTTAGCACTGTGGAATTTGTTACGTTAGTGTTTTGTGCTGAGGCAGAGGTCCCTCTGTCTTCTTGTATTTTGAGCATTGCTGACAAATAACATTATTTAAGCCCAAAGTATTACCAATAGACAATTTGAGCTTCCAAGATCATGCAAGCATGAAATCTCATGACAGTCAAAGAATCTAATTGGTTCGAGCCTTCTAGGGAAAACCTGTTTTTAAGTTTTTGATACAATAAGGGGGAACGAAAAGCAAAAAGGTCCCAACTTAAACAAACAAGAGTATTCCAAGATCAGAATTTTGGCAACATTTATCCTTTTCAAGCTACTGTAATCAATTGTTATTCCTTTTTGACTATCGACTCCTTACAGGATTATGTTTTCTAATTAGAACTAGTTATGTATCTTACAACATAAACACTGGGATGACCGTGTTCAGAGAGAAAAGGCCCATTCCAGGCAAAGAGGGCAGAAAGAACATATTCTAGAGTAATAATAAACAGGAAATAAAGTAATCTTATTTTTCAGCTGAATACTTTCTTTTCCATACATGCAAAATGGCAAAAACAGAAACATTTCAGCTGCACCACATAATTTACAAAAAGGGTACGGCAATAGCTTGGAACCTAAACCTGAATGACCACAAGGGGCAATAAAGAAAAAAGACATTTATAATCATTTTAAAGCCTTCCCAAGCAATTCCTACATGGAACTAAAAAACATGAAAATTTTCTTCTACAACAAGCACATATCAATCAAGATTTGAGGGTAGGCATCAGGTGTTGAATAAAACATTGTCAAGTGCTCTTTTTATGGTATACTCGGGATATCTTTAGCCAATGACTCGCCGTCATCTTTAGAATTTCCCGTCCAACAATTGGGTTTGAGGTTCTTCCTCTTTCAGAACTTCAATGACATCTTTGGGGTTCAGAAAGCTTGGTTGGTTGGTCGATGCAAGCAGTCTTGCCCACATCCTGTCAGTAATCACAACCTTGTTCTGCTTCTCAGTGATCCGCTGTATATAAAAAATTCAGACAAAAAAATCTATTGTAAGTCTCTTGGTCACACAGTAAGATGAGCAATTCTTTAAAACAGTGTGAAAGCCAATAAGAAGATGCAACTGAAGATAGAAAAAAAAAAAAAGTAAAAAAAAAAGTTCAAAACTTATATGCAAAGAAAGGAGTAACCACTCATGTCCAGGAAATAAAGTGTATGAAGGTTCCATCCAGAGATTGAGAGAATTTGGAAAGATAAAAAAATTTTAGCACATAAAAGAGTTTATTTATTTCACCATTATACCATTTTATTTATATTTTCTTGCAAAAGTCATTTCCTTGGGTTCAAAATCCACTTCCTCTTTTTCTCATATGCAAACAAAGAATTAGTAAACAACAACATAAATTAATGTCAAAATGAGACAGTTGATTTAAACAACAAAATGGAAAAAATCTGCAGCAACTTCTCTCAATACATACTGGACGGAATTACATACATTGAAAGGAATGTAAGCATGTCTGCCATTGACAGGCCCAACTGTGAAGCCTGTATAACCAGCCATTGCACCATGAACTGCACTGTGAGCAAGAAGCGTGCAGTAGACATTGTCAGAAGCATTGCTTGGAATTGCTCGGATCATGTAAGTAGGGTCTGCAAGATTAATTTAATAGATTAAAAAGTTGTAAAATATCCATGTCAAATTAAAGAAGGATTTAAGAATAAAGAGAACACACATACACACAAAAAGGACGCAAAATCAGAGGCAACTGACCTATGTATTTAAGATTAATGACCATCTTATGTTTTGAAAAATGATCCTACAACAAGAAAAACAGAAGACTGTTAATAAACCAGAAGAAATCTATATGAACCTCTAAACAGTTTTAGATATCTCCATCTGTAGTAACTTGTTTGCCTCGGAGAAAGAAACAATATCACCAAAAGGAGATATTAGGATCTCTTCACTAAAAATGAAATGAGCAGAGTCTTGTTGCAACCAGATGGTTGACCAAAATAGATCTGGTGGCAGAAACTTTTTCCAATTGATAGCTATGCCAAAGGAGGGAAGAAAACAACTTCGTACAAGCTTAACCACTTCTTTAAGAATTTTTAAATGATTCCAGCACCATACTGCGCAGCAGCTCAGGTTACTAATCCTACCGAGAAGATCTCATCCAAAGCAAAACTTTATGAAACATTGCATGATATTGTACAGAAGATGAAGCATATATGGATATGGCATACAGAAACTACAATATGTATAGGCCGATGCAATAATTCTTCAAATGGTAGAATACATATAGGACAAGATCAAGTTACACCTGGTGCTACAAAGTAAATGTTAAACCACTCAATAATTTCTTATGGGATTAAACGTTATCGTTCTTCTTAACTTGCAAGCCAAATTCCATATTAATAGAATGTTATTTACTAGTTGATCCATAAATTCATGTTTTGTGTAATTTTTTTAACTTGAAATTTAAACGTGTTATAGATGAGATAGTTATTAATCTCTTATAATCTTAAAATTTGCAAATATAGAGTGTATAAGGAGAAAATGTAATCCAACGGTGGATTTTTCAAAATACATGTCCAATAGAAAATTATTGAGTAATATAATATTGCCAAATTTATTGAGAAAATATATTTATATATATATACATGTTTTTTCTTCATATTCAAATATAATGTAGGAGGGGAAATTTCTAAGGCAGACGCATGTGAGTGTTCTCCTTTTTCTTTAATGAATCTATACTTATAAATAAGTAAAATATTCGCTAGATGATAACATAATGACTTAATTGTGTAAACCACAAAGTTAAATATTTTATACACCTATAATGTGGACTTAGATAAGATGTGCATCCTTTAACCATAAACTGATTACATAAAAGAGATTTAAAACTAAAATTGTTAAAAAATTTAGGATATTTGTCCTTTTACAAGATATACCTTGATCCTCTCAGATATCCATAGCCCAACATCTGGATGTAGCTTGTTACCCGAAGCATCCGTCGAGTTTGTGGATTGCAAGCTCTCTGAAAGAAGATCCTGTCCTGCTCCCTCAGCTATCACAATTACCATATGCCCATTTTCTTTGAGTCGTTTTTCAATATATTCAAAAAGTCCATTTTTTCCTTCAAGATAGAAAGGAGACTCAGGAATCAAACAACAATCCACATCACGGCTGGCGAGAGTAGCATACATAGCAATGAAACCTGCATCAATAAAAGAAAGAAATTATAATTATTACAAATATATAAATACTATAATTTACATTAAAATCATAAATGCAAATCGTTAAAACTACAAGAATATTAAAGACAAACACACAGCTTACCACAGTCGCGTCCCATTAGTTTTACAACACCAATACCATTCTCAATGCTTATAGATTCGACATGGGCTGCATTAATGGCACGTTGGGCTTCTTCAACAGCAGTATCAAAACCAAAGGACTTGTCGATAACCTGAATTAATGCTAAGTTATTTCCAGAATTAATGTACATAAAGAAGATGAGAAAAAATAGATTCAGTTTAGTTCAGTGTTGTGAATAAGAACCGGAATGTCGTTATCTATGGTTTTAGGAACTCCAACAACTGCAACTTTAAGGCCACGCCGTTTAATTTCCTGCACAGTATGAACTAAAATATTTTAATATCTATGCCACAAGAACAATAGTGGGCTAAAATTCGATATATGTCAGTTCAAGTAGGTCAAGCACTTATGATAACATGAATGCACTCAACCAAACCCGACCCTTTAAGTTGGGCATACAGCTTAAACTCAAGCTCAACCCATTTAACATACCATTAATATGGACCCAACACATATAACCCACTATCTTCATTATTATTTTAGATTTCATAATATATTAATTAAAGCAAAAAAAAATTAATGAAAAGAAAGGTTGACAATAAAAAATTATCACTATTTTTAATGTTATAAGTAATGCGTTGATGACTCCAAAAGAAGAAGTCAAGTTATAATAATTAATACGACAAAATTTATAAGGACTGTCAGCCAAACCCAGCACTAATAAATTGGCCAAGAGAGTGCAAGCCAATCCCTTAAAATCAAGGGCAGGTTCATAGGTTGTCAAAAATCAAAAGCCCTATGTTTTTTTTTTTGAATAATAAAAGCCCTATGTTTACATTCAGAGTAGAACAATTAATCTCACACACACACACACACACACACATATATATATATGAAAATAAGATGTTGGTCAAATTCCTTAACTGAGTGGCCCAAGCTATCACATTCAACATCCCCAGATGTTGAGAAGAATAGGTTATGTTATTAGGTCCATTCTATCCAAGATCTCTTCCTGCCTCTAATTTGCTAACTTAAATTACCTCGAATATGACAGCTGCTCCTTTCTGAGTTCCATCTCCTCCAATTATATAAACCTGGAAAATTAAAAGCAATAATAAATACATTAACCATAGGAATTGTGTGCCTGACTCAAAAAAAATGTATAAAGTGAACTTTGAGTTAATTGATTTATACAAAATCATTGCACAATAATTAATTGAAATAAAGGAAAACTTTCCAGACCTGATTAATCCCACGATCCTGAATGCTGTCAACTATCTTTGGTTTATCATGGCCTCCTCGTGATGTCCCAAGGATGGTACCACCACGTTTATGGATATCATTGACAACCTTGGGTGTTAAAGGAACAGTATTTCGGGCATAGAAACCCCTGTATCCTCCCTAAATACACATCAAACATAATTTTCTGGTGAGCCACTGAACCTCAAAGTGAGTCCCAAGTTATGCGACCAAAACATTAATGCTATTTGAAATATCAAAACTTCTTCTACTTATTCTTTTTTCCTCTTTTTTTATAAGTTGTATTACAACTTTATCTGCCAATCCTGTATTGCTAGGACATATTCTAATAACAAGGTCCATCCATGTTCAAGACCTTGACCTTTGTCACCACTAGGAAATGGACACCATGTACAAAACACCTAAGTGCTAATCCATGATGTAACTTGTATTCAGATATGGTGTTATGTGAAAGTATATGCCCAGGTGCAATATTTGTCCACTTTCCATATGTTTTATAGTTTCAATATTTTAAATGCATCAAGCATCCAGTAACCCATAATTATATCATGCCCCATCAACATGTGTACTCCAGGGTGATGCAAGGTTTCCATGGCACGGTGCTGATGATAATCAAAACCTATATTACAAAATAGGGTTGGTCAATGAAGACAAGTCACTATGAAGTTAGAACATAGCGACATAAAAATTATGCTTTATGTTCTTTAACTTCTTGCAGAATTGATTATTTTCTAATGAAGTTTCTTGAGATGGCCCTATCCCACATCCTCATGGCATTCTGTTGAAGGCCAGCATATTAAAATCCATAGGATAACTGAAAATATGGCAGCTGTGCCACATACCAAGGTCACTAGAGAGAACTTGCACATGATATATGAAGTTAAAGAAAAAACATGATTGCTCTAAAAGGAAATAGATTATAGAAAGCACCCAGAGTTTCTAGAATTGCAGAGGAAGACATCAAAATACTATGAACAAATGCCCAATATATTGATGACACCTTATAACTTGTTTCTTCTTCAATCAGTAATAGTAGAATCTTCTAACTTTCTACAAGCCTTAAGCGTGTACTGCCTGAGGTACCCAAAAACCAATAGTAGCTCTAAATTCTAATAAAGACACGTTCATAAATGGTCCTGCTCATGGATATAGCTTTTGCCACATTCAGTCTTATGTTGTTGTGCGATTCTTCTAGCATTATTGTCAGATGATATATACCTCTTGGAAGACTGATCATCTAAATTTTAGATTTAGTCCATTTTCAGATATGAAATAAAAAATTATGTGCTCATTGTACTCATAGAAACTGACTCTCATCTCATATTTACCTCTCTTTTTATTTTCCTTTTTTCCGGCAATAATGGGGAGGGGGATTGGATTACCTAAAGATTCACCTATCTTTTTTAGGAAAATTAAAAACAACATAGGCATACAAAGCGCAAAAGAAATCATAATAATAACTCCAATAAACTAGCAAAGCATCAGTCAATGTGATTACTCACATCTATCCCAAGGATTTTATTGACACCATACATATTATAAAGTCCACACACGATTTCCCTGATGACCGTGTTGAGCCCGGGGCAAAGACCACCGCATGTCACAATACAGGCATGCACTTCATCTGAGTCAAAATAGACCTATGCAGCACAATAAGCATATGTTACTAAACATAAACATAATTGAAAAAATAACTTCTTTAGCATTCAGATATAATGAAATATAAAAAAGTAATACCTTTTGTCGAGGTCCTGCACGCCGAAAATGTATCCCTCTTGGGCTATTCTTGTGAACAACAATCTGTATTATAAGTAAAACCAACAAATCTTTTGATAATTCGATAATTACATACACATACATTGAGATTTAGGAATAAAATGAAGTAGAGATGAGATTGACCTTCTGTGCGACTGTATCATCCACATTAACAAAATACTGCCTGAAATCAAGATGAAAGTCGCATAAAAATACATCTTATTATAAAATTAAAAGCAAAAAATAAAAATAAGAAGCTTTACTTACTTAACAACCGAATAAGCAGGATTGGATCGCAATGGATTAGGATAAGTCTGCCATAAAACCCAGCATCCATCAGAATCAAATTTATTGATAACAATTATTTCAAAAAAAAAAAATATCAGGTTTTATATTTGAATGTGTAGAAATTGCCATTGTTCATCAACAGTAAGATTTCTTATAATATATATAAGAAATGTAATAGAAGGTTAAATTAATGACTGAAAACGACATTGATTGAACAAGGACAGCTAGTAGGGCCAAATCAAAACCTAAATAAATCATTTCAATAATAAAGCAAAGAGAGAGAGAAATACAGGAAGATCAGGAAAGAAATCAGTGAGATGAGGAACATCTTCGAGCACATAACCAGCCTCGCCACTAACAATTTTCAACTGCGAATCCTCAGAGCACGCCATGCCTCACCCTAAATATCTCTTTCTCAATTCACAATCCAAACCAAAAACTTGCGGAAACGCCGCGAAATATATATATATATATATATTTTTTTTGTCTGAAAGGAAATCTGGGCGTAATTTGAAGAAGAACAAGAAGAACGTAGACGCGGAGGGGTAGAATGGGAATTGGAGAAAAAACAATGATATTTTAATTAGCTAAGGAGTATTTATAATGAGCGACGCGAGTGTTCTGTTAACTAATCGATGGCTAAAACTCTGGAGAATTTTGACGGCAAACATGTGGGTTGTGGATTTAAAGTGAAAGCGACGTCGGTTTGACTGAAATCATTATTCATCAGCAATTAATGCAATAAACAATGCCAATCTGGACCGTTGGTACAAAACGCGATTCTAATATGATGACTCTATGTGCGTGACATGCACTGTTGTTAGATTCGTACACGCGTATCCTGGTTAGCGAAAACAAGTGGCGGGGCTTTTTGGTTTTTACTTTACTGTCTACTGTTTTTGAAAAGTGAAGAAGGGACGTCGTTTTGAGCTTGCTTGGATCCAATGTTCCATGTGGAAAACAGCTGGCGGTATTGGACGCAGGTATACTGGCATGGTTGCTAATAGCCCCAATGACTGTTTATTCTTTTTTTTTTTTTTGGGGTTAAGGTTGAGTTAAACTATTAAATAAGATTGACAAAGGGAAGCATACTCTTTAATTCGAGATTCCCATCAAGTTGTTTAGGTTTGTGTTTTTTAATATAGATATCACTCAAGTGTAAATTCAATATATAATATCTAGTAAATGAAATACGTTAAACAAAACAATACATATGTTCATTGGAGGAACATAAAATATAACAACTAGAAAAGCTGACTCAAATATAAGAAAGCAGACCTTCCAAGACTTGTTCGAACTAACTTTGCATAACCTGCATTAGAGATCATAAAGAATAAGGAAAAAGGAACGTTAGAACCTTGGTCAACCCAGTGGGGGTTGACCTTTAGCTCTCTGATGCCTTTGTCAGTTATGGATTTAAGCAATATGAAGTAAAATCAAAGCTAAAGAGAGTTTTATAAGTAATAATATTGCATACCTCATTAAAGCTACTCCTTCCTTTATTTATACCTCCTTCAAATATGAAATATTTTAAGATATTTCATTATTCCTCTTTTTCCAACACCTTAACTCTGTCAGTGTTTAATATTTAGATAACTTGTTCTTATTAATTTCTTCCCAGAACCCATGTTCTGTTAGCCTTAATGAATGATTCAGACCTCCAGTGATAGCAGTCTATTTTGGATTTAATATATAAGATGTATTCAATGCTTCTTTCCCTGGATATTTTATGCATTGATGGATAGTAAAGCAAACATTAGTTCATAGCCGTCTGTTTAGAGTTTAAACCAAGACCTGCATTTAATGCTCCTTTCCCTGGATATTCTATGCATTGAATGTTGCGTTCCAAAATAATCCCTGCTTATTTTAGCACTGGCTGAACTATATTTTACCTAACTAAGCCAAATAGGTACATGGTTCGGCATGGACCGAACATAGTAGAGTAGCTCGGCCGTGACTGAACTATAAATTCATACGATTCAGTTAAACTCCTGATTTGAGCTCCTATTTGGCCATTCTCGAATTATTTCCCTTCCATTCATCTAATAATTAGGGTCAGCTTCGAGATTTGGGTTGTCTAATCTCATCCTAATTTTAGTTATTCATTTATTATTAAATATTAAAAAAGTTCGAACTAACTTTGCATAACCTACATTGGAGATCATAAAGAATAAGGAGAAAGGAACGTTAGAACCTTGGTCAACCCAGTGGGGGTTGACCTTTAGCTCTCTGATGCCTTTGTCAGTTATGGATTTAAGCAATATGAAGTAAAATCAGAGCTAAAGAGAGTTTTTTAAGTAATAATATTGCATACCTCATTAAAGCTACTCCTTCCTTTATTTATACCTCCTTCAAATGTGAGATATTTTAAGATATTTCATTATTCCTCTTTTTCCAACACCTTAACTCTGTCAGTGTTTAGAGATATTTAGATAACTTGTTCTTATTAATTTCTTCCCAGAACCCATGTTCTGTCAGCCTTAATGAATGATTCAGACCTCCAATGATAGCAGTCTATTTTGGATTTAATATATAAGATGTATTCAATGTTCCTTTCCCTGGATATTTTATGCATTGATGGATAGTAAAGCAAACATCAGTTCATAGCCGTCTGTTTAGAGTTTAAACCAGGACATGCATTTAATGCTCCTTTCTCTGGATATTCTATGCATTGAATGTTGCGTTCCAAAATAATCCCTGCTTATTTTAGCACTGGCCGAACTATATTTTACCTAACTAAGACGAATAGGTATATGGTTCGGCATGGACCAAACATAGTAGAGTAGCTCGGCCGTGACTGAACTATAAATTCGTACGATTCAATTAAACTCCTGATTTGAGCTCCTATTTGGCCATTCTCGAATTATTTCCCTTCCATTCATCTAATGATTAGGGTCGGCTTCGAGATTTGGGTTGTCTAATCCCATCCTAATTTTAGTTATTCATTTATTATTAAATATTAAAAAAAAAAGACATAAAAAAAAATTATGCAAAATCAAGATTACATTACCCTATAAATATTAAACTAAAACTATTTCTTATACACAATTAATTATATCAAACTTAGATAATTACAACTATTTGTGAGTACAAAAAAAAAAAATGCACTAGAGGTTGTTTCGATATATATATAAATCTAATTTTGAAATGTTATATCGATATTGATCGGTATCGAAATTTGTCATTTCCCTTTTCCAATCGAAACAACTTCTAGTTTTATAAATTAATATATTAAATTAGGTCCAAATTATTACTCTTTTTAAAAATGTCATCCAAATACAAATTATTTCTAAGCTCATACTATCCATATCTCTAAAAAAGAGAAAAAAGAATTCTAACATCCCTTAAAATTAAATAAATCTAAACTCCAAGTTAAACCACACTGAAAACTGAAAGCAATTGACACTTGACAGTGAACTAAAAGGAAGAGTTTGATATCAAGAAACTTCTCAAGCGACCCAACCAAACTTGCTCCTTCCCTGGTGAAGTTCCCCCGCTTTTGCTCTCCCCATTCCCAGTAATGCCTTCCACTTTCTTCCGATTATCATCCACCACTCCCCCACCAAATAATACTTCCACCCAACACTACCGTTTCCCCCTATATTCCTTTTCACCATCTCTTTAGCCACATCCACACAAATAGCACCATCTTCTTCCCTTTCCACCTTCCATTTATCATCACACAGATCTCCTCAATAACATTAATCTGCCCAGATTTCTCATAACACAAAAATAAAATAAAATAAAATCACTCCATCCACCACATTTCCTCCACATATCAAATATCATTTCCTCCCCACGTCACTTACCACCACCTTTTCACTCGACACCTCATCACATAACCTCAAGGCAAACCATTCCATCACCACCACATATCCCCTCTGACCAATGGATTCACCACACCCATCCCAACCTACAAACCACAATATGCTAGCTTCATCTAACATCACCCTTGACGAAACCCCTGTAGTTCTATCACTTGACCCAACAGAAACACAATATTTACACAAACTAGCCATCATGGGTACTCTTATAGCAAATAAAGAAATCAACCAAAGCAAAGTCATGACCATCATTCAAAAAGCTTGGAAATCTGCAGGAGGGTTATCCATTGCCATCCTAAAACCCAACAGTTACCTCTTCAAATTCACTTCTGAAGTTGACAAATTGAAAATCTTGAACTCTGGCCCTTGGAACATTGATGGCCACCATTTGATCCTGAAGCACTGGTCTCGCGATTTCTTGACAAACAAACTCCATTTCTCCACCACCACTTTTTGAATCCAAGTCCACAACCTCCCAATAGACTACCTTTATACAAAAAACGCAAATCTCATTAGCACAAAGTTGGGTAAACTCCTCGACATCGACTTATCCACAAATAGATCTATCAAATGGGGTAAGTACCTTAGAATGAAAATCGAAATCAATGCTCACCTACCCCTTAAGTGCGGAATCGTTATGGAATCCCCTGTTACTTGGCGTGAAATCAAATATGAACGTCTTCCAGAATTTTGTTTCCATTGTGGAAGATTGGGGCACCTCAAGCAAAACTACACTTTTGAATCCCCCAATGAACATGCCAGGAAATGGCATGTGGGCCTTAGAGGTTATGGACCTTGGCTAGCAACTGAGCCATCTGATCGACGTTACAAACTCATGGAACTTAGCGCATCTGCCGACTCCGAAAAGGATAAAGATGTCCACCAAGAGCACTCGTGCAACTCCCACCAAGCATATAACCCATCCAACCATGAAGACCCCACAGTACCTGCAAACAACACCACAAGCCATCACCCACAAAACCCACAAAATATTACCCATTTTCCTCCAGAAAGCCCTTTTGAAACCCACTCCGCCACAAGGAACCACACCCACTAACCCTAAAACCTTTCAGTTAACTCCTCCGCCCCACACCATACCTCGAACACTGTTCCTGTTACCCACACACATCCCCACGTGTCATGTCAGAAGCCCATCGATCACACCACCATCCCACATGTCCCTATCACCATACCTCTGCCGCCTCTGTACACTCTCCCCCATAACACTCGAGATCTCTCTATCCCCTCATACAGCTACCAACCAAATAGATCAGTCCCCCATACCCCCCATTTCCCAAATAAGACACCTACTCCTCTCCCTCCTTAGTCTATACATCCCCTCAATACTGACAACACCCCAACCCCATCTGACTCCCTTATCTTTTTCAACTTGAGCCCCATAATCAACGAGGCTTTATTTTATAACCATAGTGGGCCAACAAAGTCCATTAGCCTACCTGAAGCCAATAATCTTATCACAAATTTAAACTCTTTGGGCCTCACACCATCTCACACTAATCCCAGCCCCACCACACACCCACCTCTACTCGTCCCAGATATGACCACTTTGAAAAAAAAACTTGAGTCTAGCCCACAATCCATCACAAAAAAGCCCAAATACTTGACAATACCAAACTTCCCCCCATCCACTAACTCCCCCACCCTCAGTACTCGTCCAAATCCGCTAGCATCCACAAATCAAATCCGCTCTTTGGCTAGACAAATCAAATCCCCACTTAACATTTCCCCCATTCCCACCCCAATTAATCCAAACACAATGACTGAGGAGGTGGGTCAAACCATGCCCCCAACTCGCCAATGTTAATCATCTCATGGAACTGTCGAGGTTTAGCTCGACCTGCGGCACAACGTTCCCTCCGAGCTTTGATCCGTTTGAACAATCCTGACTGCATTTTTCTCCTAGAAACCAAGATCGACGAAATCACTTCTTCTCTAGGCATCCCTTTTGCCATTGTTGTTCCTGTTCTTGATCTTTCTTGAGGCCTCTGCCTCTGTTGGAAGCTAGGAGTTGACATAAAAGTCACCTCACAAAATAAAAATCTTATCAATGTCCTCATCTTCTCTGATCCCCCTTTCTCTCCATGGATGCTCTCTTCCATATACGGCCCACCTGTTGCCAGATTACGAAATTCCTTTTAGGAATCCTTTCATAAGACTGGCCAATCTTTTTACGGCCCTTGGCTCTGTCTTCGTGATTTTAATGTTCTTCTCTCTAAGTTTGATAAGAGAGGAGGCAGACCCTTTGCCTCATCCTCCACTAATGGTTTTAGAAACCTCATTACTGACCATGGCCTCATCGATCTAGGTTTTTCTGGTAATCCATTCACATGGTCTAATAAAAGATCTTGCCGTGCCAACATCAAAGAAAGAATTGATAGAGCTGTTTCTAACTCAGATTGGAGAATGCTTTTTCCCAATGCCTTTCTTCTACACTACCCAGCCACCTTTTATGACCATAATCCCCTTATTCTCAACACGAGTGGCACACCTCTCTCTTTACCCAAACCCTTCCGTTTTGAAGCTTTCTGGACTAGAGATGGCAGTAGTACTAATGTCATTAGAGAAGCATAGAGCTCTGTCTCCTTTGGCTCCCCTCTCTACCAGTTTGTGCAAAAAATAAAATCATAAAAAAAAATCTGATTGGATGGAATAAAATTTTTTTTGATAATCTCCAATCACATACCAAATCTTTCACTGAAGCTATCAACCAAATCCAACAACAATTCCCTACTGAAGAAATCACACATAGAGAAAAAATCCTTATCTGGGAGCTGAATGAGAATTTGAAGAGAGAAGAGCTTCTCTGGAAACAAAAATCCTGAGTTCAATGGCTTACCAACCCTGATCTGAACACCTAATTCTTTCATCTCTCTACTATCATCAGAAGGAGGAGAAACTCTATTGACTTTCTGAAAAATAATAACAATATGTGGGTTTCAGGTAGGTAAGAGATTGGCACTTGTTTCACTGATTTCTTCCAAAATCTCTTCACATCTTCCTCCCCATTGTTCCCCGATGATATTGCAAGCCTTATAAGCCCTGTTATCACTGAGGAAGACAATGTTGCTATATGCTCTATCCGCAGTCCTACAGAAATAAAACAGGCCCTTTTTAGTCTTGGCTCCAACAAGTCCCCCGGCCCTGATGGTATGCCTCCTTTGTTTTACAAGCATTACTAGGCTGTGATCAAACATGAGCTCATTGAAGCTGTAACTAGCTTTTTTTTCCAGAGGCCACATTCTCAAGGAAATCAATCACACCTTCATTACCCTTATCCCAAAGTCTGATAGAGCCTCTACTGTTAGCCAATTCCCCCCCCCCATTAGCCTCTGTAACACAAGCTACAAAATCATCTCCAAAATCCTCTCCAACCACCTAAAACCATTTCTCCATAAACTCATCTCACCTTGGCAATCCGCTTTTGTTCCTGGCAGAGTCATCCAAGAAAACTTTATCATTGCCCACAAAGCATTAGACACCATGAAGAAAAAAAAGGGTAAGAAAGGATTGATGATCCTGAAGATTGACACAGAGAAAGCCTTTGATACCATGGAATGGTCCTTCCTTCTCAATATTCTCCGATGTTTTGGCTTCAGCAACATCTGGATAAACTGGATCAATGAGTGCATCTCCTCCCCCACATTCTCTGTCCTCCTTAACGGTAGCCCTTTTGGTATGATAAAATCTGAGAGGGGTCTCATACAAGGGGATTCACTATCCCCTTTCCTCTTTATTATTAGATCAGAAATCCTTGCTAGACTCCTCCAAATAGCTGAGAATGCTGGTGACTTACAGGGAATCAAGTTAACCCCCAGATGCCCACAAATCACTCACCTTCAGTTTGTAGACGACCTCCTCATCCTAGCCAAGGCCAACACCACCAATGCAGAAATTATTTTTTAATGCCTAAACTCATTCCAAGCATGCTCCGGCCAAAAAATAAATCTCAGCAAATCCAGAATTAATTTCAGCAAAAATACCAACTCCTGGTTCACTAGAGATTTATGCAATACTCTGGGCCTAAAAAAAATTGACTCATCCATAAAACACCTGGGCCTCCCACTTGAATTGAACCTAGCCAAATCCACATCTTTCAATGACCTTGTCGAAAAATTCAAAACCGAGTCTTAAGGTGGAAAACCAAAATTTTATCTCAAGCTGCTAGATCCACTCTTATCACCTCAGTTGCAGCATCAATTCCATCTTACACCATGACCACACTTCAGCTCCCCAAAAAGAATTGCAACAAAATTGATTCCATCCTTTGTAATTTCTGGTGGGGCTCTCAAATAGACAAGCGCCTATTATGTCTTAAATCATGGAAATCCATTTGTATCTCCAAGAGTTGTGGGGGCCTTGGATTCCGTCGTACTAGCGACACCAATAAAGCTCTCATTACCAAGCTTGGCTAGTCCATGGTGGCAGAGGTAGACAAATCATGGGTAAGTATTCTTAATTCCAAATATTTACATGGTTCTAACTTCATGTCTGCTAGTACTCCATCCACATTTTCATGGTTTTGGAAAGGCATTCTCAACACTAGAGACCTCCTCAAAATTGGCACTTGTACCATTATTGGGAATGGCTAGCATACTACTATTTTGGACTCCCCATGGATCCCATCTCTTGAAGGTTTCATCCCCATCCCAATCAACCTTTGCCCCATAAACATCCACAGAGTTTCAGACCTTATTTCCCCTGCTACCTTCCAGTGGGACTATGGCAAAATTCATTCCATATTTGACCCTAGCACAGCTGGAAAAATCCTTAATATCCACCTATCTAGCCCACAACTCTAGGATCACCCATGCTGGACCCTCAACAATTCAGGTTCCTTTACAGTCAAATCTGCTTACCTTACTAATCAAAAATCTAGATTTGACATTACAGGGCCCTCTTTCTCATTCTGAGTGGAATTCCGTATGGAAAGCAAAGCTCAATGCTCGCCACAGACTCATGCTTTGGAAAATTGCTTGGGATATTCTTCCAACATCATCCACTCTAGCCATCTGAATACAATCCATTGACAGTATGTGTGTGCACTGTAACGCCTAAGACGAAACCATCCTCCATCTCTTCACAAAATGCCCCTTCGCACAAACCATCTGGCTTTCAACACCTTGGCTCATCCACATAGATAGACTTCCCTTCACTTCACTAGTTGACTTGGTTAGGCTCATCCTTAACCCTTGTAGCATCCTTCACCTCCAACCTTTGGAGGCTCCACTCTTCACTTTCTTGGCATCAATCATATGCAACCATTTATGGTTTCATAGGAACAAGTTGAGAAAGGGCACCACTCCCATTTCCCCTTCCCCTCCATCCCCTCAATCTCCCATTGCCCTTGGCCGTGATATTAGCCGTATATTTATTCAATAACAAAAAGCTTGGGAAACCACCTACACACAAAAAAAAATTTCCCCCCACCAAAGCTGGTCCCCTCCCCCCTCTAGTTGGCACAAAATAAACTTTGATGCTGCTATTCGTCCTTCTAATGCTTCCTTTGTAGTCATCTGTCGGGACCACATTGGACGTGTCACTCATGCTTGGATTGATATCTCCCCCCCAGTTGATCTTCTCTGGGCCGAAGCCAAAGCAACCCTCACGCCATCAACTGTGCTCTTTCCATTGGTCTCGACCACATTATTTTTGAAGGCGACGCCCTCAACGTTATTTCCCCCATACAGAATTCTGTTGTTACTGCCCACTGGTCCGTCTCCTCCATCATCCATGATATCAATTATGTTGCATTAAACTTTCAATATTGTGCTTTTTCTCATGTATTACGTCATTCTAACTGTATGGCACATGCTCTTGCAGCATGGGGCCCTTTTTGTAACTCTCTGGGGGCCCTCCCCATCTCCATTCTCCCTGCCCATATTCTTGAGGTGGAGAGGGTAGATGGCTCGGGCCCATCATCCTTCATCTAATATATCTCTACTTATTCATCAAAAAAAAAAGCAATTGACACTTGACAGTGAACTAAAAAGAAGAGAAAAAGTGGTGACAAGACCACCCAACCATGGAAAATTAAACAAGTGTAAGTAGAAGTAGTTGAGTATAAAAATAATAATTAAAATAGAAAGAAAATTAGCAAATAATGTGGGGATTAGAAAAGCAAATAAAGTAGTTTCTGACTTTGGCATTTGTGCGCAAGTTTTTTACCATGTCACTGAGAAACCCCAAACAACGTAGAGAAAGAAGTAGAAAAAAAGAAGAAGAAGAAGAAAGAAGGAGAGGCAGCAGTGGCAGGGATGAAGAAGAAAAAGAGGTGGCACTAACAAGGATGAGCTCAACGTTCTTTTGGCATGCTGTATCAGCAAGATCTAGTTTTTTTTTTTTTTTCCTTGTATACTGAATTTTCTTTCTCCCAGTGGTTGCCCCTATGAGAGGGTTGCCCAAGCCTAATGTCTTGCTGGGCTTATCCCAGGACTAGCCCTATTAATGATAAAAGTTAATCATCATGAAGATGAAATTATAATGTGAATGAGTTATCACAACTCACAAGCCCCTATAGGTTAACACAACTTTCTTCTTAGTATTAATCTAAAGGCAGGGTGTTACTTCGTGATTAGGGTTAAGGAGTAAACAGCATTACCGTCATGAAAATATGATGAATTACTATGATTAAAGGGTAAAAGTGTAAACAGATGAGTGGGGTGTGATATGATAACTGAGGCAAGAGCAAGAGATCACATACAAAATTTGAACTCTGACTTTGAACTAACATGTATCTAGGGAGAGGTAAACTAGATCATACTAGAATCAAAGTGTCAATCAAGCTGAGCATTCATTGATGGCCACCCTAATGACGTATCCTTTGCCTCAAATCCCTCCAAACCACAATTTTCATGATATTCACACTCTTATGAAACCCAACGCTTACAAGCATTATGATCTATGCCCAAGGTTGGGTTGACATGCTAAGTCACTGCCAATGTTTTTCATAAAGAGCCAGGTGCATCTAACCCACCTACCCTACTCCCAAGAGGTGGAATCCAACCCTTGGCATAGGTGTTATAGACATTTCATTTCGTAACCTTGAAAAAAAAAATCAAATTTTCTAAGCAAAAGTACCAACAACATTTTTTTTTTTTTTACACATTTAATTGCAAAATCATCCCTATACATGTTCATGATATTCCTTCTTTTACCTTGGGTAGAAATTAACATCGTTTGAGGTCATTATGGAAAATCGGGTGTAAAATGGTCATTATATTGTTGAGGTGATATATTGTAAAATAAAAATAAAAATAATGGTCACTAGAAACTACACCAAAAATAAAAATCACTTTTCATAATTATTAAGGTAATATATTGTAATTAGTGTATAATAAAAATTGTGTCAATGATAACTTATATAAAAGTGATATTATATCAATCACAAGTTTCCACCGTAGCAAGTTATTATTTATTTATTTATATTTTTCTATTTTTAATGTTTCTAGCCTCGAAAAACCTACTTAAGAATCAAATCCAATCAAACCAATAAGTCAAACAACTTGATCATGGAAGTTATATCATGTTCTAAAATGAAACATATCTAAATGGGTGGATTTTTCACTTACTTTTTAAATCAAACAAATTATTCCTAATCCCATTATTATGTGTCATTATTATTTTTAATCTTTTTTTGGGTGGGTTTAAAAATCTACACAAATCTTAGAAACGACATAAAAGTTGTTCTTGATTGAAAAAACGACATAAAAGTTAAGAAAGGAAACAACGTTATGAGGCGAACTAGAACCACACAGTTATATCTATCATATATAAAAAAAAGAAAAAAGAAAAAAAAAAGAAACACACAGTTATACTTATCAAAAAAAGAAAGAAAAAAGAAACACACAGTTATACACAGACCACTGCGCGAACAATACTATATAATAATCTATAAACAAAAGCCAAATTCAAAGAACATTAAAAACTAGCGGTCGCAAATCACAATCACAGCACGTGTCTCTCTCACTCTCTCTCAAATCTGAGAAATACAGAAAAAATGGGAATCCCATCGGAAATGAGGGACATATGGGTGAAGAAAAGAAACTCCTTTGTGATTGCTTCTCCGCTCGAAGATCAGAAGGCCTTAAACGCTAAAATTTGCACTCAAGGTTCGCTTTTTATTCCGACTCATTTTTTTTTTTTTTTAAGTAATTAATTTAATGCACTGTTTGGCAATTTTTGGAGCTGAAATTGAGAAATTAATTGGGGTAAATTTTATGCTTTGTTTCGAGGGTCTGATTAGTTATTTAATTGTTGATTAAGATTCTCAATTTGGTCGAAATGTTTGGTTGCTGAGAAATGGTACAATTAAATCTCTGGAAACTCGGAATCATCTTTTTGTGTTATCTTTTTGGGATTCTAAAGCTCTGAAATTCTAAAGTTAGATGCTTTGTGTTGTCTTTATGATCTGTTTGGTTGCTTGGAAAAAGGTAGGAAACAGAAAAATAATTAAAGGGTTTCGATTAATATTGGCTTCTGTTAAATGGGACCTGAGAATTGGAGAAAAAGTATAACCAAATAATTCGAGTTTGACACAGCTGCTTGGTTAAGTTGAACTAAATATGTAAAGTTCAAATGGTAGTTGGTTTTTTATTTATATTTTTCTTATTCGATTCCCTTTATTGGTGAATGAATTCAATTGGAAATGTGTGTAAAAAAATAAAAAAATAAAAAAATATAACTTAACTGTCTGGTAGATGTATCTAATCTAAGTTTGATTAAGGGGAATATAATTAATGAAAATTTTGACACCCGAAATTTATATTTCTCTGTCGCCTTGACTATTTTTTCTCCCTTTTACAGAGTCAATGTTTATGTAATTATTTGTTCTTTTATGTTTGATTATTGATGCATCTAAGTGTTTACTGAATATCATCATCAGAATTAATTACATGGGAATATATGCTTAATTTGCAGAAAGTGTTCGTGAAGGATTCAAGAATGCCACGATCGCTGGCGTTGCCAGTGCTGTGCCAACAGTATGTGATAGTCACCTTTTACTAAACAAAATTGTGCTGGACCTTTTCTTTTTTTATAATGTCTTATCTATCTTGTTTTTAGAGGTCATATTGGTTGGAAAATGAGTTTATAGGGACTCCTTTATGGAGGAATGAATCAGACATTTTAGTATGTAGGAAATGACAACAACCAGAGGTTTTTATGTTTTATCAGTGGGCAAGTTCTACTTTATAGTTTTCATTAGCTTTCGTATGCATTTAGTTGGACAAGATTTATTATACAATTTCCTGCTTAGATCACATCGCTAAGGAAAAAAAAAAATAGTAAAGGAAAGAACCAGGAATTTTATGTTGGATGTGCAAGGTTGCAAAAGTGATGTTCAAGGAGTTGAGTTCCATTTGATAGGTTTCTATGAACTCCACGAAGGAGGACCAATGACAGGTGTCCTGTGTTTAGATATTGCTTTGATTAAATGCTTCTGATCATGTTTATCTACTCTATGCTTTAGCAAAGGCCTTAGTTTATATATCTTTTTTAGCTATTGTTTCCCTTGCGTGAATAAGTTATCTGGCAATCATTGAAACTCTTTGGCCTGTGGCTACTGCTGTGGATGATAGGTTATGTTGCGTGGGAACTAATTGAAGCACATGAAAAAGCTGCTGCTCTTAATAATAATTTATTAAATTTGATGATGATGATAAAGATGTGCATATGCTGAGAAATCTCATTCTAATGAATTATGTCCTTGGTTCCTTTTTAGTTAACACATATTTCTATTCTGTCCATACATGCAGATTATTAGTATTATTTCTTTTAATGTTTCTTGTTCATGTCTTAGTTGGTTGCAGTTCGTGTGTTTCCTTGGGCAAAAGCAAACCTCAATTATACTGCTCAGGCACTTATTATATCTGCTGGTATGGTCATAACTCATAACATACAAATTTTCTAGTGAATTTGTCATTATTACTCTGGGTTTGGAACATTGCATTTTAGTTATAGGGTATTCCACTTTCCGCAATCACATAGTTTAAAAATACATATTCTATGGATGAAATCAAGATTTTCTTGTTTATATCTGCCATTATCAATATTCCAAAGAAGTTTAAAGAAAAAGTAGTAGAATAAGAGAATAGTTACAAAAGACATCTTGAAATAAGCTTCATTTGTTGATTTGTACTGTCCCCTTCACCCTAAAATTTTTGGAAGGAAAGACTGTGTTTATATCATACTAGTGTGCTAATATACAAGTAACTGAATGTGCCAAACCTATATCCAAATAAAAAAGTGATGAACTATAAAAGTTTTAACAGTGTAATTTTGTGATTGGTCTACAGCATCAATTGCAGCCTTCTTCATCACTGCTGATAAAACGACATTAGAGTGTGCAAGAAGAAATTCCCAGCTTGAAGACACCTTGAGACGCCAGAGATGATGCATTGCAGCTCTAAGTTGCAGTGATATGCTACAACCTGCTGCTTTGTGTTGGTATATCATGCTTAAGCGGGCTTGTTCGGATGTGCCTGTTTGTTAGCTGTTTTTGACTCATTTTAACTGAGTTCAATGTGGGATTACTCTGGTGATTTATTCTGCAATGTAAGAGTTATAACGTCGGACCTAGCTTACCATTGTACAATGTATTTTCTCTTTTTTTAGTGAACTATCTACCTGGAATCAAATACTAATGAATAACCGCACATGAAGCTCTCTCTTTGTCTATTGATAAGAAATAAAATGCTATTGGTTGTAGTTGTAATAATGAAATTCTTAAAGTAAAAACATATATAATGAAAATCTTGTTCTGCTTTGATTTAAGACATAGTTACTCGTAGTGCTCGGAATGCCATACATATGATATTGTTGGGAGAGAAGAAAGGGAGAGGGATGGGTTCTCTATAGGAATGACAAACGGGTTGGTTTTGGGATGAAAGGAGCTTTTGCAAACCCAAACCCTCATACAGAATCCTATGAAATTTTAAGATTTTCATCTCATTTATATTTGAAAAACCAAAACTGTCCGCGTATCTTACCATGCGTCAGGTCGAACGTCGAATGGATCAGGTCAGATCGAACTAACCAAAATTTGAATAACTAAAATATTGTTTGACTAAATTTAATAATTATTAAGCACTTTTACACTAAATAAATCTCATTTATAGTATAATTCAAATATAATTATGTACTATAACTACTCGATTGTCATAACAATTTATTAGGTTGAAACTTGAAACCACTAAAAAAATGCTAAAAATTTAATATAACATCTTAAATGTTTACAATATGGCTTCAAGTTCTAACCATCTAAAAAATATTTAAAAACCAAAACACCACCTAAAATTAATTGCATATCACTTCCACTTTCCTTTTTCTAAGTCTTTCAACATAATATAATCAGAAATCATATGCCCCAAAAGCTATTAATCCACAAATTGGCAACATGTAGGCAATAATAAAACCCTACTTTTTGGTAAATAAAATTAATAAAAAAAGAGTATTTTAATAATTTAAATGTATAATCGGGTCGGGTTAGGTACTTAGGTGTAAAACACAAACCTTTCCCAAATCGTTTAGAAATTTGAACCAAATCCATCCAAACCCATTTAAAAAATATTTCAAACCATTATCATTAGGATTTGGCTAGGGCCGAGAAAAGAAAAAAAAAAAAAAAAAACAAAAGCAAAAACAAAACTCAATCCATTGTCTTCCCTAATTCCCTCCGCGTGAATTAACAAATTTGGGATAGAAATTAATTTCTTTTATAAATCAAGATGCAATCCATCCGATCATTACGGTGCAAACATAGAATCAATTTCAAGGCAAAATTGAACACTGATACACAGAGAAAAAAAAAAAAATTGGTGAAATAAAATCTAAATCAATAACACTACAACAATTGTTTTTTTTTTTTTTTTTAGAACACTACAACAATTGTTGAAACAAAATGCAACCACTATCATTCTTCATCTTCCACTATGCGACGGCAGGTCGGACATGTATTCTGCTTCTTCAACCAGGGAAGAATGCAAGACTGATGATAAAGATGAGAGCAATGCATCCTAGTGACCTTTGCCCCAACTGTTGATGAAAATTCGTCCAAACATATACCGCATGTATCCAAATCCAATTCCGAATTATTGTCACTCACAACAAAGCTTCTCTCATTCATCAACTTATCAACGACAGCTGATGCACACTGTGCCGAATCCGAATCGTCATTTTCAACGTCCAAATTGGCAAAGAAATATTCAACACCATCTAATGGTTCAACTTCTTGATGTTCAACTTGGACGTATTCCAAGTCTGCCACTATGTAATAGCCCGTGAGAGGACCGGGCATCATGTGCTGAGCCAAGGAAAGAACGCGATCGACCAGCATGCAGTGTGTCCGAGGGTCAAGGTTGAGACTTGAAACAGCGTTCAAAATTTGAGCTTGGTGGTACACTGGGAAGATCAGTGCTTGAGTGGGAATTTCGACCGACAACAAAGTCCTCCAATGGGTTCTACGATGTTCAACCACGACACCGTCTGGGTTCCATACATGGTTCTGGTATCTTTCACAACACCGAAATTTGAGAGTGCCCGTAGGTAGGGTTTGGTAAAATTGTTTACCTCCAAGAAAAACATTACAGACGAGCGCCATTGATTAAACCGTGAGAGAGATAAAGAAAGAAATTAAGGACAGAAACTATTAATTTGCGTCGCATATAAATAGACTAACGATTACTATTCCTATATGTAATAGAATTACTATTCCTATATGTAATAGGATTACTATCCTATTCCTATATCTAATAGGAATATGTAATAGGATTCCTAATTCGGCAATCAGACTATTCCTCTCTGTAATAGGATTCGTAACCAGTGGCGGCTAATGATTAAATGTTCTTGCTTTATTAGAAATAATAAATTTTTAATCTTAAAATAATTAAAAAAAAGATTAAAATACTTTTTTTTATTATGAAAAAAATGATAAAAATATAATTAAGATAATTCGTGAAGTATAATTGGAAGAAGAAACGATGGACCTCTTCAAACCAGTTCAAACCAGACAAAGTGGTCAGTGTTTTCCTTTACAGAACACGCCAACAATTTGGTAACCTTATTACATGAACCAGGAATATTAAGAAAACTTAAATAAGTAAAACAACCACTTAACGCTTGGATGCGAACTATCAGATTATTCAATTCAGACAGACATTCTTCCGCTGAGTTTAACAGTGTTTTCAGTTGAGTGTTTGTGAACTCCACCACAAGTTTTTGGAAATCAGCCTCATGATCTAAAGTGAGAGCTTTGATGAGGGAAAGGGCAGCCATACATAAGGCGTCACCGGAAAAAGGAATGTCTTCACTGTATCATATGCCACCATGAGAGCTCCTGTATGATCACGAATTACAGCTTTGACTCCATAGTATATGAAATATTAAAAAAAAAAAAAAAAGTCCTTCTATTATTTTTATATTAAAATTTAACAACTCCTTAGTAAAAGTATTAAATTCTTCCTTAATGAATGTCCTAAAAGCATCCACTGGACAAGGTGTGAGTGAATAATTAATTTTATGAAGAAAAAAAAAATGTGTGTTATATAGCCTTTTCATTTCCTCAAAATTGTGAGTTGATAAAAATCCATTGCAATTGAAAAACATAAAGTTGTTTCAATAAAAAATATTGTGAATAAAATATCATCATTGATGACCAATTTCTCTTAATAACTTGATGTTTCAATTTTTGAAATCAATATCCACTCAATTTTACACATGGTTATGCATCAAACAATCTCATTCTCAACACCAAAATTAAAATTGGAATTAGATTTTATTTTTCTTTCACCATGCATCACATTGTCCAATGTAAAATAAAACTATTTTATAAAAATATAATAAACTTTAGTCTATTTTTGTTTCAATTTACGGTTGAACCATGGTATTTGATTTTCTTTAAGAAATTAATTTTCGTTTGGTTAGTATTAATTAATTCAACAAGTTATTTAAAAATTCGTCTTTATTATATTAAAATAAGGCTATTAGGTGATTCTATTCTTAAGTAAAGTTGCAAAAGTACTTTTGATAAATTAGATTCTATAATTTTATAGTTGAAATTTTATTTTATTCTTGCCATATTATCATTCTATATTGTAGATTGTTTATTTTATTTGTAAATATTTTTTAAATTTTGAATGTCTATTTGAAAATATCAATTGTATGTGAAAAATTAAAATTAAAAATTAATCGAATCTCAAATTGGATCTCTTGATAAATTTGCTTACTATAATATATATAAAAATATATATAATAGAAAATTTAGATGAGAATCTCACAATTAAATAAACGAAATTCATCATTTAGAGTTAGAAGATAATGAAATAATACAACAAAAAGTTAACAATTAGAATAATTCTAATGATATTCAAATCTATATATTGCTCCTAGAATTTTACTAGTAATACTTGTTGGTACGAAATTCAAATATTCTCACGTGGCGAATAAGCTGGCACAAGTGCCAATTAAAGATAAACACGTGGAACCTGTTAACTTTAGAGAGAGAGAGAGAGAGAGAGGCACAAACAGACAGAGAATAATCTGTGTATTGAATATTCTGAATAAGCATGTACAGGTAAGAGAATATATATAGGCCTAGACTAGAGTACGGTATAGTAAATACATAGTAAACCCTAGGAAATCCTAGACTAGTATAATAACAGCGGTATATACATATTCTAACATCCCCCCACAAACTCAAAGTGGTTTGACTGAAGCCATCTTGAGTTTGGAAACAAGATCACGAAAACGACCAGGAGGAAATGTCTTAGTAAATATATCAGCAGTCTGATCAAATGAGCTAACTGGAAGAAGACGCAAGATGCCAGCAGATAGATGATGACGCACAAGATGACAATCATTCTCAATATGCTTGGTGCGCTCATGGAAAACATCATTATGCGCAATCTGAATAGCACTACTAGGGGTGGGCAAAAATCCGTATAACCCGACCCGCCCGACCAATCCGGCCGACCCGCTCACCCGCCCGTCCGCCCGCTCGCATATATACGGACGAATACGGATACGGATATTTTAAATATCCGGATAACGGACAGATAACGGTTTTTGGGATTTTGGTCGGGTGGATACCCGCCCGCCCGACAATATTTAATTAAATAATATATATATATATATATATATATATATAAACCCAAGTATCCAGCCAGCCCTTACCCGCCCACTAACTACCCAATACCCAATACCCATAAACCATAATCCCATTCCCATACCCGCCCGTTCATACTACCCGTACCCCAACCTGTGGTTTAGCCCTTTACTGAATACTGCCCCTTTACTACTCCTTTATTCCTTAACCTTTACTCTTTACTCTTTACTTCTTTAGTCATCTGATTCTTAGGGCAAAATTAAAAAAAAATCTCATCAAACATTCAAACCCGTAAGCTACCTGCTCTCATACTCTCTCTCTCATCGCAGCGGCGCTGCCGTCGTCTCAGTTCTACGGCTCACCTCCTCACCTCACGCCCTCAACCTCACGGCTTCACACCCGTCCTTAGTCCTCACGAGTCACGGCCTAGCCTCCACTTCTCGGCCTCACCTCCCTCTCTCTCTCTCTCTCAATTCCGTTCCAAGCTGTCCCTCTCTCCCTCGCTCACACCGCCGGAGCTCCCAAGCCTTTGATATCTCCCTCACCAAGTCTCAAAACTCTCAGATCTGAGCACCCCGTTGGTACAAAGTAAGTTTTTGATTTTTGATTTTATTTTATTTTTTAGTATAGTAGCTTTGATTGTGATTATTTTTGTTGTTTAGTGTTTAGTTTTATATTTTATCTGATTCTAATTATGTTTACAGATTCGGTAGTGTTTACAGATTGGGGATAATTATGTTGTTTAATGTTTAGTTGTGTGTGTTTCAATGGTGATTATTGTGCTGACTGATGAGCTGTGTTTGTGGGGTTTGTGGGATGACTGATTGAGATTATTGTGTATTTGTGTTTGTGTAAAAAATAGGATATGGAATCTGGTGATGCTGGTGCTACTCCAGTTGAGGTTGGTGTCTCACAACCTGAACCTGAATCTGCTTGCACCCAACAAGTTGGTGGTTCTACTCCAGTCAAGCCCATTTGCAAGCCTATAAACCCGACCACCCGCCCGCCAAACCTGCTCAACCGACCCGCTCGCTCGAACATTTCAACGGACGGTTAATGGACGAATTATCCGTGAGATTATTTTCTACGGACGGACAACAGATTTGTCCAAAACTCGAACCGCCCGACCCGAACCCACCCCTAAGCACTACGATTGTCACAATGTATGACAGTTGGTGAAGAATGTGTAAGACCCATATCTTCCAACAGCCAACGAAGAGCGAGAAGTTCAGAGGTAGTATCGGCTAGAGCACGGTACTTTTCCTTGGTATTGGAGCGAGACACAATATGTTGTTTCTTACTGCGCCAGGAAATAAGAGAGTCCCCTAAAAAGAAACAAAAGCCAGTAGTAGAGCGGCAGTCAGTAGGATCCCTAGCCCAATCAGCATCAGAATAAGCACAGAGGTCAAAGGGTGGAGTGAGCAGAGAAGTGAAGTCCGTGAAACATAGTACCCTTGATATAGCGGAAGAATGTGAAGCACTGCAGCATAGTGTGTAGAATGGGGAGCAGACCAAGAATTGACTCACCAAATGAACAGCATGAGCAATATCAGGGCGGGTTACAGTGAGATAGAACTAAGCTGCCAACAAGCTGACGATAGAGAGTGGCATCACTGGAGAAGGTGTGCCATCCAAGAGGAGTAAGGCGAGCATTCATCTCAAGTGGGTGTAGAAACCAACTTTAGTGTCAGTCAGGCCAGCACGAGATAACAAGTCAGAGGCATACTTAGCCTGAGAGAGATAATAACCAGTGGAATCAGAAGAGACCTCAAGGCCTAGAAAGTAGCTCAGATGACCAAGATCCTTCATCTCAAATTGTTGGTGGAGAAATAGCTTGAAATCAGAAATGCCAGAGTGATCATCCCCAGTAATGATCATGTCATCAACATATAGTAGAAGAAGAATCATACCCTTATCAGATCGGCGGATAAATAATGCTGTATCATGAGGAACTGGATGAAGAAGCCAAACTGATGTACATAGTATTGCTAAACTTGGCAAACCAGGCTCGAGGAGCTTGCTTAAGACCATAAAGAGCGCGACGAAGGAAGGCAAACTTTGTCAGGACAGTCTGAATAACCTGGAGGTGCCTGCATATAGACTTCTTCAGTGAGATCACCATTTAAAAAGGCATTCTTAACATCCATCTGAAAAAGAGGCCACTGATGAACTGCAGCAATAGCAAGAAGACTACGAACAGAGGTAATACGAGCAACATGGAGCAAAAGTCTCCTCATAGTCAATCCCATATTCCTGAGCATATCCCTTGGCAACAAGACGAGCCTTATACCGTTCAATAGAGCCATCAGATTTAGGTCTTGATCTTGTAGACCCATTTGCAGCCAATGGCAGATTTACCAGGAGGCAAATCAACCAAGTCCCAAGTATGAGTCTTCTCCAAAGCCTGAAGTTCCTCTGTCATTGCTTGCTGCCAAAGAGGGTTAGTACAGGCCTCACGATAGGTGTGAGGCTCATGAAGGGAAAGTACAGCTGAAAAACAAGAATAATCACGCAAATGAGCAGGAGGTGCTCTTACTCCGGTCAGAACGACGAAGGAGGGAAGGAGAGGAGTCTGATCAGTGACAGGATCCACAGAGCGGTGCAAGTTGTTGGGGCGAAGCCGGAGAGTCAGCAGGAGGAGCAGCAAGAGGGAGGTCAGGAGTCTGAACAAGAGCAGGATCCACATCTAGTGAGGGTGCTAGAGGAGAAACTGGAGAATCAATAGGAGGTATAAGAATAATTGTAGAAGAGTCTAGAGAGGTAATATAAGGAAACAAAGGTAGTGATGGATTAGTAAAAAAGAAAGGGGTGGAACAAGTTGTAAACTTGGACAGGGAATTGAAACATGGTATGTTCTCCAGAAAACAACATGACGAAAAATGCGAAGACGTTGGGAGATAGGATCCCAACAACGATAACTTTTGTGTTCAATCCCATACCCAAGAAAACAACATAGACGAGATCGAGGTTCTAATTTGGAATGTTCATGTGCAGGCTGAAGTAAAACAAAACATGCACAACCAAAGACGCGAAGAGAAGAATATGGAAGCTGGAGTATCCATAGAGACGTTCAAAGGGAGTCACATTTTGGAGAGCTGAGGATAGGAAGACAGTTGATGGTGTAGACAGTGGTGAGGGCTGCTTTCCCCCAAAAACGTTCAGGACATGTGGCAGAAAGGAGGAAAACCCTAACAGAGTCAAGTATGTGGCGGTGTTTACGTTCAGCCCTACCATTTTGCTGAGATGTTTCTGCACAAGGAACGCTGAATAATGGTGCCTTGTGTGTGAATGAAATCAAGGAATTGAGAGTCTCTATATTCCATGGCATTATCAGTGCGGAAGATTTTAATGGTTTTTGAAAACTGTGTGGAGATCATTTGGGCAAAGGTGCAAAAGATTTGAGCTAATTCATAGCAATTGTGCATAAGGTAGATCCATGTATATCGAGAAAAATCATCAATAAATACGACAAAATATTTAGATCCACCTACAGTGGTAGTGGGGCTAGGTCCCCAAATATCAAAGTGAATCAAGTCAAAAGAGGTATGAGAAAAAGAGTCACTATTATTAAAAGATAAGGCTGGTTGTTTGGCCAATTGACACGATACACAATCAACTGAATCATGTTTGACTTGACCCAAGAAACCACTAGAGATTAAAGAACGAAGTTTTTGAATGGACACATGACCTAAACGTAAATGCCAAAGACTCAAAGGAAAAACAGAAGTAGTATGAGCAACCTGAGATGGAGAGGGTGTCGGGGTGGAAGGTAGGTGGAGTGATGTGAGCTCGAACATCCGTCCCATTCTACGGCCTGTCCCAAGAACTTGATTCGTCTGAGGATCCTGCACACGACAACTAGAAGAACGAAACCACAAGTCATAACCAAGTTCACATAATTGACTAGCAGATTTGAGATTAAGAATGAGGTTGGGAATAAGATATGTGTCAGAGAAAGACAGTGTAGGAGTGGAAACAGAACCAGTATGGCTGACAGAAATGTGCGAGCCATTAGTAGTTTGAATAAGAAGAGCATGAATAGTAGGAATAACAGAAGAAAATAACTGAGAATCGGGAGACATATGATTACAACAGGTAGAATCAAAATACCAAGTGTTACCTGAGACAACAGAGGAAACCTTACCAGAAATAGACATGAATTGTTTAACTATGGAAAAGACCAATAGTCTTAATTCACTAACCGAAACAGATGAGAGAGAGGGAGCAGAGATTGATTCTTTAGCAGCAGCAACAACAGAGAGATTACCAGGCCTTGGAAGAGTTCCTAAGTGACCTGGCTTAGGAGGCTTGGTTGGGCAGTTGTAGACAATGTGACAAATCTTGTGACAATACCGACATTGGACGGTAAGGCATTCAAACAAAAGATGTCCCTGTTTATAACAATTTTTGCAATATTTCGAACCATTCCTGAATGAGGAAGAAGGACGAGCAGCAATAATAGTCTTGGGAAGTTCAGTTTTATCCATTAGAGATGAATAAAGAATATAGAAAATACCTGAAAAACAAAACAAACAAAAAAAAATAATGGGTAAGCTTTTCTTGCTTTCTTCTTTTTTTTTTTTTTAGCTAAGGCTGACGTTAGCAAGATGTAGGGCTGACGTCAGCAACTCACAGAACACGCAGGTCACGGGGCGCTTCACGGGTTGGGTCGGGTCAAGTTTTTTTTTTTTTTTTTGCCGGGACTACCGCTGGAGCGTGGCGGTGCGTCGGAGCTCCGTTGGCCACGAAATTTTGGGGTTTTGTAGATCGGAGGGTGGTCTATCTATTGGTGTTAACCATTTGTTAATCAGAGAGGTATAGTGATGGCAAGAGGACAGAAAAGCCACGGACCACCTAGAGACGTTGGTGGCGCGTCTGGTGGTTTCTGGTGCTAGAATTCTAGATGATTGTCATGAGGTGATGGGCGAAGTTTATGGTTGGTGATACATAAAGAATAGATATGCGAGAGACAATGAAAAACAAAAGAGACCCATGGCTGGCTTGGGGGATTTCAAGAGGGACAGAGTGGACACGTAGACCACAAGGTTTATGGCTTTGATACCATGTTAACCTTAGAGAGAGAGAGAGGCACAAATAGACAGAGAATAATTTGTGTATTGAATATTCTGAATAAACATGTATAGGTAAGAGAATATATATATGCTAGACTAGAGTACGGTATAGTAAATACATAGTAAACCCTAGAAAACCCTAGACTAGTATAATAACAACGGTATATACATATTCTAACAACCAAAGAATGGTCAAAACTGAAGCCAATGAGAATGAGACACGATGAAAGAAAGAATCACCAATTATAAAGTGACATGCATAAATTAAATTCAGCAACCACACAGCTGACATCTGGCAATTAGGGTTTAACGCACGTTGTGGTACTAATTAAGCACATTTTCAAGGATATGTAACTGCCTAAGTAATAGGCCACGATCGAAGCAGTTATCAAGCAACATATACTATCTTCGTGGCATTTGAAGAGCAAATCAAGGCCAAAGATAACCTTCGAAGATCAAGTTATAAATAGAAGACTCAAGCATTTAGAAGGGACACCACTGACCCCCCCCCCCCCCAAAAGAGATCATTTAAGAGAGCATGGAGACCTTTTGAGAGCTTTTGAGATAGTGAGAACTTGAGATTCAAGGCCTTAGCCCCTTGAGAGATTAGTTGCTTCGATTTGAGAACATGTTCAGTGTTTACTTAGCTTACATGTTAGTAAGTTTAGTCTGTGATTATTCCTTTGAGTTTATGAATGCTTATGCCTTTGTGAATATATGAAAGTTTGCTTTGATTTGAATGTTCATATTGTCTGTGTGATTATTGAATGTCCTCGATTTATTTATTGTCACCAAGTACCCTCGATATACCTACTAGTACACTTAGTAGATGCCTAGTGAATTCCTGGAGGCCTCTTATTTGAGATGAGTTCTTGAATTTATCTAAATTTGATATTATTACACATTATTGCATTGTTTGACTATTTTGCTTCGATGCAAGGCCTTTTGATGATGCTAAGGTTCAATTTGATTACTGTTAATCAGCTTTTGGTCCGCTCATATGTGATGGTAACTTAGGAATTGGCAATCTACTCCTTTACTTATTTTATTTTATTTTTTTTTCTTCAGCATTTTACTTTCTAGCTCTTTGTTTTTCTTGCATTGATAAAAAGTCATTTGGGCAAAGGCAACTACCGAGCCTTCAAGCCTAGATTGAAGTCAGATTGTAGTTTTAAGCTTGTTTTAAAGCAATAGATTCTCTGTAAGTTTAAAACAAATTTAGTTATTTGTTTCCTTCAAACAAATTGGCAACCATTCCTTTATAATTTCTAGTTTGGAAACAAACAATTGTTTTTTTATAATTATTTTTGTAGATCAATTGAATTAGCAATCAATTGAAAATAAGATGTTAGCAAAACCTTAATACAAAAACTTAATTAGTAATTTTGCATGTCTAGACGTGAGAATCATTTAAATGCTGAATTTAGATGTAAAATTATTAATCTATACTAATATATAATAGCCAAGCCTCTGCAATAAATTTAGTCTTGTTCTCATTAGACCACGTCATATTGATCATCTCTCATTAAGTCATGTCATACTCATTTTTCTTCTCTCTCTTTTTTCTCCCTTCTATCAAAATATTAATTTTCATCACTTCTTAAATACAAGCTTAAAAACCATTTGTCATCATCTCTTTTTCTGATGACATGTCATATAATTGAAGTTGATTCCCCAAATATTATAACACATAATAAGTATTATAAATGAGTCATAAAATAACTTGTTACAAAATATTTTAAAATGCACTTTGCATTACGCGACATCATAATCGTGTTACTATTTTTGAAAAATGTCACGTCTTCCTGACTTTAAGCAAAAAATTGTGTTTGAAGAAACACAAAATGCATGTTATCTACTCATGAAATAATGGTGCATTTATGTCATACTTTATTTGCATTTTACAAGAAAACTTTCAACCTTGTCAAAATGATGAAATTTTAATCAATCACATAAAATTCAATTCTTATTTACTCTTCATATATTCATATTTTGATAACTTGAGATATTGGAGTAAACTAAACACAAGGTTGTGTACTAGTTGGGGTTTGGTACACTTTCTTTCCATCAAGGAAAACGTTCAGCAATTAATTAAACTGACAATTGAGAGAGATAAAGAATGTAACAGAAAATAATATATAAAATATAAACACTTCGTCACTATTTTATTTATGTTGAACATTTATTTTATTTATGCAATAGGATCTTATTTGAAAATGTACCCGTGATTGTTAGGTCATGATGAGGTTGCATGAATTGAAGTCTGGCTCATTTTACAATCGCGCGAATCTAGTCGCCTGGCTCATCATCCAGTTAACTGGATCTTCATTAAAATACCTCCTGGACTTTCTACCTGAATTTGAGCAATTAATCCAATCACCTGGATCACCATCCAGTCGATTGGATCCTTCTTGATTTGAATTTTGGAGTTCCCCCTAAAGATGTAATCAGCTTAAGTCTGAGAGTTGCTTATAAATACATCAGACTTGGAATCCTAGTTCTAGTGCGCTAAGGATTACTATTTTAATCAAAAATAAATTTCCTAAATGTTATGTATTGGGCAACATGCCCATTTGTCTTATACGGCAACAACTTGTGAATAGCGGCTCTTTTAGCAAATTCGGCCTTTAAGGATTTTCGGCCTGCCAATAAGAAGCTTACTTCCTTATTAAGTTTACATGCTTATGCCGGCTATGAAGTTCTTTAAATAGGAGCAATGAACTAAATTGTATATATTCATTATGTATCAAATGGAAATGGTGTGTGGATGACCACCTGCTGAAATAGTTCAAATATAATCTTATTCTCACGCTTCTCTATCTCGCCTTTCCATTTTCCTTTTATTTTATAACATGTTATCAAAAAGAAGCTCTAACTAAATTTTAGAAGGAAGTTGTCATCACTTTACAAAGGTTTGTGTGACACTCCAATCCACTGTAAGTTTTTCCTAAAGAATTGGTAATCTCATTATCTATTTATTTGTCATCATATTAATTCATTGCCTACAAATTTTAGTTTTTATTTAGTGCGTTAAAATCTTATGGGTTTTATGCTAAACATATTATATCTAGTAATATTGTTAAATATAGTCAATGATAGATTAAGCAATTCCATTATGCTTATTATATGTCAAACATGTATATTAATTTTGTACACACGTCTATTAATTATTTGTGACACATGTCTTTATCTTAAGCCTATTCGAATGGCAACCAAGCATCCCAACATGATCGCTTTGTATGTGTCATCTTCTCTATGAAAAATTAAAAGGATTGAGTACCTTACAATAAAGGATCCCTTGATTTTATGAAATGATTTAAGGGAAAGATACGGGCCCTGAAGTTGCAAAAGTACTCCTCCCCAAAGTTCATTATGAATTGATGCACCCGAAGTTGCAAAATATCAAAAGTGTAAGTGAGTACAATTCTACACTTGATGCTCCTGAAGTTGCAAATTTTTTAAAGTGTAAGTGAATACAATTCTGCACTTTTTAAAAATATATTCACAATTATAATTATGTAAGGAAAAGTTCACTGAAGAACACATGTTGGAAAAAAATATATATATATATACTAATATATCTTGTCTTTTAGTAGTTGAATAAAATATCGAGATTTTACTAGAAAACCACCAGTCTCACTCGACTAGTTGTACACCTTTTCTTGAAGTGAATGAAACCTTATTTAATAATTATAGAGGAAATAATGATCGTTGGCGTGAACGTGGTAGGAACAATCAATATTGAGTATGACGTACTCAAAACTTTTCAAAAAGGAACCAAAAGTGGAATAACAATGAAATAAAACAATATAGGAAAATGGCAAAGGTTTACAAAATAACCTCCAATAGGCCATAGGTGTGGTATGGAAGGGCATTGGTCGCATACCTGTCGTACGCTTAAACATTTGATAGACCTATACAAAGCCTCTATAAAAGAAAGGGAAATAAATTTAAATGAATTTTAATAATCCAGAAGATCTTATAAGTTATTTTGATACCTTAAATATTATAGTTTATCTTGATTGAGATGATCGCGATTTTGTTGACAAAGAAGATCACAAAGATGATGGGTGAAAATTTTGTCAAGCAAACATTGCAACAACCCATATAATCCTTAAAGATAAGAATATTTTCAAAGCTAATATCAATAGCATATCAGGGTTATCAAACCTAATTAAAGGCTCCAGAATAGCAAATATTATGTTACCAAAGGGAACAAAAATTTGTATTGAAAATACTTTGTACTCTTCTAAATCTAAAAGAAATTTACTTAGCTTTAAGGATATACATTATAATGGTTATCATATCGAAACCAATAATGAAGGCAATGAAAAATATCTCTATATTACTTCAATGGTTTCGGGCTAGAAGCTCGCATTAGAAAAACTGCATGTTTTTTCTTCTGGGTTATATTATACCACCATGAGAATAATTGAAATAAATGTTACAATGCACTAGAAGTGCCCTTACCCAAATATATTTTATGCTTTAGCAAGATGGTCTTGGACATCCAGAATCAATAATGATGCGCCGAACCATTGAGAACTCTCATGGACATCCTTTAGAGAACCTAAAGATTCTTTTACCAAGTGACTATCTGTGTAATATCTGTTCTCAAGGTAAATTAATTATCAAACCGTCTTCATTCAAAGATTGTTCATTCTTTGAAAGAATTCAAGGTAATATTTGTGAACCTATACGCTACCATGTGGGACATTTAGGTATTTTATGGTTTTAATAGATGCATCAACAAGATTGTCACATGTGTGCTTACTTTCTACTAGAAATATTGCATTTACTAGACTCCTTACTCAAATAATTAGATTACGAGCATCATTCTTGATTATCCAATTAAGAAAATTTATTTAAGACAATGCAGGTGAATTTTACATCTCAAGTATTTAATGACTATTGCAGGTCAATCGAGATTTATTTCGAACATCATCTTACTCATATCCATACTCAAAATGGTTTAATTGAATTATTTATTAAAATACTTCAAATGATTGCTCGTCTTTCACGTATGAAAACAAAACTAATGATTTATGCCTGGAGACATATCACATGTTGCATCTTTAGTTCACATTATTCAACAACCAATATTTTTTACCTTCGCATTTCTGGTTATGCTGTATATATTCCTATTGCATCCTCACAATGCAATAAGATGGGTCCTCAACGTAGACTTGGAATTTATATTGCTTTATATTTCCCATCTATAATTAGATATCTTGAATTTCTAACTAGTGATTTTTTTTTTTTTTTTTTTTTTTTTTTTTTAAGTCACCCTTTGAAGATTGTCACTTTAATGAAATAGTCTTCCCACTATTAGGGGGAGAATAGTCATTGCCAAAAGCACGATGAGAAACAGTCTTCCTACCAAAATTTATGGTTTCTATTGGTGTAAATCCAATTGTCTCAAATTTTAATTTAAGATGATAAAGAATTCCCATTGGTAGCAAATGTTTATCCATTAAGGGGAGAAAAGTCGGTACGAGAAGCACGACAGGAGATTACTTGGAATGTTTCAATATTACCTTATTTTGATCCTCATAGAAATCAATGTGAGTTGGAAGTTCAGAGGATTCATTAGCAAGGATATTACAAACCAATTATCGGATGTGTTCACTGACGGTAAAAAATATGTGAAATCACAAATTCCAGCTGCTAATACTCCAATACAGATCGAAGTCCTTGAAGGACAATTAATTGATATAGCAATAAATGAATTTAAAACACGCCTGGAGCGTGGAAGATCTTTCAGTGCTAAAGATAAGATTCCCCGGAAGAGGAAAACACAAGAAAAGCAAATCGCAGACCTTGAAGATGCAATACCCATAAAACAGGCAACATAAATAATTGATTTATCTAAAATTTGTGCACAAAATCTCCTAAATATGAACCAC
The DNA here is from genome assembly GCA_907173295.1 of Fagus sylvatica. Taxonomy (NCBI): domain Eukaryota; kingdom Viridiplantae; phylum Streptophyta; class Magnoliopsida; order Fagales; family Fagaceae; genus Fagus; species Fagus sylvatica. The sequence continues at coordinate 21,363,996 of OU015771.1, read as the reverse complement.
TTGAAGAAGAGTTATCCCCTAAAGTGGAATCTCCTAAAGAGTTATCTCTTGAAGAGAAACAAATACCTGGAAATCACGAGATTTCGATACATTATGTAAGTATAGGAGAAGTATGGGATAAAAATAAAATCGTTGTCGACAACATATTTTCATTTAAAGTTGCTCTTAATACTACCAGAAGTAATGATGCTGAATTTGAACCACGAATCGTCGAAGAATGTCAACGTAGAAATGATTGTCCAATGTGGAATTCAGATAGAGTTAAACTCATGAGTAAAATATGAAATAATTGGACTTGTAGTCCAAACACCTGAAGATGTATTGCTTGTTAGATACAAATGAGTATTTGTATGAAAACATAATACGAAAAACAAAATTATGAGATACAAAATGTGACTTATGCCACAAGGTTTCTTGCAGAAACCTGGTATTGATATGCTACCAAAATGGATTCAATTACATTTAGATTTTTTATTAGTTTGGTAGTTACAAAAAATTTGGATATGCGCATATATATGAATCATTGGATAATGATATATACATGAAAATCAATAATGGGTGTGAAAATATCACCTCTCCAAATAAAATTGTTATGAAATTTAGTACATAACCAATCATAGATGATTTTCAGGGATTTAAAAGAATGTTGAGTTCTATTTTGATTAAAAATTGATTTGAAAGGTTTTGGAAAACAATACTTTGTATCTTTTCTTTTATTCATATTTTATTATATAGAATAGATGCTTGTGTTATTTTTCACGTATAAATTTGGTCTTGAATTATGTATATTTTTCATTTTTGAATTCCCAAAACTTTTTGTTCAAGTTTTGGACCCCAAAAATAAAATCGCGGTTCCATCCATGCCCCAATTGTTGATGGAGTTGGCTTAATCTATATCAATTATTCATCAAATGGAAAGGGAAAAAAAAAAAAGTTTAGGGATAAGGTAATAGACGAACTATTTTTACAAACTCATCGAAGAGTCTAAGATTCAAAAGTGGGGTTTCAAGATTCAACAAACTTTTTTTGGGGAAGAAAAAAAGTGGTAGAAAAACTACATGAGTAATAGTTTTTACTTCTTTTTTTTTTTTTTTTTTTTGCTGGTTAATCATTCTTCATATCCACCATACAATATCCAGAATATCAATAGGCTTGATACTAAGTTTACCATCTACTAGGAATTCAGGCAAATCATCAGACAGATATTTTGAAACCCTCCCTTTCGGTAAGTTAGAAACATGAAAGATAGGATGAGTTTGCTCCACAATTTTGTTTAGGCCATTACAATTGAGGAGATAGCTTCATCGAAGTCATTTCATAGCTAATTGGAATATCATATAATATTCCAAGAATCCAATTTGGAGGTGGTAGGGTATAAAATTGGAAATTTGGGTTGTTTATAATTATAGGGTTGCAGCATGCTCTATTCCCACTTGATCATTACTGTACGTCCTTTGCCTTAGAAGTTATAAGTATAGACGGAAAATTGAGCATAACTGCAGTGTAATTCACATTTAAGTCATCTTCTGCTAAGTGTTTCTATATATCTTTTTATTCCTTGCCACAAGCTTTCCACCTTTTATCTTCATTTTTAATAAAATTTAACATTAACATTGTTACAATGGTAACGATAGATCTGATTAGACTTCTTTTGCTATATAAATAAAAGTATCTTTACTTCTTTTTAAAATAAAGTATCTTTACTAAGCTCTGAAAGCAATCATGATGAAAAGGATTCTTTTAAAAATATGTCTAACTAAACGGCAGTTCTCTGAGACACTCTCACTGCAAATTCTCATCATTTGATATCCGATTGCAAGTACATGCTCCTATCTTTTGAGCAAGCTCTTCTACAATGTGCACTGTGAAAGGAATTTTAGTGCGGATTTTTTGGCTAAGACAGTGAAACAAATCTCAGGATCATTTTTCCTTATTTGTATCTTCCCCTCCTTTCATTGTAAGCCAACTTTTGACGGATATTTGGGAGGTCTCTTACCCCACGTGTTGTAATCTTTTTGTTTCTATTTTAATGCAACTTCCATTTCACCAAAAAAAAAACTATGGGCTTTCGAGGGACCCCTTGAGGGGGTTCCACATCATAAATAAATAAATAAAAGGCTCAAATTCTAAAAATAAATAAATAAATACACATACAGATGTAATTGACAGTTTTTATAAATACAAATAATGATCCACAACAAAGTTAACTTAAAAACCCCAAAAATGAAATTTATTTCAAGTATGATTCTTTTTTAAGTAACTTTTTCAAATCTGATTCAACAGGGGGATAATTTTATGATCAGAGTAGGTTATTTTTAGTTTGACCATATTCCAGGTAAAACCAAACACCTAAAAATGGGAAAAATATTTTCCTAAAATCGAAACAAGCGGACCCTTAATGTTTCTTTTAAGAGAAAATAAACAAAAATTAGTAAATATAGCGATAGATTGCCTTCCTTGTATATCTTTACTCTTGTCCAAATTTTCATGCTTGAACTGAAGCTCAGAATGCATGTCGGTATATGGCATCAGCAACACCATCTTCATCATTGCTGGCACCAATTACATTAGCGACAGCTTTTGTCTTCTCTGATCCATTACTAAGAGCAATGCCTAAAGAAGCCAGCTCAAGCATCTCAATGTCATTTTCCCCATCACCAATAGCCATTATCTAAAGGATAAGTTATTAGAATCAGTCAGGCGTAGAGCCACAAATTGGCACATCTCAAACAAAGAAAATATATCAGACTGAATTGTAGTACACTTGGGGTTTGGATGGCCGACATTGTCCAAGTTCAACCTTTTTACATAGAACTGGTTATTAATTATCATATTGACTATCTTTATCAGTCCAATGAAATCCATGCTGCACCTCATGATGTGAAAATTCAGGATCAAGTGGGGAAGGCTCCACCACAATAAGGAATCGATACTCTCTAACAATAACTGTGTTCGGGGGGGGGGGGGGGGGGGTGTGGACACAATGTATTCATAGCCTTGCCTATATAGGGTACTCCTATGGTTCTGTAGTAGAATCAAACATCTTTCCCATGTGATTTTATTTGTCAGAGTTTAGTGGAGATAGAGAGAGTTTTCATAAAAATTGTGATAACAACTTAAAACATATATTATGGCCCATACCTCTTTTGCCGTGATTCCCAGATGATCAAGCAGCATTTTCACTCCAATCCCTTTAGAGGTTCCATGGGGAACAATTTCAAGCATGTCTGGTACAGCTTGAACAACAGTAGCACGATCTCCAGTTGCTTCTGACCAGTATGGCCGCAAAGTAGTAGACACTCCCTCAGCAGTGTCTAAGAAGATCATTTTCTGTGAATCCAAAAGATGTGTCATGAAAAGGAGTCATTATCTGGTACACAAGAAGTACCTCTTTTCTTCTTTTCTTTTAAGTTCGGTACAACCCCAAGGGGTTGGCTTAGTGGTTCCTAAGGTCTCATGAGATCCATGAGATCCTTGGTTTGAAACCTCTAGCGATCCACAAGGACTACATACACCCAAAGGAATAGTTAGGGATTCAAATAACTCTAGACACCCTCATTGTAAAAGAAAAAAGTTCGGTACAGCAGGAGTGCCATGCTCCTTAATCACATAATGTGGGTCTCACAAATGGGGCCACATTCATATGAGTAAGGGTCATGGTGATCATTGAGTACTGGATTGTTTTGGGCTAACAAGAACCCAGGCAACAGAGAGAGGTGTATTATGTTGGTTCGGTTGTTTGCTTAAGACCAAGTGGGATCAATTGCAAAGGCAAACAAATTCCTTTTAATGAAGTTTTTCCTCCCAAAAAAGTGGTGTATGTATAACAGGAAAAGCATAATGCAAATAACTTACACTTAAGGGATGAACTTAAATATAAATGCATGGATAAAGTCTCAAATGGATTGCAATGAAACTAAAAGATGAGCATCTTTCAGTGAATTCACACTGAAGAAAATAGGCAGTCAATGCCAGCCACTTAACACAATGGTCCAACCTTAATTTGTCAGAGCCCCTTTTGGTGCTATGCAATGTATCATGTATGTAACTATTCAACAACTTCAGTATCCTAAAGGAGATGAGAGGGACATAGAAACCATATTCTTGCCAAGAGCATACCTGTATCTCATCTGCAGCCAAGAGATTCTCAACTGAAGGCATGATCTCTGCCTGTTAAGATTTTTCTTGTAAATTATACAATGACGAAGCCTCTACACAATAACCATAATAAATTAAGAGGGATAAAAAAAGAGTCTATGAGGCACCTTTGGCTCATGATATACAGTGTGCAGTGAGTCAACTAGCGGGTGATCAAATAGGGTTAAGCATCGATCTTCGGTGAATGCTATGAGAGGAACTTTATTCTCCCAAGAGTAAAGACAGGCCTGCACTTTAAATAACATAAATCTTGCTTTATGCAACAGTGAATAAAAATCTTCCTAATAAAGTAACAGAATAATAGAATAGTGCAGGTCTGTTGAAGTTTTTAGTTTTCTCCCAAGAGTAAAGACAGGCCTGCACTTTAAATAACATAAATCTTGTTTTATGCAACAGTGAATAAAAAAACTTCCTAATAAAGCAACAGAATAATAGAATAGTGCAGGTCTGTTGAAGTTTTTAGTTTCGAAAACTAAAATCTGTTTTTGGTCCAAATTATGAGCCCTTCAAAAGCCTTTCTTTTGGGAAAAGTAAAACATTAGCCATCTAAGGACAAAGAGACAACAAACAAAAATCCGGTAGCAAAGATGCATACAAGGCTAAAATACAGTTTGGTCCATTCAGGTATGGGTTTGCTATCAATTTGGTCATGAAATTCAAGTTTTAACACTTTTAACCTTGAACTTTTGGTTTGTTCTCAATGCCATCCTTCTGTTCGATACTGTTAACAATTGGAATGTCAAATTTGACATGTCCTTCCACATGAGCATAAAACCATTAGAATATTTACTCTTTTTTCTTTTATTCTTAAGATGAAATGTGGGAATGCAAGTGAGAAAAAGAAGGGGAGATCAGAGTCAGAGGAAGTAAAAATTGGAAGAAACAAAAGATTTAAAACTTGCCAAAAACCAAACCAAAATTTGTTATCAGCACAAAAAGAACCAAGAAATGTTTATTACTTTTCCCATACCCACCACCAGCAGAGTTCATACCACCATCTGCTGGCTCTTCAGTCAAACCCATCTGCCATCTGACCAATCTGAGCCTCATAATTCCTGTGACCACAGAAGAAAGTTTTTGATGCTGTTTCTTCTTGTCTTTCTTTCTAATCTTTCATGTTTTCCTGGTTTTGATTTTTCAAAATCATTATGTGCATTGGACACTAATGCTGATGCTACAGTAATATTATTTTCAATTTTCTTACTGGCATTCTCAGCAACCACCAACCGTTGTATAAAAAAAAAAATTTGTTCCAGTGATGCTTCACAGACCATTGTTAGTGGTGCTAGACAGAAGGATTATATTGACAACACATCAAAACTTTAGGGTTTAAATTATTCAAATTGGATTTTAGGGACCAAATTCACAACAAACATAAACTTAGAGAGGCCAAAATGTTTTTTAACCTACATAAAACTATCAAATCTACATATCATAAGTTCCTTTATTGTTTTGGTGTGTGTTTGGTAAGATAGCATACCTATGTGATTTAGTATCAAAGAACAATAAAGAATACCTCTTTGCAGACATCTGGATCTAAATTCCTTCTAAATATTTCCCGACCTTGTCTACCATAAACAAGCAGTCCCTAGAATCAAGTGGAGAACAGACTGTAAGGAACCAACAATTTGAGACTGAACAAAGAAAATTTCAAGACTGCAAATGTATATGCAAGATCAAATTGTCATTTCATTTTGTACAAGTTTTTATGTGAATACGTAACGTAGAGATTGAGCCATACTTATCAATAGAGAGAGAGTCATTATTTTATAATCGACCTGGAAGGAATTTTAAATTTATAACTGGGAATAGACTCTTCTGAGTCTGCAGTATTTTACAAGAATTAAATCCACTGAATCAAAGTGAGCTAATTCCTTGTTTATCCAATTGAGATGGCCTTATAAAGGATGGTAGATACATAAAAAGTCGGGTAAAGAAAAAAAAAAAAAAAAAAAAAAGTCAGGTTGAAGAAACATTTCAAGTGAATATCCATACCAAATGTGATGAGAAATTAAGATTTCTGATTTGATAACACACAAAACACCTCATATAGACATATACAGTTAAAACCTTAAAGTTTATAAACTCGGGAAAACATCCAATTCTAAATTCTGACATTATGGGTCACAGGGGAAGAAATTATTGTATATTTTTTCAATTATGACCTGTGCCATTCTTCCCTTTTGCATGGTATTGCACCACCCTTCCAAAGATTTCATTAATTCAATAACAAGTCATTCTGATCAAGAAGAGTGCCTAATTTTCCCTCTTCATTGTAATAGTCCACATGCAGCTATTGGAGAAGCTGAAAAACACTTCTCAACCCCAGAATTTGATCTAAGTTAAGTTTCCATCCTCCAAATTTAATAAAAATTAAAAGCTATTGATTTCATCCTTCCATCCATCTACTGTTAAATTTATTTATGGCCACTTAGGCATTGTAACCTTTTTTTACATATAGGTAAGTTACACACACCTAGTGGGTTTGAACCCACAACCTCACCATCCACCACACTTGTGAAAGGAGGAAGTGCCATTTAAGCCAAGACTTATGAGCCACCTCAGCATTTTAATGCGCCATGCCAACATTCTATCTTCCACAGAGGCAAGTCCTTTAAACATTTTTTTTTGGATAACACAGGAGAATGTCACTTAGAGAATTACACATCACAGAGCATATTGTACAACAATCCTCACTATTATCAAACTCCTAAGGGCAACTCACCCCACCCGCTAGAATTAGTTACCGAGTAATCCAAGGGCATTCATCCCTAAGGGGTTAAGCAATTTATCCTCATGCCCAGGAGGCGGCAATTCCTTTAACCATAGATAGACAAAAGGACGAAATTGATACCTTTTAAAATTTCAGGTACAAAATTGAAACTTTCTAAATTTGAGTAATGAAAATCAAATTTGGACCAAATGCCAGCAGAGAAAGGTATATTTCAACCATACATGCATATATCAATATAGATATATAGAATGGATCCATTCAAACCACCACGCAATACATTGTTGAACTAGAAGATTGTGGCTGTAGGACATATACAGAAAGGACCTAGCAGGACACCCATGAAGTTTATATCTTCAATGGCACATACTCATGGAGGGGAATTTGATGGGTATTTCCAATCTCAAAAAACCACTTATTTTAACATCTCCTTGAATTGCACCATGTGCTGTGAGATATTAAGGGAGAGGACTTAGTAGGAGGCCAATGTAGTCAAAATCTCTAGCAGCACAAATTAGATAGATGGACAAATGAATACTCACAACAATTATCTTGAAAGGTAAACAGAGCACTATAATATTTAGGGCTTTACTACTACTTTTAAAGGGAAAGGGCCATAGAATATAAAACATATTTCTTTTATTAATGAAAAGAGAAAGGTAAAAGAGAGGAGATCTACGCAAATCATGAAATCAAGACGTAGGAGAGAGAGTGATAGAGAAGAATAATATCAGGAGAAAGCACATCTGTAATTTGTTTGCTTATACAGATAGATTCTCATTAAGCTAAGGTGTGCTTATGAAGCACAGGTACTCCAAAAATAGAGCCGTAATTGTATCGGGTACTTTTTGGGTACTTATACCCTTGGGGTACTGCTGCTTGCGTACCCTAGGTGTACCCAAAAAATTTAAACAAAAAAAAAAAAAATCATTTTCCGTCATTTTTTTTTTTGGATATATTACAAAAATAGATAAAAGCAATGAAGGTGGTGGAAACATTAACTTTAGGTATAACTATATGCATGTACACTTCTTTCATTTATTCTTTTAGACCTTGGTTTGTAATTTAAAAACCATTTAATGGCAATGAATGTACTTTATTATTCATAATTGCTCTTAAATTCACAAATGCTTAACAATATATGAAAAATAATTTTTTGATAAGTAATAATTTCATTAATCCAAAAAAGAGGAGCCTCCATGTACACAGGAAGTGTACACAAAAAGCAGCCAAGAAATCAAGTACAAAAAGTGCAAATATCTATCATATCAATTAAGGAATCAGAGAAGACTAATCTAGAGGCCTTTAGCCAATAAAAAAGAGACTGTAAAAAATAAAGCTTCAAAGCTGGCATCGATCTTGAGGTCCCTGTAAAACTCCTGGCATTTCTTTCGCCCCATAAGCACCACATTAAATAATGCGGGATAGCCTTCCAAATCATTCCAGCTTCATCTTTCCCAACTTTTCCAGCCCAACAAGCAAGAAGATCCACCACATCCCGAGGCATCACCCAAGAGACCCCAAACATATTCAAGATCATATTCCAAAGCTCCTGGGCCACACTACAGTGTAGGAGAAGGTGATTAACAGATTCTCCATCCGACCGACACATGCAACACCAATCCAAAATAATTATCCCTCTTCTACGAAGATTATCTGTGGTAAGTATTCTACCCCAAGCTGTAGTCCATATGAAAAAAGCCACCCAGGATGGAACTTTTGAATTCCACACACTTTGCCAAGGAAAATAGGAACTGGTAGACTGAACCAAAACATAGTAGTAGGATCGAACCTCAAAAATTCCTTTTGTGGAAGGGAGCCACCACATAGAATCCAGATTACCCCTACGAATGGGAAGAGAATAAAGGAACTCCATGAAGGAAACCCCCATATCCAATTCCCAATCCTAGAAAGGCCTAGAAAACTCAATATCCCATACATACGTGCCATCATGAAATTGTAAATGAGTATCCACCGTAGCATCAGGGACACGGGCTAAACAAAAAAGCTCCGGGAATCGAGTTTGCAAAGGCTGTTCCCCACACCACGAATCCGACCAAAACTTAATTCGTGTACCATCCCCTACCTTGAAGGTGATGTGATTCATAAAACAATCCCAACCAGCTCTTATATATTTCCATAAACTGACTCGGTATGGTCCACGGGTCTGATTAGAACACCATCCCCGCCGTTGACTACCATACTTGCAATCCACCACTCTACGCCATAAAGAATCAGTTTCACTAACATACCTCCATAGCCATTTGCCTAAAAGAGCTTTGTTGAAGAGAAGCATATTACGGATACCTAGTCCACCATGAGGAACAAGTGAACAAACTTGCTTCCAGTTTACCAAGTGAAACTTATGCTCATCCCCCACACCACCCCATAAGAAATCTCTTTGTATTGTCTCAATACATCGAGCTATACTCACCGAAAGAGGGAATAAAGATAAATAGTAAGTCGGAAGGCTGGAAAGAATGCTCTTAATCAAAGTGAGACAAGCCCCTTTGGAAAGATATAACCTCTTCCAACCTGCTAGCCGTATTTCCATCTTTTCCACAACATTATTCCAGACCTCTTTCTTTTTGAATCCTACCCCTAGAGGAAGACCCAAGTAGGACATAGGTAAGGAAGAGACTCAACACCCCAGAAACCCTGCCAACTCCGCTACATTATGGACGTAACCCACCGGAACCAGATCTGATTTGCTCAAATTAATTTTCAAACCAGATATAGCCTGAAACCAGAAAAAAATACCCCTCAAATGCCAAAGTTGATCCGGATCTGCCCCACATAAAATTAAAGTATCATCGGCAAAGAACAAGTGAGAGATGCATAACTCATTACGACCAGAATTGTCAACAGCAAAACCAGCCAAAACACCCCCTTTCACAGTTTTATCCATCATCCTACTCAAAGCTTCCATAAACAAGGAGGAATAATAGAGGTGATAAAGGATCACCTTGTCTTAAACCCCTAGAACTGGAGAAAAAACCTCTTGGGCTTCCATTAACCAAAACAGAGAACCGAATCATGGAGATGCAAGCATAAATCCAACGCCGCCATTTCTCACTCAAACCACAACGTCTCAGCATATATATCAAAAAATTCCAATTGACATGGTCATAGGCTTTTTCGATGTCCAATTTACACAAAATCCCTAGAATTCCGGATTTGATGCAACTATCAAGGCTTTCATTCACAATTAGAACTGAGTCTAAGGTTTGTCTCCCACGCACAAAGGCATTTTGAGAGTCCGACACAACCTTATCCGACACCCCTTTCAGTCTGTTGGCTAACACCTTAGCCAAGATTTTATAAATCCCAGTGACAAGGCTGATGGGCCTGTACCCGTACCCTAATTGAGGTAATATCTCTGAGTGTAAGATTTAATAAATATATCCCCGCAGTAACCGTACCCTAATTTTCTAAAAATTGCCATACCGCCGTATTATACCGGTACTGGTACCCATCCCAAAAACGTACCCATGCTTCTTACTGTTTCAAAAAGAGAACCATAGTTACAAAATTCTCCAATTATTCTTGAAATTCTTAATTTATCTTGACTTTTTCATTAAGAAAATTAAATGCAAATAAACTCGAGAGATTCAATACATCCCAAGTTATTCTTGAATTTTCTGTTATTAATGAATTATTCCTAAGTTATTCTCAAAATTGCAAACTTGTTCTTAGATAATATAACGATAATACCCTTAGTTACTCTATTTAAATTACTTCTTATTAGCATATTCATCATGAAATTCCATAAATTTGATACCAAATAATTTTCCAAGTAACCCTTGACAAGCTCAGGTGCATCACTGGATTCCCAATAAATTTCCATTATTTTTCCAAACTTTCCCAGACACTAACCATATAACAAAAATCTCAATGCCTAAATAATACCTGAATCACAAATTTGTAATTATGAAGAGAATGAGTCTGCCTAGTGCCTATCGAGTTCCTTTCTACGTTCCAAGTGGTTGGAGAATCTCTAAAGTCACCTTAACCATCATGGACCCTTTTGATGACATTAGAAAATTTATAGACACTTCATTCGGCAAAGCCTGCTCTTATGAGTCCTTCAAGAATAAAGGCACTGAAGCTCCAGTTTATTTGCATCAACATTGGGAAGGTTTCCAAGGACATGGACATGGACCAGGAGTAATTTCACTGCTTGTATATAGAGAAGGTACAAACCACATTATTATGATGTCCTTGCCAAGCTTGAACCAAGGACATACAATACAAGGTAGTATGTCTAAGTTCTAATGTAAATCAAGTATGTTATGAATAAAATTACTTAAACAAATATGCATGTAAAAGTAATCTCGGACATACAATGTCCAAATGAAAAAAAAAAAAAAAAAAAAGAGAGGGATAAGAGCTCTCTGAGCAGTAAAGTAAGCATGTCTGTGAACATAGATACAACTCGTTGCTAGACACATTCAACGTCAAGATATGGAGTAACCTTACTGAAATTTGCAAGATACCAAAAGATGAAAAAACAAATGGGGAAAAGATAAACCTGCAAGAAGACCCCCGGAGAAAATTCTGAAACAATGCCATCTTTTCCAGCTAAATCTACCATCTTTAAAATACTTATCACAGCTGGACGAGCCTGAACCCAAAAATAAAATTAATAACTGATGAGCAGTCAGACAAACAGCATTCTACAACAGGAAAGAAAAAATATAACAAGAAATAACGTAGCAACAACTGCTAAACACAGAGAGATGCATAACTAAACAGACCAAGGGTAAGAAGTATAGAAAATGTATTTGTCAAGATATGAAATGATATTGAAATACACTTCTGCTATAATTTCTTGATAGTAAAAGAACTAGAATGTTCTTACTTTTCCAGTGGCTATCACCACTTTCACGCCCCTTGACATGGCCTCTTTCAAAGCCCTGGCATTTGCTGACGTAATTTGACTCTTGCTGTTTAGCAATGTACCTTGCATATGAAAAAGAAATCTGTTATAAGCTAAGAACAGAATGCGAAACATGTAAGGGTATCATAAGCATAATCTCACCATCCATATCACAGAAGATATAGTTGAACTTTGGTTTATAGAATCGAAGACTGCCTTCTTTCTTCCTGTCTTTTGAAAATCCAACTGTAAGATTATTCTCAAAAGAAGAACGCTGAAACCACATAACTGATAAACAGAAATTACCATCTGTATTTTCCTTATGAGAGTTTGCATTATTTTCAGCATCATATGCACTATGAATTAATCCTTTCCCCTTCCACCCAAGACTCTTCAAAAGAAGTTCCTCTTCCTTCTCCATTTCGGCTTCAGCGTCTTCACTAAGCTCATGATCAAATCCAAAAAGATGTAACAACCCATGAACCTACAGGAGCATTAAGTAGCTATGGTTCTCAAGCAGTACACTATATCTATATCTACATACAAATGGGCTACTGTATAGCTGAAGACAATCAGTTCCTAATATGGCTTTCATCACAAAGGAATTATTAGAAGCAGAAAACAGCACAGTTCACATAAATCACATCTATAAGTCCTCTTACTTTTTTTGGTTTTGTCTCTGCAGTCTACAGACTTTCTGGAAATTTAAGATCCAGCTATCAGATTTAACATGCCATACTAGAAAAAAAGAGGGGATGGGGGGAGCCCTATCTCTTCACATTCTTCCCCTCCCTGTTAAGACCCCAACCATCCCACATCCATGGGTATGCTTACCCTAGCCACTAAGGCACGGATTGGCTTAGCTAAACATTTGATTAAAACATGTATTAGCTTATATTCATGATTAGTAAGGTCCAAGCTATCCAAGCTTGTACCTTGATGGTTAATTGAGTGCATTGGGGGTCTAGTATATTCCTAGGCTTTAACCCCTTGTACTTAATTGTTAGAGCTTCTAAGGTTGTACCTTGGTTGTTGCATGAGAAATTCATGATCAGCTCGGCCAATGAGAGGAGGCATGAGCTCGGCCAATGAGAGGAGTGCATGAGAAATGCATGATCAGCTCGGCCAATGAGAGGAGAGCATGAGCTCGGCCAATGAGAGGAGTGCATGAGATATCCCATGCAAACCGTGTGGGTTATCTCTCCCACTCCTCTATTGTTGCCCATTATCCAAATAACTTCATTGATTACTCATAGAATTCTCTCTAGAAGATTAGAGCATTAGTTGATAGAATTCATTAAGAATTAGGAGGTTTTCTTCATAAATCCAAGGGGATCCATCCTATCGGATTGGATTATTAAAAGTGTATCTTGATTGTGTGATTGTTGAGGGAATCCGAGGGTTTTAGAGAGAGAAAGCAAGAGGTTCCTTTCACTCCCCCACAGTATATATTGAAAAATCATACAACGCACAACCTTCTGATTGTGGAAGGCTACAGCCAGGTAGGCTCAAAGTCAAATTGCTTTCTCTTACCAAAAGGGATTAATATTTTTCACTTAAACTAGTGAAAATAAGGGTGTTTGGGGGTGCATAAGTTGCGCTTTTTAATTAAGCCCTGTTGGGCAGATGGCTTTGGCGATATGGGGAGGAAAGTATTCATTTGTGGAGGAGGATTGTTGGTTTGAACTATGAAAAGGATTGGGGGTGATGCTTCTTTAATAAATTTTATAACTCATAAAAAAAATTTCCCTACAATTTGATTCTTATAAAGTCGTTCTTGCTAAATTGATATATGATTTTTTAAGTGATCAGGAAAAAGCTGTGGTATTATCATAAGAGAACAGTGGTATAACTTGAAGATAATCGTAACAGAACATTGATCATGTTAGTAAATACATAAACTTGAGAAAAGTGAAAACACTACTAAAATATCCCTAAACCGACCATGAGGATGCGTATCTCATCAAGAAGAGTGTGCCCTCTTTCTTCTGCTTGTCTTGCAGCTGTCTCAACGGAAATTATGATGTCACCTAACATAAGCTGAAAAGATGGGAAAATGTCAAGCATTTATCACTAAAGATAAATCCTTCGGTTAATGGCTTTGATTTCTTACAATTGGAAGCTTAAGTTCCGGGGCATGTTGCGACATGGAGAGAACATCAGTGGCATGATCCTCATCCCTCCATTCTTTATTAAGTTTGCGAATAAACTCATCATTGCAAAGAAGCACAGACAACTCAACACTTTCGAATCCACCAATATCATTTATGGCAGTATCCCTTGTTTTGTATTCTGAATCTTTTAAGCCATCAAATGATAATTTCATTGACATTGGAACATTTAAACGAAGCATCTCTGCAATACTCTGCAGCATAATGCACAAAAGGCAAATAGAAGATTCAAATCATCAATTAACATCGCAAGCTTATTGACTATCCAAACACAATACTATAAGAATCGGTACCGAAACATCCCCCTATAATTCTACATTTTCCTATAACAATAACATATTCTGGTTCAAGCATTTGTTCATGTAATCTCAATGCACAAGTAGCCATTTTCAAGACCAAAAAACTCCAAATTCACACATAATTCCATGTCAATATTAACACTGCGGGCTCAAACAATAAAGCAAAATGAAAGAGAGAGATAGAGAGTACGAGAAGTTCAGGATCGTCAGGCAAATCTTCTTCGATGCAAATACTGACATTGAGCTCCAACTCCTTCTCTTTGCTCTTGGCGGCACGCCTCCTCACTTTCCGGTACTCTCTCTGCGAAGCCCAAACCCTTCCTCCCAGTGGCCTCAAACCATGGAATTCCGAACCGCCGGATAACGAAGGTTTTCGAGACGGAGAGACTCCAAAACGGTTCGCATTGCTAGCAAATCCTAAATGCGAGGGAAGGCGGATGAATGCGATGGTGTTTGTTGCGGGGCTGAGAGGGACCGGGGAGGCGCGTGGGAGAACACGCGCCATGGGAAAGGAGGAGGTGCGGAGGAGAGAGGAGAAGCGTGGGATCATGTATTATATATATATATATATATATATATATATATATATATATATATGAAAGAGCTCCGAGTTTGTTTGGTTTGATAGTGTGCGTCAGTGCGTGCGTTTGGCTTTGGCAGTGACAGTGACATGAATGAAGCCAACTAATGTTCCTCTTTCACTCCCCAACAACTACTCCATATCCATACTACAAACAATGTGGCCTTCTGCACGCCAAAATGTAATTTAAACTTTATTTTTTTTAATATAATTTGGGATAATTTTGAATTTGTACTCTAAAGTTTCAAATTTTTTTATTTACACCCTAATGTTACATAACATTTGAATTTCAGCCCTTTTGTCAATGTTCCAAATTTTGATATGATAAGTGTGTGTGATGAGTCCCACATCGAGTAGAAATTGGGTTGAATGGTAGATAGTGGGTCGAAATGAATTTTATTAACAATTACAATAAGAGTCAATTGTAACTTGACTAATCTTTTTAGGTATAAGTACAGATGTGATTAAAGTTTTCCTTAGATACTTACAAGTTAGCATCTAATTAATAACTATATGATTCTATATTTTGCAATCTCATTTTGTCTAGGAGTTCCAGGCATTGTATATTGAGTTTATATTCCACATTCTTGAAGAAATGTTGCAAAAGGTCTAGGATTATGTCCAGTTTCATAATATCTTCAATTCTCACCACCTCTATTTGATCTTACACTTAAATTTTCTTGCTCTTTTTGAATTTCTATCGTGGGTTTTAAAACCTTAAAAGCTTCTAAAGAATCTTACTTTTTACAAATGAGCTCAACATAACCATAATGTGAATAGTTATCAATAAAAGGTGATGAAATACTTATAAAAGCTCCATGACATCTTTGGCTTGTACTAACATTTTGCTTTCTGGTTTTGGCGGTAAATTTACATTTAATACAATCAACACAGTTCCCAGAATCAGAAAAATCCAAATTAATAGTATCGATGAGTTCCAACTTTAACTTTCACACCATTTCCCATACCATCAACTCCCTTTTACTTGGTTTTTTGTGGCTTCTTGCAAATAATTCGTAATATAAATGGTTGCAACAGTATCTAACCACCAAGCATCAAAGGACACATCAGCTAGATTATATTCAATGCACACTAGTGTGAAGGGTGTACCTCTCCTTTCTAGCCAAGTGTAAAAGTTTCTATAGCATATGATCTCTTGTATCCAAACCACGTAACAAAAGTTGCACTTCCCTTTGAAACCTTTTGTCCTAGGCTCATTTTTTAATCTTATGTGCCGTATTGCTACTATCACCCTTATAAAATTTCTTCTTAAAGTTTCCACCATCTTGATTTACCATAAAAGCACTATGAGATTTTCCATATTTCATCGTCTCTTATTCTTGAGTGACAATAACAGTATTTCACTCAAGCTAGCTCCACTAGAAAGCTATCTACCAACTCAAGCTTCGTTCCCCTCGATCTGTTGAAGTGATGGGTGAGTTTTCATTATGTGCTCACAAACTCCATTAACACAATTGTAGGTGGTGGTAGTAAGTGACTTCATGAGATTTTTTTTTTTTTTTTTTTTTGCCTTAATGACAGAGTTCCTAACAATCAAAATGATATCTTTAGTACCAAAAAAACAGATCATTGGATCAAAAGATCAACCCACATTAAGATTTAACTGGAATAAGCATTCTTGAAATCTAGGTTAAAAACATATGATTTTGTGTGATTAATTATGATTGGTTCTCAAAATAAATTAATTTCAATTAATTACATGGAAAAATATCCTTGGGTCATAGCCTACTTGGAGTTTGGTCGTATATGATATGACTTGTTGCAATTTCTTGTTTATAGGAGCACTCATATTGGATTAGGCAAAATTCTAGGTGTATTATAAAATAATCATACACTTTTTGTATTTTAGCTATCACTTTTCAAAACACCATGCATATTATTTTCAATTATAAACTTTATTTCATTTAAATACTATTTTTTTTTATTGTTATATCTTCAAAAATAGCAACAAAACATCTACATACCAACCAACATAACAACCACCCTCCCTTGCCCACGCCGTTAAATCAACCCACAACCAACTATGATTCACAACCAAATCAAACTCACAATCCACAACCCACAAATCATACAGCTCGGCCATGATGGCAGATACGCTCGACCATGAGGCAAAGGACAACGGGGCCGAAGTGAAGTGGTCAGCGGCCTCGACGACTTTTGTTTCAATGTGAAAGAGAGAATAGAGAGAGATATGTGAGAATAAAACAAATGAAAAAAAAAAATAAAAAATAAAATCATTTGACTAAGCTTCTTCAAAAATAAATAAGTATTATAGCAAAAATCTATTTTGCCTAATAGGTCGATAATCCAATGTGAATGCTCTCATAAAAGTGGTGAACCTAGTTGAAAGTGATTTTACTCCAATCAAATAATGTACCCGTTTGGAATCCCATTTGGAAGGTAAAAAACATATTTTGAAAAAACAAAATCCAAATTTTGTGTTTGGTAAGAAGAAAAAACATGGTTTGTAAAATTTTTAGTCTTGAAAAATCACTTTTTGGAAATGAAGCTCAAAACTTCATTTTCAAAATGCGCTTTTAACAAAAAGTATGGTTAGAAAATGAGTTGCCAAACTCACCCTATATCAACTGTTTTTTTTTCTTTTTTGTTGTTGTTGTTGTTAAACCATGCTTTTATTAACTCAAACAAGCAAACAATTCATTATCCAAGCATCCCAAACCGCTTCAGGAAAAGAGGAGTTATTACAACAAAAAGTAACATATAAGAAGTAGGGAACATACTTAACCAATGAGTGGGAACATACTTAACCAATGAGTGTGTCACCTAATTACCCTCCTCCCTACTCAACTTAAAGAAATATTACTAATGATGCTAACAACTGCCTAGTTGACAGATTTGTGTGCATCATTTAAGGCATCAAAACATATTTTCATATCCACTCAAATTATAACCTTTTGAAACATCTCAATTCTTGCCAATTCAAAAGCCTAAAGAATAGCAG
The DNA here is from genome assembly GCA_907173295.1 of Fagus sylvatica. Lineage (NCBI taxonomy): Eukaryota > Viridiplantae > Streptophyta > Magnoliopsida > Fagales > Fagaceae > Fagus > Fagus sylvatica. The sequence goes on along the minus strand of OU015771.1, from coordinate 21,346,195 downwards.
AAGCCTCTGCCATCAGAAAATCATATAATTCATTGTCTTTTGTCTAAGCTATTATCACGTTTCCAACTTCATCTCGAGCAATGACTGTTAACCTCGTGTGGTCCTTTTGGATAGCTACATCAACATTTAATTTGAACACCCTACAAAGAGGACAAATTCATTTAGCATTGCCTTGAGGTACCTGAGTCTCTTCAAAGTCTAGAGTAGATAGGTATTCATGAACTCTTAACTCAAGGTAATTGATTGTTGAAAGGATATTTACAGAACCCCTCCCATGGGCAACAATGTTCTTGTGGTTCCAGATTGCTTCTAGAGTGAGTGCCATTCTGGTCGTGAATTGCTTGACTAGTTCTTCATCATATTGGGCTTGTAATGGGTTTTGTGACAGATGGTCAATCACAAACTCTTCTTATTACTAGATAAGTTAAGCCTGCTTGCTCTGATATTTCAGCTACATCCAAACCAAATTGCCTTAGACACCGAACACTCAAAGAATAAGTGGACATCAAATTCATTTGCTTCTCCACAAAAATTGAGCTCAAAGGCTATGTCAACTACTAGTGTAACATTACTCATATCCATCAGAGTGTAGATCAAAGAAATCATGCATGCTTTATAGCATCCATGTACTGTATTTTCTCAAGTCTCTTTTTTCACATAAGAACAAGTTTAAAATCACGACAAAATCTACAATAATTTTATAATTTTTTTTTTTTTTTTTAATAATTTTATAATTGTTGATGAATGATAGTATAATGTGAAAGTAAAGCATGCAATAATCACAATTTATTGTTATTCAGGTCATCATCTCGTCAATATACAATACAACAAAAATAGAGAGAGAGATCATATCACACTTCTTATATTTGCTTAGTTGTTACTGTTAGTATATATTCTCAAATGAACGTAAAAATCTTGACTTGTTTAATAATTTATGAATCCTTATTAAAATAGGAGTCACGAAGTGGAAGAGACAGAATTATGGATCTGACTTGTGAATTGTGATTGAATAAAGAAAAATGATTTTTGAGTTTTGCTTGTTTGTATAGTCAAGCATAATAATAAAAAGAGAATATCCGTACTAGTTTACTACGCGTCAACTGGGGTCTGGGCGGCCCGTCGGCAACTTTGAAAATGCACCCCAGTCTCCTCTTTGAAAATTGGAAATAAAAAAAGTAAAAAGAAAATGCAACTTAGCTGGATATAACGTGCACACACCCCTACAGTACAAATCTGTTTATTAAATCAAAACAATACAATACAATCCGCATCTAATCTGGTATTCCAAAATCCAAACACTCCCTTAGCTCACCTATAACCACCGAAACGCTCCAATCCTCTCCTTCTCGATCTCTCTCTCTAATTTTCCGTGTTTGACCAGCAAACCTCTCCTTCGTCGGTCAATTAGGGTTTCGATCTCTTCTCCTTTTTGTTCGAATTCTCCAAACGGTCCTTGCGCTCATCACTTTCCTTTTCAGCTTCACCCTCTCGATTGTGTTGTAATCCCCAATTTTGCCGAGGAGATTTCTTTCGTCTTCGCTCATCGTTGCGTTGCTTTCAATTCTAGGTCACGTTTGTTATCGTGTTTGGCTTCTTTTGAAAAAAAAAAAAAAAATCAATTTTTTCTCTCTGACACTGAAAATGGTGGGTCCCGAGAGTCCAAACGGGTCTACGCCACAGCCGGCGGCGAAGAAGTACGGCATCACAAAGCCAATCTCTATTGCCGGCCCCACCGAGGCCGATCTTCAGCGCAATATGGATATGGAAAAGGTAAATTTTTAATTTTATTTTGTTTTTTCAATTCTTGGATTGGTTTAATTGGCTTATGTTTAAAAACTATATTGTTCGTAGTTCTTGATTGATTCGGGGCTTTACGAGAGTGAGGAAGAAGCTGCGAGGAGAAAAGAGGTTTTGGCTCGCATTGGTGAGGTAATTCATTGGTTTCTCGGTATTATTTGAGGAAAATAGTGTGTGTGGACTCTATGTTCAAATATATATATGCATTTGTTTGATGATGCTGAACAAGTTTTGTGTTTTGCTAGCTGTGTGAGTTTGGCTGTTGACTTAAATGGATTAATGGGAATTACTGATAAATATTAAAATGATGGTAGAGTCAATGGCCTTCAGGTCAAATGGCATTTCCTGGTGTTTCCAACGGGTCGTTAAATAAATTATTTCTATTCGATTTATGGACGATTTTAATGAGGTATAGGAAATGCGTAAACTTTACTCGATAGGTGATTATATTGTGAAGGGCAAAGCAATTACTGATCATGTTTTAAGGATTTCAGAGCTTACCAACTGACGGGGATATATTGTAAGCGTATTAATATATTACTGATTTTATTGTAATCCAAAGTTGCATATGTTCCTATATTTTTAGCTGCTTCTTAGTGCAATATATCAGTGTATATTATACTGGTTTGCCTTGGCGTGGTTTTTCCCTTTCTTACTTTTTAGGAAGAGTGTTTTATAAAATTTGTTCCTATTTTATTGTGCACTTAACAGAAGTTTTACCTTCTCTTTAGTTTGGATACTCTATTTGTTTTCTTCTGTGTTTTATCCATGAAAAATTCGTTTATTTGACATGCGTCATGGCTTAACTTATTTTGGTGACTAAAAGGTTGGGATTCTAGATTTTTCTAATATAATATATATGTATCTTGATATCTTTCCGTTGTATGCATTTCTCTGTTATGAAGTAATGTTTGTGACCAAGTTAACTTTTATTGTAGATTGTAAAAGGTTGGGTGAAGCTATTAACCCGCCAGAGAGGCTACACAGATCAGATGGTGGAGGATGCTAATGCTGTCATTTTCACTTTTGGTTCTTATTGTCTGGGGGTTAGTATGAGTTTTCATTACGCTTCTGTTATGATGAGAGTAATCCATTCTGTGTCGTATCTAGTAATAGTTTCTGGATTATTTGGAGGAAAGAGAGGAATTTGTGTTATGTAGAGAGTCATTAATGGTGATTATTTTGGATACATGGTCTTTTGCTTAGTAGAAGTTAGGGAACTAGGCTGCTCCTTGTAGCCAGAACAGAAAATGGGTTGTTTTGAAAAAAAAAAGGGTTAAGCATTGGCTCAGTGGTGATTATTCAGGATGTATTATGACAAAAATGCCAATTCCAGAACTAGGCTGCTCCTTGTAGCCAGAACAGAAAATGGGTTGTTTTGAAAAAAAAGGGTTAAGCATTGGCTCAGTGGTGATTATTCAGGATGCATTATGACAAAAATGCCAATTCCAGATTATATGTGGGCTTCTGGTGGTAATAGTCAAGCTCCTTTTGTGGTCTTAACTGGTAATTCCTTTCTCATACTGTGAGCATGGTGATCCTGGTGGCAGCGGCATTGGTGACGATGATGATGCCAATTTTTTTTACTTTCATTTTGGAAATGGTTGAGCTGGGATAATGGGTTGCCCATGTGTGAAGCAGTTGTACATTTAACGAAGACAGCAAGTAGTTTTATTATTAAACTCATTATGAATACTGCTGCTGTCCCATGTTTGGTCTTCCTGCCAGTCAGTCTGTTGCAGTCAAACAGTGTACCAGAAAAGTTGATCTGTCTAGAGTCTGACGTTTTTTCTGTTGTCTCTCTCTCTAAATATATATACATACTTGAATAAAATATGTAACTTTTGATGTCCTTTCAGTGAAATATTTATTTATTTATTTTTACTATCTGGAGATGTAGCAACAAATTGCTTTCTTGACAGGTACATGGGCCTGGGACTGACATAGATGCATTGTGTGTTGGGCCATCTTATGTGAATCGAGATGTGAGTCAAATATGGTCCTTGTTCAGTTCTGCTGAGTCTAGACACAATAAGCTTTGTCTAACATATGATCATCTCTTTCCAGGAAGATTTTTTTATTGTGTTGCATAATATTCTGGCTGAAATGGAAGAAGTTACCGAGCTTCAGCCAGTTCCAGATGCTCATGTCCCAGTAATGAAATTCAAGTTCCTGGGAATATCAATTGACCTTCTCTATGCAAGTATATCCGTTTTGGTTGTTCCAGAAGTAAGTTTGGAATACTGTTTTTTGAATTTGAGCTTCTATTCTTTTTTTCTCTGATAATTTTTTGGGAGACATTTCATTTAAGTATGTTTCACAGTTTTGTTTATGCTTCATGACTGTTTTCAAAAGGACAGCTTCTTTCAATATTATATTTCATGTTCGTGATTTCTTTGATAAGCTGGGTTTTCTAGAGTTCTGAAACTCACATAAGTAAATTTTTTATTCATTTTGATTGCTTAGCTTGGTTCAGATGTGATAATGATAATCTTGATTGTTGAAATTCTTTGGTGTGATATTTGCTTTGAATGCATATTTTGATGTGAAATTTTAGTTTGACAGTAAATGCTTTTTATATAGTAATGCTGTAATGTTTTCTCTAACTTCATTTCGTGTTTGATGAATTAGTTGCTGACTGATATACCATGTTCATTATAGTGATTGAGATTTTGTGAAAGAAAGGACACATATTTGTTGCTTGTGTTTGTTTCATATCTTTATTGTACTTGAACTAACTTATCAACAGGACCTGGACATATCACATGGGTCTGTTCTGTACAATGTTGACGAGCAAACTGTTCGAAGTCTTAATGGCTGCAGGGTTGCAGATCAAATTCTTAAACATGTTCCAAATGTTGAGGTGGACATACCTTACACTTTACCCTGTTTATATATCTATTTTAATATTTTCAGTCTTTTAATCCTAGATGCAATTGTAGCACTTCCGCACAACACTCAGATGTTTAAAGTTTTGGGCTAAAAGGCGAGGTGTTTATTCAAATGTAAGATTGGTCTGTTTTTATGTTTTTCTTTGGTATCAGCATCTCACTTTTATATCATGGTTTTCATTCTCTTTTCCTTTCGTGTAGGTTACTGGATTCCTCGGTGGTGTAAATTGGGCTCTTTTAGTTGCTCGGGTATGCCAGCTTTATCCCAATGCAATTCCTAGCATGCTGGTATCTCGATTCTTCAGAGTTTATACACAGTGGCGTTGGCCGAACCCTGTGATGTTATGTTCAATAGAAGAGAATGAAATTGGATTTCCTGTATGGGATCCTCGCAAAAACCCTAGGGATCGATTTCATCTCATGCCAATAATAACTCCTGCATACCCTTGCATGAATTCTAGCTACAATGTCTCAACAAGTACTCTTCGTGTTATGATGGAGCAATTCCACCATGGTAACAGGATCTGTGAGGTTTGAACTTGCTCTCACTCCCTTCTCCTTCTACTCCTTAATGGCTGCCTTTATTTGATTACTGATGTCTTGCCTTTGTGATTTTGTCCACTGACAGGAGATTGAGCTGAACAAAGCCCAGTGGAGTGCTCTGTTTGAGCCCTACATATTTTTTGAGGCTTACAAAAACTATTTGCAGGTGGATATAATTGCAGCTAAGGTTGATGATTTGCTAGCTTGGAAGGGATGGGTGGAGTCTCGGCTTAGACAGCTTACATTGAAGGTCAAATCTGTCTTTAAGATGTTGTATAATGCGGGAGTAAACTTCATTGTTTTAGGGTTCTAAATATTATGCATTCTTTGATCATTAAATCTTTTACATACGCTTGTTACAGGAGGTATGGTTGTTTTCCTTATTAATGCTTTCCATTTGTCACTGTGCAGATAGAGCGGGACACAAATGGGATGCTGCAGTGCCATCCTTATCCAAATGAATACATAGACACGTCCAAGCCATGTCCGCATTGTGCTTTCTTCATGGGCTTGCAAAGGAAAGAGGGAGTTAGGGGTCAAGAAGGACAGCAATTTGATATACGTGGAACAGTTGATGAGTTCAGGCAAGATATAAATATGTATGGGTTTTGGAAACCAGGGATGGATATTTTTGTTTCTCATGTTCGTCGAAAGCAGCTACCCACTTTTGTTTTCCCTGATGGTTATAAACGTTCTCGATTGTCAAGGCACGTAAGCCAGCAGCCTGAAAAAACTTGTGATGATGATGTGGGGTGCTGGTCTGGTTCTGCTGAAAGACGTCTCAAGAGGAAAAATGATCCTGAAATGGTGGATGTGAAGCCTGACAAACCAGCAAAGCGAGTCTCTATTAGTCCACAACTGCCGGAGTCGGTTTCTCCAGAAAGTAGTAGATTAGAGCGTTTAACAACTGGGGATATACATAGCAATTCTGAGGTTAGGTCAGCCGGTGAACATCTTGGGGGTGAAGAGGGTATCATAGGAAATCATGTGCAGATGGGTGGAACAGTTGTTTATGACTCCGTCACCCTAACAGAGAAAACTTTTGTATGTAAATCTAATTTTCCAGAAGTTAAAAGTGAGGTAATGCTAGAGAAACCTTCACACAGGAAGGAGTTGCTCACTTCATGTGAAGTACCTAATTCTCTAACTGGGGAAACAAGCCAGATTGGACTGAATGGGGACAAAGTTGGGTTGGCATACGTGGAAACTGCAGAGACTGGATCTACTGGGAGACTGCTAAATTGGACGGAGGGTGCTGTTGATGCTGCTCAAGAATTAGTCAAACCATTTAATCAGACAATGAATAAAGAAAATGCTGAAAGCGTATTCGAACCAAGTTGCAATACTCAAAACCTCAGTTGCGAGGTGAGTTTCTCCGTTTGAAGACTTTGGATTAGCCATTGTAGCAGATGGCAATGAGAAAAATGGAAGTTCTGGAGATAAGTGAGAGTCAGAGATCTTTGCAGGGTGATGTATGTGCGGCAGGTCTTGATTCACCGTTGGAAAGTGGGTGTTTCAATGCGAGTGGAGTATTTCAAAACAGCTTGTCTGAAGACTTGGAGGTTGTGAATCTCAACTCATGATTTTTATTGTTTAAGTTTATGCTTTCATAAATCTATATATAATTTCTGGCTAACATACCTTTTTTACCCCTACAACTCTTAAGAGGAAATAGAGGGTTTGAGCTTAAATTTCTTATACTTAACGATAAATTTTACATTCTTCCACTTCCATACATACTGTTCTTTTCTTTTTACCCCCTCTCTATCTGGTTTGTTTGTAGGTTTCCATTATATCTTCCTTCACATGCTGTTATTCTTGTGGAATTTTGCAAGTTTTTCTTTCTATAATCAGTTGATAATGCTGAACTGTTGCACAGAAAATGTCCTAACTGGTGCATATGTGGTGGCAGGTCCTGCACCACCATACGTGCTATGTTTCCAGTAACTGTGCATAAGAACTTGACTATGTTTTGTGTCTAAGGCTCAGATAGTCAGATACATGACCTCCCTTCTTGTTTTCTAGTCTCTAATATCATGTTGGGAGCCTAACTTGTTCTTTTACCTCTGGTTTGTCTTTTATAGCCAAATATTGCACTTGGAGTGTTATAAATTCTGAAGATGGAGCTAGGTCAGAATCTATGAAAAGCTGGTGACAAGGCATGTTTTTTGAAACTTATGTTTTATGCAAATCATTATGTCTTTATTCTGTCCTGTTTTTTGTGTATGGCTGTTCTATGGCAGGTTAAGGCTCAAGTCAATGGCGAAAGGTTTGCGAGGTGACCATCATTAAACAGAGATAACTTTTATGAAAGGAGAGAGCGGGCAATTTGGTAAGTGCCACATTAATTGCTGGCTTTCATTAGGATTTTTCCTGGTGCAATTGTTTGCCATCTTGTGAGCTGAGAGCTGGGGTCAGCAACAAAGGCCTATGCATAAGTTGGTGGTTTAGCATTAGATTTTAGGTAGCAACTTTGCTGTGCTGAGAGCATCGTGGGAGGCTGTTAATGTATAAAGTACATTGGTGCTTTAAAGAGCGGTCTCTATTTTCTCCTTTTTCTTGTGGGTATGGTATGGGAAGTTTCATACCCTTCTCGTGATGAAAGAATCCCATCAACTGGGGCGAAATGTTTCTTGACAAGAGGAAATTAAGTGCGGGGGCTTTGCTTTCTCTGTTTTTAGGCATTGTAACCCTTCATTAACAGTTGTAATCTGTTGGCTTACTAACTTGTAATAGTTTTTCCAACCCTTCAGTGTGTAGGCATGCTTCCTTGTAATCAGTTCTATTACACCATGGCTTATCTTGCCATCTCTCTCTCTCTCTCTCTCATCCAACACAAATTTTTGCGTTACTGATAATAGATGATTGGATGTGAGCTAGGTGTTCTATTCGAGTAGCTTTAGATGCTTTTTGTTTCGAGTGGAAAACTGACTCATATTTTTGTGTTTGATTGCGACCTTGAAAAGGAGCCAGACATTTTGTCCTTTGACTCATGGAAAATTATTAACATTTCTTGTAACTCCAAATAATTACATGAATAGAAATTTACATTCATGAAAATAGAGTTGAGCAAAAAAATAAAAATAAAATACATTCATGAAAATAGACTTAAAATAAGTTTTATTTTATTTTTTCTTTCTATTTTTTATATCATTTGGGATGAATAAAATAAATTGGAATTAACGCAAAAAATTAAGTGAAATGGTTTGTTTGAGTAAAGTTGCCAATATGTATCATATCGGGGCTTTTGTCGGGTTGGTTAGAGGAACAAATTGTTCGGTATCAGGATTATCGTTAGTATATGTGGTTGGAAGTTAACGTAAATGCAAACTCATATCTCTTCCCAATATACTAATATCGGAAATAGGCCGGTATTTTAATAGAAATGTTGATCAATAGTGGTTAACAATCTATTTTTAAAGTGAGAAATCACAATTGTGAGGCTTTTGTGGTGTGGAGTTTGGGTTTGTTTTACGGACCATAAAAAAAAATTATGTTGTTGATTTGAGTTTTCTGTCGTAGCTAAAAAATGTAAGAAACGTTTATCATATGAAATGAAGCGTAAGTCCATTATTGGGTGGAACCGTGTAAGAACATTTTTCTTTTCGTTAGTTTACCTGAAATTGATACTACCATAACTATTACTGTATTAGACAATTACAATTTTGTTCATCATTGTCACATGAACTTTAGATTCATTATTTTTGGAAGACGTTGAAGCCTTGAAGTTTCTGATTTATCAAAGCCCTATGGACGTTGATCTTCGTTTGTTGATTCTGCTAATTGCGTAAGAAAATTCCCAGATTAGCCAAAGAGAGAGAGAGAGAGAGAGAGAGAGAGAGAGAGAGAGAGAGAGAGAGAGAGAGATGATTGTTTGAAACTTAGAATAAATAGATGATACAACAACACAATTATATACAGTACAATACAACCGATGATCCCTCCGATAGATCAAATTCCATTGGAGGAGCTGCGTCTGTATAAAACCTTATGGTTCCTATACTAAATATGACTTCGATTTTTTATTTTTTTTGGCTAAGCAATATGACTTTGACATGGTATTGGCTACATCACACTATAACTCCCTACGCTGTATTGTGCAATATTTATTCATAACTATTTTAGTACCTCATATGCATCAAACTAAGCTATCACCATCTTCCTCACACACATTCTTATTGTGCTTGTAATTACTAGAAACACTGCCAAGGAGAGGAGCGACATCGCTTCCCATCTTTTTTCCTGTGTTAACTCCCTGAGGGCCACTCCAGCAAAGAATCTGCAAAACCTCCTTCATGGAAGGCCGAGTTGCAGGTGATTTGCTAGTACAAATGAGTCCTAGTTTAAATACAGTAATCATCTCTTCCAAGTAACATGGTTTCTTGATTTCATCATCGAGGGCATCAGTAATAGAATTTCCTTCTTCACTATTGTGCCGCCATGCCCATTGTGCTAGACTCATGTTCTCGTCATTGGGTTCTCTTCCCGTGGTGAGTTCAAGAAGTACAACTCCAAAGCTGAAGACATCAATCTTCTCATTCACCTTTGTTGTATAAGCATACTCTGCAAGATATTGGATGAAGCAATGAACAAAACTATTTTTTAAATACTGCTAATAAGTGTAAGAAATAATTGTTAAATGATTAAATTTTATCATTCCGTTTAAACTTTCGGAAAAAACTGGTAATTATCAATAAGATGCTCTTACCTGGGGCAAAGTAACCGAAAGAGCCTGCTACAGCAGACATTGTGCGGGACTCTCCATGCTTTTCTAACATCTTGGCTAACCCAAAATCTGCTATTCTTGCCTTGAACTCAGAATCCAACAAAATGTTGCTAGACTTCACATCTCGATGAATGACTGGAGGAGAGCAGTCATGGTGCATGTAACTTAGGCCTTGTGCTGCCCCAATTGCAATCTGCAACCTCCTTGGCCAATCCATGACCATCTCACCTGTCAATGATTTTCTCTTCTTCCCATGGAGCCATCTATCCAAACTTTGATTTTCCATGTACTCGTAAACAAGAAGCTTTGAGTTCTCACTTGAAATACAGCACAACAGTTTTACTATATTGGAATGCCTAATTGTGCTCAGTATTTGAACCTCCGCTAGAAATTCTTTCTCAAGCCTGTGATCTAACATCTTGTTATTCCAAATCTTTTTCACAGCAACAAACTGGCCCTGGTTAGTGGGAATCCGGTATACTTTCCCTGACCCGCCACTTCCTACAATGTTATTTTCTGTCAAATTCGACAGAATGTTCCAGTCTGTGAAATTCAATCTCTGGAATGAGGTAAGCTTCCATGTTGTCAGATTACGTTGGTGCTTTTTCCTCTGGTAGTCTTTGAACTTAGAGAAGACCAATAAAACAGTGACTAGGAGAGCTACAAGGACAAGAACTAGAATCATGGCAAGGTAGATAGAAGGCAGTTTGTTGGAGTCACGGGTTTTGGACCTTGTGGTGTAGCAACTTGGAAGGTCTAGAATTGGACTACCAGCACATAGATTGGAATTATTCAAGAAACTGTTTTCATAAGCAAGATTGTTAAACTGATCTGGGATTCTTCCAGAGAGTTGGTTGGAGGACAAGTTGAGTGAAATAAGCCTCAACTTGCCAATTTCAGGTGGGATTTCACCGGACAATTGGTTTTGTGACAAGTCCAAATAAAGGAGGTCAGGTAAAGACCCAATCACGGTTGGGATTTGGCCAGAAAACTTATTTCTAGCGAGGTTCAAAGTTGTTAACGAATTCCATGAGATGATCTCAGATGGAAGTTCACCAGAAAATTGATTACCATCCAAAAAAAGAGAATTAAGACCAGAAAGACTAGTTAATTCCGCTGGAATTTTGCCTGAGAGCAAATTGTTGCTTGCCTCAAAGACAACTAAATGCACCCAGGAAGCGACTCCAACAGGAATTTGGCCTGAAAATCTATTGTTACCAATTTCCACCCTTGATAAATTCCAAGCCAACTTATTTGGAAGCTCGCCCGAAAACAAGTTGTCACTTAACATCAAGTTTGATAAATTGAATGTTGTCCAAAGACCAGAAGGAACCTCACCAGAGAAATTGTTTTCCTGAAACTGAACCGTGTGCAAAGTGCTACAATTTCCAACCCAATTCGGCAGTTCCCCGCTGAGATTGTTAGAAAATACAATCAGTCCTTGCAAAGCACCTGCAGCACATAAATGTTCCGGCAATTGACCACTTAGTTGATTCTCCGAGACCTCAACTGCTTCAAGCTTCGAATGAAGGCCTAATTCCGGTGGCAAAGTTCCATTCAACTTGTTTCTAAAAGCCTTAAAATCAATCAGTGCTGGAAGTAGGCCTATACTTTTCGGAATCTCGCCAGTCAGTTGATTCGAATGCAAATTCAACAGTGTCAAATTTTGTAACTTGCCAATACCTTCAGGAATAAAACCAGTCAAGTTATTCTTAGAAAGATCAAGGCTCTCCAAACTTGAAGCCGCTTCAACCAAGCTCGGTATCTCACCAGACAATCCATTACTAAAGAGAATAACTATCTTTAAACTCTTCAACAAGAACAAACTGCTAGGAATAGCACCTACCAATTTGTTCCTTGATAAATCCAACTGCACAAGGCTCGAAAGCCCCGAAAAATTTTCTGGTATTTCGCCCATCAAATTCGTCATTGTCATCCACATATACGTCAACTTCTTTAACTTTCCGAACTCTGGTGGCAAAGCTGCAGGCACAAACTCATTATACGCCAAGCCCAAATTTTCAAGATTGGACAAGTTTCCAATTTCCTTTGGAAACGTGCCTTTGAACTGGTTCTGATAGAGATACAACGTTTGTAACTCTGTCAGGTTCCCAATCCCTTCTGGGATATTGCCGGAAAAATTGTTGGCTCCAAGGTGTATATATTGGAGAGTTCGAATCAAGTAAATGTCATCAGGGATTGGACCCACAAAATAGTTTTGTGAAAGGTCAAGAAATTGAAGCTTGGAGCAATTGTATAAGACTGTTGGAAACTCTCCAGGAATGTAATTATAGGACAGGTCGAGGAAGGTCAGGTTCTTGAGGTCGCAAATTGTTGATGGGATTTTTGTGGTGATGTTTTTGTCTTTGAGGTAGATTCCGATGACTCTGCCGTTGGTGCATTCGATTTCCGGCCAAACGCACGGTGAGGATGAGGTGTTCCATGATTGGATGGACGGTGGATTGCCCCACTGCTGCTTCAAGTTCAGTAGGACAGCTTGTTCGGTTTTTTCTGATTGTGAAATTACTTGAAGGGGTATGGAGATGAGGAGGAGGAGAAGGAGGAGGAGTGGGGTTTTGGGAAATGGTAAGGGTAGTTTAGACATTTTGTGTGGTGGAATGAATTCAGTTGCTCCGGTTGAGTGTTTTCCCGGGCAAAATGAGGTGACCAAACAGTCAATATTCAAATGTGGTGAGCGGATTGGACTGAGGCTTTGGAGTTTGGACACACTCACGAGTTACACGAACGCTCACGGAATCCATTTTTTTTTTTTGAGTGTGTGTGAAATGCACACTGGTCTAATATGGAGGAGGTGTGTTTTATTACGTACGTTTTGGCACTAGAAGCTGAAAAGCAAGTTGGCTGCGATTTGGACTAGTCAAGTCAACATTTTTTAGTATTGTGTAATTGTGCCTACAACATTACTTTTACGTTTAGTTGGGTCTGACGAAGACTTAGATTTTGAATGAAAACAATGTATTCTGATCCATGGAAATTAGCATTTTAATAATTCTAAATTCTAACGCCTATATTCAAGAAAATCACATCAAAACAGAAGGAGAATATTAGTGATTTTAGAGACTGAGTGAACGCAGGCGTGCTTGAGTATGATGATTCATACCGCAGAAAATCATATTCGTTGGTCGTCGATGGTTAGTATAATTTAAAGGCTATGGGTGGTGGGATCTGATCCGCTGTTCTAGAAGTAAATACTATCAGGTGTGATTAGACTTGGGAGAAGAATGAAGTCAACCAGTTATACGTATTTTGACTTTTGTGGGACCGATTTGTAAATGTAAGTATGGATTAATATTAGGTGAAACCGTGCAATAATCTAGATTGAAAGTTAGTTTTTTATTTTAATTTTTTTTTTTATCACCATAAAAAAATAATTTTCAAGTTTTTAATACATTTGATTGGACGGTACGACAAATTTAAAAAGAAATTTTCAATTTCGACTGTTTAAAAGTATTGTAAAGTGAGTATTGTATCCAATCTCGATTCATGTAGTATATAATGAGCGTTGTAATTGCAAATTAGAGAATCTCCAACTGTATCTTTATTTTTTGACAATTTCACCTAAATCTAAAGGAAAAAAAAAAAAATCTACTTTCATATTTTATCTACTTCCTTTTTAAAATATTTCCAATAAGCCCTCTATTTTTTTTTTATAATCCTATTTAAATGAAAATTATTAATTATCACTCTATTATTTTTTATTTAGTTTGAGAGAGAGAGAGAGCTGAAAATTTTACTAAGCCAAAACTCATTAAGTGATTCTTCAAGTGGATAGTCCAGAGTTCACTGTATATAGATCTAAAAACAAGAAAAACGCCTAAGTAATTTTTATTCTCCAAATTTTAGAGAGAAAAGGGTTTGAATAGTGTCTTAGAGATACTTGCCTACCTGGATAGTTGGCTGCCAAAGAGCTTCGGCTATTCGACAACTTTGTCTTTGGCTAAATTTTGTTTTTGTTTTTTTCCTTTATGTCATAGATAAATTTTCAAGGGGATTAGTCTTAGATATCTAGTAACTATCTTAAGAGTCTACTTTATAGAACATTCACAAAACTATTTGCTATGGCTCACAAGATATCACCTCCCAAATATTAAACTTGCACTCTTCCGGATGGAGAGAGTTAAAGGTATCAATCAAACTATGAGTTTTGGTGGTTAGTCATTTTTTTTTTTGGGTAAATTACACTTACACACTCTTCTTTTGGGGAATTTAGGCTCGCTATACCCTATTTCTGGTAAAAAACATCCTGCTTCCAAATTTGCAAAATAATTAACACTCTGCTTCCAAATTTAGTGTAAAAAGTCATAGCAAATAGGCTTAAAAAAGTGACTATCCCAGTTTATCTCTAAAACTTTAAATGCTTTTGTCCTGAGTTGAATGATAACTCACAATTTCCTAATAGTCTTTTAAATTTTTCACTACATTAAAGAAGCTTGATATGAAAAATACATATGAAAAAGAATAGTGAATTTTCCTAAAAAAAAAAAAAATGAGAAAAATAGGGTTTCATGACAAATGGATGGCTTTAATTATGGAATGTATCTCAACGGCATATTTTATTCTCTTAAATGGGAAACCCAATGACCTTATCCTTTCTATCAAAGGGGTTAAAACTTACAGTAAGGTGACTTTTTTTTTTTTAGGAATCTTAGGCAGCCAAAAAGAGAAAGGAAGAGATCTTGGCATTATTCACATGTTGCAAATTCACTTCAAATCAAGTCTGTTTCACATGGAATAAAACCCTCTTCATTTGAAAACCTCTCAATTTGTTTATTTCATGATTTAGATTTAATATTATGGATCTAATCGTGTATATACTGCCACATTATTTAAAATTTTAAATGATGTGGCAGTCTATACATTGTTAAATTTATAATATTTAATCTAAATCATAAAATAAATTTTTTCTATTTAATTTCAAATAGAGAGAATCCTATTCCGTTTCACATTGTCTAAAATACCTCTCAACTCATTTCAATTGTCCCAAATATTGGGAACCTCCAACTTATTTTTCCACTTTCTTCCACGAACTGAAAAAAATAAGAATTGAAACTCTAGTGGTGATGCACGCTACTTGAGATATACAAAATGAATGGTCTAAAAACATTAACACTTTCACAAGGAACACACTAGGGAGTCTTTCTAAACTTTTTTTTTTTTTTTTAGTGTTGCATCATTGCATGTAATGCTCTAAATGGGTTGGCTTTTTATAGCCACACCCCTTGTAAAAGAGGTGGTTATAAAAAAAGATCCTTGGTATTGCTCCAAATGGCTAACAACCATCCGAGTAATGTCCAAATGGTGGAGTAACTCCTAAGAGTTACATACAAGTGAGTGTGAGCTACTCACCGTGGGCGCCCATTCACATCTCCCACTCGCACGCAATGGGACTTGGTTATGCATCTCTCTAATTTTCTTTATTTTGTTTTATAAAGGTAAATAAGCCGACCCCTAAGCACACATGGCACAACAAATCCTTATGCAGGACTAACATAACAATATCACAAGAGTGGTAATATTCTCATAGTTCAGTTGCTATCATAAAGCGCTATAACCTCTCGACAATGAGTATATATTCAATGATGTTTATGTTGGGTATATATCATGTGATTCTGTAAAAAGAAACAACAACAAGAAGTAATTTGTCACAATTAATTAATAATAAAAACTCACAGTGAATGCAGTATGAATAGATCAAGTCTAGCGTTTGACGCTATGTCCTTAAGACAGATTGCGCCCCTCACACTATTAACTTAGTGGTGCTTTGAGACTCGCGGACGTCTGTCTCCCAGGATAAAATGATCTTCGCACGTAGAAGAAGCACAAGCAATCTCCGTGCACAACGAACGTAACAAGTGTCTCTTTCTCTCTCTTTATGCAAATGGGACTCTCAAAGTTGTAGGAAATAACTAACTCAGTATGTAATTCATCTAAATGAATGAGGGGACACTCTATTTATAGATAGAGTCATACCTCTTCAGAAAAGACACAACATTTGGGGAAATAATAATGTATTAATAAATATATAAATTAGATGGACTGGGCCTAACCCACATGGGTGGGTTTGCTTGGCCCACTTTTAGGAGGCAATTTCTCATTCACTCCTAACCATTTTTCCAACAATCCCCCACATGAATAGAAATTGACAAACACAATGCAAATGACAATGCAGACATAGAGAGAGTAGAAGAAAAGTTACTGTATCGGGAGAGGTAGCTTTTGGCTTTGAACCTTCCTTTGTGAAAGACTATCGGATATACTGGCTAACCAGTGAACATGATGTCTTGAACTGTTCAGCCGTTTGTGTATACCAAGACAATAGAATTCACACAGCTCCTTTTCGAACACAGTTAGTTCTCATTATTGTGCTCATTTTGGCCCTTAACACCTTCCTGGTTTCATGAGTGTTTTAGAGAATTCAGCCTTAAAATTCTCATTGAAGCGGCCACATTTCACACTCACATAGGTGATTTCTTATTAAGAGTATCCTGCTGCTACCCCACTTGAATTTCCAAGGTATAAGAATCATTAAAAGCATAGCTTATCCTAAACTTTTACAGGCATCACTATTTCATCATAGGAATGGATAGGAGATGTTATCTCCATAGTGATACTACTAAGTCCAACACAATTCGGTTGTCCCTTTGAACCTAGATCTTGGGATCTCCAGTCAGCTAGGTAGGGTTGCCATTATGGGACTTAAATTATAGGCTTTAAACCCATTCCCCTCGATGAGCAGTTTACACGCTCTCCACTTAAACCTTTGGTTAACGGATCCGCTATATTATCTTTCGACTTTATGTAGTCAATGGAGATAATGCCATTTGAGAGCAACTGCCTTACGGTATTATGTCTATATGTTGAGACTTACCGTAACTCTGTGCCATACCAATCATTTATTGGCTATCATAATGTACATTAATATGAGGCACAGATTCCGTCCACATAGGCATATCCTATAGAAAATAATGAAGCCACTTTGCTTCTTCCCTTACGTAATCCAAATAAATAAGTATTAATTCTATTGTGGACCTCGCAATGTATGTTTGTTTAGTAGATGTCCAAGATACATCTAAACCACCAAATGTAAAGACGTATCCACTCATGGATTTTGTGTCTTTTGTAACAAATATCTGGTTCACATCATTATACTCTCTTAGTACAAATGGATATCTCGTGTAGTGCAACCCATAGTTTAGGATGTATTTCAAATACCTCATTTCCCTAACCATTGCCTTCAGTGGTTTTCCACTAGATTACTTGTGTATCTACTCATCCCTTAACTTTTGCGTTTATAATATTCTAGTGAATATGTCTCATGATCATCCATACCTTTCTTTTGTTTGTAGCCTTCTACAACAAGTTTTGCCTTATCATTATCAATAAATCCATCTTTCAAATTCCTCTTGAATATCCTCTTATATTCTAGAGATTCACAACCGGGTGGCCACCAGTTACCATGCATGGATTTGTAAGATAGATTAATTGACAACCTCTATACAAAAAGGCGCATTAGGTTTGGACATTTTTTTTTTTTCCTTTTAAAACCAATCACCCCCCACATTTTCAAGAATTTCTAGGAAGACATTTGACCTTTCCTAGATTCATAGGGTATCTCAAAGGTTTTATTTTTTAGGCAACTTGTTGAGAATATTATTGGTGGAAAGAATAGCTTCTCCCCCACAAGTTCTGAAGTAAACTATAACTTATCAACATAACATTTTATTCTCAACCTCATTCTCATAATGAATGATCAATTTGTATGCCTCATCCTTGCTTTTTAGCAGGCACACATACGAGTATCTTATATATTTCCAAATTTAAAATACTCAAACAAGCATATAAACAACAATGACATGTCAACGCATATTTCATAAAAAGAAATATTATATTTTACACATGCCAAGCAAGTTTAATATAATTAGGAAAGTAATTTCATAACATTCATAGTAATAATAATTATTACAATATTCTCATAGCAATAAAAGTCATTACAACACTCTCATGAATATAAGTCATTATAACACACTCAATCATTACAACACACTCATAAATATAAGTCATTATAACACACTCATAGGTATAATAGTCACTACATTACATTCATTTTGAAGAGCCCATTGCTTAAATATCCTTTGCCCACATATGTCCCACTTTTAGTGAGTATAAACTTATCAGATTCAAAGACCAACTTAAAACCATTCTTGCTTAACAAAGAACCTGAAACAAGGTTCTTACGAATGTCTGGCACATGCAGCACATCATTAAAGGTCAGTTCTTTTCCAGAACTCATCTTTAGTAGGGGTGTAATCGGTGAGGTGCGGTGCGGTTTTCTCCGAATTTATGCACCTACACCTTATAGTGCGGTTTTTCTATTACATGCATCTGCACCTGCACCTATTAAGATCGGTTTTGGCGTGGTGCGGTGCGGTTTGGTATGGTGCGGTGTAGGTGCGGTCTTGCGGTTTGGGCTGGACTCATTTGGATCGAATTAGGCCAGTCCAAATGTCAATTTGAATCTAAAAAATTCACTTTTACAACAACTCAAAAATTTAGCTAACTATAGCATACAAATATAAATCATAGTTTCCAATCTCAACCTGAATATTTAAGAAAAAAAAAATTATAACATACATATCTCATAAAATGAATCATAATTTTAAATCTCAACCTGCACATATATATCATCCTTATACAAATATAACTCAATCTCAACTTTCACATACCATTAGCATACAAGTATAACGTAATATTACCTGCATATAGCATTAGTATACAAGTATAACATACTAGGGGTGGTGTGATCAGAGAGGTGCGGTGCGGTTTTCTCCGGAGTGCGGTTTTCCTATTACACGCACCTGCACCTACACTTTATAGTGCGGTTTTCCTATTACACGCACCTACACCTGCACCTATTAAGATCGGTTGCGGTTTGGTGAGGTGCGGTTCGGTGCGGTTATTGCGGTTTGGTCGGTTGTGTCGGTGAAACTTACACCCCTAATCTTTAGGACCACCTTTCCCTTTCCTTCAACTTTAGAAGTCGAGGAGTTTCCCATGAAAAGTTGTTCTCCATATCCCACAGATTGATATGTAGAAAACATTTTCTTGTCTGAACATATATGACGAGTAGCCCCAGTGTCCACCCACCATTTATTGGTAGTTTTTACCAAATTTATTTCAGACACTTGTTCAATAAACATTTTATTAAACAAAATTTTCAAACAGAATTCTCAAAATTCAATTTAAAAATACTCACATAAATTCTGAATTTATAAACTGAAGTTTAATAAAAACAAAATTTATAAACAAAGCAAATTATAAAAACAACCGTAACAACTTATATAGCCAATGAGATATATTCATATATATATATATATATATATATATACTTTAACAACAAAGTAACCGTTACTTTAACAACAAAATTTTCACTGTTATGAACTTTAAACGATAACCGCGTTTCAACAACCATATGTATCACGTTCAACCAATTGAAACAATCTATATATATACTTCTTGCAAATCCAAAGAAACAATCTGTAATATATTAAAGCCAAAATTGACAATTCATATATAATATATTATAACACTTTCAATCAGTACGTTATACAATATTATCGAATCAATAATACGTGTATAGAAATAATGTTTCTCCGATATCAAATGATATGAGTATTACATCCTCAATTGTTTCAATACTGTTCATGAACAGAAAACCCGTTTCAGTAATATAAACTAATATTCAGTGCGTTAAAGACAAAATAAGAACAATATGTCGCACAAATTAGTTTATTTTGACACGTCTTCAACGATTTCAATAGTTTAAATAACTTTTAAAAAAAAACTGGGTTTTCGGTACAACAAATTGAAGTATGAAACCAGTAAATTCAACGAAAACAACAAAATTTCGACAAACAGTAACTGCTTCAAATGTTCGTAAAGTGAACAGTACACAACAATATACAAATTTCACAGAAATCACACAATAAAATTTACGCGTTCTGTCTTAAGATTGTTGGGTATATATCATGTGATTCTGTAAAAAGAAACAACAACAAGAAGTAATTTGTCACAATTAATTAATAATAAAAACTCACAGTGAATGCAGTATGAATAGATCAAGTCTAGCGTTTGACGCTATGTCCTTAAGACAGATTGCGCCCCTCACACTATTAACTTAGTGGTGCTTTGAGACTCGCGGACGTCTGTCTCCCAGGATAAAATGATCTTCGCACGTAGAAGAAGCACAAGCAATCTCCGTGCACAACGAACGTAACAAGTGTCTCTTTCTCTCTCTTTATGCAAATGGGACTCTCAAAGTTGTAGGAAATAACTAACTCAGTATGTAATTCATCTAAATGAATGAGGGGACACTCTATTTATAGATAGAGTCATACCTCTTCAGAAAAGACACAACATTTGGGGAAATAATAATGTATTAATAAATATATAAATTAGATGGACTGGGCCTAACCCACATGGGTTTGCTTGGCCCACTTTTAGGAGGCAATTTCTCATTCACTCCTAACCATTTTTCCAACCGTTTATACAATAATCTACTCTTAGTCCTCATGTAACTTAACTATGACTCAATCGCTTTCCAAGCTATTTCCATTTAGACTGCATTTATCATGGTCATTGGCAACATGTTAAAGTAATGTTAAAACTTTTTCTTTGTGAAAAGTCAAAAGTCACAAAGGGCCTGTAGTCAAGACAGATGGGACGTTGATCTAATGAAAGACAAAGTGTCCCATTTTGGGTGGTTGGCAAACGACAAGTCAACGTAATATACTATTGCTCATTGATTTCTTTCTTTATTATTTTACGGTGGATTTTGATTTCTTTATTCGATCATGTGGTTTGTTTTTGACTAAACATATATAATTCATTGGTCAAACTTCAAAAAGATTAAAGCTTTGGATCATGTTAATGTCCGGGCTGCTTCCGAATTTTTAACGCGAGTCTCATGCCCGCTAAATGCTCTCCATTCTACAAGGTTCTGTACCAACTACCAACCCCACCCATAATCAAATTTTCTTATTGAAAAAAAAAAGTAGTAATAAATTTTTCTTTGTGCGAATAAAATCAGCTTCCGCATGTTCCTTTTATTTATTTTTTGATTTCATAAATCAGGATCTCATACACATTACAATTTGGGTTTCCAAGTAATAGATCTTGTACCTACAAAAATTAAGAAAAAAAAAAAAAACACTATACAGACAATGTATTCTTCCCCTAATTGGATTTTGTGTACGTTTGGTATAATTTATTTTAGTGAAATATAAATAAATTAAGTTTAATTAAATTGTATTTTAGATTTTAAAATATTTTACTATCTCTTTGTGTTTGGATATTCTAAAATATAATAAATGCGTATTTCTCATTCTCATAAAAATAGTGAATCTTACTAATTAAATTTATAATAGAACCCACAATTTATCTCAACTCTAAACCACATTGACACTAGGTAAGGCCAATTCTCTCCAATATATTAGATCTTGTACTATGATAATAAATATACGTAGAGACCACATCCATCTAGAAAAACAAAAGATCGCTTCCAGCAAGGCCTAAATTGAGTCATCCAATGTTCTGTGTGCTTAGTATTAATTTGACTGAAAAAGTGGGACTATTTTATCTCATAGATTTACTGAACACGTTAATTAAATTATTGTTAAATCTACTAAAGAGGCTTACTTATCCAAATAAAGCAGTATCCAAAAGAAACATTAATAAAGTGGAGCAAAGTTGCACTCAATCAATATAGTAAAGAATAATATGAGTTAGAGAGGGGAGAACATGATTCTGAAAACATTAATAATCTGTGCTTCATATGGTTGCTCCTTTCTCTTGATGGAAAGTAAAAGGAAACCTTAAAACAATTGCATTACTAGAAAGCTCAAGGATAGTGAAACCTTACAGAACCATTATGGTAAGGAGAAGTGACTCTGAGAAGGATTTTTATTTATTTATTAAGATTATAAGGCTAATGCGGAAGAATTACTTAAAGAATTGATGGAGTACTGCATGTTTGAATTTGGGTACTGATTTCTATTCGACCTTGCTGGAAGGGGTTGCTTGTAGATGGATGACTACACAATTTTCTACACTTGGCCCTTGGGGTAGAGAGATTGCAGCCTAGGGTAGCTTGTTTATTTGTTGAGCCAAAAAAGCCCAAAACTTACAGTGGAGATTTTAGATTTTTGTTGGGTTTTGAGGCCCAATATAGTGTGGTGGTGTAGTTTCACTAGTTTGCCATTCTTATTGGGCATTGTGTCCAATGAGTACAGTACCGTCCATTAAATTTCATTAGTTAGGCTTGGAGACCCAATTCCATGCAATTTCATCCATTATTGTCATTGGGCTTAGGCTGAGCACTCACAATAATAAGAGCCCTGAACACTTTGTGCTGACTGTATAGATTATAGGAAAGATGAGGAAGAATATATATAATGGGGAAAAATTTATATTGGTGCGGCTACCACAGAATTAACTTGCATTCAAATTCATTCTTTTGGGAGCACTTTGCTGCGTAAATTTAAAGGCAAAGATCGTTTCTCAAGTTCATCAAACTAAAAGCAACCAAGAAATTTAGAAAACAAATCCTAACATAACATGTCACTTAAATTATATATAATCATCGTAGCTTAGTGATCATAATTCCTTTTAGGTTCTGAATCACTCTTTGAACTGGAAAGGTTTGGTAGTATGAAGAGCCTTATTCATTCCTTGGATGGCACCACATCCTGCAGCCAATGAAACGATAAGGCAAACAAAGTTCAAGATTTGAAGCCCGAACCACCGAATTGTTCGTTTCCCAATCTTTTTCTGAGCAATGTACATCTCCACAGGGAAATAGACCCCAAGTGGCCAGAACCCAATGGCTCCAAGAAGTGCAAGCATCTCGTTGAAGAAGGGCATTGCCATAGCAAGAACAGTTACCATCACCACAAAAATTGTTCTCCAAATTAACCTAAAGGAATTGATACTAAATTTTATTTTGCCAATGTTCATTGGGTGCTCGACGTTTACGAACTCTGACTTAGGCCACCTCATGCTAGCCCACAATTCAACTACACGGAAGACTGGTTGCGCAAGTACCTGCCCACAAATGTTCAATGTGAAATATCTTCTTAGAACTTCATTAAATTTTCATCATAAATCAAAGTCAAAATGCTGACATGGTTTGAAATTAGAATGTTTGAGATTGGAACAACTTGTAATAAAATTGAATTTTAAATGGATAGAGTTTATTTCCAAACCAATTTGAAGGATTCCTCTTCCAACTGTTTTATAAGTCAGTCACGTAGTGTGTTGGAGGAGTATTCCTCCAAACTAGTCTGAAGATAAACTTTGTCCATTTTAAATTTGGCTAATTCTATTTTAACATTTAACTTATGAACCATGATTTGGTAAGCTTGTAAGAACCTGATATGCTCCCACTAGGTGCACTACAATCATGACATTGCCCAAGTCTACCAGCCAGAAGGGCTCGTAAAACCCAAAGCCAGTCAGCATGTTGCCCCGAGTATCGTTCCCAAATGCAGCATAGCCCAAGCAACCACACATGAGGAAGAATATTGTCATCGTGGAGATCCCTATCATGTTAGCCTTCTTCATCACTTTATTTTCAGGTGGTGATGACTTTAACGTGTCCTGAAAATATAAGTCACATGAAATGAATGTCAAAATTTTCTTGTAATAATAAAATGAACTTCAATTTTAGAGCAAGCAAGTGCTTTGCTCTCCCCACTTGCCCTGTTCAAACTTTTCGACTTACCTGGATATCAATCGAAATTTGAGCATATGAGCAAGCAAGTGCGATGTTTCCCAATGCTGTGCACACCCTCCAAATTTTCTCTGCTTGAGATACAGCCACTCCAACTTCCACTCCAGTTATACTGGTTCTCCCCCCTTGCCCTGTTCAAAATCCCAGTTTTCAAAAAAAAAAAAAACATTTTTTATTTTTTGAAAATGTATAGTTTGAAAAAGTTGGTACAAGAAAAAAAGTGAGATTTAAAAAAAATTGTAAGTTAGAAAATGTGTGGTGGTTCAAATCGTTGTGCCAAACAAGCGGGCTTGATGCTATCCTTCAAAATATAGGTGACATTGTCGTAGAGTAAAACTTAGGAAACATTATTTAGTAGTCTCGGGACTACAAATAAATACATAAGTCTCCCCTCTCATAGAGTGGTGGGTCACACCATATGAATTTGATTAGTGGGACTAACCATTAATGTGAGAAGATGGACTGATACTACACATTTATTTGTAGTCAAAGATTACTGAATAATCACTAAAAAACTAGAGCCTCGTAATTTTGTATGTACGCTTAAGAGTCTGTTTGGATGGGAGGAAAGAAAAGAGAGAATGATAGAAAATGTTGAGAAGATATATAAAAGTGAGATGATATAAAATATTTGTGTTTTCCATCATGTGTGTTTGGTTGGAAGGATGGAAAAGTAGTAGGATAGGATAAAAATTTTGTGTTTTACTTTATCATTGAGAAAAAAAGTGAGAAGATGAAAAAAAAAAAGAAAAAAAAAAAAAAAAGTAGTTTGTTTAAATTAACTGTCATGATCCTTATTACATGAGAACTTTTTTTTTTTTTTTTACCAAATGTGTAAATAAGTCAATATACACATATAACACTCATTTGAGTCATTTCCTTTCTCATTTTCTCTCCAATTTGGGAAGAAAAGTTTTGGTGGGCCCAAGTGAAAAACACCCACACCCCCACTTTTCTTCTCTATTTTTTCTCGTGAATTTAAAGTTTTTCTCCCACTTTTTTCTTCCTCCTATTTTCTATCCACCCAACCAAACAAACACGTATGATGAAAAACACAAATATTTTCTATCCTCGCATTAAACAGGTCCTAAGGGTACTTCCAAATATATGTATAAAAGATAATGGAGTACAAAATCGGGGACATTTTATATGTATTTTCTTGAACAAAGTTTATTTCCAAAGTAGTTGGAGGAGTTCTTCCAACCGACTATATGACCATCAACCTGTAGTATTAATCAAAAAATCGATTTAATAATCATATAGCTTGTTTAGATTACTTAATGACTAATAGGTTTTCTTTGTAGCTTTGTGGCTTGCTTGAGTCCTTATTACTTATACCAAATTTCAAGGCCCCAGTTTGCTGGTGGTGAGAGAAATAAAAAAGACTACTGAACGACTTACTGAACGATTAATGTGATTATGTGTATAGTTTTTTGGATTGTCATATAATTGATTGGAGGTAATTCTTTCAAATTGATTTGAAAGAAAACTCTGAAATTTTCTTTTCACGGTCGTGCAAATTGTTATGATAAAAAACTTGTCTAGATTTAGAAATGTTAGAATATAAGTCCAATGGGTCTTAGGCCCAATACATTGTCTTATATAGCACTCATTTTACTTGTGCATTACTCTTACCTCTACCTATATAAAGGCTCTCTTTTGTACTGCATTTGACATATAATACAAACACAGACTTTCAGTCTTTAACAAGAAATAAATAAATAAATAACTGTACCATAAGAAAATAGGAGGAAAAAAGGAAAGATGAACATTACCGGAGATGATCCTTGTAATGGACAGTCCAATCCCGATACCCGCGTACCCGAATGACATAACTGCTGCCAGAATGGAGAGCCATGACAATTCGTGAAAGTTTGGGATTTGAGACAAGAAAATCTCAAGAATCCCCAATGCAATCATGTATGGATTGTTGGAAAACTTGCATCCAGCTTCATGTCCT
The DNA here is from genome assembly GCA_907173295.1 of Fagus sylvatica. Taxonomy (NCBI): domain Eukaryota; kingdom Viridiplantae; phylum Streptophyta; class Magnoliopsida; order Fagales; family Fagaceae; genus Fagus; species Fagus sylvatica. Next base: position 21,320,471 of record OU015771.1, on the reverse strand, counting down.
CTTTTGTGGAAGCAATTTGATTTGCGTATAGCCCTGAAATAGACAGCAATATAATGAGTAACAATTAGAAAGGTCTCAACACCTAATTTTCTAAATTAAACATACTACTTATATAGCTAGTGCAACAGTGTAAGAAAATTTTTACTAACTTAATTAGATACAAAGAATGCATGCATTATGAATGAGGTGATATTTTGTGATCAATTTGCTATTTGATGTGAATGTGTAAACACTTTTCCTATATGTCAAGGGAAACTTACACCATGCTTGTAGATGTTGTTACGGTATAGCCAATCACAAATCCAGTAAGGCTGATATTTTGGACCCATCCACAAGCCACGTACATTCCTCCACCTAATGATTAAAAAGAAAAGGAAAAGAAAATTTTAATAAAATAAGACCATAAAAATGTAGTATTAATTTTGCAACTTTTGTGTATGCTTAAAAATTAATTACCTAAGATGTTTTGGACAGCCTCCATGTATGTGTAATTTCGCTTCCCAGTAACTGGGTCTGGGGACCTGTAACAATCTGCTAAAAGATTGGCAGTATATAATGTAATGGCTGCAAAAATTAAGACAATGCTTATGCCGAAAATCCATCCGAGTTGTGCTACACTCCAGGCCAGTGAGAGAACTCCGGCTCCTACAACTGCTGTAATTATATGTGCACCCGCGGTCCACACAGTCCCTGCATCTCATACAAGACCAATTTGTAAGTATATAATGCCTAAATGCTTGAATTAATATTTTTTATACCTTATAAACTCATGTGTCAAATTCTTGAATGTAAATTTTAAAATTAATTAAAAAAAATATTTTTTATATTGTTGATATGACATCAAATTCAATTACATTTACTTATGTTAGTTTGTAAACATTTTATAACGAAATTGGTTGAAGAATGACATTCAGTTTTAACATTTCCATTCTTTTTTACTCTTAAAAATTTATTCTTTCTCTCCCCTTCCTAAGGAGAATGTATTTTATGTATCGAATATATGCATTCTCCATCTCACGTGTATGAGTCCCATATAGTTGTGAGGTTTTATACACTGTGCAATTGGATATATTCGAAGTATTTTTGCTTTAGTTAAGTTGTAATGCTCTATTTTTGCAACCAAAAATGTTTTTTTTTTTTTTTTACAATTTCTGATACTATCTAACTGCATATAAAATATAGTTTGACTTGATCATTTTATTTTTATACAATTGGATATGCTAAATAACTTGACAACTATATGTTTAATATATTTTTGGGGGTAAGTGTTAAGTATAAATTATTTTCCAACACTCATATTAGAATTGATGAGGCAACATTCAAATTATCTGAGATTTAGGATATCAAAGGACTATCATTTAGAGATAACCAAAAGAGGAAATTGTGTTGATTTATTTAGTTATTTATTTATTTAATTTTTTTTTTAGAGGTAGAGCCGTAGAGGGAATAACATCTTAACATTTTTTTTATTTTTTTTTTTCTATGTGTTAAATTTTTCTAAGAGATACGTGTTAAACTTAAGATGATATTATCATTTTTATATCCGTGGACCAATTTGTTATATGATAGACTTCTAAGGTCACACATATTGTTTATGTGATTATTAATAAGTGATAAATTGCCCAAGAAAAGATGAAAAGAGAAACAAAAGAAAGTCAAAAAAGGTAAAGATGAGATAATTAAATATGTGACAAAATGTATTATTTATTTGTACTATCAAAGTGTTGTAAGTTAAACAAAAATGAGAAACCTCTGAACATTTAGAATCTCTATATGGAACAATTGAGGTTTACCAAAGTGATTGAAATTCATAAAACGATGTGAAGTGAGTTTTTTTTTTTGCTAAGTGAATACAACTCCGAGATATAAACCCCAATTGAAAGGAAAAGATGCAACTAGGCTAGAAAGTTATTGGTAGTTATCTTTATAGACTTAGTATAATACATTTGATGAAATATAATAAAAATTAGTATAATACATTTGATGAGATATAATAAAAATGATCATTTCTATTTTTAAGCGCAAAGAAAAATTATTTACATTTTCTATTTTACACTTTTTTTTAATACTTTTCATTATTGTTATTATTTTTTTCCTTTTTCTTAGTTAAGTTGCTTTGTTAGAAACATATTTTTAGAAAAATAATAAAAAAGTGTTGTGCATTGCACGGGTTATAGTTTAGTATTAATTTATAAGCTAGCTAGGCACTTCAAACGACTCTCATTAAAGTCCATAACTGATATGGCACAAGGGACAAATCATGAAGCTTGAAGACTTCCAATTTCTAATCTAGAGGTTGACATTTATGAAGCTTTCCCCATAACAATAAACATTGTATAAATGCCCCGGTTTTACCTATTACAATTTACAAGGACCACTACTATCTTTTTGATAAAAGATAGATTTTATACGCTAATCCCTGCTGGACTTATTTTGTTATACTTATCCTTATGTGAGGACCACTACTATCAAGATGGCTAATAAACAATACTTTCAGAGTATGAGTATATTAATATCGTGTTTCATTTTTTCACATAAATGATAGGTCCCATTAATTAAATTTACAATGGACCTATGATTTTTGTGAGAGGAGGGATACGACATTTATGCATATTCTAGAAATATTCTATAATTTTTCCTTGTTAATAGTTTTAGCTCTTTTTGTGTGTGTGTGTGTGTTTCAGCAGAGACATCTAAGATTTAAATGTCTTTTTCTCAATTATTGAATTATCAAAAAACAAAAAAGACCCACCCAAACTAAAAAAACATCAGTAAGACTGTTTAATGTCTTACTAAACAGATTCTTGACTGTTTGTATCACTGTCTAGCTTGCTCGCCTATATATATATATATATATATATATATATATATATATATATATGTATATATTTATTTATTTATATTTTTTTTCCTAAGAAACGAAATTTCATTAATGAATTAGAAGTAGTACATCTCTTAATCAAGCCTCACGTACAGAGGGAGAGAGATTGGTCTTATTACAACTGAAAAGAATAAGATTTTTTTGACAAGCAAACTTGGCCAAAAAGTGAGTCATAGAAATTTGCTTATCTTTTTACCCATCACAAAGAGCAGAAAATAAAATCTTTACTATGTGCTTTGGTATTATGACAAAGAGAATCAATACTCGCTTGCCTATGCTTACCTCTAAACCGAATGAAAGATTTATTATCAAATGTATATTTTTTTTTAGGTGTTGGTTTACGTTACACGTTTTGAAGTAGTTGATAATCTAGTCCACACTCTCACAATTTTAATGCAAAAAGAAAACAATTCGTTCAACCAGGTTACTAAATTCATACATGAATGAAATTATAACAAAATAAATTAATATAATATAATTTTTATTTATTTTTGGTAAACAGAGAAGAGTAAATTATATGAGATCCATGGGTTTTGGCAGAAATGAGAGAGACGGCACTACAATGACACATGCGTAACCAATGAAATAAATAACTAGCTAGATAAAAGTATTAGACGCATAGACTTTGGAGAGAGAGAGAAAAAAATATTACCAGTTCTTTTAGGTTTCCCATCATCATCTACTTCTCCAATTGCAGCTTGTCTGCCAAATTCAAAACCAGTTTGTGATATCTCATGTTGGAATTCTGGATCGTTGAAACTCCCCATATTCTTTTTCTTTGCCTCCCTACCTAGCTAGCTGCTTCTCTGTTTTCTGAATGAAATGATGACTATCAGCCTTCAAAAAGCTTTCACAATGAAAGTGGGCATTACACTTATCAAAAAAAGAAAGAAAGTGGGCATTAAGTTTCTTAAGAGACACTTGGAGATACTAGTGTAGACTGTAGAGTGAAGCACTCCTATTTATGGTGTATAACTGTATAAGTTCCTTTTGGGTGGACAAGTAGTGGAGATAATTCATTGTAATTCCCGGTTACAAGACACATTTTGTTAAGTGAAAAGTTATTTGGTATGGTTGATGTGTTTTTCACATAAGATTGGGTGTCATGAGTGGGATCCATAAGTACCTTATGTAATAGTAGGACATAATACATTGGGTGGCATGGATGCACCTTATGTGATAGGAGGGCATAATTCATTGCAGTGAATAATCTTTCTTATAAGGAAAGAAAATTAACACAATTCCATTAATTACTTGCAAATTTAGTTATTTATTTTTTGAAATGGTATTGACCAACGAGAAATTATTCAGTCCACCAGGTGAACCACGTCATCTATCCACCATTCCAATAATTAAATGCCACGTATGTTAATTTAATGACTCATCAATATTCACACAACCATGATGGAGAGAAAAAGAGAGGGTATTCTAGTCTTTTTTCTTATTTGTTGGTTGTGTGAATATTGATGAGTCATTAAATTAATATACGTGACATTTAATTATTGGAATGGTGGATAGATGACGTGATTCACCTGATGGACTGAATAATTTCTCCCAACCAACCCTCGTTGGTGTGTTGTTTCAGGTTTGAGAATGAAATCCGTGTTTCATAGGGTCCGGGGCCCATTTGATTATTTGGAAATCATTTGGGGGACCAGCTGGTCCTATATGTCCTAACCTAACTAGCTTTGCCACTGATGACAGTATTGACAGCTTAACATTCTACAAGAACATAACTCAGAGTAGGCTACTTATATCATTCTTACTATTTTGGGCAAAATATCATGGGACACGGATCTATCGTCCTTCATGATGATAGCTAGAACTTGTTCATGTATTTAGATACCAAAAATGGGTAGGTGAGTTTTTTTAACTTGTAACTTTCTATAATTTTTTTAGAACACTGCTACTCGTTTTTTGAGTGGTAGATTTTAGAACACTGCTGCTTGTGTTCTTTGTTCCAAAAATTTAAAAAGATTCCAACTCTTTCATTATATAAATAAGAGGTCTCAAAATTATATTGTAATAATAAAAAAAAAAAAGTCTCAAAATTATATAATAATAATAATTAAAAAAAAAAAAACATATATTTGGGTTTTGTATTGTTTTTTCATCTTTAAGAAGACTTTCAAAATATTCAATCAAATAAAAACTTAAACCAAATAAAATTTTAAGTTATTTCACATTTTCACTAAAAAAATAATATTTAAATATTTTAAAAAGACCACTTAAATTTATTGCCTTGAATCCAAAGATGTATTAAACGGGTGCACAAATCTACATGCATTGACTCTTTAGACTTTACTTCGAAAAAGAATCATTCCAGGAATATTAAAGAGATGAATATATCCACAAATTCTGTCTAAGTACGGGATGTAATATTATTCCATTCGAATATTCGATTACTTCTAGAGGCTACAACTTTTCACTGGAAGGCAGGAAGCACACGTCTCTTCCATGAACCAATATATCTTTAGCGCGTGCTACAATAGACACTTTCCCAATAATTTTATGATAATACGAAGTTGTCAGTTTTTATTATTCTCATTTGAATCTAATATTATTTTATTTTATATTATTCTCAGTTTGACATTTTAGTGCTCATTTGGTACGTTTAGGCTGTCAAATGGTTGGATAATAAATGGATTGAGTCCTTAAAAATTAATTGCTCATTTAACAAAATATGTATTATTCATACCTAATCTAACCCATTAAAATCCAACCTACTCATTTACCCAATTATTTTATGTATGTGAATGGTTAAAATATTTTAAAACTTCTAAAATGATAAAAATGTCCGTAATAATGACAAAAATATCTCAAATGATTAATAGGTGGGTTTGGATAAATCTGTTAAATGCCCAATAAACAATCCAGTTAAAACCTAATTAAACCCAACTTAATTGGGCCTAATTGGGTCAACACTTATTTACTCATTTATTAAATAAGTGGGTTTGGGTGGGTAATTAGTGAGTGAGTTTGGGTGGATTAATGGGTTTGAGCATATTTTGCTACCCCTAGGTACGTTGTAATAAATCTTGTAATGTAATAGCTATTACGTAGGAATAGCTATTCAGTTGTTTGGTTATATTTTTATTACTAGAAATAATCATTCCTTAATAATAGCTATTCAGTTGTTTGGTTATATTTTTAAGTTATAGTTATACTTATTTTTAAGTCTCTCTGACCTAGGGAATGACTCTGTCAAACCCTAGCCGTCAGTAGAAAAATAGTCCTTGTCGGCGTACAAGCTTTGTTCCTCACGTAGGATTCTAGTAGAGTTTTATTGTGGTTTTAGTTTTTCTCAGTATTAATCCCCTTTGAAGTTTCAAACATCCTAGTCTCACCAGATCTATGGAATCCCTCGAAGGCTTATGGGAGAAGTTCTCATTATCTGAACATGAATGTCAAAAGGTGGATCTCGCCTCAACAACAACCCAACCAAAGAGCTTTCTGGCTGCAAAGTTCCTCACACGGAGAGCCCTGAATGTTGAGTCAGTGGCACGCACCTTCAAACCATTGTGGAGGACTGACCATGGATTCTCTATACGTGATATGAATGATAATAAACTTGTTTTTGTGTTTGAAGATGAAGCAGATCGGGAACGGGTCATGTTAGGAGAACCATGGGCGTATGACAAGTATTTAGTAGTCTTCCAACGGATAGAAGAAGAGGAAGCCATTGAAGAGGTGACTTTTACGGAGACTTCCTTTTGGGTGCAACTCCACGGCATTCCCGTACGCAGGATGAACCACGAGGTGGCCAGGATCCTGGGTTCCTCGCTGGGAAAGATTTCCCAAGTCGCAGGTGGTGCTGCAGCAGCAAGTGGAGGCCAGGCAATGCGCATACGGGTAAGTATTGATACCACTAAACCTTTATGCAGGGGAAGGAAGGCGATGCTGGAGAAAGGAAGAGAGGTCTGGATCTCCTTCAAGTACGAGAGGCTCCCTAATTTCTGTTACTGGTGTGGTCATTTAACACACAGTGACAAGGATTGCCCACATTGGCTGCGGAATCAAGAGACACTCAATGCGGAGGACCAACAATTCGGGCCTTTGTTGAGAGCATCAAACGAACGGCCCTGGAGACAAACGGAGATTAGAATAGAGGGCATAATCCGACCACAACAAACCAAAAAACCAACACAACCACCAGCACCACCTCCCCATTCTTTCTCTTCCCACATACAGACAAATATCCCACCATCTCCACCCCACCAGTCCTCACCGAATCCACACTTACCCACCACCACCTTACCACAAAAACACAAGGCACCACCTCCACCACAACCAGATGCACCGGTTGACCATACCCCAATGAACAATGATGATTACCCAACCAATATGGATTTGGAGGAAAATCTGGGATATGTCCCATTATTTCCGGAAAAAATAAGGCAGACAGATGATTTTGAGAGCCAAATCAGGGATATTGACCAAGCGCTGAATTATTTCCCTCCAAATTTGGAAAGTTTTTCGAATCCTATAACCCTTCCCACACCAAACTTAACCCCACCTCAGCATATCCCACGTGTGGTCTTGGGTGATGTCACGAATACAGAAGCAATACAAGTGGGTGGACATGCAAAACATTCTGTTAAAAGGTCTTGGAAAAAGCTTGCTATAGCACAGGGCATATCTGAGGACAGACTTCTTGATCCAATCAATATAAAGAGATCCTCCAACTCACTTGAAGACAATAACCAGATCTCTCCATGTTCGAAGAAACAATGCGGAGCAAATAGTATCTCTATTTCGGTGGAGGCTGTGGTGCAGCCCCGCCGCCAGCCATGAATTGCTTAGCTTGGAATTGTCGTGGGCTTGGGAACCCACGTACGGTTCAGGAACTAGCACGTTTGGTACGTGCACAAGATCCCCCTGTCGTGTTCTTGATAGAAACATGGCAGGATGAAGGTCCGATGGAAAGATTACGATGTCAGTTACAGTTTGAGAATAAATTCATAGCAAATAGTAGAAATAAGGGAGGAGGTCTTTGTCTCCTATGGAAAAAAGAAATAAAGCTTCGAGTGAATAGCTTCTCATCTTCCCATATAGATGCAATTGTGAACGAAAATCAGACTGATATGTGGCGTTTTACGGGCTTTTACGGAGCCCCTGAGACCCATAAGCGAGAAGAATCCTGGAATTTGCTCCGACGACTCAATGCTCAAATGAAGGTTCCATGGTGTTGTATGGGGGACTTCAACGAATTAGTGAGGATTGAAGAGAAGCAAGGAAGACATAATAGATCGGACTGCCAAATGCAAATGTTCCGAGATGCTTTGGACGAGTGTGGCTTTGTTGATCTTGGTTTCACGGGACCAAAATTTACTTGGTCGAATAATAGGCCACGTGATATGACATGGGAGAGGTTAGACCGTGTAGTAGCAACCCCAGATTGGCTTTTAAGATTCCCAACAGCCCGAGTTTATCATTTGGATGGCAGATGGTCAAACCATAAGCCCATATGGTTGAGCTCAGAACCTATGATAGTACCAGCAAGAAGGCCTTTCCGTTTTGAAGAAGTCTGGACCTCTGATCAGGGGTGCGAAAATGTTATAGAAACCTCGTGGCAGAAAAATGTTCAGGGAGTTCCTATGTATACGGTATGGGAGAAAATTCATGCTTGCCGAAGAGGTCTTCGTTCTTGGAGCCGTCACAGCTTTGGCAATATCAAAGCTCGGATTAAGAAAGTGGAAGACCAGCTGAAAGAAGCAAAGAGAGCATCGATGCAAGGTCTGGACCATTACCGAGTTAGTGAGCTGAAGACAGAACTCTACTCACTGTTGGCCAAGGAAGAACAGTTATGGAGACAACGCTCTCAAGCAGATTGGTTGAGAGCTAGAGACCGTAACACTCGGTATTTCCACTGCCGAGCTACACAAAGACAAAGGAGAAATTATGTAACTCGGCTAAAAAATCAGGCTGGTCAGTGGACCACTACTCATGCTCAGGTACCACCCCTATTCATTGAGTATTATACTTCTCTATTTCAGACGGTTAATCCTGAACAGGTTGAAGAAGTTGTGGAAGAAATACAACCGGTGGTTAATGAAGAAATGAACAGCCAGCTTATTAAGGAATTCACAGCAGAAGAAGTTCACACAGCTTTGAAACAAATGGCTCCAATTAAAGCCCCGGGACCCGATGGATTACCACCCATTTTTTATCAAAAATATTGGCACCTCATTGGCAAGGATGTCACCACTGCAGTACTTACATGTCTCAATTCAGGGAAGATCCTAAAAGCAATCAATCATACTTATCTCACCCTCATTCCGAAAGTTCAGAACCCGGAAGAAGTGATGGAATTCCGCCCTATCAGTCTGTGCAACGTCATCTACAAACTCATTTCGAAGACCCTAGCAAACCGGTTAAAAATGTTGCTGCCCATGATTATCTCAGAATCACAGAGTGCTTTCATCCCAGGGAGATTGATCACAGATAACGTTTTGGTAGCTTTTGAGACATTGCATCATATGCAACACTAGAGGACAGGGAAGACAGGGTCTATGGCACTTAAACTCGATATGTGTAAGGCGTACGACAAAGTAGAGTGGAAGTTTCTGAAGAGGGTTATGGAGAAAATGGGATTCCAAGACAAATGGGTAAAAATTATAATGGAATGTATCTCTACTGTTTCATATTCCATTTTAGTTAATGGGGAGCCACATGGTTATATTAAACCTTCACGGGGCCTTCGCCAAGGCGATCCCCTATCACCTTATTTGTTTCTTTTGTGTGCAGAGGGTTTACACTCTTTAATTCAAAAAGAAAAGATGGCAGGTTCACTCAAAGGAGTCTCCATAAGCAGGGGTGGGCCCAAAATTACCCATCTCTTTTTAGCAGACGATTCTCTCCTTTTCTGTAGAGCTACCACAGATGATGTCAATCGAATCCAAGGGATCCTTTCCCAATACGAGAAGGCATCAGGGCAACAAATAAATAGACACAAGACCACCCTCTTCTTCAGTAAGTCTACGCCTCTACCCACTCAAAATGCCATCCAAAGCATGTTGGGAGTCTCTGCAATCAAACAGTACGAAAGATACTTGGGTCTTCCTTCTTTCGTTGGTAGAGGAAAATATTCTAGTTTTGCCCAAATCAAGGAAAGAGTGTGGAGCAAGCTCAAAGGGTGGAAAGAAAAGTTAATTTCCCAGGCAGGCAGAGAGACTCTCATTAAATCAGTGGCTCAAGCAATCCCATCCTATGCAATGAGCTGTTTCCGGCTTCCAAATCATCTAATCAAGGAGATAGAAGTCCTTATTCGCAGGTTTTGGTGGGGTCAAGGAGAAAACAAAGGGAAGATGCAATGGCTGCCTTGGCATTTGTTATGTAAGCCAAAAGGTAGAGGTGGAATTGGTTTGAGGGATTTGGGTTTTTTCAATGAAGCTTTACTCGCAAAACAAGTGTGGAGATTAATGAACAACCCATCATCTCTCTTTTCCAAAGTTTTTAAGTCAAAATATTTCCCAAGATGCTCAATTCTAGATGCCAATCCAAATAAAAAGGGGTCTTATGCCTGGAGAAGCATTCTAAGTGCAAGGGACTTTATCACTAAGGGGTCGGTTTGGAGAGTCGGTTCAGGTGTTGATGTTCGAATTTGGGGTGATAGGTGGCTACCTAGCTCCCAAAGCCACTGTATCACAACTCCCCCCCCACAAACACATCCATATCCCATGTGTCACATCTTATTGATTCAGATATTAGAGCTTGGAAAGCTGGTCTGGTGCAGGAACTATTCCTACCACATGAAGCAACGGCTATTTTAGGGATCCCATTAAGCCACCGAAATCACACTGATTGTTTAGTATGGGGAGAAACAAAAAATGGGGTGTACTCGGTCAAAAGTGGCTACCATCTTCTGTTGAATGACAGCTGCCGTGAAGAATCGGGTCCCTCGGATCCATCCCAAATGTCCCAACTATGGAAGTCTGTCTGGTCTTTAAATGTTCCCCCCAAAACTCGCCATTTCCTCTGGCGAGCATGCCACAACTCTCTTCCAACCAGAAGCAACCTCCATCACCGCCACATACTCGATGATCCCAGATGCACCATTTGTTCCAAACAGCTAGAATCAACTATCCATGCCCTGTGGCAGTGCAAAAAGGTCCAATCAGTATGGAAATCTATATCATGGGGTCAACAGCTAGCCGAGTCAACATACACAGATTTTATAGACCTCCTTCACAAATGCTTCTCACTACTATCTACAAGCGAATTGCAGCTTTTTTCAATGATATGCTGGTCCATATGGTATCGCCGAAATCGCCTGAGATTGCAACAATCAGTGGACAACGATCTCCAGCTTGTCCAACGAGCACGTGATAGTATGTCTGAATTCCAAGAAGCACAAGATCGAGAACAACAACTCCCACAGCAACCAAGCTCATCAGCAACTGTGAAATGGAACCCACCTGCCCAGGGAAGATATAAGGTGAACTATGACGGTGCAATCTTCAGTGACTCCAATGCAGCAGGAATAGGGGTTATCATTCGGAATCACCAAGGAGAGGTGATGGGGTCTTTGAGCCAGAGATTTCCTTTTCCTCACTCCGTAGAAGCAGTGGAGGCGTCAGCTGCCAGAAGTGCTATACAGTTTGCTAGGGACTTGGGTTTCACGAAGATCGATCTGGAGGGAGACTCGAAAACAGTAGTGGAGGCCCTTATACTCAGAGAGCCATGCACAACTATGTACAACCACATTATTGAAGACACCAAACAAATTGCTCAGAGCCTACAATCGGTTCTGTTTTTGCATACAAATCGCGAAGGCAATGTAATGGCTCATTTGCTTGCAAAAAGAGCTCGTCAAAATAAGCCTTTTGAAGCCTGGTTGGAGTCTGTTCCACCAGAGCTAGTTTCTAATCTTTGTAATGACTTTCTTCTTCAATAGATCTATTACCATTCTTTCTAAAAAAAAAATAGTAATAGTTATTCCTTAAAATAAAAAATAATTATTCCTCCCAAAAAGGAGCGTAATAGTTATTCATTTACCCTATGTAATAACTATAAAGTATAAAATACCCAAAAGACTAATCAAAACATACGCTTCTAGTCTTCTACCTCTATCTCGCCTCTTTCTCTCTCTGGCTCTTCATCTTCCTCATCAGGTTCTCTCTCTCGCCTCTTACTTTTTTTTTTTCATTCAAATACTTTGTATTGTTGTGAAAATGTTGTACCATAGTTTAATTGATATCTTTAATAGCAGTAAATTCTGAAAATGATTTTCCATTCTTCCTCAAAATATGTACAAATCCTCATCATTAGTGGGCATACAAATTAGGGTAAATATGAAGTAGTTCACACCTATATCAAAAATCACTTAAATATGGTCCATATGGATATCAATGTCTACAAATTGTGAACATTAATTAATATTCACAAATGGTAAACATATATGCACAAATCAAGGACATTTATATGTTCATAATTTTTGAAGGGTGTGAAAAAGTGGTTTCAAGGTAGTGTACTGTGTATGTGAACCTACCATTGCCCTAAAATTATCTAATTTTTTTAAGAGATGTTAGGGATATTACAAATTTTACTACTACATAGCTTTTACAAATTGATATGTATATATATATATATATATATATATATATATATATATATATATATATATATATATATATATATATATATTTATATATATATATATGTCATCACTCACCAATCACAAAAAATTATTTATGACATTCATTTATTATGTTTTAAAATACATCAATCACATTCATGCTACATCAGTTTGTAAACCTTATGCAGTAAAATTTGTAATATCTTTAATGGATGTGATAGATAATGGTTTTGCTCCAAAATGCATTCTCTTGAATCAAGATAGAATAACATGAGACCACATGCCCCCCAATTTTTTATTTTATTTTTATCTATTTAAAATTTTAATAGTATATATAAGTGAATTTATTTTAATTTTTAAATACAATTGACACGTGACATGATTTGATTGGACCACTTGGCATATGTGTCAAGCTTAGTTAGCAGTTAACGGGTCATTTACTAACGTTTTTTGGATGGAAGAGCTAAAATCCAAACACACCCAAATCTCAAAGTAGCGGATCCAAATTTTCAAACATCAGGGCAAAATCCAAACTTGGGTAAACTTAAAGGGTATACAATGCATTTTAGTAAAAAAAATATTATTAATTCTTTTTCGCATTTTATTCTCTCCTATTCCCCTCTCCTAAATAAGCTGTAAATCCAACAATGAGGGTATTTGTGATATGCTAGGATGACTGACGTCAATATGTTCTATACGTTTGAACAAATTCTATCAATCCTCAATTATAGCATGTTTGGTAAAGGTTTTTAAAATCAATTTTGGTTTTTATTTAAAAGCACAAGGCAATTGGTGTGCGTTTGATTCTATTTATTTTATTTTAACTTCGAATCGAACTAGACTCTTGAGATTGGGATGGGATCCCTGTCATAAATTTATTACTTAGATAGTGATATGTTTTTTAAAATAAAAACTTGTATAATGATATAGAAGTGGAGGTTAAAAACTTGTAGACTTGTCTCACATTAAAAACAGTAAAACCTAGTATGAGGTTATAAAGTGGCACAAATACCAACCATTAACTGAGTTAAAAAGCAACTCTAATAGCTTCTTTACTCTTTCACCCATATGTGGTGAAAAAAGCCACTTAAGTGGGAATGAGATCCCATGTAATATCAAAAAGGTATTGCATGGGTGCAATACCACCTTTTTTCCTTATCACTTTTTTTTTTTTACTTTTTGTAGTCTTTTTACTATTTTACCCTTTTGACATTTTTTTTTTATTTAAAGGTTGAGATTAAAAGTTAACTTTTTAACTTTAAATCTCAGCTATTCAAATAAATTACAGCCCATGTAATACCCTAGATATTGCATGGGATCTCAATCCCACCACTTAATGGTGCTATACTGCTATGGACTGCAGCTTCTCTATTCTTTCCCTCACATGTAACGAAAAAAAAAATGTAACTCATTTGTACACTAAAGCACACTTATTTCAGATTTTCACTCGTGTTATTTTGTATTCAGGTATTTTGTCGATGACTTGTTGTGAGTCATTGTCAAAAGCTTCTACAGGAGCGAAGTCAATCTCATCCTAATAACCAGGTGCTTTGCTTTCTGACTCTAAGATTACTTTGGATGCAAGTCCAGTGAAAGCACGACCAACCCATGAACTAAGAACATGGCCACCACGATCGAGAAACTGCTAATCCTTGCCATAGGGGGCTAAGTGATCTTTCTTGTGTGGGTTTGTAGGAATATTGTTGTTGGGATAATATTAGATGGAGTGAAAAAGGTGTATTTGTTGGAAATATTTTTAAGAATGCACAAACTTTACTTAAGGAAAACCAATATAAATCTGAAAATAATCAATCAAATAATAAACTAAACAGAAATTTAAAATCAGTTTAAGAAAAATCTCACCAAACTATAGAATCACCCAATAGTGTTGTTCTTAAATGTTGATTCGCGCCATCCGGAATAAAACTCAGTACGAATGGCTTTCTGGTCGAACAAACCCCAGGATTAGACTATATCAAATCCCTTAGTGTTGGACGCACTTTCTTCACAAAGGTTCAAGGACAACCCTCTAAGATAATGCCTTTGCTTTGGTTTCCTTAACAGAAAAATAAGAAAGAAATAAAATTTTCTGCATTGTTTACACAGCCACCAAAAATGGGAGAGAGCAAAAAAAAACTGAAGAGGAAGAAGAACAGCAGCCAAGTAGTGTATATGTGAAGCTAAAGGAAATATGTGGCTATCTGTAAAAGGACTAATGGCGTGAGTTGAAAGCGAATGGGCCGAACACATCAACGGCTATAAAGGCATATTTTCATTCTTCCTTTTTATTTTTCTAAAGGCATATTTTCATTCTTGCTGTTTGTTTTTCTAAAGTCACTCATGGGTGATAGAAATGAATGACTATATAAGACAAAACAATAGAAAAGTGTGTTTGTAACACACTCACACCAAAGTATTTATACACGGAGGTTAAGATTATACTTGCAACTATGCAAGAGTTTCAACTTTCATTGTTTAAAATTTAATTCTGTTCATTTGTATTAGAATTTATTCAGTAAGTTATTAATGTTAATGGAGCTCTGAAGTTTCATTTTATTGCTTTTTATTAATAGGGCCCATTACATATATGAATCCGGGGGAAAAAAAAAAATGAACTCCCAAAAGAGATGTCCGAGTGAAAAAAAAAAGGGGGGGTTTCAACTTTCAATGTTTAGAAACTTATCTCTCTTATTCATATCCCTTATAATTTATTCAGTTAGTAATTAATATTGAATGGAGCTTTGAAGTTTCATTTTATTGCTTTTCATTAATTACTAGTTACATGAATCAAGAAAAAACAATGTTCCACTATGCGAAAGAGATGTCCGAGTGAAAAAATAATGGAAAGAGTGACACATAGAACTTTTTCTCATTATCTTTATCAACATATGCTTACTAATAAAATCGTGATTGAAGTAACAAAATATATATATATATATATATATATATATATATATATATATATATATATATATATATATTTAAATTAAATAAAATTTTCACTTTATGAAAGAGATGTCAAAGTGATGATCAACCAATTTTTTTTTTTTAATAATTATGATACTTGCTTAACGATGTGTTTTTTTAGTTGATTAGTCTTTTTCAATTACAAAATGGGTAGCAGTTGAATGAATATATACGCACAAGTCATAGTAGTTGCTTTACAGTGTGGTACTTTGGAAAAAGTAAATATTGTGTTACATTACTCACATTATATTGAAAGATTTCTCACAATGCCAATGATGAAATCAATAACAGAGAGAAGAGAGAGACAGAGTTTGGTATGAGTGTAAACTGTATATTATTTACTTGAATAAACTGAGAGGTCTAAACCTCTATTTATACAATGAGTATGTGGTGCTCAACACCCTTAATAATAATAATAACAAACTAACTACTTATAACAGAAAGTATAACTACTACAACAGAAAACAACCGAAACAGTTATGAGTACTCTATCATCCCCCCTCAAACATATGGTTGGTGGAACAGACCAAAAGTTTGGAACAGAGACATTGAAAACGTGGTGTGGGAAGAGCCTTTGTAAAGATATCAGCTACTTGGTTATCAGTGGAGATAAACTGAAGACAAATGTTACCACGAACTACACGTTCGCGAACGAAGTGATAGTCCACTTCAATATGCTGGCCGTGGAAAACCGGATTAGAAGCCAGGGCCAAAGCACTGGTGTTATCACATCATATGATAGGAGCGGAAGCAAGATAGAGGCCTAGATCACAAATGATCTGGCGAAGCCAGGCAAGCTCAGCAACACCAGTGGCAAGAGAGCGATATTCAGCTTCTGTTGACAAACGGGATACCATGTGTTGTTTCTTAGACATCCATGTGATAGGATTATTGCCAAGAAACACAGTGATACCAGAAGTAGATCGCCTATCAACAGGGTCACCAACCCAATCAGCATCCGTAAAGGCAGTGAGAGTAAGTGGACTAGGTTGAAAAAGAACTCCTTTGTCAAGAGAACCCTTGAGATAATGCAAAATACATTTGGCTACAACAAAGTGAGCAGAGGAAGGGTTGTGCATAAACTGGCAAACTCGATTGATAGCAAAGGTGATGTTAGGTCTAGTGAACGTTGCATATTGTAAGACACCTACAAGACTTCGATAGGGAGTAGGATCAGCAAGACTATCAGAACAAGAAGTTGACAGAATAGGAGATGTGGCAATCGGAGTAGAGGCAGCTTTGCAATCACTCATTTTAAACTTCGTGAGAAGATCAGTGATATATTTAGACTGATGAACAAAGAAACCAGCTTTCTTGTAATCAATTTGTAATCCCAAAAAATACCGTAGTGGACCTAAGTCCTTAACCTTAAAGGTAGTTGACAATTGGGAAATGATAGTGGAAATAACAGTAGAATCCAAACCCGTGATGATGATATCATCTATGTAGAGTAACAAATACACTATAATAGATCCTTGCTTCAACACAAACAGAGAAGCATTATCAACAGAAACAGTGAAACCTAAAGTTAAGAGGTGAGATGTAAAACATTCAAACCAGGCACGAGGAGCCTGTTTTAACCCATAAAGGGACTTGTGTAAATGACATACATGTGAGGGTTGAGCAGCATTAATAAAACTAGTGGGTTGAGCCATGTAGACAGTTTCTTTCAAAAAACCATGTAAGAAAGCATTACTTACATCAAGTTGACGAAGATGCCACCGATTTTGAGCAGCCAAAGAGAGGATGATACGAACAGTAGGTGGCTTGACAACAGGGCTAAAAGTTTCAGCATAATCAAGCTTGCTGGTGGAAGCCTTTGGAAACGAGACAAGCTTTGTACCAAGAAACAGAGCCATCGGTAGTTCTCTTGATTTTATAAACCCATCGACAACCAACGATACTTTGACTTGGAGATGGTACTTTGACTTGGAGATGGTGGAACAAGAGACCATGTGTGTTGCCGTTGTAAAGCATTGAATTCAAAAGCCATTGCTGCACGCCACTCCAGAATTTTGGAGGCAATTGTGTAATTCGGTGGTTCGGTTTGGAGGTAATCAAGTGTAGTGGTGGAAAAGACTTTCTTCTTAGATATACCAGACTTGGATCGGGTGATCATGGGATGGGAGGAGAAGGGAAGTGTCGGTGGAGATGGATTGGGGAAAGCTATGTTAGGGTTTGGAATTGGGGAAATAACAAGGATGACATTTGTGGTCATTTGGGAAGAGGGGGAATTTGTGAGGATAATGGGCTCAGGTAAATGGGCATGGGGTGTTGGGTTAGGCAGAGATGTTGGAGGGTTGTTTGTAAAAGGATGAGGGCCCAAAATGGAGGGTAAATGGACCAGATTTGGAGGTTGATGGATTGGTGGTGTTGTATTGGTAGTTGGAGGAATTGGTGGTGTTGGAATTGGAATTGGGCCCAAAACAGAGGAGTTTTGACATGGGTGAAAAAATAAAAATGAACTAAGCCAAGAAGAAGAGTTGGATGAAGAAGTGAAAGGTTGTGAACCAGTAGAAGGAGTAGAAAAAGGAAAATGATTTTCATTGAAAACAACATGACGAGACACATAAAAGCGAGACGTAATTGGGTCTAAACAAAGATAACCTTTGGAGTTGGAGGCATAACCAAGAAAGATACATTATTTAGAGTGAAGGTTAAACTTGTGTTTAGAAAAAGGACGTAATAAAGGAAAACAAGCATAACCAAAATTTTTGAAAAAAGAGTAATTTGGTTGTTTAGAGAAAAGAGACTCCCAAGGAGAAGTAGAATGACGATGTAGGGGGGGAAGACGATTTATGAGAAAATGGCGGTAGAAAAAAGCATATGACCAATATTGAAAAGGAAGAAAGGATTGAGAAATAAGAGTGAGAGCCATATCAACTATATGACGGTGTTTCCTTTTGACAACACCGTTTTGTTGAGAAGTATGAGGGCATGTGAATTGGTGTAGAATATCGGAGGTAGAGCAAAAAGTACGAAACTCATTGTTGGTGTATTCACCACTGTGAGAACCACGACCTGAGGGTCAAATGGGCCTCAAAATGTGACCCAACTGACAATGGATCAACCCTCTCGATTTGAAGGTTGATTGTACATGTAAATGGAGTCGCCACTTATTTTAATTATTTGGACAAAATAAGAAATTCCACAATAACAATAATTCCTCTTTATTCATCTTTGAATTTGTACAATTGCCAATGAATTTGTAAAAAGAAATAATTACATGTAAATGAGTTTCCTAGTTACAGTCTAGTAAAAGGGAAAACTGTTTGTTTACAAGACACTTTGTAATACGAACCCTAAATTCAAGATTCGGAGGCTTGGTTATAAAATGGGAAGGTGTTTGCACCCCATTTTACCCGACATACGTCGGTCTTCTAGATTAAACTTGGCCAATATTCATATCATGTCAAAGTACATAAACTCATGTTCGCATCAAAATCCAATTTTAATGTTCAAGTTGTTTGTTTAATTTATTTCATGTGAAATATCATGTTATAGTCATATAAGCATGGTATTCAAGAATAAAACAAAACAATCAAATACAAATAAATAAATTTCAGTCTAGAATTTATACCTGTATGCTTGTATGGCTTGTAAAGAATACCTCAAAATTGCTTGTATTGCTTGAGGAGAATTGCTTGTATAGCTTGTGAGGAATGCTTGTATGGCTTAGGGGTCGAAATTCAATTATGGGAAATTTTGGGGTTGAAATGCAATTTTGGAAAGTTTTGGGGTCAAAATGTAAGTTTGGAAAGTTTTGGGGCCAAAATGTGATTTTTGGGAAATTTGGGATTAAAGTGTGATTTTGGGAAAGTTTGGGATCAAAATGTAATTTTGGAAGTTTTGGGGGTCAAAATGTAATTTTGTGGAATTTTAGGGTTGAAATGTAATTTTGGAAGTTTGGGGGTGTTTTTGCAATTTATGTGAAGTGTGGATTGGTTGGGTTTTTGTTTTGGGCTTGGATTGAGTGTGAGTGTGAATGTGAATGTGAGGTTTTATTTATTTTGGGATTGGGCTTAATGAAATAGATTTAAGTTGGGCTTGATTGGGCAACCCGGTCCATACTGAACTTGGTAGGGTTTTACTTTAAAACCGGGTCGGGTCGGGTTGACCTAACCCGACCCATCTCTTTCTCCTTCATTTTTTTCCAGCCGCCACTTCTTTTCTCTCTCTCTCTCACGGTTTCTTTTTCTCTCTCACAGAAACTCTCTAATCTCTCCCTATCACCGACTCCATGGCCAAGAACAAGAGCTCATGCTCGAGCTCCGTTTGCACTCACCACCACCGCTCTTCACCGCCACCGGTGGTGGAGGATTTTGGCTCGGCAAGGCTGAGCCTTGCCTCTCTCTCTTTCTCCCTCGGCTTGTCTCTTCTTTCTCCCTCTCGGCTTCTCTCTTCTCTCTTCCTCTCGGCTTCTCATGGTTTGGACCAAGGCCACCATGGCCAAGGACCTTGTTCTCTCACTCGGCTTTGAGTGGTGAGCTTGGGGTGGTGATTTTTTGGGTGAACCCGTGTAGGGGGTCGTGGGTTTTGTGTGAACCCATGTGGGTTTGGTGTTGTGTGAGAATCAAGACCATGGAGGTCTTGGGTTTGTGGAGTAAGAGCCAAGAGGCTCACGGGTTTGGTGGGATTTTGGCCGTGGATGTTGGTTTGTGGATTTTGGCCGTGTATGGGTAATTCTGAACCCGTGTGTAGGTGGTGATGATAGTGTGGGTTTGACTGCATTTGTGCTGGGTTTTGTGTTTGTGTGGTGCTGAACATGGTGTATGGGGTTTGTGTTTGTGTTTGTGAATGTATACATAGTGTGTTGTGATTTGAATGTAGGTGGTGGAGATTTTATGAATAGATAGGAATTGTATTCAGTGAATCTAAGTATTTAGATTACCATTTTGTGTGTTGTTGTGCGCTCCATCTTCATCATGGCTTGTTTGCTCATGACCAGAAACAAAGAAGAGTAATGTCAGAACAATTTGTATTGAACAGCAAACAAAAATACAGAAATGCAGAATAGAAACAAATCGTTTAGATTATTCCCTGTTTTATTTTCTGTTGTCGTGGCTTTGTTGACCATGGTTGTATGCTCATGCTCATGAAAGAAAACAAATAAAATAATGTTACTATCATCAATTAAAACAAACTGTAAGAATGATAATAAAAGAAATGATACATTGATTACCTTCAACCTTACCTGTGCTGCCTCCCCTCTTTTGTGACTCTCTTCTCCTTTTTATATAAAATAAATCAGAGCCTAGAACTTTGTTTTTGATATGTTTAAAACTTGAATTTCAAACTCTTGCCAGCTGATTATCAGATATTATCAGATAATTGGTGATTTTTCTTAACTCCTCAAAACACTGAATGATTTAATTCAAACAATTCAAATATTTTAATTAATTAATTAATCAACAATTATCCAATTAATTTGTTCAGTTTATCCAATGTGCTAGAGTCCATGATAATTTAATACTTTGAGCCAATAAGATATTTACACCTTATTAATTAAAATTAATCCAATTAATGGACCAATCATAATTAATTTGGATTAATCTTATGTGCCCAATGCCATTTAATTATTATGCACTCTGTTCATTAAAACTTCAACCGGATATAATTTTCACACACGTGGTCCGATTCAAACACATGACATTTCATTTCAATCGTCTTAACTTAAAGATTTGTTTGATTACTTTTAGTTGTCGATCAAACGGTAAAAAAAAAACACTGTTGGTTTAAAACCCTAATTTAGGCAAGTTGTGCACTTTCCGTTTTTAGAATTTTAATTTGTAAAAACCCTAGTTTGTGTGAGGGTTAGAATAGAGGTAGCAAAATGGGGTGTCAACAACCACCACAATCGGTTCGTAAGGTTTTGATAGAATGTCCAAGAAGGTTTTCCATAGTACGCTTGAAATGTTGGAATGAAGAAAGCACTTGAGACTTGTATTTTAAAGGGAAAAACCACGTAAAACGGATAAAATCATCCACAAAAATGACGTAGTAACGATGACCATTTATTAAATTAATGGGTGCAGGATCCCAAACATTGCTATGTACAATTTCTAAAGGAGAAGTAGTACAAGAAGTAGAATTAGAAAATGGTAATTAGGTCATTTTTCCCATTACACAATGTTTACAAAAAGAATTGGACACAGGAAAGCTATGACCACAAAACTGTTTTTGTAAAACTGTTTGAACTACACGGCTTTGAGGGTGTCCAAGGCGCATATGCCAAAGATCAGAGAGTGAGGCATTATGTCGAGCAGATGGAAGGCAGGCCGTATACGAGGCATGAGAAGGCTCTTGAAAAGGAGAAGTAGCACTGGAACGAGATGGGAGAGAAGAAAGACGAGACTCCAAGGAAGGAAGTGAAAGACCATGGATGGGATAGAGGCCATCTTTACTGAAACCCTTGTAAAGAGGCTTTCCCGTAAGTAGATCTAGGATCTGAAAATGACGAGCATTAAAATGAAAGGAGCATGCATTATCACGACAAAAGCTTTGCACAGAGAGAAGATTGGAAGTAATATTTGGTACATGCAAGACTTTACGAAGACGAAAAAGAGAAGATGAAGTTCGAAGTTGGGCGTTACCTATATGGGAAATCGGAAGTTGGTGGCCATTTCCAACAAATATAAGTTGAGAATCGGTATAGGCTTTGTTGTCTGGTATATTGTTCAGATCAAGCGTGAAGTGGTCCGTGGCTCCTGTATCAGATATCCACGTGGTTTGGTTGGGGATGATCGGAGTAGCAATGGCCATGGTGGCGAGTTTAGCAGGTGGGTGCCTCCCTTGATATGCGTAATTCATCCTTTGATAACAGTCGATTGCTGTGTGCCCAGGTTTATAACAAATCTGACATGTTGGACGAGAGCTAGGGTTTGGGTTCCGAGATTGGGGATTTTGAGAATTATTGAAATTACCTCTACTATTGTTGTAATTCTAAAATCGTCCACCATCACGTCCTCGATGCTGGTTACGTCCTCCACCTCTTCCTCTGTGAGCATTGAATTGGGTATTGAACTGAGCAGTGGAAGAGTTGTTGAAATTGGAGGGAGAGCTTTTGTTGGTAGCCATAGCCATGTGGGTAAGTTCTTTGGAGTTATCTGTAGCACTCTTGAGAAGATCTTCTTCAGTCTTCATCAAGGTATGTAACTCTTCCAAGCGTATTGGTTCATTCTTGGTGAGCATGGCAGAAGTGAAAGAATGAAAATCTGTTGGCAAACCTTGAAGCACAATGTGAAGAATTTCTTCATCATCAATATTTACACCTACACTAACCAATTTATCTCTTGCTTCTTTAATCTTCTATAGATAATCAATGACTGAATCTGAGTTCTTCTTGATGCTATTGAGTTCTCGTTTGAGATTGACAATACTAGACCGAGAAACTAAAGTGTACCGGTTCACAATGATTTTCCAGATTCCAGATGATGTTGCCTAACCCATCACCAATGATATTGCAGAAGGGGAAAGGGTTGAACTGATTAAAGAAAATAATGCTTTATCTCTAGCTTTCCATTGTAGGAAGAGAGGGTTTATTTCTTGGGTTGCAGCACCGGTTTCACTGAGTAGAAACTTGCAAGGACATGGAACTGGATCTTCAATGTGGTCGAGCAAAGAATAAGCATCAAGAATACATAGATGATACAACAACA
This sequence comes from Fagus sylvatica, assembly GCA_907173295.1. Taxonomy (NCBI): domain Eukaryota; kingdom Viridiplantae; phylum Streptophyta; class Magnoliopsida; order Fagales; family Fagaceae; genus Fagus; species Fagus sylvatica. The sequence continues at coordinate 21,297,388 of OU015771.1, read as the reverse complement.
CAATTATATACAGTACAATACAACCGATGATCCCTCCGATGGATCAAATTCCATTGGAGGAGCTGCGTCTGTATAAAACCTTGTGGTTCCCATACTAAATATGACTTCGATTTTTTTTTTTTTTAGCTAAGCAATATGACTTTGACATGGTATTGGCTACATCACACTAAAACTCCCTACGCTGTATTGTGCAATATTTATTCATAACTATTTTAGTACCTCATACGCATCAAACTAAGCTATCACCATCTTCCTCACACACATTCTTTTTGTGCTTGTAATTACTAGAAACACTGCCAAGGAGAGGAGCGACATCGCTTCCCATCTTTTTTCCTGTGTTAACTCCCTGAGGACCACTCCAGCAAAGAATCTGCAAAACCTCCTTCATGGAAGGCCGAGTTGCAGGTGATTTGCTAGTACAAATGAGTCCTAGTTTAAATACAGTAATCATCTCTTCCAAGTAACATGGTTTCTTGATTTCATCATCGAGGGCATCGGTAATAGAATTTCCTTCTTCACTATTGTGCTGCCATGCCCATTGTGCTAGACTCATGTTCTCGTCATTGGGTTCTCTTCCCGTGGTGAGTTCAAGAAGTACAACTCCAAAGCTGAAGACATCAATCTTCTCATTCACCTTTGTTGTATAAGCATACTCTGCAAGATATTGGATGAAGCAATGAACAAAACTATTTTTTAAATACTACTAATAAGTGTAAGAAATAATTGTTAAATGATTAAATTTTATCATTCCGTTTAAACTTTCGGAAAAACTGGTAATTATCAATAAGATGCTCTTACCTGGGGCAAAGTAACCGAAAGAGCCTGCTACAGCAGACATTGTGCGGGACTCTCCATGCTTTTCTAACATCTTGGCTAACCCAAAATCTGCTATTCTTGCCTTGAACTCAGAATCCAACAAAATGTTGCTAGACTTCACATCTCGATGAATGACTGGAGGAGAGCAGTCATGGTGCATGTAACTAAGGCCTTGTGCTGCCCCAATTGCAATCTGCAACCTCCTTGGCCAATCCATGACCATCTCACCTGTCAATGATTTTCTCTTCTTCCCATGGAGCCATCTATCCAAACTTTGATTTTCCATGTACTCGTAAACAAGAAGCTTTGAGTTCTCACTTGAAATACAGCACAACAGTTTTACTATATTGGAATGCCTAATTGTGCCCAGTATTTGAACCTCCGCTAGAAATTCTTTCTCAAGCCTGTGATCTAACATCTTGTTATTCCAAATCTTTTTCACAGCAACAAACTGGCCCTGGTTAGTGGGAATCCGGTATACTTTCCCTGACCCGCCACTTCCTACAATGTTATTTTCTGTCAAATTCGACAGAATGTTCCAGTCTGTGAAATTCAATCTCTGGAATGAGGTAAGCTTCCATGTTGTCAGATTACGTTGGTGCTTTTTCCTCTGGTAGTCTTTGAACTTAGAGAAGACCAATAAAACAGTGACTAGGAGAGCTACAAGGACAAGAACTAGAATCATGGCAAGGTAGATAGAAGGCAGTTTGTTGGAGTCACGGGTTTTGGACCTTGTGGTGTAGCAACTTGGAAGGTCTAGAATTGGACTAGCAGCACATAGATTGGAATTATTCAAGAAACTGTTTTCATATGCAAGATTGTTAAACTGATTTGGGATTCTTCCAGAGAGTTGGTTGGAGGACAAGTTGAGTGAATTAAGCCTCAAATTGCCAATTTCAGGTGGGATTTCACCGGACAATTGGTTTTGTGACAAGTCCAAATAAAGGAGGTCAGGTAAAGACCCAATCACGGTTGGGATTTGGCCAGAAAACTTATTTCTAGCGAGGTTCAAAGTTGTTAACGAATTCCATGAGATGATCTCAGATGGAAGTTCACCAGAAAATTGATTACCATCCAAAAGAAGAGAATTAAGACCAGAAAGACTAGTTAATTCCGCTGGAATTTTGCCTGAGAGCAAATTGTTGCTTGCCTCAAAGACAACTAAATGCACCCAGGAAGCGACTCCAACAGGAATTTGGCCTGAAAATCTATTGTTATTAATTTCCACCCTTGATAAATTCCAAGCCAACTTACTTGGAAGCTCGCCCGAAAACAAGTTGTCACTTAACATCAAGTTTGATAAATTGAATGCTGTCCAAAGACCAGAAGGAACCTCACCTGAGAAATTGTTTTCCTGAAGCTGAACCGTGCGCAAAGTGCTACAATTTCCCCAGTTCGGCAGTTCCCCGCTGAGATTGTTAGAAAATGCAATCAGTCCTTGCAAAGCACCTGCAGCACATAAATGTTCCGGCAATTGACCACTTAGTTGATTCTCCGAGACCTCAACTGCTTCAAGCTTCGAATGAAGGCCTAATTCCGGTGGCAAAGTTCCATTCAACTTGTTTCTAAAAGCCTTAAAATCATTCATTGCTGGAAGTAGGCCTATACTTTTCGGAATCTCGCCAGTCAATTGATTCGAATGCAAAATCAACTTTGTCAAATTTTGTAACTTGCCAATACCTTCAGGAATAAAACCAGTCAAGTTATTCATAGAAAGATCAAGGCTCTCCAAACTTGAATTCGCTTCAACCAAGCTCGGTATCTCACCAGACAATCCATTACTAAAGAGAAAAACTATCTTTAAACTCTTCAACGAGAACAAACCGCTAGGAATAGCACCTACCAATTTGTTCCTTGATAAATCCAAGTGCACAAGGCTCGAAAGCCCCGAAAAATTTTCCGGTATTTGGCCCATCAAATTCGTCATTGTCATCCACATATACGTCAACTTCTTTAACTTTCCGAACTCTGGTGGCAAAGCTGCAGGCACAAACTCATTATACGCCAAGCGCAAATTTTCAAGATTGGACAAGTTTCCAATTTCCTTTGGAAACGTGCCGTTGAACTGGTTCTGATAGAGATTCAACGTTTGTAACTCTGTCAGGCTCCCAATCCCTTCTGGGATATTGCCGGAAAAATTGTTGGCTCCAAGGTCTATATATTGGAGAGTTCGAATCAAGTAAATGTCATCAGGGATTGGACCCACAAAATAGTTTTGTGAAAGGTCAAGAAATTGAAGCTTGGAGCAATTGTATAAGACTGTTGGAAACTCTCCAGGAATGTAATTATAGGACAGGTCGAGGAAGGTCAGGTTCTTGAGGTCGCAAATTGTTGATGGGATTTTTGTGGTGATGTTTTTGTCTTTGAGGAAGATTCCGGTGACTGTGCCATCGGTGCATTCGATTTCCGGCCAAACGCACGGTGAGGATGAGGTGTTCCATGATTGGATGGACGGTGGATTGCCCCACTGCTGCTTCAAGTTCAGTAGGACAGCTTGTTCGGTTTCTGATTGTGAAATTACTTGAAGGGGTATGGAGATGAGGAGGAGGAGGAGGAGGAGTGGGGTTTTGGGAAATGGTAAGGGTAGTTTAGACATTTGGTGTGGTGGAATGAATTCAGTTGCTCCGGTTGAGTATTTTCCCGGGCAAAATGAGGTGACCAAACAGTCAATATTCAAATGTGGTGAGCGGATTGGACAGAGGCTTTGGACTTTGGACTTTGGACACACTCACGAGTTACACGAACGCTCACGGAATCCTTTTTTTTGTTTTTTGAGTGTGTGTGAAATGCACACTGGTTTAATATGGAGGAGGTGTGTTTTATTACGCACGTTTTGGCACTAGAAGCTGAAAAGCAAGTTGGTTGCGATTTAGAATAGTCAAGTCAACATTTTTTAGTATTGTGTAGTTGTGCCTACAACATTACTTTTACGTTTAGGTGGGCCTGACGAAGACTTAGATTTTGAATGAAAACAATGTATTCTGATCCATGGAAATTAGCATTTTAATAATTCTAAATTCTAACGTCTATATTCAAGAAAATTACATCAAAACAGAAGGAGAATATTAGTGCGTGTTTGGTACACGTAACTGAAACCATTTCTGGATTCAAATCCAGAAAATTGTGGGTCCCATGGTAAAAAATCTGTTTGGTACAAAGAATTGAAATGAATTTAAATCCCAACTTGAATTTTATGTGGGTCAGGCAAATTTGTTCACCCCTTCAGCTTGAATCCAAGTTCAAATCCGTCAATTTTTTTGTGGGTCCCATTTTTACCGTTGCTGGCCCACACGTTCTCTTTTCTCCCATTTTCTCTCTCTCTCCTCCAGATGCTGTGCGCTCCTCACTCTCTCGGCCAAAATCTTCGAGAACACCACATACGGCCACCATGGCCGATTGTTCAAACTTACCCATGGAAAAACCCAATTCAAGCTAACAAATCACCCAAAAGCCAACACAACAACACTAAAAAAAATCTAATCCATATCTCTGTAGATCCAAAAAACACAACAAAACCCAGCACAACACCATCAAACCTTTCTGTTACTTGGCAGTGGTATAAATTAAAGGCTATGGGGAAGCAGCAAGAAGATGGAAGAAAAGAATGGGATGGGGGAGGGGGGTTGTATGTCTGATCCGCTAAATCTAAAAACCAAAATTATGTACCAAACACAATCTTGTGAAACCAAAACTATGAAAACAGTTTTTTTTAAATCTTGAATTCAAATAGGATTAAAGTTCAACTTCAATAAAATAAAAAGTCACGAAACCAAAACAAAAAACGAAAACACGTACCAAACAGTGAAGTGAGGGAACAGGCGTGCTTGAGTGTGATGATTCCAGTTATCCGTATTTTATAAATTAAAGATGGGTGGTGGGATCTTTTTGATTGTTGTGACCGATTTGTAAATGTAATTACGGATTAATATTAGGTGCAACCGTGCAATAATCTAGATTGAAAGTTAGTTTTTTATTATTATTTTTTTTTAATCACGATAAAAAAAATAATTTTCAAGTTTTTAATACATTTGATTGGACGGTATGACAAATTTAAAAGGAAATTTTCAATTTCAACTGTCTAAAAGTATTGTACAGTGAGTATTGCATCCAATATCGATTCATGTAATATATAATGAGCGTTGTAATTGCAAATTAGAGAATCTCCAATTGTATCTTTATTTTTTCACCTAAATCTTAAGGGGAAAAAAAAAAAAAATCTACTTTCATATTTTATCTACTTACTTTTTAAAATATTTCCAATAAGTCCTCTCTCTCTCTCTCTCTCTCTCTATATATATATATATATATATATCTATTTTTTTTTTATAATCCTATTTAAATGAAAATTATTAATTATCACTCTATTATTTTTTATTTAGTTTGAGAGAGAGAGAGAGAGAGCTGAAAATTTTACTAAGCCAAAACTCATTAAGTGATTCTTCAAGTGGATAGTCCAGAGTTCACTATATATAGATCTAAAAACAAGAAAAACACGCAAGTAAAATTTATTCTCCAAATTTTGGAGAAAAAAGGGTTTGAAGAGTGTGTTAGAGATGCTTGCCTACCTGGATAGTTGGCTGCCAAAGAGCTTCGGCTATTCGACAACTTTGTCTTTGCCTACATTTTGTTTTTGTTTTTTTTCCTTTATGTCATAGATAAATTTTCAATGGGATTAGTCTTAGATATCTAGTAACTATCTTAAAAGTCTACTTTATAGAACATTCACAAAACTCTAGGTTTATGGCTCACAAGATATCACCTTCCAAATATTGAACTTGCACTCTTCTTGATGGAGACAGTTAAAGGTACCAATCAAACTATAAGTTTTGGTGGTTAGTCATTTTTTTAGGGTAAATTACATTTACACCCTATTCTTTTGGGGAAATTAGGCTCGTTATACCTTATTTTGGGGAAATAACATTCTGCTCCATAATTTGCAAAATAATTAACACTCTGCTCCCAAATTTAGTGTAAAAAATCATAGCAAATAGGCTTAAAAAAGTGACTATCCCAGTTTATCTCTAAAACTTTAAATGCTTTTGTCCCGAGTTGAATGATAACTCACAATTTCCTAATAGTCTTTTAAATTGTGCACTACATTAAAGAAGCTTGATACGAACAATACATATTTTGGCATTATTCACGTGTTGCAAATTCACTTCAAACCTGTTTCACACGAAATAAGATCTTCTTCATTTGAAAACCTCTTAATTTATCTATTTCATGGTTTAGATTTAATATCATGGATCTAACCGTGTACATACTGTCACATCATTTAAAATTTTAAATGATGTGGCAGTTTATACATTGTTAAATCTATAATATTTAATCTAAATCATGAAATGAACTTTTTCCATTTAATTTCAAATAGAGATGATCATATTCCGTTTCACACTGTCTAGAATACTTCTCCACTCATTTCAATTGTCCCAAATATTGGGAACCTCCAACTTATCTTTCCACTTTCCTCCACGAATCTCCAAAATAAGAATTGAAACTCTAGTGGTGATGCACGCTACTTGAGATATACAAAATGAATGTTCTAAAAACATTCACACTTTCACAAGGAACACACTAGAGGGTCTTTCTAAACTTTTTTTTTTTTTTTTTTAGTGTTGCATCATTGCATGTAATGCTCTAAATGGGTTGGTTTTTTATAGCCACACCCCTTGTAAAAGAGGTGGCTATAAAAAAAGATCCTTGGTATTGCTCCAAATGGCTAACAACCATCCGAGTAATGTCCAAATGGTGGAGTAACTCCTAAGAGTTACATACAAGTGAGTGTGAGCTACTCACCGTGGGCGCCCATTCACATCTCCCACTCGCACGCAATGGGACTTGGTTATGCATCTCTCTAATTTTCTTTATTTTGTTTTATAAAGGTAAATAAGCCGACCCCTAAGCACACATGGCACAGCAAATCCTTATGCAGGACTAACATAACAATATCACAAGAGTGGTAATATTCTCATAGTTCAGTTGCTATCATAAAGCGCTATAACCTCTCGACAATGAGTATATATTCAATGATGTTTATACAATAATCTACTCTTAGTCCTCATGTAACTTAACTATGACTCAATCGCTTTCCAAGCTATTTCCATTTAGACTGCATTTATCATGGTCATTGGCAACATGTTAAAGTAATGTTAAAACTTTTTCTTTGTGGTTAAGTCAAAAGTCACAAAGGGCCTGTAGTCAAGACAGATGGGACGTTGATCTAATGGAAGACAAAGTGTCCCATTTTGGATGGTTGGCACTTGGCAAACGACAAGTCAACGTAATATATTATTGCTCATTGATTTCTTTCTTGATTGTCTTACGCTGGATTTTGATTTCTTTATTCGATCACGTGGTTTGTTTTTGACTAAACATATACAATTCATTGGTCAAACTTCAAAAAGATTAAAGCCTTTGGATCTTGTTAAATTCTGGGCTGCTTCCGAATTTTTAACGCGAGTCTCATGCCGCTAATTGGTCTCCATTCTACAAGGTTCTGTACCAACTACCAACCCCACCCATAATCAAATTTTCTTATTGAAAAAAAAAAGTAGTAATAAATTTTTCTTTGTGCGAATAAAATCAGCTTCCGCATGTTCCTTTTATTTTTTGATTTCATAAATCAGGATCTCATACACATTACAATTTGGTTTCCAAGTAATAGATCTTGTACCTACAAAAATTAAGAAAAAAAAAAAAAAACACTATACACAGACAATGTATTCTTCCTCTAATTGGATTTTGTGTACGTTTGGTATAATTTATTTTAGTGAAATATAAATAAATTAAGTTTAATTAAATTGTATTTTAGATTTTAAAATATTTTACTATCTCTTTGTGTTTGGATACTACAAAATATAATAAATGCATATTTCTCATTCTTATAAAAATAATGAATTTCACTAATTAAATTTATAATAGAACCCACAATTTATCTCAACTTTAAATCACACTGACACTAGGTAAGGCCAATTATCTCCAATATATTGGATCTCGTACTATGATAATAAATATACATAGAGACCACTCAGCAAAAAAAAAAAACCAAAACAAAAGCAAAAACGTAGAGAGTAAGACAATGAAAACTTTCTCATAAGATCCCAATTCCAAAAAATTGATCTTGGCACCAATCTACCCGGTAAGCGGAGCGTGTTTTACCATTTCTTTTGTTAGGGGTGGATCTTATATTCTTCGTTTATTCCTTTTTAAATTTAGGTCCTGAACCATTTTAGTCGTTGTTGTCGATTCCAAATGATCCAAAATTCATGTTTAGGTAATGTATGGTTAGAAGAAGGAAGGAGGGAAGGAAATAGCAATGAAAGGACACAAAGAAAGAAAAAGAATGTATCAATTATACAATCAAGTACCTAAGTAGAAGGCAACTATAATTGCCTGTCATTTTTTTCTTGTCCTTACCTTCTCTCGTGAGACTAGAGAAACCTATACCCATAGAATGGTCATAGAGAAACAAATTGTTTAAGCACACATAATTTAATATATTTGGCATCCATCTAGAAGGAGTTACACTAAATTTAAATAGAAGAATATGACAATAAAGCTTTTGTCATGACTCATGTGCACCACATATATTTATATTAATTTTATTTTTCTTTGTGTCAGGGCCTTTTTTGTTGGTGTTGCCATATGTCAAGGAGATAACACTTGATCTTCACGCGGTCATGCCTAAGTTCTTAATGGGGAGTCCAGCCCAAAACTCATTGCCAAATGGACTATATCTCTTGACTTGCTATAGGGCATTTCAAATTCATGCCTGCACAGTGCACACACACAGAGAGGAAAAGCAAAAGATCGCTTCCAGCAAGGCCTAAATTGAGTCATCCAATGTTCTGTGTGCTTAGTATTAATTTGACTGAAAAAGTGGGACTATTTTATCTCATAGATTTACTGAACACGTTAATTCAATTATTGTTAAATCTACTAAAGAGGCTTACTTATCCAAATAAAGCAGTATCCAAAAGAAACATTAATAAAGTGGAGCAAAGTTGCACTCAATCAATATAGTAAAGAATAATATGAGTTAGAGAGGGGAGAACATAATTCTGAAAACATTAATAATCTGTGCTTCATATGGTTGCTCCTTTCTCTTGATGGAAAGTAAAAGGAAACCTTAAAACAATTGCATTACTAGAAAGCTCAAGGATAGTGAAACCTTACAGAACCATTATGGTAAGGAGAAGTGACTCTGAGAAGGATTTTTATTTATTTATTTATTTATTAAGATTATAAGGCTAATGCGGAAGAATTACTTAAAGAATTGATGGAGTACTGCATGTTTGAATTTGGGTACTGATTTCTATTCGACCTTGCTGGAAGGGGTTGCTTGTAGATGGATGACTACACAATTTTCTACACTCGGCCCTTGGGGTAGAGAGATTGCAGCCTAGGGTAGCTTGTTTATTTGTTGAGCCAAAAAAGCCCAAAACTTACAGTGGAGATTTTAGATTTTTGTTGGGTTTTGAGGCCCAATATAGTGTGGTGTAGTTTCACTGGTTTGCCATTCTTATTGGGCATTGTGTACAGTACCGTCCATTAAATTTCATTAGGCTTGGAGGCCCAATTCCATGCAATTTCATCCATTATTGTCATTGGGCTTAGGCTGAGCACTCACAATAAAGAGCCCTGAACACTTTGTGCTGACTGTATAGATTATAGGAAAGATGAGGAAGAATATATAATGGGGAAAATTTATATTGGTGCGGCTACCACAGAATTAACTTGCATTCAAATTCATTCTTTTGGGAGCACTTTGCTGCGTAAATTTAAAGGCAAAGATCGTTTCTCAAGTTCACCAAACTAAAAGCAACCTAGAAATTAAGAAAAAAAAATCCTAACATAACATGTCACTTAAATTATATATAATCATCGTAGCTTAGTGATCATAATTCCTTTTAGGTTCTGAATCACTCTTTGAACTGGAAAGGTTTGGTAGTATGAAGAGCCTTATTCATTCCTTGGATGGCACCACATCCTGCAGCCAATGAAACGATAAGGCAAACAAAGTTCAAGATTTGAAGCCCGAACCACCGAATTGTTCGTTTCCCAATCTTTTTCTGAGCAATGTACATCTCCACAGGGAAATAGACCCCAAGTGGCCAGAACCCAATGGCTCCAAGAAGTGCAAGCATCTCGTTGAAGAAGGGCATTGCCATAGCAAGAACAGTTACCATCACTACTGTAAATGCTCAAAATTCAATAAGTGCCATGTGTCACCTTGGGGTTGGTTGAGGATGGGCCGAGCTTATATTGATGGGTTGTTGAGCCGAAAACTCCAAACCAGGCCTTTGAGCTTGCCTGATGGCTGATGGTGCACTCCTCTTGATCTGCTACTATGCTGAGCCTTTATACAGAGAAATAAGGATCTGCCGTGAGAGCCCTCCCTTCAACGAAGTAACTATGGCAGACACTCTTCCGTCAAATCAAATAATCACTGCAGACAGTAAACGTGAGCACTGCAGAATAACATCAAAATATGAACTCTAATGAACTGAATATGAACTCCAATAAACTGAAAAGACTAAGGAAGATTTGATGAGTGATGGGGGAGGGTTATCCCTTGAAAACACGTGACATGGAATAGGATTGATTGGATACTTGTGGAGTTTTGCCAGGAGTGTCTCTGTATGGGTATTGATCTTTTTCTTCTTCTTGTCCTTTTGATTTGGGTTTTGGCTTTTTTGCTGGAGACTAAAGGTTGTTTCTGGGCTGGAGAGGGTTGCCTTGACATGACTGTGTTTCCTTCTTTTATAATGGTCTGCGGTGATCCCTAGAGTTCATGGTTTTGACCTAGCTACTTCTTTAACTTTTGGATAATGGGCTTCCTCATTGGGGTCAAGCTGACAATGTTTCCTGATAACATAAAATATTGCCGCAGACCAAATTGGTGAAAGAAATTGGCTCCATGGTGAAAGCTTTGTTTGTACGTGTCTTCATTAGGGTGTTTGAGGTTTGCTGGTCACTTGTGCTCATACCCCCCAACGGGTGTGATACACTTGAGCCGCAGACTTCAATACCCTTTTGAGAAATAACCCCCCTACCTCCAAACCAAATCCCCCTTAGCCTTTTAATGAAATCTTACTGGTAGTCACCATAGGTTTGGGCTTTGGTGACTGCGTTACCTTTATTTGTGTTCTCGTGGAAGCATCTTTCGTCTTCTCGTTGAGCTTCTTCCTTTTTCATGAATCTGCCGTTGTTTGACTGTTGTCTGCCGCGCAGAGGGAGTAGGAACCATCGTAGGCCGGTCTGTGCTTACTCCCCTCATATTGCCTCCAGACCCCCTTTTGTCTTTGGTTGTGCTCTTTCCATTTTTGTGATTCTGCTGCTCGTTTTCTAGTCTGCCGTGCAAGAAGGTGGCAGAGATGGCAGCTATCCTTATTCACGTTCCCTCCAAGTTATCTTTTTACCTTTGGCTGAAACTTTGCCCTTCTCGCGAGTCTGCCGTTGCTCCTTTCCCTCGTCTGCTGTGCAGAAAAGCCTTGGCAACGGCAGGTATGAGTCTGCCGTCTGAGGAAATGGTGAACAGCGCTTTTCTTCAGTTCAGAGGTCTTTCCCTTTTTTATTCTTTTGGAGTGTTCTACCCTTTTAAGGAATATAGTAGTAGGGCTCCATCTGAAATTCCTCTTTACCCCCTGACTTCTCCGTGGGCTGGGCTCATTATTGGGGACTTATGGCAGATTGCTCCCAATAAGTTTTGGGCTTTACAGCAGACTGGTTTCTCTTGCAATAACACAGTGCCTCCTGGGCCCATCGTGGGCCGTTGTGCTTTGGACTTCTCCAGATCATGTCACCTGCCTTCCTTTGGGCTTACTGCAGACGGTCCTTGTGGGCTGCTTTTAGTCTGCCATAACTTAGGCAAAAAGTGGGCATCTACAACTACAAAAATTGTTCTCCAAATTAACCTAAAGGAATTGATACTAAATTTTATTTTGCCAATGTTCATTGGGTACTCGACGTTTACGAACTCTGACTTAGGCTACCTCATGCTAGCCCACAATTCAACTACACGGAAGACTGGTTGCGCAAGTACCTGCCCACAAATGTTCAATGTGAAATATCTTCTTAGAACTTCATTAAATTTTCATCATAAATCAAAGTCAAAATGCTGACATGGTTTGAAATTAGAATGTTTGAGATTGGAACAACTTGTAATAAAATTGAATTTTAAATGGATAGAGTTTATTTCCAAACCAATTTGAAGGATTCCTCTTCCAACTGTTTTATAAGTCAGTCACGTAGTGTGTTGGAGGAGTATTCCTCCAAACTAGTTTGAAGATAAACTTTGTCCATTTTAAATTTGGCTAATTCTATTTTAACATTTAACTTATGAACATGATTTGGTAAGCTTGTAAGAACCTGATATGCTCCCACTAGGTGCACTACAATCATGACATTGCCCAAGTCTACCAGCCAGAAGGGCTCGTAAAACCCAAAGCCAGTTAGCATGTTGCCCCGAGTATCGTTCCCAAATGCAGCATAGCCCAAGCAACCACACATGAGGAAGAATATTGTCATCGTGGAGATCCCTATCATGTTAGCCTTCTTCATCACTTTATTTTCAGGTGGTGATGACTTTAACGTGTCCTGAAAATATAAGTCACATGAAATGAATGTCAAAATTTTCTTGTAATAATAAAATGAACTTCAATTTCAGAGCAAGCAAGTGCTCTGCTCTCCCCACTTGCCCTGTTCAAACTTTTCAACTTACCTGGATATCAATCGAAATTTGAGCATATGAGCAAGCAAGTGCGATGTTTCCCAATGCTGTGCACACCCTCCAAATTTTCTCTGCTTGAGATACAGCCACTCCAACTTCCACTCCAGTTATACTGGTTCTCCCCCCTTGCCCTGTTCAAAATCCCAGTTTTCAAAAAAAAAAAAAAACCATTTTTTATTTTTTGAAAATGTATAGTTTGAAAAAGTTGGTACAAGGAAAAAAGTGAGATTTAAAAAAAATTGTAAGTTAGAAAATGTGTGGTTTCAAATCGTTGTGCCAAACAAGCGGGCTTGATGCTATCCTTCAAAATATAGGTGACATTGTTGTAGAGTAAAACTTAGGAAACATTACTTAGTAGTCTCGGATTTCAAATAAATACATAGTCTCCCTTCTTAGAGAGTGGTGGGTCACACCATAAATTTGATTAGTGGGACTAACCATTAATGTGAGAAGATGACTGATACTACACATTTATTTGTAGTCAAAGATTACTGAATAATCACTAAAAAACTAGAGCCTCGTAATTTTGTATGTACGCTTAAGAGTCTGTTTGGATGGGAGGAAAGAAAAGAGAAATGATAGAAAATGTTGAGAAGATATAAAAGTGAGATGATATAAAATATTTGTGTTTTCCATCATGTGTGTTTGGTTGGAAGGATGGAAAAGTAGGAGGATAGAAAAGATTTTGTATTTTACTTTATCTGGTTGAGAAAAAAAGTGAGAAGATGAAAAAAAAAGAAAAAAAAAGTAAAAGCAGTTTGTTTAAATTAACTGTCATGATCCTTATTACATGAGAACTTTTTTTTTAATTATTACCAAATGTGTAAATAAGTCAATACACATATAACACTCATTTGAGTCATTTCCTTTCTCATTTTCTCTCCAATTTGGGAAGAAAAGTTTTGGTGGGCCCAAGTGAAAAACACCCACACCCCCACTTTTCTTCTCTATTTTTTCTCGTGAATTTAAAGTTTTTCTCCCACTTTTTTCTTCCTCCTATTTTCTATCCACCCAACCAAACACGTATGATGAAAAACACAAATATTTTCTATCCTTGCATTAAATAGGTCCTAAGGGTACTTCCAAATATATGTATAAAAGATAATGGAGTACAAAATCGGGGACATTTTATATGTATTTTCTTTAACAAAGTTTATTTCCAAAGTAGTTGGAGGAGTTCTTCCAACCGACTATATGACCATCAACCTGTAGTATTAATCAAAAAATCGATTTAATAATCATATAGCTTGTTTAGATTACTTAATGACTAATAGGTTTTCTTTGTAGCTTTGTGGCTTGAGTCCTTATACCAAATTTCAAGGCCCCAGTTTGCTGGTGAGAGAGAAATAAAAAAGACTACTGAACGATTAATGTGATTATGTGTATGGTTTTTTTGGATTGTCATATAATTGATTGGAGGTAATTCTTTCAAATTGATTTGAAAGAAAACTCTGAAATTTTCTTTTCACGGTCGTGCAAATTGTTATGATAAAAAACTTGTCTAGATTTAGAAAAAAATAAATAAATAAATAACTGTACCAAAAGAAAATAGGAGGAAAAAAGGAAAGATGAACATTACCGGAGATGATCCTTGTAATGGACAGTCCAATCCCGATACCCGCGTACCCGAATGACATAACTGCTGCCAGAATGGAGAGCCATGACAATTCGTGAAAGTTTGGG
>OU015771.1:21217080-21283058 GCA_907173295.1 Fagus sylvatica | reverse complement strand
AATGGGACCAAATTTCATTGTCAAAGCCTACACATGGCTAACATATTACAAAAAGGGAAGTAACAAAAAGAAAAGGGGTACAGTGGCTAATATGCTCAAGCCAGCAAGTCATGGAGAGCCAATCCATCATCAGACTCTGCAGAAGCTCTCCTGGCAAATGCTAAGTCCCATGGGTTTGGCGCAACTACGTTTAGAGCATCTCTTAATGCAGCAACACAAGCCTCAGCCTCCCTCAACTCAGCCAAAACCCTCCTGCTGAACATACCATGAGCTAACCTCCTCAAGTAATCGAGAATGAAGCCGAATCTAAAGCCTCCTTCAATCGCCTCTTGTACCACTGCTTTCCACTCGAGGATGTGAACTTCAGTAATGTCCTCAAGTCTGGTATGCTCCATATGGGCAAGCACACAGCAAAGGAGAGTTAGCATGGAGCTTCCCACATGTACACCAAGTCTGAAGTATGATGAGCAGTTGCCATACTTTTCCCATAGGGCTTTCAAGAACCGAATTCCCCCCTGCGGCACTCGGAAGACTTCAAAGTCAGCCTTCACATCATCATAGGTCCAGAAGTGCTCAACATGACGGGAACTGAATGACGTGCGGTCGAATTCTCGAAAGAATGCATCCATGTTAGCAAGAACAGAAGTTCTTGGTATCGCAGGCCTGGCAGCAGACAGCAACCCTGGCTGACCCCTGATGGCAGACTCCACTGCTGTAGACTGATGTTTTCTTTCCTCTTCTGCAACAGCTTCATTGCCACTTCCAGCTGCAAAAAGAAATGAAGGAAAAGAAGAGAGAAATTAGCTAAACAAAGCATAATAATACTAGTAAAGGCAAGGAAAGTAAACAAGTAAGTAAAATGCTTAATTGACACTCCTTTACTAAAAAGCCGCACTAGTTATAAAATTATTCTTGAAATGGTTAGGCCATTTGGGGACAATAAATGGGTATCAACCCATGTTCACCAAACTCATCTAACAAACAAGACGGGAAATAACAACTGGGCATTAACTCAGGTTCACCCAACGGGGAAAGACAACTAGGCATTAACCTAGGTTCACCCAACGGCGGATGACAAATGGACATTAACCCATGTCCACCGATTTACCTAATGGACCTAATGGCGAACGACAACTGAGCATCAATCCAGGTTCACCAAATGGGGGACGACAAATGGGCATTAACCCATGTCCATTGAGTTCAGCCAATTAGGCCTGGATGGTGAACAACAACTGGGCATCAACCCAAGTTCATCGGAAAGGGGACAACAAATGGGAATCAACCCATGTCCATTGAGCTCACCCACTACATCAAACGGAGGACAACAACTGGGCATCAACCCAGGTTCACCGGATGGAGGACGACAAATGGGAATTAACCCATGTCCATACACAAAGGAGGACGACAGATGAGAATCAACCCATGTCCACCAAGCTCATCTTATTAGGAGTATGCAGCCACAAAACAGTGGGCAAAAGATGGGACAAGACTTACAAAACCCATTGATGCTAGGTGTAACGCCCCGAACCCAAAGCATGAGCTCGACACGTGACAACGGCCGCACACCCATAAGCTTTGCCTTACAAGTGTGTCAGGCCTCACTAACAAATTACAATACTAGCACCAAATGAAATTAAAATCTCCAAAATAATCCACTAATCAAGGATGTATCAAATAATTAAATTACATAACATCACTAATCCAAAATTTTCTTAAACAAAGGTCTCTCACAAATCACAAAAATAGCAATCGTGATACGCTTGATAATCTTGTCTAACTTTCTTCCCACACTACTCCTTTGCAACGTTTGCGCTAACTAATCCTCAGAATCTAAAATGGGGAAATAAATGGGGGGTGAGCTGGGAGGCCCAGTAAATAACCAATATCTTTATCTAGTCGGATCAAACACACATTTGTTAAAAACAGATATACATAGGTAATACAAAATTCTCAAATGATTGTTTGGATAAAGCATTTGGTTTAGTTCACAAAATAAAATATATTATTTTATTTGTAAACAGTAAATTCAACATATTCAGAAATAAATACAGATACAGATATAGTTTCAAATACAGATATAGATTCAAATACAGATTCAGATTCAAATACAGATTCAAATTCAAATTCAGATTCGGATACAGATATAGATATAATACATATACTAAACAGTCTTTAGTGACTACGGCCACATTATCCTTGTGACAAGGCCCAAAAACCACACATAGGTCGGTGGCAAACCCCAGAATGAAACTAGTTTCGGTACCAACGTATAATCCCCATTGGCGGGGCCCAGAACATAGTCAGACTGAGAGTTTTCAAATATCAAAACACATTTAAAATATATTTGAATTCCAAAACATAGTGATTTTCAAACCTTATTCAAATTATGTACAAAAACAAATCAGTTTAGCAAATAAGCTGTATAAAGATTCTTGTAACATATAATCACATGTTTGATCCGAATTTTTGAAGTAAACAATACTTTACAAATACAATGATTTTTCTGATATTTCGAAACAAGGTTGATTTTGGCATAATAGAATAATAAACTATAATAATAAGTTCGCAAATAAGAATATTTAATATATAAAATTGAGAAAATACTAGTTAAGGATAAAGGTTACTTACCTCTAGCAAGTAAAAGATAATATAATCCTTCTTATCTTCTCTTTTCAAATCTCACAAATCAAATCCTAATCAATTATACAATAACCAAAATACATTAACTGATATAAACAATGCTATTTACTTAGCAACTAATTTATTCACTGGACTGCCTACTATTGGCCTAAATCCTTCTCCATGCTTTCACGTCAATAGCTATAGCCATGACAAGTTTTATTATTTTTATTTATTTTCTTTCTTTTCTTTCTTTTTCTTTGACTGTATGTACAGCAGTATTTAACCCATACTTCACGTTAAAGACTAGGACTTGTTTATCTTTTATATATTTTCTTTTTGTTTCTTTTTCTTTTTCTTCACGTCAATGGACTAGGCTACCTTTTATTTTCTTTTCTTTTCTTTCTTTTTCTTTTACTGCTGCATGTACAGTGGCCATCAATCTCTATCACGTCAAACCTATACTCATGCCTAGTCTAGGAAATCAAACAGTAAATATAGATATGGTATTCATAGTTCCTATGCAGCAAT
Source organism: Fagus sylvatica (assembly GCA_907173295.1). NCBI lineage: Eukaryota > Viridiplantae > Streptophyta > Magnoliopsida > Fagales > Fagaceae > Fagus > Fagus sylvatica. Next base: position 21,279,908 of record OU015771.1, on the reverse strand, counting down.
TCTACTACGTATTGCTCCTAAATTTGGCTGATTCAGACTATGATATTCATCAATAGTAATTAAATCTAAAAGAAAAGTTTTATATGCTCTTACCTTAAAGAATTCTCCAATTTATCTTTTCTTGAAATCCTTCAAATCTTGCCGTCAAAGAGTGTCTATAGGTATTGAATAAAGTTTATAGCTCTATTTATACCCTAATATTGCTAGGGTTAGGGCTTATATTATTTTCTAGAAACTCCTTAAAATAATAAATTATTTACTATTTACCCCACAGTTAAAATTGATTAGATTACCCACCTAAAGCAAACTCTTTTTTTTTTTTTTTTTTTTTTTTTTTTTTTTTTTTTTTTTTTTTTTTTTATATCTTTGTATTTACTGCTTTTTTTTTTTTTTTTTTTTTTTTTATCCTTTGAGACCGGGTATTACACTGGGCTCACACAATCATAAAAGGATGTGGCCACAACATGATAGATAACAAGTGGGAATCAACCCATGTCTACTGGGCTCACTTAATTAAGAGAAGTTATGAAAACAGCATACAACGGGTGGAAAGTCGTCTTATCTCTACTAGGCTCATGCTCCCACAACAACAAATTTGGAGCTACCAAATGGCAAGCAACAAATGGGCACTAACCCATGTCTGCCAGACTCACACAGCAGTAACAACAACAAAAGACAACAAATGGGAATCAACCCATGTCTGTTACATCTATCAAGACTTGGTTTTATGGTCATAGGCAGCAAGTGAGCATTAACTCATGTCTAAACAGTCCATAATAGAGAAACAAGAAATATGCATATACAAGTTCTATACATAGCAAGCAAATGATCAAGTCATGTCTATATACATCTGAAGAAATCTCTACCATCAAGTAAGAGCAATGGCAGGATATTGATAAAAAAACCAAATACCTGTTTCGGTTGGGCTTGCATGAGCTGTAACAGGAGCAGTGACACCCATATCTGCTGCTTGAGCACCAGTTACATGATCTTCTGTCTCAACCAAGACCTCATCATAGCTATCATGGGCGTCTGCCATGTCTATATCATCTACAGGGTCTTGGGCCAACTCCTCTTCTATGACTGGAATATCACTGCCAGGAATGACATCTGCCTGGACAGGATCTTCACTGGCAGCAACTTCTACATGTTCGATTTAAGTCACATCTGCACCAAAATCAGTATCAATCACAAGATTCTCATCAATTGGTATACTCTCAACAAAATTATTACCTTTCGGAATATCATGGACATGTGCAGGACCCTCCTCACCAATAGGGATTTCTTTAATAGCTGTTGGGACAACTTCGCTTTCTGGAACAGTTGCTGCAGCAGAAGCTTCAACAGCTGTGGTTATAGGTGTAGGGGCAGTGCCACCAGACTCAGGGAGAGGACTTGGAGGTGTTGATACCCTTACTGTGGCTGAAACAATCCTCTTAGAATCTGTAGACACTAGGCTTCCCCTTCGAGCCCTCCGGACATATTGGCGGGTGGAAGGACTTGAATCAAGTAAAGAGGGATCCATATGGCTGCCACTCCCAGAAGGGCCGCCTTGTACAGTACCACCACTACTGGTTATAGCCATTGGTGTGGTTTCAACAACTTTTTCAGCACTGGTGACGACTCCAACGGTCGCGTGTTCTTCAACAGCTTCTTCTGCAGATACGGGTTTACTGGCAGATGCAACAAGGGTACTATCAAATGAAGCTTCTGCAACTTCTAATTCATCCATGGATACCTCATCATCTTCAGTACTGGCCCCTGCTTCCACATTCTTTTCCCCAGAAGAAGTACTTAAAGCAGCGCTCGTATCAATAGAGCTGATGTCTGCTGCAAAATCATCTGCACCAGAGACAGTCTCTGCTGCACCAGCTTCAGCATCCACTTTTTCAATCTCTTATGCAGCAGCTCCAGATGGATCACTGCTGGATGATGAACTGTCTAAATCATCCTACAAAAAAAAGAAAAAAAAAGAGAGGAAAAGCATGAGGGCACTATTTTAATAAAAGCAAAGTGCAATAACCAAATGCATACCGGTATCTCGATTGGAACGCGACTAGACGTGTCAGCTCTTTACTTAGACTGCCACAAAACAGAAACCACATCAACATCATGAGGAAAATATATGAATTAGCAAATAAAAAAGGCAAGAATAAAAACACTTACTCTTTTCTCAGAGTAAACAACGCCTCGGGATGACTTGTGCGCGGCAACGCGTGCAGCAATGGATGATGGTGCACTTGGAAAAGCTGGAGGAACAAAAGTCCTCTTCCCAGCTCTAGTCTTTCTCGCTGGCTTCTTACTTACAGGGGCAGAAACCCCTTGAGCAATATCTTCTCCAGCCAGTGGAGGACTTGTAACAGCAGTCTTCAAAACTAATGCTTTTTTGCTGCCCTTCGTGACACTTGTTTTCTTTTTCTTAGAAGCTTGAGCAGGAGAATCCTTGCTTGGAGCTTCTCTCTTCTTGGATCTACCGGGTTGTTTTCTCTTAACAGCAGGAGTACCAGCAGAGGCAGTCCTCCTTCTCCTGCTGGATGGCACTTTTTCGAGTGCAGAAACATGTGGATGGTCCCTCAGCCATAAGGGAGGGTGATGATTGCCATGTATCACCCACCGTGAGTTTTCATGATGCCATACGGCGTAGCCCAAACTTTGGCGATTCACGTAGGTAGTCATGGTATTGGTGGCCACGAACATACGGGGATGAGGCAATGGGGAAGTATATGACTCTAGCAAATGAGAAATATCTCCCCTCCTAATATTCCTAAACTCCACCATTGCAGCCATCAGCCCTCTCCAATAATTGCTCATACCTGTGGTATAGACACCAATTCTATCACCACTAGGGACTATAACTCGAGGAGTAATACCACTCCAGTAAGCAAAGGCTCTAGCTCTCAGAAAAGGGTTAATAGTAGGAATTTCACCTACAACAACCCCCATAACAGCAGGAAGATAGGTCAAAGACCCCACATCTCCAGCAATAAGGGTGTAGTCTTGAGCCTCTATATTGGAGAACCCAGACATCACCGATTCATACACAAATCCGCGATGAGACACTCCATATGGTCTCCAGCAGATTTTACTCTCACTATCCAAGGAAGGTACCAAGCCATGATCGTAAAATTTGTTACCCACCCAACGATACACAGCAGGTACATCCCCCTGAAAATCACCGACATTGGCTACAACTCCTTCCGACATCGACGCAAATTTGTTTCGAGCCTCGTAGGGCTTCCTACCCTTCTTTATATACTCTAAAGCATGCTCCCAAAGGAACATGTGCACTATGGATGAATTGAGAGCCGTAGTGACAATGTGGCAAGATGCCCCAGCTAATTCCTCAGCATGCAGCATATCCAACTGAGTATAAAGTTGCCCCAACAGTAAGGGGGCAAGGGGAAAACAAGTGCCTGCGGCAATCTTAACAGCAAAGGGAAAATACAAGGGTTTAATAGAATATGCAGGGTGCTCACCAAAGATGCATTTGCTGAGCCAGTACGGCACAAAAGCGGCTCTTCGAATTGAAGCATCATCAACCCTATTGATATGTTCCATCCACGGATTGAACCTCGCAGCTTGAGTCCCCAGGGCAATATTCTTTCGCCCAATGTAATCTGCCAGAGTAGCTTCTATCCTTGATTCTTCAGGAGAAAGTTCAAGTTCTGCTGGGTCTTGATCACCCAGTATTGGCAACAGCCAATGGTTTCTACATCTTCCAATGTAATAGTTAACTCCCCGTGAGCAAAAAAGAATGTGTGCGTGGATGGGCACCATTTCCGCACCAGCTGTCGTAATGCCTCAGTATCACGGTACATGTTTGAACACCTAGAAATCAGAATGGAGCGGAGTACACCGGCTCGTTCCAAGCGGTCACAAAACTCCCTATCAGTCAGCTCCGAATCTATCCAATCCGCCCACTCAACAGCTCTTGAACACTGGAAGTCGAAGACGAGAGGCACAGCAAGCATCTCGTTCCTCTGTATTTGTAAGTCTCGGATCTCTCAGAAATTTAGGGTCCAGGCCACATCTGCTGCAGAGTCCTCTTTGATAACTAGCCACTCCCAGTCCGCCGGTGGTAGTTGGAGGCTTGCTGGGACCGAAGGAAATCTCTCACCACTCCTATACCACGGGTCAACAGTGGGTTGACCCAATATGTCCCCAAGAGGCTCCGGTGATTTTGAACCAGAATCGGAACTGTCACTATTGTCCTCTGCCACTCTCGCCGCCGCACCACGAGCAGCGGAAAAACCGCCTTCACCAGAAAAAGTCCCACCACCTCCTTTCCTCGTTCTCTTTGAAGAAGAAGCCATTGATGGTAAACAAGGAAGAAAAGAAGAAAGGAAAGAGAAGAAGAAGAAAAAGAGAAGGAGAAGGAAGAAGAAAAGCTTGAATATGTTTATATCTAATGAGCTCTCTGCCTCTCGGAAATATGGATAACGGCTGAATAAGTGTGGGAGTCAACTGGGTGGTTGGGCCATTAAGATGGGGAATGGCAGCCATTAATTCAAGCTACCCCTTGAAAATAGGAGCCACTACCAGTAGGTACGTCCTTCCCACTCCTTCACTATTTCCCCAGAAAAATGAGCCACCATCTTTCTTTTTGAAAAATACCTGCCAAGAAGAAAACTGAACAGTTATTTTGGCTCGCACGTGACTCACCATGGGTAAGTCACGGGCTCGGGGGGCTAAATGTACATGCCCATTTTTTAACAAATATTTGGATTGGGCCCCCAATAAAATAATTGGGCTTAATTGAATACTTATATAATTAGCCCAACAACCCCAGCCCATTTAAATATCCCAAACAATGTCCAATAAATCACTTGGGCCTATTTTAAAGTGCTTTGACACTATTCTAAAATCCCACAACCCGAAATACATAGCCCAATCCACTAAAAATGCCCTATACAGCACTTAATGAACTAGCTGAGCCCATTGCAAGAGAATCTCGACACTATTCACAAGCCCAAAGAAGACTCACATGAAGCCCACAACCCAAGATATACTTATAATACAATTATTGGGTCCAAACACTATTGAGTTAATGGAGGGAAACAGCTGGAGCCCAAATGTTAATCAACCCAGCACTTAAAATAGTTGAAGACAGCCAATCCGTGGGTCCCATGAAGTCTGAACTGAAATTGACAAAGGATGGGCTGCATATCTGCTGGTGGAGCCCACGCCATGTCCTATTTTACTAAAAAAGAGAAGAACAACAGCTTCCCATCTTCTCTAACGTGACAAGAGCAACCAAGATGCTGTTTTCAAATTATCCAAACATCTCCAGCTCATTCCAGCTCTTCATTCCACCGGAAACAATGAGTTCTGGTACTGTTCACGTAGCAGATTTATGCATAACAGCTCAAAGACTACTGGCAGCAACCAAGACATATTGGAAATGAAGAAGTATGATGGAAGGCCCATGGCAGCAACCATGGAAGGCCCATCCATTCCGACCCCAAAAGGACTCAGGGAGTAGCTCCCACGGCCTAGACCTGTGAGGAAGCTACTCTCCTTATGTTGATCTAACTTGAGGAGTGTGGTTTGGTGGAAGGGAGTCAGTTCCGAGATTTAGGTATTCATGAACTGCTGTCATTAGGTCTGCTGGGAGGCACAGTGATGAGTTTATAGAAACCAAGTCACAAGAGACATGCATAAACCTAACCTTACACAAAAACCCACTAACCAAGCAATGAGTACCTCTGACAAAACCATTTCAAAGGAAAAGAAGGCCTTACCCTGACATTAGGGAAGGACCATGATTATTTTTGCTAATCAAACACTCTCTTTGACAAAAACATGTCATAGGGGGTTAATTTTGAAAATCAACAAGGTTAAGGGGAAGCCAGAATCTCGGTTTTAGGCAACCTTAATCACTTCTATAAATAGGACTGATTGCATTCTTAATGCATAAGATCCAATAGATCCATCAGAACTAAAACAAGAAAAACACTTCCAACAACTCAAGAAATTACCACAATTAAAACCCAAGAGAAAGGACTTTCTCTTAGATTCTCTGAGAAAGAATCTCTGAAAATAGGTGTTTTGAGATCTTTTTCCAACTTAGAAACACCAATCTAAACTCAGAAATGCAATCCCATCTGAAAAGATTAGGATTCACAACTTAACCTCTCTCTCCCCAGAAAAAGCTCTCCTGGCAGATGTCTGGGTAGAAATCCTGAAATGCCTGTGTCAGGATAGCAATGGTTTTCTACCACTGATTTAGCTCCACAAAAAGCCCAAACACATATTTTCTCTCACCCTTATGCATGTCTCACCGGGGCTGACTCTCTCTCACTAAGTCAACCCTCTTTTAGTTTCAACAAGTTTATTACTGTTCACTGGCCTTGCGGCAGATGTCAGCAGTAATGGAGAAAATATATATTTATACCATGTTGATTAAAGTTGTGCGGTTTCAAGTCCGATCCAGTTAAAGGACAGTGAGAGGCTCGGCCCAACAACTGTTCTGTGGATTTCTTATTAGCAACATCACTTTGGTAAGATCTTCTTGATCTTTGTCCACATTTATTTTGGGCATTTATGGTCTTGGCTCTCAAAAATATCTTTGGAAAGTATCCCACTAGCTCTTAGGCCAGATCTTAGACCCTTGGTTGAATTTTGGGTTCGGCTACCCCTCCCTTAAGATCTAAGCCCACGTAGTGATCGCCCTTGGCACGCCACGTGGCACCATTACAAAAACACCCCTCACAGGGGTCAAGAAGGACAGCAATTTGATATACGTGGAACAGTTGATGAGTTCAGGCAAGATATAAATATGTATGGGTTTTGGAAACCAGGGATGGATATTTTTGTTTCTCATGTTCGTCGAAAGCAGCTATCCACTTTTGTTTTCCCTGATGGTTATAAACGATCTCGATTGTGAAGGCACGTAAGCCAGCAGCCTGAAAAAACTCGTGATGATGATGTGGGGTGCTGGTCTGGTTCTGCTGAAAGACGTCTCAAGAGGAAAAATGATCCTGAAATGGTGGATGTGAAGCCTGACAAACCAGCGAGGCGAGTGTCTATTAGTCCACAACTGCCGGAGTTGGTTTCTCCAGAAAGTAGTAGAAGTAGGTCTAGTGGAACTTCTCAAGTCAGCTTCAGTGAAGGGGTTAGATTAGAGCGTTTAACAACTGGGGATTAAGATCAAAAAAAAAAAAACAACTGGGGATATACATAGCAATTCTGAGGTTAGGTCAGCCGGTGAACATCTTGGGGGTGAAGAGGGTATCATAGGAAATCATGTGCAGATGGGTGGAACAGTTGTTCATGACTCCGTCACCCTAACAGAGAAAACTTTTGTATGTAAATCTAATTTTCCAGAAGTTAAAAGTGAGGTAATGCTAGAGAAACCTTCACACAGGAAGGAGTTGCTCACTTCATGTGAAGTACCTAATTCTCTAACTGGGGAAACATGCCAGATTGGACTGAATGGGGACAAAGTTGGGTTGGCATACGTGGAAACTGCAGAGACTGGATATACTGGGAGACTGCTAAATTGGACGGAGGGTGCTGTTGATGCTGCTCAAGAATTAGTCAAACCATTTAATCAGACAATGAGTAAAGAAAATGCTGAAAGCGTATTCGAACCAAGTTGCAATACTCAAAACCTCAGTTGCGAGGTGAGTTTCTCCGTTTGAAGACTTTGGATTAGCCATTGTAGCGGATGGCAATGAGAAAAATGGAAGTTCTGGAGATAAGTGAGAGTCAGAGATCTTTGCAAGGTGATGTATGTGCGGCAGATCTTGATTCGCCTTTGGAAAGTGGGTGTTTCAATGAGAGTGGAGTATTTCAAAACAGCTTGTCTGAAGACTTGCAGGTTGTGAATCTCAACTCATGATTTTTATTGTTTAAGTTTATGCTTTCATAAATCTATATATAATTTCTGGCTAACATAACTTTTTTACCCCTACGACTCTTAAGAGGAAATAGAGGGTTTGAGCTTAAATTTCTTATACTTAACCGATAAATTTTACATTCTTCCACTTCCATACATACCGTTCTTTTCTTTTTACCCCCTCTCTATCTGGTTTGTTTGTAGGTTTCCATTATATCTTCCTTCACATGCTGTTATTCTTGTGGAATTTTGCAAGTTTTTCTTTCTATAATCAGTTGATAATGCTGAACTGTTGCACAGAAAATGTCCTAACTGGTGCATATGTGGTGGCAGGTCCTGCACCACCATACGTGCTATATATGTTTCCAGTAACCGTGCATAAGAACTTGACTATGTTTTGTGTCTAAGGCTCAGATAGTCAGATACATGACCTCCCTTCTTGTTTTCTAGTCTCTAATATCATGTTGGGAGCCTAACTTGTTCTTTTACCTCTGGTTTGTCTTTTATAGCCAAATATTGCACTTGGAGTGTTATAAATTCTGAAGATGGAGCTAGGTCAGAATCTATGAAAAGCTGGTGACAAGGCATGTTTTTTGAAACTTATGTTTTATGCAAATCATTATGTCTTTATTCTGTCCTGTTTTTTGTGTATGGCTGTTCTATGGCAGGTTAAGGCTCAAGTCAATGGCGAAAGGTTTGCGAGGTGACCATCATTAAACAGAGATAACTTTTATGAAAGGAGAGAGCGGGCAATTTGGTAAGTGCCACATTAATTGCTGGCTTTCATTAGGATTTTTCCTGGTGCAATTGTTTGCCATCTTGTGAGCTGAGAGCTGGGGTCAGCAACAAAGGCCTATGCATAAGTTGGTGGTTTAGCATTAGATTTTAGGTAGCAACTTTGCTGTGCTGAGAGCATCGTGGGAGGCTGTTAATGTATAAAGTACATTGGTGCTTTAAAGAGCGGTCTCTATTTTCTCCTTTTTCTTGTGGGTATGGTATGGGAAGTTTCATACCCTTCTCGTGATGAAAGAATCCCATCAACTGGGGCGAAATGTTTCTTGACAAGAGGAAATTAAGTGAGGGGGCTTTGCTTTCTCTATTTTTAGGCATTGTAACCCTTCATTAACAGTTGTAATCTGTTGGCTTACTAACTTGTAATAGTTTTTCCAACCTTTTAGTGTGTAGGCATGCTTCCTTGTAATCAGTTCTATTACACCATGGTTTATCTTGCCATCTCTCTCTCTCTCTCTCACACACATCCAACACAAATTTTTGCGTTACTGATAATAGATGATTGGATGTGAGCTAGGTGTTCTATTCAAGTAGCTTTAGATGCTTTTTGTTTCGATAGATTTCTTTTGTAACTTGTTCTTTGGAAAACATTTTGTGGAAAACTGACTCATATTTTTGTGTTTGATTGCGACCTTGAAAAGGAGCCAGACATTTTGTCCTTTGACTCATGGAAAATTATTAACATTTCTTGTAACTCCAAATAATTACATGAATAGAAATTTACATTCATGAAAATAGAGTTGAGCAAAAAAATAAAAATAAAATACATTCATGAAAATAGACTTAAAATAAGTTCTATTTTATTTTTTCTTTCTATTTTTTATACCATTTGGGATGAATAAAATAAATTGGAATTAACGCAAAAAATTAAGTGAAATGGTTTGTTTGTAAAAAAATAGTAAAGTTGCCAATATGTATCATATCGGGGCTTTTGTCGGGTTGGTTAGAGGAACAAATTGTTCGGTATCAGGATTATCGTTAGTATATGTGGTTGGAAGTTAACGTAAATGCAAACTCATATCTCTTCCCAATATACTAATATCGGAAATAGGCCGGTATTTTAATAGAAATGTTGATCAATAGTGGTTAACAATCTATTTTTAAAGTGAGAAATCACAATTGTGAGGCTTTTGTGGTGTGGAGTTTGGGTTTGTTTTACGGACCATAAAAAAAAATTATGTTGTTGATTTGAGTTTTCTGTCGTAGCTAAAAAATGTAAGAAACGTTTATCATATGAAATGAAGCGTAAGTCCATTATTGGGTGGAACCGTGGAAGAACATTTTTCTTTTCGTTAGTTTACCTGAAATTGATACTACCGTAACTATTACTGTATTAGACAATTACAATTTTGTTCATCATTGTCACATGAACTTTGGATTCATTATTTTTGGAAGACGTTAAAGCCTTGAAGTTTCTGATTTATCAAAGCCCTATGGACGTTGATCTTCGTTTGTTGATTCTGCTAATTGCGTAAGAGAATTCCTAGATTAGCCAAAGAGAGAGAGAGAGAGGAACAGATGATTGTTTGAAACTTAGAATAAATAGATGATACAACAACACAATTATATACAGTACAATACAACCGATGATCCCTCCGATAGATCAAATTCCAATGGAGGAGCTGCGTCTGTATAAAACCTTGTGGTTCCTATACTAAATATGACTTCGATTTTTTATTCTTTTTTTGCTAAGCAATATGACTTTGACATGGTATTGGCTACATCACACTATAACTCCCTACGCTGTATTGTGCAATATTTATTCATAACTATTTTAGTACCTCATACGCATCAAACTAAGCTATCACCATCTTCCTCACACACATTCTTATTGTGCTTGTAATTACTAGAAACACTGCCAAGGAGAGGAGCGACATCGCTTCCCATCTTTTTTCCTGTGTTGACTCCCTGAGGGCCACTCCAGCAAAGAATCTGCAAAACCTCCTTCATGGAAGGCCGAGTTGCAGGTGATTTGCTAGTACAAATGAGTCCTAGTTTAAATACAGTAATCATCTCTTCCAAGTAACATGGTTTCTTGATTTCATCATCAAGGGCATCGGTAATAGAATTTCCTTCTTCACTATTGTGCCGCCATGCCCATTGTGCTAGACTCATGTTCTCGTCATTGGGTTCTCTTCCCGTGGTGAGTTCAAGAAGTACAACTCCAAAGCTGAAGACATCAATCTTCTCATTCACCTTTGTTGTATAAGCATACTCTGCAAGATATTGGATGAAGCAATGAACAAAACTATTTTTTAAATACTGCTAATAAGTGTAAGAAATAATTGTTAAATGATTAAATTTTATCATTCCGTTTAAACTTTCGGAAAAACTGGTAATTATCAATAAGATGCTCTTACCTGGGGCAAAGTAACCAAAGGAGCCTGCTACAGCAGACATTGTGCGAGACTCTCCATGCTTTTCTAACATCTTGGCTAACCCAAAATCTGCTATTCTTGCCTTGAACTCAGAATCCAACAAAATGTTGCTAGACTTCACAACTCGATGAATGACTGGAGGAGAGCAGTCATGGTGCATGTAACTTAGGCCTTGTGCTGCCCCAATTGCAATCTGCAACCTCCTTGGCCAATCCATGACCATCTCACCTGTCAATGATTTTCTCTTCTTCCCATGGAGCCATCTATCCAAACTTTGATTTTCCATGTACTCGTAAACAAGAAGCTTTGAGTTCTCACTTGAAATACAGCACAACAGTTTTACTAGATTGGAATGCCTAATTGTGCCCAGTATTTGAACCTCCGCTAGAAATTCTTTCTCAAGCCTGTGATCTAACATCTTGTTATTCCAAATCTTTTTCACAGCAACAAACTGGCCCTGGTTAGTGGGAATCCAGTATACTTCCTACAATGTTATTTTCTGTCAAATTTGACAGAATGTTCCAGTCTGTGAAATTCAATCTCTAGAATGATACCGGAATTATTATGGAAATCCCAACTGAAATGGAATTAGTATGGAAACCCAAATTGATAACCCAATTAATAGGGGATGGTTGGATATATGTGTTTGGGAGATTGATATGTGAATAGAAAACACTCAAATAAAAGATAGATAGGCTCACCACTCAATGGAATCCACCAATGAGATATAGAAACCAAACTCGCCACTCAAAGGAAATCCACCCAAGGGATAAGAGTTAAAACAGAAAAAATCCTTCTTCTTTTTTTGATAACAAGGCGATAGAAAAAATCCTTCTTCTAAGAAAGCACAATGCTTATTTTCTGAATATTCAATCTCTGCTTTATTCATTCCAGCTAAATAGCTTATATAGATGCTTAGAACAACCCTCTAAGCATAGGAAAACGAAATTACATTAAAGGAAATTCAAATTATACTTAGGAACTACACAACATGATAAAGACAAACATAGAAACTTGAAACAAAAGTAAATGACTTGAAAAACTATAAATTAAAGGCTGAAATATTTCCAAGAGAGTCCAATAAATGCTGATTGACTTCTTGGCATTGGCTTACTAACTTGTAATAGTTTTTCCAACCTTTTAGTGTGTAGGCATGCTTCCTTGTAATCAGTTCTATTACACCATGGTTTATCTTGCCATCTCTCTCTCTCTCTCTCTCTCTCTCTCTCTCTCTCTCTCTCTCTCTCTCTCACACATCCAACACAAATTTTTGCGTTACTGATAATAGATGATTGGATGTGAGCTAGGTGTTCTATTCGAGTAGCTTTAGATGCTTTTTGTTTCGATAGATTTTCTTTTGTAACTTGTTCTTTGGAAAACATTTTGTGGAAAACTGACTCATATTTTTGTGTTTGGTTGCGACCTTGAAAAGGAGCCAGAAATTTTGTCCTTTGACTCATGGAAAATTATTAACATTTCTTGTAACTCCAAATAATTACATGAATAGAAATTTACATTCATGAAAATAGAGTTGAGCAAAAAAATAAAAATAAAATACATTCATGAAAATAGACTTAAAATAAGTTTCTATTTTATTTTTTCTTTCTATTTTTATACCATTTAGGATGAATAAATAAATTGGAATTAACGCAAAAAATTAAGTGAAATGGTTTGTTTGAGTAAAAAAATAGATAAAAGTTGCCAATATGTATCATATCGGGGCTTTTGTCGGGTTGGTTAGAGGAACAAATTGTTCAGTATCAAGATTATCGTTAGTATATGTGGTTAGAAGTTAACGTAAATGCAAACTCATATCTCTTCCCAATATACTAATATCGGAAATAGGCCGGCATTTTAATAGAAATGTTGATCAATAGTGGTTAACAATCTATTTTTAAAGTGAGAAATCACAATCTGTGAAATTCGACAGAATGTTCCAGTCTGTGAAATTCAATCTCTGGAATGATATTGGAATTATTATGGATATCCCAACTGAAATGGAATTAGTATGGAAACCCAAATTGATAACCCAATTAATAGGGGGATGGTTGGATATATGTGTTTGGGAGATGGATATGTGAATAGAAAACACTCAAATAAAAGATAGATAGGTTCACCACTCAATGGAATCCACCAATGAGATACAGAAACCAAACTCGCCACCCAAAGAAAGTCCACCCAAGGGATAAGAGTTAAAACAGAAGAAATCCTTCTTCTAAGAAAGCACAATGCTTATTTTCTGAATATTCAATCTCTGCTTTATTCATTTCAGCTAAATAGCTTATATAGATGCTTAGAACAACCCTCTAAGCATAGGAAAACAAAATTACATTAAAGGAAATTCAAATAATACTTCGGAACTACACAACATGATAAAGACAAACATAGAAACTTGAAACAAAAGTGAATGACTTGAAAAACTACAAATTAAAGGCTAGAATATTTTCAAGAGAGTCCAATAAATGCTGATTGACTTCTTGGCATTGGCTTGATTATCTGAATCTTCAAAATCATCACAATTGAGCTTTTTAACTTGAAATGGGCTGACTGAAGCTTCTGGAAAATGGGGTTTTATTTGTTGGGTTTAGGAACACCAAAGTTGAGCCTTTAGACCAGATTGGGTTTGTTGGACACACCTGTGTCAGTCTCCCCTCGTTGATGAAGTCTTGCCCCCAAGTCCACTTGGTCTTCTTAATCCTCATAGTAAGGAGAAAGATCTAAAACATTAAAGGTTGCAAAAACTCCATAATCACCAGGCAACTCAATCTTGTAAGCATTCTCCCTAATGCGTTGAAGCACCCTAAATGGACCATTAGCTTAAGGCATCAACTTAGAAGATCGCTTAGAGGGAAACCGCTCTTTCCTAAGATGAATCCAAACCAAATCACCCTCATTGAAAGCTGCTGGTTTCCGGTGCTTATTAGCTTGCTTGCTATACTTCTCATTTTTCTTCAAAATGCTTCCTCGGATCTGCTCATGTAATTTCTTGATTTCCTTAGCCCATTCTTCAGCATCTCCACTAAAATGTTTAGTAACTGGAAGTGGTGCTAATTCAAGTGGTTCAATAGGATTAAGACCATACACAGCTTCAAAAAGACTATGGCCAGTAGTTTGGCTAAGAGATCGATTATAAGCAAATTCAGCTTGAGCTAAAAGAAGATCCCATTGTCGAATGTTCTTCCCCACAAAGCTTCTTAAAAGATTTCCCAAACTTCAATTTACCACCTTAGTTTGACCATCAGCTTGTGGATGATAAAAAGAGCTGAATTGTAGTGTAGTACCAAGCTTCCTCCAAAAAGTAAGCCAAAAATGACTTATGAACTTCGAATCCCGATCAGATGTGATAGTTTTTGGAACTCCATGGAGCTTAACTATCTCTCTAAAATATAAGTCAGCAATATGAGAAGCATCTGCAGTCTTGTTACAAGGAACAAAATGCGCCATCTTTGAAAATCGATCAACAACCACCATAATAGAATTCTTGTTCCTTTGGGTTCGAGGCAATCCCAAAAAAAAGTCTAAGTTGATATCTTCCCATGGAGCTTTAGGAATAGGTAGTGGTGTGTATAAACCGGTGTTCTTGCTATGACTCTTAGCAATTTGACAAATTCTGCAACTTTTGACAAAGCACTCAACATCATGAGTTAACTTAGGCCAGAAAAAGTTTTCTTGCATAAGAGCAAGAGTCTTGTCTCTCCCAAAATGTCCCGCCAAACCTCCTCCATGAACTTCCTGAATAATTGCCCTTCGTAAAGAACATTGAGGAATGCACAATCTGTTGTTCTTGAAAAGAAAACCTTCTTGCACCAAGAAATGATTGAATGAATCCTTGGAACAATTCTCCCATACATTTCCAAAGTCAAGATCATTCTTGTACAATTCCTTGAGCACTTCAAAACCCAATACTTGCACCTCCATAGTGCTGAGCAAAGAATGCCTTCTACTTAATGCATCAGCCACTTGATTTAACTTTCCAGATTTATGCTTGATAGAAAAAGAATAGGGTTGAAGGAATTCAACCCAACTCGCATGCTAGCTGTTAAGTTTCTGTTGGCTATTCAAATACTTCAAAGCTTCATGATCAGAATGCAACAAAAACTCATTTGGAAGGAGATAGTGACTCTAATGATCCAAAACACGAATAATAGCATAAAATTTCTTATCATAGGTAGAATACTTCCTACGACTCTCATTCAGCTTCTCACTAAAGAAGGCAATAGGCTTACCTTATTCGCTGAGCACAACACCAATTCCCACTCCTGACGCATCACAATTAACTTCAAAAAGCTTGCTAAAATCTGGAAGTATAAGTACTGGAGCTTCTGTTACTTTCCTCTTGATCAACTCAAAACTCTTTTAGGCTTCTTCATTCCATTGGAACTTTCCTCTTTTCAAGCATTCAGTAATAGGAGCAATGATGCTATTGAAACTTCTTATAAAACGACGATAAAAAGAAGCAAGCCCATGAAAGCTTCTAATATCATGTAGAGATTTTGGCATGAGCCAACTAATTATTACCTCTATCTTGCTAGGATCCATCTTGATTCCTTCAGCTGAAACCATATAGCCTAAGAACACAAGGCTATCTGTTAAGAAATGACACTTCTTTAAATTCACATATAACTTCTGTTTTCGAAGAGTTTGAAACACTTGATAAAGGTGCTCCATATGATCTTGTTGAGATTTGCTGTATACCAGAATGTCATCGAAATACACAACAACAAAAAGCCCAATGAAAGGTTTAAACACATGATTCATTAGTCGCATAAAAGTACTAGGAGCATTAGAGAGCCCAAAAGGCATCACCATCCATTCATACAGCCCCTCTCTAGTCTTGAATGCTGTTTTCCACTCGTCTCCCAACCTCATTCTGATTTGGTGATAACCGCTGCGAAGATCAATTTTTGAGAAAATAATAGCTCCATAAAGCTGGTCAAGAAGGTCATCTAATCGCGGAATAGGAAAGCGATATCTAATGGTGATCTTATTCACTGCTCTACTATCAATGCACATACGCCGAGAGCCATCCTTTTTGGGAATAAGGAGTGCCGGAACAGCACAAGGACTCATGCTCTCTCTAACAAACCCCTTTTCTATCAATTCTTCAACTTGTCTCTGTAATTCTTCATGCTCCTTAGGGTTCAATCAATAGGCTGGTTTGTTATGCAACATAGATCCTGGTACAAGATCAATGCAATGCTGCATATCCCTCATAGGTGGAAGGCCATGGGAAATTTCCTCCGGGACAACATCACTAAATTCCTTGAGGAATGGAATCAAAGAAGGGGGAATTTCTGTTGGTTCTTTCTCTTCCCTTACCACAATTGCAAAGCCTTCACCATTCTCCATTAATGCTTTCTCAACCCCAGATCTGGTCAGCAAATTAGTTTCCTCCCCAAAAGAAGGTTTAGGAACATGAACCATTTTCAATGGAACCAAAAGGACCTTAACTCCATCATTTTCAAAAGAATAAGTATTTTTGAAACCATCATACTTAGTCTTTCTACCATATTGCCAAGGCCTACCAAGCAACAAGTGACATGCATCCATAGGCACAATATCACAAACTACAGCATCTTTATAATTCTTGCCAATGGAAAATTCAACGAAGCATCTTTTATTTACCTTCACTTCATTGTCTTTGCGAAGCCACTGGAGTTTGTAAGGTTCCGGATGATCTTCAGTTTTTAACTTCAGTTTCTCCACTATTGTTGTTGCCACAACATTTTCACAACTTCCTCCATCAATGATGACGTTACAGAATTTTCCATGAGAAGTGCATCTAGTATGAAAAATATTGTTCCGCAACCATTCATCTTCTACATAGGTTACTTTGAGGCTTCTTTGAACCACAAAAGCCTCCCCTCGATCAGCATAAGTAATTTCTTCTTCCACAGCAACATGTTCATTAGTTTCTGGTGAAAAATCATCCTCATCTTCCATTTCCATATCTTCTTCCATAAGAGACACCATTTTTCGATTTGGACAATCATAAGCAATATGTCCAAAACCTTGACATTTGAAACACCTTCGATTTGTATTGGAAGTGATTGGACGATTTGAACCTGATGTAGCTTCATTCTTTGGCTAATCAACGGCTGTCTTGGGTATGGTAGTGGTTTTAAAAGTGGAACCACTCCCACGGTTAGAAACTCCATCTCGAGTAAATGATCGAAAACTATTTCCACGTTTTTCTTTCAGTTGCTTTTCCACCTTTATAGCTAGTTTGCAAACATCATTGTAAGTCCAATATGATTATAGCTGCACCACATCACTGATTTCAACATGTAACCCAACGAGATAACGGGCTATCATTTGCTCCTCTTGCTCAACAACATCACAGCGAATCATTAGATGATCAAACTCCGCTGTATACTCCTCCACGGACAACTCCCTTTTCTTGAAATTATGAAATTTCATAAAAGCATCTTGCTTGTAGTGTTCAAGTAAATACTTTCTTTTTAGCTCTCTCTTCATCTTTGCCCATGTTGTAATACGTTCTCTTCCTTCACGTTCTCCCTGCCTCTTCAAATGCTCCCACCAAATTGAAGCATGTTTCCTTAGCTTGATGGCAACAACTTTCACTTTACGATTTTCTAGAACATCTTTGAAATCAAAGATTCACTTAATGGTAGTAAGCCAATCAATGAAATCATCTGGTTGCATTTTCCTTCAAAATCTGGTATGTCCACCTTCATATCAAAACCCGATCGTGAATTTCTCAAAAAACGGGGGTGGGGTGGAGTACTCTCACCAGAGGAGTGACTATGGGCACAGTGGAATGGATTTTCATTATCACTTTCAGAATCATGATGCCTAATACCACGTCCTTGATTCTCATACTGCTCCAAACGTTGTTAGAGTTCTTGAAGTTGCCTCCTTAGCTCATCCATTTCGAAATTTGTATTACCCTCATCATGGTCCCCCATGTTATAACCTTGATGACGATGTCCAGCCATTAAACCACAGCTCTGATACCAACTGATACCAGAATTATTATGGAAATCCCAACTGAAATGGAATTAGTATGGAAACCCAAATTGATAACCCGGTTAATAGGAGGATGGTTGGATATATGTGTTTGGGAGATGGATATGTGAATAGGAAACACTCAAATAAAAGATAAATAGGCTCACCACTCAATGGAATCCACCAATGAGATACAGAAACCAAACTCTCCACCCAAAGGAAGTCCACCCAAGGGATAAGAGTTAAAACAGAAGAAATCCTTCTTCTAAGAAAGCACAAAGCTTATTTTCAGAATATTCAATCTCTGCTTTATTCATTCAAGCCAAATAGCTTATATAGATGCTTAGAACAACCCTCTAAGCATAGGAAAACGAAATTACATTAAAGGAAATTCAAATGATACTTAGGAACTACACAACATGATAAAGACAGACATAGAAACTTGAAACAAAAGTAAATGACTTGAAAAACTACAAATTAAAGGCTGAAATATTTCCAAGAGAGTCCAATAAATACTGATTGACTTCTTGGCATTGGCTTGATTATCTGAATCTTCAAAATCTTCACAATTGAGCTTTTTAACTTGAAATGGGCTGACTGGAGCTTCTGGAAAATGGGCCCTTATTTGTTGGGTTTAGGAACATTAAAGTTGGGCCTTTAGACCAGATTGAGTTTGTTGGACACACCTGTGTCATGGAATGAGGTAAGCTTCTATGTTGTCAGATTACGTTGGTGCTTTTTCCTTTGGTAGTCTTTGAACTTAGAGAAGAACAATAAAACAGTGACTAGGAGAGCTACAAGGACAAGAACTAGAATCATGGCAAGGTAGATAGAAGGCAGTTTGTTGGAGTCACGGGTTTTGGACCTTGTGGTGTAGGAACTTGGAAGGTCTAGAATTGGACTACCAGCACATAGATTGGAATTATTCAAGAAACTGTTTTCATATGCAAGATTGTTAAACTGATCTGGGATTCTTCCAGAGAGTTGGTTGGAGGACAAGTTGAGTGAATTAAGCCTCAACTTGCCAATTTCAGGTGGGATTTCACCGGATAATTGGTTTTGTGACAAGTCCAAATAAAGGAGGTCAGGTAAAGACCCAACCACAGTTGGGATTTGGCCAGAAAACTTATTTCTAGCGAGGTTCAAAGTTGTTAACGAATTCCATGAGATGATCTCAGATGGAAGCTCACCAGAAAATTGATTACCATCCAAAAGAAGAGAGTTAAGACCAGAAAGACTAGTTAATTCCGCTGGAATTTTGCCTGAGAGCAAATTGTTGCTTGCCTCAAAGACAACTAAATGCACCCAAGAAGCGACTCTAACAGGAATTTGGCCTGAAAATCTATTGTTACCAATTTCCACTCTTGATAAATTCCAAGCCAACTTATTTGGAAGCTCGCCCGAAAACAAGTTGTCACTTAACATCAAGTTTGATAAATTGAATGTTGTCCAAAGACCAGAAGGAACCTCACCTGAGAAATTGTTTTCCTAAGCCTGAACCGTGCGCAAAGTGCTACAATTTCCAACCCAATTCGGCAGTTCCCCGTTGAGATTGTTAGAAAATACAATCAGTCCTTGCAAAGCACTTGCAACACATAAATGTTCTGGCAATTGACCACTTAGTTGATTCTCCAAGACCTCAACTGCTTCAAGCTTCGAATAAAGGCCTAATTCCGGTGGCAAAGTTCCATTCAACTTGTTTCTAAAAGCCTTAAAATCAATCAGTGCTGGAAGTAGGCCTATACTTTTCGGAATCTCGCCAGTCAATTGATTCGAATGCAAATGCAACAGTGTCAAATTTTGTAACTTGCCAATACCTTCAGGAATAAAACCAGTCAAGTTATTCTCAGAAAGATCAAGGCTCTCCAAACTTGAATTCGCTTCAACCAAGCTCGGTATCTCACCAGACAATCCATTAGTAAAGAGAAACACTCTCTTTAAACTCTTCAACAAGAACAAACCGCTAGGAATAGCACCTACCAATTTGTTCGTTGATAAATCCAAGTGCACGAGGCTTGAAATCCCCTAAAAATTTTCCGGTATTTGGCCCATCAAATTCGTCATTGTCATCCACATATACGTCAACTTCTTTAACATTCCAAAGTCTGGTGGCAAAGTTGCAGGCACAAACTCATTACAGGCCAAGCCCAAAATTTCAAGATTGGACAAGTTTCCAATTTCCTTTGGAAACCTACAACAATATGGATATTTGGTGACGGAATTTAATGATGAAAGTAATTTCATCTCCGAAAGGTTTACATTAGGTGACGTGATTCGAATTTTGTCACCTATCAGTCTTATTTGGTGACGAAAACTAATTTTCGTCACCTAGTATGCTTGGAAAATAGGCGCTAACAAATCTTTTTTGGTGGAAAGGGAATGAGATTTATGGTGATGAACTATGTCATCACTCAAAGTTGTGATATAAGGTGACGACCTTTTTCGTCACCAAATTAGCTTTTGTAGTGACGAAATAAATATTTTGTCACGGAAGGTGCTTGAAATTGGGTGACAAAAACAAATTTCGTCACCCAATGTGTTTGAAAAATGGGCGCTGGGCGCCAGATGAAATTTTGGAGGGAGAATGAATGGGGCTATGGTGACGGAAAATATCGTCACCTATTATTTTCCGTAGTGACGAAACAATTATTTCGTCACACAATGCGCATGGAATTCGGTGACAAAGACATATTTCGTCACCCCATGTGTTTGAAAAATAGGCGCCAAATGAAATTTTGGTGGGAAAATGAAATTGATTATGGTGACGAAAAAACATCGTCATCCATTATTTGCAGCAGTGACGAAACAAATATTCTGTCACTCAATATGCTTGAAATTGGGTGACGAAAACATCTTGCGTCACCTAATGTGTTTAAAAAATAGGCGCCAAATGAAATTTTGGTGGGAGAAGGAATGAGACTATGGTGACACAAAAACTCGTCACCTAATATATACTTTAGTGATGAAAAATATATTTGGTCACTCAATGTGCTTGAAATTTGGTGACCAAGAAATATCTCATCACCCAATGTGTTTGAAAAATCAGCATTGTTAACCCTGAGGGGTAGCTCAAATGGTCCGGTCTTGGGTGTGCTCCCCAATTGTCACTAGTTCGAGTCCTCTCAGGGCCACCTATCCAAGACAAAACCTTGTGACTACCGCGATATACATGGCTAGTAATGTGTTACGTGTCCCCCTGACTAGTAACGTTTTGAGAAGATGAGCTTCTCTCTTTTAGCGAAATTGAGTTTAGTGGTGAGTCTTTTTCTTTCCATTTGAATTTGATTGAAATCTTGTGCAGGACTGTAACACCCACAATTTTTAAAGTGATAATAATATTTTTCATATATTTAAATGTCAGATCATAGGAACAAAAATTTAAAATTTTATGAATGTTTGAGAAAGCCTATTGCCCAATGACATAATTAAGACAGAATATTATTTTAAGAAGCCCATTGTTGATTTACTTAAGTGAAACATGGGCCTAAGAAATTTAAATGGATGTAATTAGGTATTGGGTTACTAAAACTAGAGTGGTCCACGGGTCGTATGGATCGGGTTTCGGGGTAGCCATCACCGGACCCGTATGAGTCGGGTTTGAGGATAACATATTTGTTATCCATCCAATTGGTGGTTTGATCAGGCGGGTTTCGAGTTGTCGGATTAGTTGAAACAATTATTGTTGGCGCGCGGCGGAGATCTCATCGGATCTGGTGAGATCTCCATAGATTTGGCGAAGCGAGGAAGTTACAGAGGAAGGAGGTATCAGTCAGATCGAGTGGTTTCAGGTTTCTAAATAGATAATCTGACACTCAACCCGTATGAGTCGGGTTCTGAATTTCTGCACCTGTCGGTCGACCGACACGGAACTCGGATCGGGTGGTCTCGGGTTGTCGACGGTCGGGTTGGACGACCCATAAGTCTTTTAATAGAATTATGATTTTTACAAAGTTGAGTATGACACATGGCGAATTTATACCATATTAATTATGCCCCTTGTGAACTTTTAAAAAAAAAATTTGATGTTGATAGATATTTTTAAAAGATGTTTGCTGCTTTAAACAAAAAAAATTGTTGTTGATAGTTTTTTTTGTTTTTAAGATGTAAATGGTGTTGACAGTTTTATTTTTTAAAAAATATGTTTCCCATCAATTAAACTTAATTTTACTTATTTTAATTTGAAAATTATTAATCATACCACTTGGGAAATTTAAACGATAAATAACTATGTCACAAGTCATTATCTAAGACACTCTAGAGTTTTAATGCTTTTGTTTTTTATATTTATATATTATATATATAAATTATTGTGCTTGTAGCAATACTCACCACTTTTATTATCAACCATTCATTTAATCCCATGGCTCATACATGTGACACCTCATCAAGCATAAAAATGGCTAATTTATCCCTCAAAATTTAAGCGGAAATACTTAGGTCCCGCGGTGGGACAGTCCCGCCAAAGGTGTCAAAAATTATAATATTTGTGTGTATTTTGATAAAATATATGTGTCAATTATTGTAAAATATGTGTAGTTTATAGTAAAATTATGTTTATTACAAATATCAGTAATGTTACCAGAATTCACACATTTTATTTTTACAAGAATAGACACACACTTTATTACTAATAACATAATATTTACCACGAAACACATATATTTTATCAAAATCAACACTGTAGCGGGACCTAAGTGTGACCCAAATTTCAGATCCCGCCTTTTTTTTTTTTTCCTCTGAAACCAAATAGTAATTCAGAATTGCTGGTTGAAATTTTGTGGATGAATGGTTTGTAAAAATAATTAAATTTTTTAATTGGGGCTAAACCCTAACTCATTTATTTGTCATTTTATTTTCTCCCTCACAAGTTTTCCCTCCTTGCAGCCGCAACCCACATCCTAACTCTCTATTCCAATTGTTTCTTTTCATTCTTTTATTTCCTAGAACCAAGTTCATGTGCGCTGTGGATAGAGGTAAGTCAACACCACCCTTATCTTTAAAGTTTTGTTTTGATCCCTCTTGATAGTCATGAAATTGTTAATGTCTAGACATATTGATTCATTTTGGTGGGGCCATGTACTACAGGGGAAATTTTAGTTGGGCACTTATGAATTTGTTTTTGGCTTGAATCAGTATATGAAACAATATTTTCTTTTTTGAAAAAAAAAAAACTTTAAGATTGTTAAATCTCGGGTTGCAGTTACAATATTAAATTTTGGGGCTACAACAATCTTAAACGATTGGCTGGAACTTAGTGGGCAGCAAGTAAAAAAAAGAAAAAATTGAGAGAAATATGGAATCATTAGCATTTTCTAATAGGGTTGTGAAGTGAAATATTATATGGGCATTTTATTCTGAAGTTGTTTTTTTTAACAAGGTAATGGAATTGAGCTTGGTGTTGTAAAATTTATGTGTGTGTTTTGGTTTTCAGTCTTGGGTGAATTTTTAAGGGTTGTTGCACTCCAAGTGTTTGATGAATTATTTCAATGAGCTTGACCTTGTCCATTTAATTAATTGAATGTTCCTGGAAGAAGAGGTTTGTTTCAAGAATTTTAATAGAATATATTTGAATGGTCAAAGTGTGATTTGGATGTCTTGTTATTTAAGTTGTGTAGGTTTGAATTTGTTGTGCACTAAGTGTTTGAGGAGTTGTTTCACGAGTTTGTTCATTTGAGTGAAATTATGAGTTTTCAATCTTGGTTGTCAGTACCTGTCACCTTCAATTCACGAGTTAGTGTAACATTTGAGTATGTGGTGCGGCATTGAATTGAGGTTTATGTTATGACTTACTACAATAAATGAATAGTATTGTTATTTGAATTAGGAATGCTTCATTTAACTAGTACCATGCTGTTAATTTTGGTTGTATAAAATTCTGGCATTTGTCTATAATATCATTGATAAAACGGTTTGTTCAGGATTATACTAACATTTGGTTTTATTTTGTTTCTTAGGGGTAACGGTACCAACTTCGTAAGGGGTATGCCTTATTTATTTATTTATTTTTTGTTTCTTAGAAACCTAAAAATCATTGAAACCAAATTGATCTTTCATTCTCACACCTTTTTTTGTTTTTTTGCAAGCTTAGCACTCCCTGTTTGTAGGAAGTTTTAATTTACTTCTAAGAGGTGTGCACTCGACTTGAGTATAGTAAGTACTCTATTCTTTACCCTACTGATGACAGACTTATAAAAAAAAAAGTACCCTATTGTTAAATACTTGATGTTGTGGTAGGTTTTTGAGTTAAAGCAAGCGGGTGGTTTGTATGATGTTATGAGTTTAACACATTCTTAAAAATGTTTCTCATATTACTAACATAATTAATGTTTTGGTTCTTCGGGTTTAATGTTATTTTATTTATATTTGTGCAGATTATACGAGATTGGAGCCATGAAGAGACTTTGGTTTTTACTGCTTGTAGTCATATCTTCGTTTGTTGTAATTTGTGAATATTATAGTTTTTTTTTTATTATTAGGTAGATAGTTTTGAAGATTATAATTGTTGTATATTAACTTACCTTTTATATGCTTTTGTAATATATGGATGGTTTGTTTATGGATGTGTTGTGTTTTGAACATGATATTGATGTGTTGTTTATGTATGACAGATTATTGTAATGAACAGGTAAAATTCTTGAAAAATGCATAAATTAGATTTTAAATAATAATATATAAAAAATAAAATGGTGATAAGAAAAAATTTGGTGACGAAATAATATCGTCACCCCATAGCTTAATAAGAAAGATAAAAAAGAAAATAAAAATATTTAGTGACAAAATATTTTGTCAACAAATAAAACGTTTGGTGATGAAAACATTAGGTGATAAAATAATATCGTCACCCCACAACTTAATAAGAAAAATAAAAAATAAAATAAAAATATTTAGTGACGAAATATTTTGTCAACAAATAAAACGTTTGGTGACGAAAACATTAGGTGATAAAATAATATCGTCACCCCACAGCTTAATAAGAAAAATAAAAAAGAAAATAAAAATATTGAGTGAAGAAATATTTTGTCAACAAATAAAACAATTGGTGACAAAAATATTAGGTGACGAAACATGTGCGTCACAAATAGGTTTTTTTCTTTGGTTCTATAAAATAATTCGGTGACAAAAAGGTTCGTCACAATAACTTTTAGTGACAAGTTTAATGTGACGAAATCATGTTCGTCACATAATAGTCTCGGTGACGAAATGAAAGGCATGGGTGACGAAAGTCATTCGTCTCCAAAGATCATTTTTCTTGTAGTGGCCGTTGAACTGGTTCTCATAGAGATACAACGTTTGTAACTCTGTCAGGCTCCCAATCCCTTCTGGGATATTGCCGGAAAAATAGTTGGCTCCAAGGTCTATATATTGGAGAGTTCGAATCAAGTAAATGTCATCAGGGATTGGACCCATAAAATAGTTTTGTGAAAGGTCAAGAACTTGAAGCTTGGAGCAATTGTATAAAACTGTTGGAAACTCTCCAGGAATGTAATTATAGGACAGGTCGAGGAAGGTCAGGTTCTTGAGGTCGCAAATTGTTGATGGGATTTTTGTGGTGATGTTTTTGTTTTTGAGGAAGATTCCAGTGACTTTGCCATTGGTGCATTCGATTTCCGGCCAAACGCACGGTGAGGATGAGGTGTTCCATGATTGGATGGACGGTGGATTGCCCCACTGCTGCTTCAAGTTCAGTAGGACAGCTTGTTCGTTTTTTTCTGATTGTGAAATTACTTGAAGGGGTATGGAGATGAGAAGGAGGAGAAGAAGGAGGAGGAGTGGGGTTTTGGGAAATGGTAAGGGTAGTTTAGACATTTTGTGTGGTGGAATGAATTCAGTTGCTCCGGTTGAGTGTTTTCCCGGGCAAAATGAGGTGATCAAACAGTCAATATTCAAATGTGGTGAGCGGATTGGACTGAGGCTTTGGAGTTTGGACACACTCACGAGTTACACGAACGCTCACGGAATCCATTTTTTTTTTTTGAGTGTGTGTGAAATGCACACTGGTCTAATATGGAGGAGGTGTGTTTTATTACGTACGTTTTGGCACTAGAAGCTGAAAAGCAAGTTGGCTGCGATTTAGACTAGTCAAGTCAACTTTTTTTTTTTTTGCTAAAAAGTCAACATTTTTTAGTATTGTGTAGTTGCGCCTAACACATTTACGTTTAAGTGGGCATGACGAAGACTTAGATTTTGAATGAAAACAATGTATTCTGATCCATGGAAATTAGTATTTTAATAATTCTAAGTTCTAACGTCTATATTCAAGAATTACATCAAAACAGAAGGAGAATATTAGTGATTTTAGAGACTGAGGGAACGCAGGCGTGCTTGAGTGTGATGATTAATACCGCAGAAAGGCAATGGGTGGTGGGATCTTATCCGCCGTTCTAGAAGTAAATACTAACAGGTGTGATTAGACTTGGGAGAAGAATGAAGTCAACCAGTCATCCGTGTTTTGACTTTTGACTTTTGAGTGACCGATTTGTAAATGTAAGTATGGATTAATATTAGGTGCAACCGTGCAATAATCTAGATTAGATTGAAAGTTAGTTTTTTATTTTATTTTATTTTTTTATCACCATAAAAAAATATTTTTCAAGTTTTTAATACATTTGATTGGACGGTACGACAAATTTAAAAGGAAATTTTCAATTTCGACTGTTTAAAAGTATTGTACAGTGAGTATTGCATTCAATCTCGATTCATGTAGTATATAATAAGCGTTGTAATTGCAAATTAGAGAATCTCCAACTGTATCTTTATTTTTTCACCTAAATCTGAAGGGGAAAAAAAAAAATCTACTTTCATATTTTATCTACTTCATTTTAAAAATATTTCCAATAAGCCCTCTATTTTTTTTTATAATCCTATTTAAATGAAAATTATTAATTATCACTCTATTATTTTTTATTTAGTTTGAGAGAGAGAGAGAGCTGAAAATTTTACTAAGCCAAAACTCATTAAGTGATTCTTCAAGTGGAAAGTCCAGAGTTCACTATATATAGATCTAAAAACAAGAAAAAGGCCCAAGTAATTTTTATTCTCCAAATTTTGGAGAAAAAAGGGTTTGAAAAGTGTGTTAGAGATGCTTGCCTACCTGGATAGTTGGCTGCCAAAGAGCTTCGGCTATTCGACAACTTTGTCTTTGGCTAAATTTTGTTTTTGTTTTTTTCCTTTATGTCAGAAATAAATTTTCAAGGGGATTAGTCTTAGATATCTAGTAACAATCTTAAGAGTCTACTTTATAGAACATTCACAAAACTATATGTTTATGGCTCACAAGATATCACCTCCCAAATATTGAACTTGCACTCTTCTCGATGGAGAAAGTTAAAGGTACCAATCAAACTATGAGTTTTGGTGGTTAGTCATTTTTTTAGGGTAAATTACATTTACACACTCTTCTTTTGGGGAAATTAGGCTCGCTGCACCTTATTTCGGGAAAATAACACTCTGTTCCCAAATTTACAAAATAATTAACACTCTGCTTCCAAATTTAGTGTAAAAAGTCATAGCAAATAGGCTTAAAAAAGTGACTATCCCAGTTTATCTCTAAAACTTTAAATGCTTTTGTCCCGAGTTGAATGATAACTCACAATTTCCTAATAGTCTTTTAAATTTTGCACTACATTAAAGAAGCTTGATATGAACAATACATATGAAAAAGAATAGTGAATTTTCCTAAAAAAAAAATAATGAGAAAAATAGGGTTTCATGACAAATGGATGGCTTTAATTATGGAATGTATCTCAACGGCATATTTTATTCTCTTAAATGGGAAACTCAATGACCTTATCCCTTCTATCAAAGGGGTTAAAACTTACAGTAAGGTGACTTTTTTTTTTTTAAATTTCTAATTTAGGAATCTTAGGTAGCCAAAAAGAGAAAATAAGAGATTTTGGCATTATTCACGTGTTGCAAATTCACTTCAAACCAAGTCTGTTTCACACGGAATAAGATCCTCTTCATTTGAAAACCTTTCAATTTGTCTATTTCATGGTTTAGATTTAATATCATGGATCTAACTGTGTATAAACTACCACGTCATTTAAAATTTTAAA
Source organism: Fagus sylvatica (assembly GCA_907173295.1). Taxonomy (NCBI): domain Eukaryota; kingdom Viridiplantae; phylum Streptophyta; class Magnoliopsida; order Fagales; family Fagaceae; genus Fagus; species Fagus sylvatica. The sequence goes on along the minus strand of OU015771.1, from coordinate 21,251,874 downwards.
TGATGTGGTAGTCTGTACATTGTTAGATCTATTTAATATCATGGATCTAACCGTGTATATACTACCACGTCATTTAAAATTTTAAATGATGTGGTAGTCTGTACATTGTTAGATCTATAATATTTAATCTAAACCATGAAATGAACTTTTTCCATTTAATTTCAAATGGAGAGGATCCTATTCCATTTCACACTGTTTAGAATACCTCTCCACTCGTTTTCACTGTCCCAAATATTGGGAACCTCCAACTTAAAGGGTGTTTGGTACATTAAACTGAAACTGTGATTCTGTGATTGCAATCCATAATCACTGGGTCCCACTGAAAAAAATCCTGTTTGGTACATGAAATTTAAGTGAAGTCTGAAATCCTAACTTGAGTTTTATGTGGGTCCCATGCCAAATTTGAGAACACCCCATTAGCTATTTTTGGATTCAAGCTAGACTCAAATCCGGACTCAACTCTTATTACCGTTACTGGGCCCCACAAGAGTGACTGCCTTCTCTCTCTCTCTCTCTCTCTCTCTCTCTCTCTCTCTCTCTCTCTCTCTCTCTCTCTCTCTCTCGGCCATTACAGAGGGCTCTGCCCCTTCACCTCAAGCGTCGCCATCTCATCTCTCTCAACCGCCGCAACCGATTTCAACAAACCTCTTCTCTCCCCTCACGGCGAAAACTTCATCATTGCCGCTCTAGGCAAAGACTCTGAGCTCATTCTCGACAATGAGTTGTGCCAGTACTGTGCTCATGCCTACCCCACAACGGTACTGGGGGTTGTACCGGTATTGTGTTCATCAATGAAGAAGGAGAGGGAGAGGGAGCTATCTTTTGTGTTAAAAGGGTACTTTTTATTTTTAGTATATAAAAAGGGTGCAAAGAAAATAATAAAAATGAAGATGATGAGCTTGTGTTTTAGAGAGAGAGGGAAGACGGGGAGAGAGACAGAGAATGGAAAGAGAGAGTGAAAAAAATAGAGAAGATGAGAAGAGTAAAAGAGAGAGAGAACAGGAAGAGTGAGAAAAGGAGAAGATGAGGAAAAATAAAATAAAAAAGAGATGGATTAGAGGGGAGGGGGTTGTGTACATGTCAAAGAGATGGAGAGTTTTGGAGATTTGTGGAAAGAGAAAAGAAGATAAGATTTATTTATTTATTTTGTATTTTTATTATTTTAAAAAATTAATGTAATGATAAAATTATAATGAAATTGTTAATTTTGTATTGATAGTAGATTAAAGGGGTGAGATCCTCTACAATTGTTATAGGTGCAATCAAGTCTAAAAACCAAAACTATGTACCAAACATAATTTTTTTTTTTAAATTGTGATTTCAGTTGTGAAACTAGAACTATGTACCAAACAGAATTTTTTTTACAATCTTGAATTCAAATCAGGATTAAAGTTCCAACTTGAATATTAAAAAAAGTTATGAAACCAAAACAAAAAACGAAAACATGTACCAAACAGACCCTTATCTTTCCACTTTCTTCCACAAATCGAAAAAACAAGAATTGAAACTCTAGAGGTGATGCATGCTACTCGAGATATACAAAATGAATGTTCTAAAAATATTCACACTTTCACAAGGGTTTGTTTTTGACTAAACATATACAATTCATTGGTCAAACTTCAAAAAGATTAAAGCCTTTGGATCTTGTTAAATTCTGGGCTGCTTCCGAATTTTTAACGCGAGTCTCATGCCGCTAATTGGTCTCCATTCTACAAGGTTCTGTACCAACTACCAACCCCACCCATAATCAAATTTTCTTATTGAAAAAAAAAAGTAGTAATAAATTTTTCTTTGTGCGAATAAAATCAGCTTCCGCATGTTCCTTTTATTTTTTGATTTCATAAATCAGGATCTCATACACATTACAATTTGGTTTCCAAGTAATAGATCTTGTACCTACAAAAAATTAAGAAAAAAAAAAAAAAAAAAGAACACTATACAGACAATGTATTCTTCCTCTAATTGGATTTTGTGTACGTTTGGTATAATTTATTTTAGTGAAATATAAATAAATTAAGTTTAATTAAATTGTATTTTAGATTTTAAAATATTTTACTATCTCTTTGTGTTTGGATACTCAAAATATAATAAATGCATATTTCTCATTCTCATAAAAATAGTGAATCTTCACTAATTAAATTTATAATAGAACCCACAATTTATCTCAACTCTAAACCACACTGACACTAGGTAAGGCCAATTATCTCCAATATATTGGATCTCGTACTATGATAATAAATATACGTAGAGACCACTCAGCAAAAAAAAAAAAAATGTAGAGTGTTGAGTTTCAGATCTGCACAGAGTATTAACTCAAGTTCTCAACCTAACTTGGTTGAGTGATTTGCTTGATATTTATATTGAGTTGAGTACATGAGTTTTAGTATAATACAGTCATAGTTATTGACTAGAACTTAAACATATAGAAACAGTTATTGACTAGTACTTAAACTTATTAACAACCAAATCCTATCTAACTCTTCTTGTTGTCCTGAGGTGATAAACTCTGCATCAGTTGGTGTTTATCCTTAACACGCCCCCTTAAGCCCAATGGAATGGACATGACGTTGAGCTTGGTCCTAAGAAGAGCAAACCGAGAAGAAGAAATAGGCTTTGTCAACACATCAGCAAGTTGGTCAGTACTAGAGATAAAGCGAACATTGAGCTGTTTAGTGGCAACCATATCACGAACGAAGTGGAAATCAATCTTGATGTGCTTTGTTCTAGCATGGAAGACAGGATTGGAAGACAGATATGTAGCACCAATGTTGTCACACCATAGGAGAGGGGAGGTGGACATGACCAAACCGAGCTCTTGAAACAGAGATTGAAGCCACTTAATTTCTGCTGCAGTATTGGCAAGAGCCTTGTACTCCGCTTCAGTACTAGAACGAGCTACAGTGGCTTGTTTACGACAACTCCAAGAAATTAAATTCTTGCCAAGGAAGATACAGAAACTCCCTGTGGAATGGCGGTCATCCTTATTTCCTGCCCAATTAGCATCACAGAATGCATGTAATGTATTGCAGGAAGAGCGATAAATGTGCAACCCAAATTGGATGGTGCTTTTGAGGTACCGAAGCAGACGCTTCACAGATTGCCAGTGAGGCTGAGTTGGCTTGTGCATAAATTGGGACAATTTGTTTACTGCAAAGGCAATGTCAGGACGAGTGATGGAGAGATATTGTAAAGCACCAACAGTGTTGCGAAATAAGGTGTGGTCTGGAAAGGGTTCTCCTTCATGTGCCGAGAGGCTAGTGGAAGATGCCATTGGCGTATTGACTGGTTTTGCCTCCAGCATTTTGGTGCGGCTCAGGATATCCTTGATATAACGCTGCTGGGAAAGAAGAACGCCATTGGTACTGGGAATGACTTCAATACCAAGGAAAAATTTGAGAGGACCAAGGTGTTTTACAGCAAAGTCAGACTTGAGATTGTGCAGAAGGTTGTCAATGGCTTGATTGGATGAACTCGTGATGATAATATCATCCACATAAATGAGGACATAAATGGTGTAGTGAGAGGTGCGGCAAATAAATAAGGAAGTGTCTGATTTAGAGCTGTGAAAACCAAGATCAAGGAGTCGAGAACTAAGCCGTGAGAACCAGGCCTGAGGCGCCTGTTTTAAGCCATAAATGGCTTTTTGTAACTTGCACACATGATTGAGAAATTGAGGATGTTGAAAGCCAGGGGGTTGAATCATGTAAACATCTTCAGATAATTTTCTATGAAGGAAAGCATTTTGAATATCAATTTGTTGAACAGACCAACCAGCAGATATTGCTATTGAAAGAACAGTACGTACCGTTGTAGGCTTGATGACGGGGCTGTAAGTTTCATCATAATCGATTCCGGGCTGTTGATGAAATCCTTTGGCCACAAGTCTTGCTTTATAGCGCTTAATGGAGCCATCAGCATAACGTTTGATGCGAAACACCCATTTGCACCCAACAACATTTTGTTTCTGGTGTGGAGGAACAAGGACCCAAGTGTGATTTTTCAATAGTGCTTCAAACTCAATGTTCATGGCCTTTCGCCATTGGGGGTCTTTGGAGGCTGCTGTGAAGCATGTGGGTTCAGGTATGGAGGAAATGGGATCGATGGTGGCAAGCAAGGCTTTGGGGAGAGGATATCTAATGGTTCCGTCGGTTGGGATGTTGGGTTTGGTGATGTTGTTCCTAGATCTAGTGAGCATCAGGTGAGTTGAGGTGTGAGGTGGAATCGGGGTGGAGCTGGGCAAAGGAGGCGGCGCTGGTTCAGATGTGGGAGACGGAATTGAAGAAGAGGGGTTTGGGGATTCTGTGGCTGTGTTTGGGCTCGGGTATGGGCTTGTTTCTGGGCTTGGGTTAGTTTGTAGTGGTGATAAGGGAGTGGGGCCGGTTTCTATTGGAGTGTGGTGTATGGGGGAGGCCGTGGGTGTGTTGTGGGCCTGTCTTGGAGCCGTGTTGCTGTTGGAGAGCCTAGTGAAGTTCAGGGGCTGTATCAAGGAGGGATGAGGCCCAAGAATGAAGTAAGAATTTGGTGAAAGAGTTGGGGAAGTAGAGTTGGGTAGTGGGGAGGATAAATTTGTTTTTTGAAAGGGAAAAATTGATTCTTGGAAGATAACATCTCGAGAGATGTATAGGCGACTAGTTGGGACATGGAAACATTTGTAGCCTTTATGACGAAGACTATAGCCCAGAAAAACACATTGAAGAGAACGGGGTTGAAGTTTATTGGAATTGTAAGGACGAAGATTTAGCCAACAAGCACACCCAAAAATTTTTAGAAGAGAGTAGTCAGGAGATGAGTTGAAAAGTGTCTCAAATGGAGTTTTATTTTTTAAGATGGTGGTTGGAAGACGGTTGATGAGATAACATGCGGTTTGGAAGGCATCATCCCAAAAACGAAAAGGAAGATTTGCATGGTAGAGTAAGGCGAGACCAGTTTCAACTATATGACGATGTTTGCGCTCAACTGCACCATTTTGTTGGTGGGTGTGAGGATAGGAGAGACAGTGGGCAATGCCACATGACTCAAAGAATTTGGACAAAGAGCGAAATTCACCCCCCCAATCGGATTGAACAATTTTGATTTTAAGGTTGAAATATTGTTCAACATATTTTTGGAATTGAAGGAAAATTGGGAGGGCATCATTTTTGTGAGAAATAGAAAACAACCATGTGTAACGACTGTATGCATCTAAAAAGGAAATGTAATATTTATGACCACTACGAGAACATACAGGTGAAGGACCTCATAAATCGAAGTAAATTAAATCAAGAGGTGATTTTATTTGACTGGAAGACTGAGAAAAAGGTAATTGTTTGCTTTTCGCACTAAGACAGGCTGAACACGCAGGTTCAACTTTAGTTGCATTAATAGGAAGACCAAACTTAGAAATAATTTGAGAAACAATTCTAAAAGCAGGATGACCTAAACGAGAGTGCCAATTGGTGAATGAAGTGCGTTCGCCAAGAAGAGCACGAGGAGAAGAAAATCTTTTAGTGGAGAGAGGTGGAAAAGGATACAGCCCATGTTTACTCGACCCTTGCAACAGAAGATGTCTCGTAGCCAGATCCTTCACACGAAAAAGAGAAGGGTGAAATTCCATTAGTGTGCGAGTATCATTGGTAAATTTATGAACAGAGAGTAAATTATTGGAAATATCAGGAACATGAAGCACATTATTTAATTGAAAAGAAGTAATAGGGGTAGAAAGTTAGGTTGTCCCAATATGTTTAATGGGAAGACTTTTACCGTTACCCACACGGATTTGATCAAAGCCTTGATATTCATCAGCACGAAGATTTAAATTTGCAAGATCATGAGTTACATGATGAGTGGCACCAGAGTCTGGGTACCAATTATAATCAGGAGTTTGCTGAGGAGTGGCAAGAAGTGCTTGCATTGGTGGATTGCTTTCAACTGTGTAGGAGTTATCAAAACGATGATAACATTGTAAGGCAGTATGACCCGGTTTGTGGCAGACCTGGCAAACGGGCCTATTGGAAGTATAAGAGGAATTGTTTCTTCCTCGCCCCCTGCCTTGGTTGGGATTGAAACTAGAACGGCCTCCTCGATTGGAAGAGTAGGTTGAGGGATGACGGCCACCACGACCGCCACGGGTGGAGTAGCTTTTATTGGTGAAGTTGGCACTCACATTTGATAGATCAACAGTGGGTTGATTCTGGGCTAGCCGAAGCTCATGGCTGAGCATGTGTCCGTAAAGATCATCAAGAGACATGGGAAGAACTTGAGTTTTAACCGATGTAACAAAGGAATCGTAGTCAGATCCGAGACCAGCAAGAAGGAAAGAAAGGGCTTCATGAGGAGGGAGGGGTTGAGCAACGGCGGCAAGGGTATCAGTGAGGTGGGTAAATTTGTGGAAATAGTCAGCAATGGAGGAGTCACCCTTCTTTAATGTGGCTAATTGGTAGTGAATATTCATAGATCTGGCCCGAGAATGGGCAGTAAACATGCGCTCAAGAGTATTCCAGACTTCGTGGGAGGTGGAGCATTTAACAACGTAGGCAAGTATATTTTCGGAGAGGGAAGAGATGAGGGCACTTAAGATTAATTGGTCTTGGGTTTGCCAGAAAAGGAAGTCGGGATTTGGAAGGGAATGGTTTGGTTCAACGGTGGTCGGAGGAAGAAATTCTGGAGGTGGAGTTTGGGTTCCATCTATAAAGCCGAAGAGATGGTTTCCTTTCAGGTATGGGACGATTTGTGCTTTCCATAATAAGTAGTTGTCTCGGGTTAGTTTAATGGTGATCAAGTGATGGATGGGAGATAGAGAATGAGGAGATGTAGTTGGGGTAAGGGCAGAGAGAGAGCTGGCGGAAGAGGAAGCAGAGGCAGAGGCCATTACAGGTAAGGTGTTTGATAAAAGTTTTCAGAGACTGGACGTGAGTCCTTTTTGTTGCTCTGATACCATGTTGAGTTTCAGATCTGCACAGAGTATTAACTCAAGTTCTCAACCTAACTTGGTTGAGTGATTTGCTTGATATTTATATTGAGTTGAGTACATTAGTTTTAGTATAATACAGTCATAGTTATTGACTAGAACTTAAACATATAGAAACAGTTATTGACTAGGAGTTAAACTTATTAACAACCAAATCCTATCTAACTCTTCTTGTTGTCTTGAGGTGATAAACTCTGCATCAGTTGGTGTTTATCCTTAACATAGAGACTAAGACAATGAAAACTTTCTCATAAGATCCCAATTCCAAAAAATTGATCTTGGCACCAATCTACCCGGTAAGCGGAGCGTGTTTTACCATTTCTTTTGTTGGGGGTGGATCTTATATTCTTCGTTTATTCCTTCTTAAATTTAGGTCCCGAACTATTTTAGTCGTTGTTATTGATTCCAAATGATCCAAAATTCATGTTTAGGTAATGTTTGGTTAGAAGAAGGAAGGAGGGAAGGAAATAGCAATGAAAGGACACAAAGAAAGAAAAAGAATGTATCAATTATACAATCAAGTACCTAAGTAGAAGGCAACTATAATTGCCTGTCATTTTTTTCTTGTCCTTACCTTCTCTCGTGAGACTAGAGAAACCTATACCCATAGAATGGTCATAGAGAAACAAATTGTTTAAGCACACATAATTTAATATATTTGGCATCCATCTAGAAGGAGTTACACTAAATTTAAATAGAAGAATATGACAATAAAGCTTTTGTCATGACTCATGTGCACCACATATATTTATATTAATTTTATTTTTCTTTGTGTCAGGGCCTTTTTTGTTGGTGTTGCCATATGTCAAGGAGATAACACTTGATCTTCACGCGGTCATGCCTAAGTTCTTAATGGGGAGTCCAGCCCAAAACTCATTGCCAAATGGACTATATCTCTTGACTTGCTATAGGGCATTTCAACATCATGCCTGCACACACAAAGAGAGGAAAAACAAAAGATCACATCCAGCAAGGCCTAAATTGAGTCATCCAATGTTCTGTGTGCTTAGTATTAATTTGACTGAAAAAGTGGGACTATTTTATCTCATAGATTTACTGAACACGTTAATTAAATTATTGTTAAATCTACTAAAGAGGCTTACTTATCCAAATAAAGCAGTATCCAAAAGAAACATTAATAAAGTGGAGCAAAGTTGCACTCAATCAATATAGTAAAGAATAATATGAGTTAGAGAGGGGAGAACATGATTCTGAAAACATTAATAATCTGTGCTTCATATGGTTGCTCCTTTCTCTTGATGGAAAGTAAAAGGAAACCTTAAAACAATTGCATTACTAGAAAGCTCAAGGATAGTGAAACCTTACAGAACCATTATGGTAAGGAGAAGTGACTCTGAGAAGGATTTTTTTTATTTATTTATTTATTAAGATTATAAGGCTAATGCGGAAGAATTACTTAAAGAATTGATGGAGTACTGCATGTTTGAATTTGGGTACTGATTTCTATTCGACCTTGCTGGAAGGGGTTGCTTGTAGATGGATGACTACACAATTTTCTACACTTGGCCCTTGGGGTAGAGAGATTGCAGCCTAGGGTAGCTTGTTTATTTGTTGAGCCAAAAAAGCCCAAAACTTACAGTGGAGATTTTAGATTTTTGTTGGGTTTTGAGGCCCAATATAGTGTGGTGTAGTTTCACTAGTTTGCCATTCTTATTGGGCATTGTGTCCAATGAGTACAGTACCGTCCATTAAATTTCATTAGGCTTGGAGGACCCAATTCCATGCAATTTCATCCATTATTGTCATTGGGCTTAGGCTGAGCACTCACAATAAAGAGCCCTGAACACTTTGTGCTGACTGTATAGATTATAGGAAAGATGAGGAAGAATATATAATGGGGAAAATTTATATTGGTGCGTTCACCAAACTAAAAGCTACCACAGTCACTTAAATTAATTAACTTGCATTCAAATTCATTCTTTTGGGAGCACTTTGCTGCGTAAATAAGGCAAACAAAGTTAAAGGCAAAGATCGTTTCCCAATCTTTTTCTCAAGTCCACAGGGAAATCAGTGGCCAAACTAAAAGCAACCTGAAGAAATTTAGCAAGAACAGAAAACAAATCCTAACACCTTGGGGTTGGTTAACATGTCACTTAGCTTGCCTGAATTATATATATGCTGGGCCTTTATCAGAGAAATAAGGATCGTAGCTTAGTGATCATAATTCCTTTTAGGTTCTAAGGAAGATTTGATGAGTGATGAATCACATGGAATAGGATTGATTGGATCTTTGAACTGGAATCTTTTTCTTCTTCTTGTCCTTTTGAGGTTTGGTAGGTTGTTTCTGGGTATGAAGTTTCCTTCTTTTATAATGGTCTGCGGTGCCTTATTCATTCCTTGGATGGCACCACATCCTGCAGCCAATGAAACGATAAGGCAAACAAAGTTCAAGATTTGAAGCCCGAACCACCGAATTGTTCGTTTCCCAATCTTTTTCTGAGCAATGTACATCTCCACGGGGAAATAGACCCCAAGTGGCCAGAACCCAATGGCTCCAAGAAGTGCAAGCATCTCGTTGAAGAAGGGCATTGCCATAGCAAGAACAGTTACCATCACCACAAAAATTGTTCTCCAAATTAACCTAAAGGAATTGATACTAAATTTTATTTTGCCAATGTTCATTGGGTACTCGACGTTTACGAACTCTGACTTAGGCCACCTCATGCTAGCCCACAATTCAACTACACGGAAGACTGGTTGCGCAAGTACCTGCCCACAAATGTTCAATGTGAAATATCTTCTTAGAACTTCATTAAATTTTCATCATAAATCAAAGTCAAAATGCTGACATGGTTTGAAATTAGAATGTTTGAGATTGGAACAACTTGTAATAAAATTGAATTTTAAATGGATAGAGTTTATTTCCAAACCAATTTGAAGGATTCCTCTTCCAACTGTTTTATAAGTCAGTCACGTAGTGTGTTGGAGGAGTATTCCTCCAAACTAGTCTGAAGATAAACTTTGTCCATTTTAAATTTGGCTAATTCTATTTTAACATTTAACTTATGAACCATGATTTGGTAAGCTTGTAAGAACCTGATATGCTCCCACTAGGTGCACTACAATCATGACATTGCCCAAGTCTACCAGCCAGAAGGGCTCGTAAAACCCAAAGCCAGTCAGCATGTTGCCCCGAGTATCGTTCCCAAATGCAGCATAGCCCAAGCAACCACACATGAGGAAGAATATTGTCATCGTGGAGATCCCTATCATGTTAGCCTTCTTCATCACTTTATTTTCAGGTGGTGATGACTTTAACGTGTCCTGAAAATATAAGTCACATGAAATGAATGTCAAAATTTTCTTGTAATAATAAAATGAACTTCAATTTCAGAGCAAGCAAGTGCTCTGCTCTCCCCACTTGCCCTGTTCAAACTTTTCGACTTACCTGGATATCAATCGAAATTTGAGCATATGAGCAAGCAAGTGCGATGTTTCCCAATGCTGTGCACACCCTCCAAATTTTCTCTGCTTGAGATACAGCCACTCCAACTTCCACTCCAGTTATACTGGTTCTCCCCCCTTGCCCTGTTCAAAATCCCAGTTTTCAAAAAAAAAAAACCCATTTTTTATTTTTTGAAAATGTATAGTTTGAAAAAGTTGGTACAAGGAAAAAAAGTGAGATTTAAAAAAAATTGTAAGTTAGAAAATGTGTGGTTTCAAATCGTTGTGCCAAACAAGCGGGCTTGATGCTATCCTTCAAAATATAGGTGACATTGTTCGTAGAGTAAAACTTAGGAAACATTACTTAGTAGTCTCGGATTTACAAATAAATACATAGTCTCCCCTCTCAGAGAGTGGTGGGTCACACCATAAATTTGATTAGTGGGACTAACCATTAATGTGAGAAGATGACTGATACTACACATTTATTTATCAAAGACTTGAATAATCACTAAAAAAAGTCTTAGGATTAAAGGTGCGTGATTACTGGCCCGGACACCCAAGGTTATCAAAAAAAATAATAATAATAATAATCACTAAAAAACTAGAGCCTCGTAATTTTGTATGTACGCTTAAGAGTCTGTTTGGATGGGAGGAAAGAAAAGAGAAATGATAGAAAATGTTGAGAAGATATAAAAGTGAGATGATATAAAATATTTGTGTTTTCCATCATGTGTGTTTGGTTGGAAGGATGGAAAAGTAGGAGGATAGAAAAGATTTTGTGTTTTACTTTATTTGGTTGAGAAAAAAGTGAGATGAAAAAAAAAAAAAAAAAAAAAAAGAAAAAAAAAAAAAAAAAAAAAAAAAAAAAAAAGAAAAAAAAAAGTAGTTTGTTTAAATTAACTGTCATGATCCTTATTACATGAGAACTTTTTTTTTAATTATTACCAAATGTGTAAATAAGTCAATACACATATAACACTCATTTGCCTTTCTCATTTTCTCTCCAATTTGGGAAGAAAAGTTTTGGTGGGCCCAAGTGAAAAACACCCACACCCCCACTTTTCTTCTCTATTTTTTCTCGTGAATTTAAAGTTTTTCTCCCACTTTTTTCTTCCTCCTATTTTCTATCCACCCAACCAAACACGTATGATGAAAAACACAAATATTTTCTATCCTCGCACTTTACTTTTCTCCCATCTAAACAGGTCCTAAGTATACTTCCAAATATATATATAAAAGATAATGGAGTACAAAATCGGGGACATTTTATATGTATTTTCTTGAACAAAGTTTATTTCCAAAGTAGTTGGAGGAGTTCTTCCAACCGACTATATGACCATCAACCTGTAGTATTAATCAAAAAATCGATTTAATAATCATATAGCTTGTTTAGATTACTTAATGACTAATAGGTTTTCTTTGTAGCTTTGTGGCTTGAGTCCTTATACCAAATTTCAAGGCCCCAGTTTGCTGGTGAGAGAGAAATAAAAAAGACTACTGAACGATTAATGTGATTATGTGTATGGTTTTTTTGGATTGTCATATAATTGATTGGAGGTAATTCTTTCAAATTGATTTGAAAGAAAACTCTGAAATTTTCTTTTCACGGTCGTGCAAATTGTTATGATAAAAAACTTGTCTAGATTTAGAAAAAAATAAATAAATAAATAACTGTACCAAAAGAAAATAGGAGGAAAAAAGGAAAGATGAACATTACCGGAGATGATCCTTGTAATGGACAGTCCAATCCCGATACCCGCGTACAATATTTGATATATTATAGGTCCGAATGACATAACTGCTTTATTTTATCATCCTGCCAGAATGGAGTTCCATTATAAGCCATGACAATTCGTGAAAGTTTGGGATTTGAGACAAGAAAATCTCAAGAATCCCCAATGCAATCATGTATGGATTGTTGGAAAACTTGCATCCAGCTTCATGTCCTCTTTTGTGGAAGCAATTTGATTTGCGTATAGCCCTGAAATATACAGCAATATAATGAGTAACAATTAGAAAGGTCTCAACACCTAATTTTCTAAATTAAACATACTACTTATATAGCTAGTGCAACAGTGTAAGAAAATTTTTACTAACTTAATTAGATACAAAGAATGCATGCATTATGAATGAGGTGATATTTTGTGATCAATTTGCTATTTGATGTGAATGTGTAAACACTTTTCCTATATGTCAAGGGAAACTTACACCATGCTTGTAGATGTTGTTACGGTATAGCCAATCACAAATCCAGTAAGGCTGATATTTTGGACCCATCCACAAGCCACGTACATTCCTCCACCTAATGATTAAAAAGAAAAGGAAAAGAAAATTTTAATAAAATAAGACCATAAAAATGTAGTATTAATTTTGCAACTTTTGTGTATGCTTAAAAATTAATTACCTAAGATGTTTTGGACAGCCTCCATGTATGTGTAATTTCGCTTCCCAGTAACTGGGTCTGGGGACCTGTAACAATCTGCTAAAAGATTGGCAGTATATAATGTAATGGCTGCAAAAATTAAGACAATGCTTATGCCGAAAATCCATCCGAGTTGTGCTACACTCCAGGCCAGTGAGAGAACTCCGGCTCCTACAACTGCTGTAATTATATGTGCACCCGCGGTCCACACAGTCCCTGCATCTCATACAAGACCAATTTGTAAGTATATAATGCCTAAATGCTTGAATTAATATTTTTTATACCTTATAAACTCATGTGTCAAATTCTTGAATGTAAATTTTAAAATTAATTAAAAAAAATATTTTTTATATTGTTGATATGACATCAAATTCAATTACATTTACTTATGTTAGTTTGTAAACATTTTATAACGAAATTGGTTGAAGAATGACATTCAATTTTAACATTTTCAATCTTTTTTACTCTTAAAAATTTATGCTTTCTCTCCCCTTCCTAAGGAGAATGTATTTTATGCATCGAATATATGTATTCTCCATCTCACGCGTATGAGTCTCATATGGTTGTGAGGTTTTATGCACTGTGCAAATGAAGATGCATACATTCAATGAATGAAATAATTATTCTTGATGGTGTATTTCATGGAGTGATTGTAGATATATTCGATTCATGACATAAATATTGCTGAGGGTGTATTTCATGGAGCGGTTATAGATATGCAACTACTTCTCACAACAAATAAGGTCCATAGGTGTGTGGACTCTACATACTTTGAAAGAGAATATATATTTAACTATTAAGAGTATATTTCATGAAACAGTTGTATGCAACTATTCCCTCACAGATAGTAGGTGTGTCGTGCCCATAGCCACTTATGAGTTATGAGTATATAAATAACATAAAAAAGGGAAAATAAAATAAAAAGAAAAATCATTGTAATATCTCTGTTGTATCGGAAAAAAGAAAAGAATAAAAGTATCTAAAAAAAAAAATGGAAAGGAGGGTGAAGCCCCTTTTGGCACCAATATAGCTGTTCCAGCACGCCCATGCTAATAGAGATGTCTAAATAGAGGAATTAAGATTGAGGCCAGGCTGGCCAATATGGACGAACACGACAACTCTGTAATTATGGTTGTAAATGCTCATGTTTAAAAAAGACACTGCCACTTTAATGACAATGCAAAGCCTAATACCTCTCTCTTAGAATAGAAATTATAGATGAAAGTTTCTCAAAAAAGAAAAAAGAAATTATAGATGAAAGAATCCAACCTGGTTCTTCATAGTCGTGTTATATATATATATATAAAACTAGTCGCAAACCCGTGCAATGCACGGAAAACAATTGAAAATGAGATCTAAAGAAATATTGGATTACTTTTATTTTTTTGAACACGTTTTTTTTTTTTTTAATTTGGGAGATTGCTTTAATCATATCATTTTTTTAATCAATAAAAAATAATATAATATCATTTTTTTTTTTTAATAAATTTACTTCCAATAAAAAATACACAACAAAACCCAAAATAACAAGAGCGGCAAAAATAAGCTTAATAGATGAAACAAATACTTATAACTTGGCAAATGGGCCCTAAAATTATGGTTGTAAAGAGTATTAGTTGTAAAAATTGCCAAACCCATCTTTTCAAAATGAAGCAACATGTATGTCCAACCGAGAGTTGATATAAAGCATTCTCTATCAATATTTATCCTCTTTGCAATCATTTGATTTCTCTTGCTCTTTGATAACTTTGTCAACATACATTATACCATTTGCCTTTGTTCACTTCAAGCGGCTTAACAGTAACAACAAACCGGTGCACTCTTTGCTTATCGATTCCAATGCAACAAACTACATTGTTTTTAAGACAAAAAACATAAACAACTTGAGGAACAATCAATTCAACCTCAAGGTTGTATCACAATTTGAGAAATTAGAGACGTCTGTTAGCTCCAGCTTTGTACCCAACACCCACAATCTTAAAAAAGTGAAAAATTTTGGCTTCCATAAAGATTAAAGTGAAATGATCACTTGAATTCTGAGAGTGGCAGTAGTGAACAAAATAAAAACAAAACACATTAGCAAAATGGCCACAAATTATAACCAAAGGTTATGATTTAAACCTTTCATTGAGGTCCTTGACTTCCCATGGGGCAAGTTGTCAAAACTCTCTTTTTTTTTTTTTTTTTTTTTTTTTTTTTTTTTTTTTTTTTAATTTTTTTTTTTTTTTAACAGTAGCTTTCAATGAACTAAAATTAAAAATAAATAACGTTTTGTGTGTACTCATGAGTAATTTAAGAATGAAATATAGTACACAACTAAAAGTGGCGCCTTGAATGGGATTACATTATCATTACAAAGGATATTGTATCGGTTTCTCATTATCAATACAACTAAACGCATAGTTCAATTTTAAACAATAATATTATCAACAGATAAATAAATAAAAAAAAAAAAAAATACTAATTAATAAATAAATAAAAATAAATTCAACTTTTCTTCACATATAAACTTATTGTTGTAGCTTCAACTTTTATTCTATAGTTGAATACCACTTATTGTTCACACTGTCAATTGGTAGAATGTGATACCAAAAAATTGAAAGGTACAATTATAGTAAGAATTAGATGGGGACAAAAAGTTGTGTGAGAAAAAAGGGAGTGACACCAGTGCTCCTCCTAGTTCAGCAAACCTGGTGAGATACCTAAACAAAAAAGGTATAACCTGTTACAACTTCAACCAAATTTTATGTTCAATAATATTTTGATGTCTAATTAAAAAAAGATAATATATGAGAAGCAAAAAGTAAACTTTAAGCTTGAAGGCATTTTTTCCTAACACCTTATAGATATCAAAGTTTACATAACAATCTTTAACCAATAATCATAGTACTATCCAGGTCCTAAAATAAATCAAAAGCACTATTTGGTTACAAAAAATAAAAAAGAGCATGGGAAAAAGACTGGCATTATTTGCCATTTGAACTTTTCTTAACATCAAAAGCAAGTACTAAACACAACAATCCTTAAGCTTAATAAAACTGAAACCTCACCTGAAAAAGATGTAAAAGATTCAAACAAACAAAACAAAGCGCAACACCAAACAAAGGATCAAAACCCTCGTTAACAACCAAATCATCCTGAATGGAGAACTTATGAGACAACATTGCACTCGTAAATTCAATTAATCTATTGAAAAAGATTGAGCATTTACTTCAGCATTTAGCCCAAAAGAATCCCTACTGATAACATCCTTCAAATGTGCCCTCTCTAATGACTCCCAAAGGTCAGCATCATTGTATTCATTGAAAGGATCAAGATTAAATCTCATAGTTTCTAAACAGTGAAATAAGTTCAAGATTAGAATAGAACAGACATTGTCATTTCTTTTAATCAATTATAATAATCAACTTGGAAAGCAAAGACTCATAGGTACAGTAAAGTATAGCCTCCTATAATTAACAAAACTGCTACTTATGCCAAATATGGCATAATTGGAAGTTCAAGGCATCTGTGACACATGAGTAAACATTCATCAAAACAAATGAAACATAGTTGTAATATGCACTGACCAATAAGTTGTACTTAAACACATCATTCAGCTTTTCCTAGCCATCAAGTATACCACTTGCATCATCATCCAAGACCGCCACATTTTCAATCAGTAAACAAATGATGTAGAATTGAATTGTAAACATAACCCAAGACCAGAAACAAAAACAGATGTATTACAACAATTTCTTCACAGTGACATTTTATCAAATGGGTGGCAGACTAAATAGTTCAAGCAGAGTATTCTTACCCTGTAATTGAGGTGATGCCTATAAAACCATTCTTTGATTTTATCAAATAAAAACCCCCAAATACTTACAGTTTTGGTTTCTAGTCCCCAAACACACAGTGTTTATTAAATCTGAAAGAATCAAAATTTTCCCACCAGCTCATGAGCCTTTAAAGCTAACTTGTCTATACATTAGTCAGCAACAATGTTAGCTTATTCAATAACATCTAAAACCACAAATTTTGTGGGTTTCTCTTTCACTTTGAAAATTTAAAATGCACAATCTCATAAATCCCAATACTTGCTGTTACAATACAAATATGACCTAATAACATTTTGCGCTATTTCCTAGTTTCCCAACGAATGCCAAAAACGAAAATTATAACATGAACACGCATTAAATTAAATCGATAAAGAAAAAGTTACAATTTGGAGGAAAATCAAATATGGGTTAAGAAAAAAAAAAGTCATATTTTTAGCATTAAAGAACAAACGTAATTGTACTTCTTTTTCTTCCCAACTCTATTCAACCCAAGAAAGCTCCTAAATATGCAGATTTGAGCAGCAGCTTTTAGTTGGGAAAAAGTGGGCATAATGATCAAGATTATGACTGGACACTTAAATATGTGATGCCTATAAAATATTACAAATGACATAGAGTGGTGTAAAATATAAAATATTATGTATTTTCACTAAGGTATAATCTACCATTTCTAAAAACTTATGCTAACATTTATTCAAACACTTTGGGGGACATCATAAACCAAATAAAACAAAACAAAGGAAACAGAGGATTCGGTTCAAGCTTTTCTTCAAACACTTCGAGGGGAATATAGAAATCAAAGAAAAATAATATTATTAGGTCATATTTGTATTGTAACAGCAAGGAAAACAATAATATTAGGCCGAAGATATCAGAAAATGAAATCAATTGATATGCCGAAGATTTATACTCTCTGTTTTTTATTTTTTTTAATCACAGAGGAAACAGAGGATTTTTTTTTACCTTGATAGGCCAACAATAGCCACCGTTCGGCTTGAGGTTGATCTTATAAAATTGAAAATCATACACCCAAACACACCTATGGAAGGAAAATTAGCCACAAACAATCACAAATCCTGAAAATAAAACAAACAAAATCGGAGAAAAAAAAAAAATGAGGGAAAACTCACCTTACCTTGGTGTGGTTGAGCATATGAATCTTCTTGGTTGAGAAGCTTAAATAAAGATCGATGGGAGAGAGAAGGTTGTCAATTTTGGAAAGAGGAAACGCCAGAACAGAAGAGTAGAAATCATAACGGCTGAACAAAGTGGGAATCCTAACGGTTGAAGATAGGGGGGCGAGGGAGAGAGAGAAAAGAGGGGAAGAGGGGCATGAGGAGGCGTGTCCTAACGGCTGAAGATGAGGGGGCGAGGGAGAGAGAGAAAAGAGGGGGAGAGGGGGGTGAGAAGTCGTGCGTGAAACAAGAGAGAGAGAGTGGAGAACGTGTGAGAGCAAATATTAATGTGAAACTCCCAAAACGACGTCGTTTTGGGAGACTTCACCTGTATATAACAGTGTAACCCGTAAAAAAGTTTTAAAAATTATTTTTTTTGCTCAATTTTTTTTAGAGAGCATTTATTTGTACATTTAAGAGCATAACTTTATGCATTTAAATTTATTATTGACACGTAAAAAATTATTTTTTTTGCTCAAATTTTTTTTAAAGAGCATTTATTTATACATTTAAGATCATAACTTTATTAATTTAAATTTATTATTGACACGTGGCAAAGATTTGACATGTACAAATAAATTGATGACATATGGCTTAATATTCCACATATACTTATAGATATACTACGTGTCGAGTAGAAGGCATTGCCATACATGCCACATGGCAGAGATATGGCAATGTCTTCTACTTTAATATATATATATATATATAGATATAGATTAATTATTATATTTTATATTTTTCTTTCTGAACTCTTTTTCTATTAAGTAACTAAATGAGGGAAATATCATATTGGGCGTATATTAATTTATAAGCTAGCTAGGCACTTCGAACGACTCTCATTAAAGTCCATAACTGATATGGCACAAGAGACAAATCATGAAGCTTGAAGACTTCTAAATTTCTAATCTAGAGGTTGACATTTATGAAGCTTTCCCCATAACAATAAACATTGTAGAAATGCCCCGGTTTTACCTATTACAATTTACAAGTACCACTACTATCAAGATGGCTAATTATACTACACTTTCGGAGTCAGTGGCAGATCCAAGAATTTTTTTCAGGGTGGTCATTGAAATATTTTAAAATTTCAAATAGCCATTAAAAAACTTAAATTATATAAGATCTAATAAAATGAGAACTTGAATATACTCATATCATTAAATATATATATATAAATACATGAAGCTTTACAATATTTTTCTAATTATAAACAATAAAAAAAAAGTTTAAATCATTAGAACTGCTTTATTTGAATCAAACGAAAACTTACCCTATTGTTGTGATTGAGAGGGATCGAGGGACAAGAGATAAAATGTTAAGAGTATGAGAGAATAGACGGTGAAATGTTGTGGTTCCCAAGGCAAAGAAAATAAAATAGCACTGAAGTGGAATATTAAATAGGATCAGGTCTTTAGAATCTTAAATAAAAAGTATTTGATATTTTATTTAAAGGGTGAGTCAGGGATATAAAATATTTCGATACCAATGAATATCGAGATAAGTTTGATCATATTTTATGTCAATCTTTAGTTTTAAATGTTAGTCCCAATAATAATAATCAACACTTATATTATATAATGAAAAAAATAGAAACTCCAAAATTCACTTTAATATTTGAGTAAATATCTCTCAAGACATTCAGCCAAAAAAAAAATGAAAAAGAAAAAGAGGTACTGATCATAACAAAAACAAAAAAGGAACATAAAACAAAGAAAAAAAAATAGAAGGCACATAAAAAAAGTCTCAAAACATAAAAGCTCCACACGTGTTATTGTTTTACTTTCAAATAACTTAAATATCTTGTTCTTACACGTGGAGGGACAATGACCACAAACTAGAAGGCACATCAAACAAAAAAAGAAAAGAAATAGAAACAGAGGAACATATAGAATTATTTGAAGAAAGAAGGGGCGCCAGAGAAGAAGATGAAGGGGTGGAGACGAGGAGAAGAAGAAGAAAAAGAGGAACAGGGTGTTCAAGATCTCAATTTAGGGTGTTCAATATTATTTGAGGGTGTTCAATGTGTATATATAATTTTTTTTTTCTTCACTTTTTTAAGAACTCAAGCATTTTTTTAAGAACTCAAGGTGTTCATCTGAACACCCTGACAACAAGTGGCGCTGCCACTGTTCGGAGTATATTAATGTCATGTTTCTTTCTCTCGAATCAAAATCCTCTAGAGTTCTTAGGAAACTCTATCACATAGAGTTCTCTTAATTCTAGCCTTTCATTTAAAATAAATTGTTCAGATTAATGCTAACTTACTATTCCACTAACTATACCCTAAAAAAAAGGCTGAAACAAAACAAATAACGTTAACAATCCTATTAACGTTAACGTTTAGAAGAAGAAAAAAAAAAGCAATCACCGTAATTTACAAAGAGAGGTAGAAGCCGCAGAACTGAAAGGACACTCCCGCCAAAAACTCAATCTAGAATCATCCAAAAACAATTTCATAACTTTTGCACTTTCTTCATCATCTTCTCCAATTAATATGAATTGAGGTAAGATATGTTTACATATTTTTCTTCTCTCTCTACAATCTTTGTTTAGTATAATTTTTTTTCCTGTGGAGATATGAAGTTTACTCATATATATTTGATTCTTTTCTCTTATTTTATTTTATTTTTGTTCCTTTCACTAATCGGTGGTTTTTTGTTTTCTTTATAACTAAAAAGTTCATAGGTTTTTTTACTTCAAACACATTGCCGAAAGTCTTTTTTGCTTTTTTTTTTTTTTTTCTTCTAAACGTTAACGTTAATAGGATTGTTTTATTTGTTTTGTTTCAGCTTTTTTTAGGATTTAGTTAGTGGAATGATGAGTTGGATATTAATCTGAAACCATTTATTTTAAATGAAAGATTAGGATTAAGAGAACTCTATGTGGTAGAGTTCCCTAAAAACTCTAGAGGATCTTGATTCCTTTTCACATAAATGATGGGTCCCATTAATTAAATTTATGATGGACCTATGATTTTTGTGAGAGGAGGGATACGACATTTATGCATATTCTAGAAATATTCTATAATTTTTCCTTGTTAATAGTTTTTTTTTTTTTTGTGTTTTCAGTGAGACATCTAAGATTTAAATGTCTTTTTCTCAATTATTGAATTATCAAAAAACAAAAAAGACCCACCCAAACTAAAAAAACATCAGTAAGACTGTTTAATGTCTTACTAAACAGATTCTTGATTGTTTATATCGCTGTCTAAATTGCTCGCCTATATATATCTATATATTTTTTTTTCCTAAGAAACGAAATTTCATTAAAGAATTAGAAGTAGTACATCTCTTAACCAAGCCTCACGTACAGAGGGAGGGAGATTGGTCTTATTACAACTGAAAAGAATAAGATTTTTTTGACAAGCAAACTTGGCCAAAAAGTGAGTCACAGAATTTGCTTCTCTTTTTACCCAACACAAAGAGTAGAAAATAAAATCTTTACTATGTGCTTTGGTATTTTGACAAAGAGAATCAATACTCGCTTGCCTATGCTTAACTCTAAACCGAATGAAAGATTTATTATCAAATGTATATTTTTTTTAGGTGTTGGTTTACGTTACTGTGAGAACCATGACCTTTAACCCAATGCAAAGGCCTAAACATAATTCTCAAAATGGAGACTTTCACTGTTTTCCACCCTAATGTTTAAGGGAATTTACAATGGAGTCGCCACCTAACTTTTGTACAACAAAAAGCTAAGAAAAAAGTATAATATTTTATATATTGAATGAAATAAATAATACAATGTTTTGGGGAATAAACAAATTACATGATTTTGCCCTAGATACAATCTAAGGAAAAATAAAATTACAAGGCTTTGTGTCCTAAATACAATCTAGAAAATAAAAGTAAAAGGATACACGGACTAATCTAACTTCCCCTAAGATTAGGGTTCGGGGGCTAGGGGATTGAGTGGGAAGGTATTAGGCACCCACTCAACCTGACCTAAATCAGTCTCTTAAGGACCCTTAATCTATAATTCAAGACTCGATGCATACAAACTAGACTTGCATTGATTGGACACCATATATAGTACATGCAAATTAAGATGAATAAATGTGATTAACCACCTAGTAATTGAAAATATTCATGCAACATTCTTAAACACATATTTAGACAACCAAACATAACATGTTAAGATCAAGATCAATCAGAAACAAACATGGCAGAATCGATAGGAAAATAATTTTTGTACCAGACAACATAAATCCTCATAAAATCCAAATTAGTTCTTAGATACAACCAATCGGGCCTCTCCTAGTACCAATCGGTACCCAAGTTGGCCCATTCGGTACACAAGTAAAAATTGGGACCCGATCGGTGCTCAAGTAAAAACCTAAGACCCGATCGACTTTAATCCAAGATTTCAGTTATTGACTCTCATGAAAACCGATTCCTCCATTGTTTTTAACATTTTAAAACTACAGTTTTCACCCTAACATGCTCCTAAGTCATAAAAACTTTAATCAAATAAATTCCATATGAACAAAAAGAATTAAAAACATAACTATCCTAAAAAAAAAACATATACAAACAATTACACAATCATATTTTAACAAATGGATAATCAAAACAACAAGGAAAAGGAGTACCTGCATGTGTTGGGGAGGGAGCTCCTTGACTTGATTTGATTGAATCCAACCTGAAAAATTGATTCTTGAGGGAAAAACCGTTAAATTGGTTATAAGAGATTTGAAAAACAAAATTCAAAGATTGGAATCCAAATTACAAGAGGTGGCCTCTTATAATTTCTAGGGTTATAAGAATAGCTTCTATTTTTATTAAAACCCTAATCCCTCACAAATATTCTTCTTGAATTTTGTTTGGGATTCTGAACAATGAAAATTCCAACCTCCTTTGAAAATGAGTATCCTTTTTTGTTTATATGGCAGCCCCAAAAAATGGATAATCTCGAGTTCTGGAACCCTAGAAGGATAATTAGGGTTTTAGAATCGGATTAGTGGCACAAGAGTTTGACTCTCAATCAAATTCTTATCTGGATGCCGATTGGTACCCAAAGAGGCCCGATTGGTACTCAAAGAGGCCCAATCGGTACCCGCGTGAAATTTGAGTACCGATTGGTACTCAAGTAGATAATTTCAACTTCTTTCATTTTTAATCCACTTCTAGTCGAAATAGATATCCCTTATCAGCTGATTTCGGGATCCCTTTATTTTAAACAATTAATTAATAAATAATTTGATAATTACTAGTCATAATAATTATCTATTATATAAAAATTAATTAAATTTAAAATTATCCTCTGAATATTGTCTTGTGCACTAATACTTACCATATTAGGGTATTCTAACCAATAGGAATTAACTATTAATTAACTTAAGTTTAATCCTTTAAGGGATCAATCAAATTAATTTATACATAATCCTATGCATGCATGCTCATGGTAAGTGTCATTTCAACCAATTGAATTTATTTCTTTAATAAAATCTTGGTTTTTTTTTTATCCGATTTCCAATCCAAAAAAAAAATGAACTCTCATTCTTAATTCAATTTTGATCACTTAAAATATAATTTTAAATTTATGGACCAACTTTGAATTTTCAAGCTTGTGAAATTACCATTTTACCCTTTACGCATTAAAGTGTAAAATAAGTAAAATTAATGATTGCAAAATGGGGTGTGTTACACGTTTTGAAGTAGTTGATAATCTAGTCCACACTCTCACAATTTTAATGCAAAAAGAAAACAATTCGTTCAACCAGGTTACTAAATTCATAAATGAATGAAATCATAACAAAATAAATAAATAATATAATTTTTATTTATTTTTGGTAAACAGAGAAGAGTAAATTATATGAGATCCATGGGTTTTGGCAGAAATGAGAGAGACGGCACTACAATGACACATGCGTAACCAATGAAATAAATAACTAGCTAGATAAAAGTATTAGACGCATAGACTTTGGAGAGAGAGAGAGAAAAAAATATTACCAGTTCTTTTAGGTTTCCCATCATCATCTACTTCTCCAATTGCAGCTTGTCTGCCAAATTCAAAACCAGTTTGTGATATCTCATGTTGGAATTCTGGATCGTTGAAACTCCCCATATTCTTTTTCTTTGCCTCCCTACCTAGCTAGCTGCTTCTCTGTTTTCTGAATGAAATGATGACTATCAGCCTTCAAAAAGCTTTCACAATGAAAGTGGGCATTACACTTATCAAAAAACGAAAGAAAGTGGGCATTAAGTTTCTTAAGAGACACTTGGAGATACTAGTGTAGACTGTAGAGCCAAGCACTCCTATTTATGGTGTATAAGTTCCTTTTGGGTGGACAAGTAGTGGAGATAATTCGGATCAAGATCCTCTAGAGTTTTTGGGTATTCTACTAAGTAGAGTTCCTTAAATCTTCACCTTCTATTTATAATAAAGGGCCAAGATTATGCCATGTCATCAATCCATGTATCAAACCATAAAATAATGCTTAAAAAAACAAAAGTCAAACTCATTCCCGTTAACTCCCCATTAACTCTGTTAAACCAAATTGATTAACGAATGGAAAGATCCCAGAATACTGCCCCCCCTTTCTCTCCCCTCCTTAGCCAATCTCCGACATATGCATTTGAAAACAATAAGCACATGAAAATTTTCAGAATATTAAAAATCCACCTCTCAATATTCATTCCTTTTTTTTTTCTCAATCTCACTTTCCGATTTTCATCTTTCTCTCAAGATCACCTCTGAACTTGGTCCTCCCTTCCTCGATCTAGGCCCTTGTCTTTTCCTCCGAAGAGTGCCACCATGAGACGATGATGGAATGGCATTGGCGAAGGGCCGATCATGGTGATTATGCGGCCAAGCCACTGGATTGGTGGTTGTTTGCACTATCGAGTGTGGTGGTTTAGAGTGGGTTTTGGACCACTCCTCCAATTGTCCATTGGGGCGGCTACAGGCGACTACAATGGCCTACCCACCTCGTCCAAGCTCATAAAGTGGTGAAGAAGATGACCCATGAGTTTGTTGTTAGTGTTTCAAGTTTGGTTTTGTTTGTTTACTAAGGAAACAATGGAAGAGGAAAGAAAAAAAAGGAGAATTGAAACAATATATTCTTCACTGACTTGGATTCCTGCAGAATGAAGATTGGCTGAGTTCATATCTTCTTTTTGTTATGAACCAACAAGTAGCAACTATATTAGACTTAAATATTAATGGTTAGGATTTTTTTTCTACTTTCTAGTGGAAATTGTTTATGACGGAGTCTACCATGAGAGGGGAAAGGGTCCAGTACTTTGGGCTATTTCAATCTATTAATTCTTTCCATCCATTAATCAATTTGGTTTAAAGGAGTTAACAAGAAAGAGTTTGAGTTTTGTTTTTCTAAGCATTATTTTATTGTTAGGTGTGTGGATTGATGACATGGCATAATCTTGGTATTTTATTATAAATAAATAGAAGGTGGGGATTTAAGGAACTTTACCTAGTAGAGTACCCTAGAAACTCTAAAGGATCTTGATCCAGATAATTCATTGTAATTCCCGATTACAAGACACATTTTGTTAAGTGAAAAGTTATTTTGTATAGTTGATGTGTCTTTCACATAAGATTGGGTGTCATGAGTGGGATCCATAAGTGAGATCCAACCTTATGTAATAGTAGGACATAATACATTGGGTGGCATGGATGCACCTTATGTGCTAGGAGGGCATAATTCATTGTAGTGAATAATCTTTCTTATAAGGAAAGAAAATTAACACAATTCCATTAATTACTTGCCAAATTTAGTTATTTATTTTTTGAAATGGTATTGACCAACCCTCATTGGTGTGTTGTTTCAGGTTTGAGAATGAAATCCATATCATACTATGGAAAATTATTCTCTCTCACAGAGTGGTGGATCCCACCATTCATGTGAGTAGGGGTGGGCAAATATCCGTCAAACCCGGCCCACTCACCCAATCCACCCGAATCGATTGTCCGTCCGTCTGTCCGTGAGAACATATATGGACGAATACGAATATGGATTTTTTTTTTTTTCTTCAGATATCGGACGGTCTATGGATATTATATATTTGGTCAAGTGGTTACTCGACCCGCCCGATCAAATAATTATAAACATTATAAAAAAAATAAAAATAAAAACCTAATAAACTACCCAGCCCACCAATGACTCCCCACTTTCCCCACTTCCCTCTTTTCATTTTTTCTCTATCATTTTATTTTCTCTCTTTCTCTCTCTCTGAGATCATTAGGAATAAGAAGAGGAAGGTCGAGATCGGACCACCACAGCTGAGGATAGTGACACGGGCAACTTGCCAAAGGTGGACATCGGAGTTCATGAGGGGTTTTGGGACGAGTTTTGAAGCGGTCCGATCTCACGCTCCTGTGCTACCGCCTCCCTCACTCTCAACTGCCGCCACCACTCTCTGATTCACAACAGCACCCAAGCTGTTGCTCGCCGCCTCTTCCAGATTGAGAGTTTGAGACACTTAGCTTTCCACTCTAATTGACTTTGAAATTTGTTGTGATTTTTGTTCATATTTTTTTTTTCCTTTCTGATAGGTTTTGATTTGGGAATTTGTGGCTTTGATTTGGTAAATATTTGGAATTGTTTTTTGCTGTTTTGGAAATTTGTTCATATTTGGGAATTTGTTCAGATTTGGTAATTATATTTGCTATTAAGATTTGGTTTTTGGGTTGATTTTTTTTTTTGCCTTTCAGATCTGGGAATACTCGATCACCGACCGTAACCGACTCGTTCAACCTGATACCCGATCCGTCCAATCCGACCCTTTGTGTGGATGGTTGATAAGTCATAAAATATGACTTATTAAGCCCATTTTCTAAGGTTTTTAATAGAATTATTTTACATTTTATTTTTAGTTGTATGCAAATCATTGCATTTCTTTTATTTCATTGCGTTGAATAAAAATAATTTATTTACACGCATTATTTTAATTTTATAAAGTCTAAATTTTATGTTTTGTTTTAGGTGCAAATTAATGTTTGAAAAGAAAAAGAAGAACAAAGCCCACCAGCCCACAAGCCCACAAGGTCCACATGGCCACCAAAGCCCACAAGCTCACTTTACTTTCCTACCCGCATCACATAGGATCATTACTAAAAGGACTCAAATTCACGTGAACCTTGCTTTACCCGTGGATTGCATGTCTTCATTTCAAGCCACAAAGCACCCGATTATTACCCATTGATGAGCTTAAAGGAATCATGTGCTAGCCTTGGTTGGTGCCGTGGGGTGCAATGGCTCTTTTCAAGCCAAGATGCACATGATCAGGGCTCCCTTTTGGAAGCCCTAAGTTAAGCATGAAGTTGTAACTTCACACAGTAGCCACCTGGGAGGATTATTGCAGAGACTCTTTTTCTTATTTTTTCCTCTCTAGTTTTTTTTTTTTTTTTTTTTTTTTTTTTTTTTTTTTCTCTCTCTCTCTAGAATTGATTTCTTTAGTTTCTTTTTGTAATTTCTTAGCCATGATTGGCTAGACTTTTAGCTTGGGCTAAGGGGGAATCCAAATTTGTAAGGTAAACTAATTTCTTTTAAATCCATTTTGAGTTTCAATGTTTAAGATTTATTATTTGATTGTTCTCATCTTTTTATTATTCCTTTTATTTGTGGTTCTATAATTTGAATCTTTTCATGAGTTCAATCATGTTTTTCTCATAGTTAAGTAAAGATTTTAGTTCCATTAAATCTAAGAACTCTTAATTTCATTGGATATTACTTTTTACTACATTGTTGCTAGATTAATTAGTACAATGTCGATTTTAGGTTTTTCCAATGTAGTTATTTATTATGTGTTTAAATCAATGAACAATCAAATAGTATTTCTAATTTAGATTTTATTAAAAATGATTTTTATTGCAAATGTTCCAATTGAGGTTTTGGGATGTGAAACCCCCAATTGTGTAATTCCATGGATTTAAATTGAATTAATTTATCTTAGTAAATTTGAGGAACCCAAAGCCCTAGCAATTTTTAGATTTGAGTTTCTTTACCTATTCAAATTGTGAGTTTTCAAAACAACCAAAACATTTTCTTGATTTAATTTCTAGTGTTACGTGTTTATTTTAAAACCCCTCTCTCTGTGGTACGACAACCCCCCTTACCATATATACTGTCATTTTATCTTATACATCCACACACATATTCATACATATTAAATTTGATTAGACTTCATTAAAGAACGACATTTTGGAGACCGATCAAATTTTGGCGCCGTTGCCAGGGAGAGGCGTATTTGAAGGAACACCATCATGGGATTGGTTTGCTCAATTGACTTGTCAAGGCGGTAAACTCGTTCCAACCCTTTCTTTGTTAATACCATTTTTTTTGTATATATTATTGTTAGTTAGTTGTTTTATTCATTTTTGCTTTGAATTTTAATTTTGAATTTGCATGAGTAGAAGGTATCGTGATAACCTAGGTAGATTTGCAATAGAACCTGACACGGATTCTTCGGATTCCGAAGCTTACTTTCCAAATCTATTTGACTCACCTATTGCATCTGATACACTTTCACTCACATCATCACACACATCCTACACAATGGGTGATCACGAGGAAGATCAACCCATCAAGACTCTACATGACTACCTACACCCAACTAGGAATAGTTCACCATCATGCATCATGTTTTCGGCTAACCAACAAAATTTTGATTTTAAGCTCGGAATGATTCCACTCCTTCCTACCTTTCATGGTATGGATAATGAAAATCCATATGTGCATATTAGAGAGTTTGAGGAGGTAGTTGCCACTTTCCATAGCCAATTAGGATCAATAGATACAGTTAGGCTTAAATTCTTTCCCTTTTCTTTGAAAGATAAGGCGAAAAGTTGGTTGTATTCTTTGAGACCTAGGTCTATTGCTTCATGGGGTGAGATGACACATATTTTCTTTAAAAAATATTTTCTCGAGCACAAGACCAATGCTTTTAAGCAGCAGATATCAACCTTTGAACAAAGAGAGAGTGAATCTCTCTACCAAGTTTGGGAAAGGTTCAAGGACCTTTTGAGTTTGTGTCCTCATCATGGGTATGAGAGTTGGCGTACGGTTAGTTGTTTTTATGAGGGGTTGCTCCCTAGGGACCGCCAATTTGTAGAGATGATGTGTAATAGGGAGTTCTTGCAAAAAGACCCCGATGAGGGTATTGAGTATTTGATCAATTTGGCAGAAAAAGCCCACACATGGACCGGATCTAGTGCTATTGAGAGTACTAATCGGTCTAGACCTCACACCTCTACTTCTTCGAGTGGAGGGATTTACCAATTGAAAGGAGGATGGTTTGAAGGCTCAAATAGCCCAACTAACCAAGGAGATAGAGACCCTAAAAATGAGAGGGACTAGTGGTACCAAGCAAGGTTACCAAGTTGAAGTGCATGAGGAATGTAGTGTGTGCCATGATCCGGAGCATCCTACCAAGGATTGCTCGATGTTGCCTAGTGTAGTGGGGGGTTTTTGAGGAACATTGTGGAGCCATAGGGAACTTTAGGAAACCATTTTCACCCTACTCCGAGACTTACAATCCGGGATGGAAGAATGAAACTCACTCTTCCCAACAACCACCTATGCCACAAAGGAGTTTTCCCCAATCCTATCACTCCCAACATGCACCTCCACCACAACAATTCACTCCCACTCATGTGCCACACCAAACAACAACAATTTCCTTCTTCCTCTAATTCACTTGAAAGTAGAATTCATGCTTTTCTTGAGGCACAAAGCAAGACCAATCAAAAGCATGATGCACATTTAAATCAATTGGCTGAAGAGAATAAGGAAATGAAAAGCCACATTTCAAAGTTGACCAATGCTTTAATTGTAATGAGAAAGGGAAATTTCCATCCCAACCTCAAATACCTCAAGGTCAACACATGGCTCAAGGTTCCCAAAAGAAAAAGAATGTAGAGCATGTTAATAAAGTCACTACTAGAAGTGGGAAGAATGTTGATAGCCCACACATAGAGGAGTAAGAAAAGAGTAGTGACAATGTTGATTTGCCTACCACAAGTGAACCTCTTACTAGACCAATTTCCGTACCTTTCCCACAAGCTCTAAAAGCTTCAAGGAAGTTGGATTCTAGTCCTAAAATCCTAGAGAATCTTAGGCAAGTGAGAATTAATTTACCACTCTTGCATGTGATTAAGCAAGTACCATCTTATGCAAAGATTCTTAAGGATTTGTGTACTATGAAAAGAAAGCACAATGTGAAGAAAATTGCTTTCCTAATTGAACAGGATAGTGCTCTAATTCAACATAAAATACCTCCCAAATATAAAGACCCTGGTTGCCCAACGATTTCTTGCATTATGGGTGACCATGATATTGAGCAAGTTTTGCTTGATCTTGGGGCAAGTGTTAATTTGATGCCTTATTCAGTGTATTTACAACTCGGTTTAGGAGAGTTAAAACCCACCATGGTGGTGTTACAATTGGCAAACCGGTTTGTAAAAACACCTAAGGGTGTAGTGGAGGATGTTCTTGTTCAAATTGATAAATTTTATTATTTTGTTGATTTTCTCATTCTTGAAACTGAATCTGTTGTGCATGCTAGCTTGGAAGGGATGGGTGGAGTCTCAGCTTAGATAGCTTACATTGAAGGTCAAATCTGTCTTTAAGATGTTGTAGAATGCCGGAGTAAACTTCATTGTTTTAGGGTTCTAAATATTATGCATTCTTTGATCATTAAATCATTTACATACGCTTGTTACAGGAAGTATGGTTGTTTTCCTTATTAATGCTTTCCATTTGTCACTGTGCAGATAGAGCGGGACACAAATGGGATGCTGCAGTGCCATCCTTATCCAAATGAATACATAGACACGTCCAAGCCATGTCCGCATTGTGCTTTCTTCATGGGCTTGCAAAGGATAGAGGGAGTTAGGGGTTGTACATGCCCATTTTTTAACAAATATTTGGATTGGGCCCCCAATAAAATAATTGGGCTTAATTGAATACTTATATAATTAGCCCAACAACCCTAGCCCATTTAAATATCCCAAACAATGTCCAATAAATCACTTGGGCCTATTTTAAAGTGCTTTGACACTATTCTAAAAGCCCACAACCCGAAATACATAGTCTAATCCACTAAAAATGCCCTATACAGCACTTAATGAACTAGCTGAGCCCATTACAAGAGAATCTCGACACTATTCACAAGCCCAAAGAAGACTCACATGAAGCCCACAACCCAAGATATGCTTATAATACAATTATTGGGTCCAAACACTATTGAATTAATGGAGGGAAACAGCTGGACCCCAAATGTTAATCAGCCCAGCACTTAAAATAGTTAAAGACAGCCAATCCGTGGGTCCCATGAAGTCTGAACTGAAATTGACAAAGGATGGGCTGCATATCTGCTGGTGGAGCCCACGCCATGTCCTATTTTACTAAAAAAGAGAAGAACAACAGCTTCCCATCTTCTCCAACGTGACAAGAGCAACCAAGATGCCATTTTCAAATTATTCAAACATCTTCAGCTCATTCCAGCTCTTCATTCCACCGGAAACAATGAGTTCTGGTACTGTTCACGTAGCAGATTTATGCATAACAGCTCAAAGACTACTGGCAGCAACCAAGACATATTGGAAATGAAGAAGTTTGATGGAAGGCCCATAACCATGTCCATTCCGGTCCCAAAAGGACTCAGGGAGTAGCTCCCATGGCCCAGACTCGTGAGGAAGCTACTCTCCTTATGTTGATCTGACTTGAGGAGTGTGGTTTGGTGGAGGGGAGTCAGTTCCGAGATTTAAGTAACCATGAACTGCTATCATTAGGTCTGCTGGGAGGCACAGTGATAAGTTTATGGAAACCGAGTCATAAGAGACATGCATAAACCTAACCTTACACAAAAACCCACTAACCAAGCAATGAGTACCTCTGACAAAACCATTTCAGAGGAAAAGAAGGCCTTACCCTGACATTAGGGAAGGACCATGATTATTTTTGCTAATCAAACACTTTCTTTGACAAAAACATGTCATAGGGGGTTAATTTTGAAAATCAACAAGGTTAAGGGGAAGCCAGAATCTCGGTTTTAGGCAACCTTAATCACTTCTATAAATATGACTGATTACATTCTTAATGCATCAGATCCAACAGATCCATCAGAACCAGAACAAGAAAAACACTTCCAACAACTCAAGAAATTACCACAATTAAAACCCAAGAAAAAGGACTTTCTCTTAGATTCTCCGAGAAAGAATCTCTAAAAATAGGTGTTCTGAGATCTTTTTCCAACTTAGAAACACCAATCTAAACTCAGAAATGCAATCCCATCTGAATAGATTAGGATTCACAACTTAACCTCTCTTTCCCCAGAAAAAGCTCTCCTGGCAGATGTCTGGCTAGAAATCTTGAAATGCTTCATCAGGATACAATGGTTTTTACCACTGATTTAGCTCCATAAAAAGCCCAAACACAATTTCTCTCACCCTTATGCATGTCTCACTGACTCTCTCCCACTAAGTCAACCCTCTTTTAGTTTCAACAAGTTTATTACTGTTCACTGGCCTTGCGGTAGATGTCAGCAGTAATGGAGAAAATATATATTTATACCATGTTGATTAAAGTTGTGCGGTTTCAAGTCCGATCCAGTTAAAGGATAGTAAAAGGTTCAGCCCAACAACTGTTCTGTGGATTTCTTATTAGCAACATCACTTTGGTAAGATCTTCTTGGTCTTTGTCCACATTTATTTTGGGCATTTATGGTCTTGGCTCTCAAAAATATCTTTGGAAAGTATCCCACTAGCCCTTGGGCCAGATCTTAGGCCCTTGGTTGAATTTTGGGTTCGGCTACCCCTCCCTTAAGATCTAAGCCCACGTAGTGATCGCCCTCGGCACGTCACGTGACACCATTACAAAAACACCCCTCACATTTCTGGCGACTCCACTGGGGAGTCGAGATCAATACTTCCAAGAAGAAAGTTAGAGCTCAGGAACCATGCCTCCTAAACTCCGACAAAGAAGAAACCAAAGGGAAGTTTCAGTTCATACAGAACATTCCCATGCTGAATCTGCAGTCAATGTACAAGGACAAGATCCGCCACAACCACCTCCAAGTGATCCAAACCGGGAGGCACCACCAACAAATCTGCTGTTGGAACTAATACAGAACCTGCAACAGAACCAAAGTGAGCTGGCAGAAGCCATCAAACAGCTTAAAGAAAAGGATGCTGGCACGAAGACTCTTCTTCAAAATGAAGGAGGAAACCAGGAAAAGCCCCATCAAGACTCAGGTTCACATGAAAAGGAAACTACCTTTGTGACGATGACAGATGTGGCAAATCTGCTCAAACAGGAAAGAGAGAAGAATCCAAAGGAGCCTCGACTTTTTGTAAAAAAACCTCCTTATCCTACTGAGTTGTTGAAGCAGCCTTACCCCAAGAAGTATGTTGTACCAACTTTCTCATGCTTTGATGGCCGAAAAGGGAGTGCTCTTGTACACATCAGCAAGTTTATAGACTCAATAGGGGCTTACGCCGGCAATGGTGATCTATGCCTTCGTGAATTCTCAAAGTCCCTTGATGATAGAGCTTATACATGGTACACTACCATGCCTCCCGGGTCTGTAGTGTGGGAAGATATGGTCGAGCTGTTTTGCGGAAAATACTTCCAAGCGAAGGAAAAGATTACTCTCGTCAATCTCCACACCACAAAACAAGCAAATGGGGAAGACTTACTCCGTTATATACATCGCTTTCGCGATATATCTTTGGATTGCTATGCCAATTATGAAGAAGGCAAACTAGTAGGAGTTTGCATAGATAATATGCTGCCAGAATTCCGGGCCCATCTCGAGAACCTTGACATCTCAAGATTTGCACAGCTTCTTCAAAAGGCTCGGAAAACAGCACTATCAGTTAAGCCTCATACAGAAAAGCCTAAAGAAAGGAAAAGCCAGCCACAAGTTCTCATGGTATCTACTGCAAACAACAAGTGCAAGAAATCAAATGAAAGATCTTTTAAGGAGCCACCACCTTCGGTTCCTTGCACTTTGGAAGAAATGATGGCTATTCTTAACAAATGGGTAGCAGATGGTATTGTCAAGCTCCCGGAGATTTCAAAGAAGATAATCGAAGAAGACAAGAAGAATCCAAAATTCTGCTACTTTCACCAATATGTTCATCACTCTACAGCAGATTGCTGGACCCTCCGAAGAAAATTTCATGAGAAAATCCAAGACGGAACCTTGGAACTCCCTCAAGCACGGCAAAAGGTACACATTGATCCTTTCCTCAAGCATAAAGAGAAAGGTGCAGTTTCTGTTGTTATTCATGGAAGTGCTAGTGATGCGGATATGGACGAGCCTGTTGCTGCAAATTCTGCCATGACACCTGCAGCCATCAAGACTTTGCAGAGGAATCCCAGGTTTCGCTCTCTTTTCAATCAGCTGGGGTTGAATCCAGAAGCTCGCACAGCAGCCACTGAGGCTATTATGGCCATAACAGCAGATTCCGGAGCTCACTGCTTTACAGCAGAAACCCATGCCAACCGAGCTTTTCTGGAAACAACCAATGCAATAACATTTACAGATGAAGATATGGAAGTTCAGTATCCAGATCACCGACGTCCTCTCTACCTCTCAGCCACAATCAATGAGGTACAAGTGAGGCGTACTTTGGTAGATACTGGCTCTTGCATTAATCTTATTCCCTTAAGCACAATCCAAGCAGTAGAAATCTCTCAAAAGAAGATCCAAGGAGCACCTATGGAAATAAAAGGATTTGGTGGTATTGGTGAGTACACTAAGGGGCATATTCAACTTGTTCTAAAGGTTGGTCCCATTGTAGCTTTGACACGGTTTCACATTGTGGATTCCGTGGTTCCTTACCACAAATTATTGGGAAGACCTTGGTTGCATAAACACTAGCTCATCCCCTCCACCTACCACCAATGTGTGAAAGGAAGGCTTAATGGAAAGCCTATCCGAATAGCCGCCAACTCCACACCCTTCGACCAATCCGAGTCCCACTTTGTTGAGGCAACCTTATATGATGAAATTACTCCAGCAGGGGAAGCATCACTTGCTAAACCTATTG
>OU015771.1:21176902-21216980 GCA_907173295.1 Fagus sylvatica | reverse complement strand
TGTGTGCTTAAACAATTTGTTTCTCTATGACCATTCTATGGGTATAGGTTTCTCTAGTCTCACGAGAGAAGGTAAGGACAAGAAAAAAATGACAGGCAATTATAGTTGCCTTCTACTTAGGTACTTGATTGTATAATTGATACATTCTTTTTCTTTCTTTGTGTCCTTTCATTGCTATTTCCTTCCCTCCTTCCTTCTTCTAACCATACATTACCTAAACATGAATTTTGGATCATTTGGAATCGACAACAACGACTAAAATGGTTCAGGACCTAAATTTAAAAAGGAATAAACGAAGAATATAAGATCCACCCCTAACAAAAGAAATGGTAAAACACGCTCCGCTTACCGGGTAGATTGGTGCCAAGATCAATTTTTTGGAATTGGGATCTTATGAGAAAGTTTTCATTGTCTTACTCTCTACGTTTTTGCTTTTGTTTTGGTTTTTTTTTTTTGCTGAGTGGTCTCTATGTATATTTATTATCATAGTACGAGATCCAATATATTGGAGATAATTGGCCTTACCTAGTGTCAGTGTGATTTAAAGTTGAGATAAATTGTGGGTTCTATTATAAATTTAATTAGTGAAATTCATTATTTTTATAAGAATGAGAAATATGCATTTATTATATTTTGTAGTATCCAAACACAAAGAGATAGTAAAATATTTTAAAATCTAAAATACAATTTAATTAAACTTAATTTATTTATATTTCACTAAAATAAATTATACCAAACGTACACAAAATCCAATTAGAGGAAGAATACATTGTCTGTATAGTGTTTTTTTTTTTTTTTCTTAATTTTTGTAGGTACAAGATCTATTACTTGGAAACCAAATTGTAATGTGTATGAGATCCTGATTTATGAAATCAAAAAATAAAAGGAACATGCGGAAGCTGATTTTATTCGCACAAAGAAAAATTTATTACTACTTTTTTTTTTCAATAAGAAAATTTGATTATGGGTGGGGTTGGTAGTTGGTACAGAACCTTGTAGAATGGAGACCAATTAGCGGCATGAGACTCGCGTTAAAAATTCGGAAGCAGCCCAGAATTTAACAAGATCCAAAGGCTTTAATCTTTTTGAAGTTTGACCAATGAATTGTATATGTTTAGTCAAAAACAAACCACGTGATCGAATAAAGAAATCAAAATCCAGCGTAAGACAATCAAGAAAGAAATCAATGAGCAATAATATATTACGTTGACTTGTCGTTTGCCAAGTGCCAACCATCCAAAATGGGACACTTTGTCTTCCATTAGATCAACGTCCCATCTGTCTTGACTACAGGCCCTTTGTGACTTTTGACTTAACCACAAAGAAAAAGTTTTAACATTACTTTAACATGTTGCCAATGACCATGATAAATGCAGTCTAAATGGAAATAGCTTGGAAAGCGATTGAGTCATAGTTAAGTTACATGAGGACTAAGAGTAGATTATTGTATAAACATCATTGAATATATACTCATTGTCGAGAGGTTATAGCGCTTTATGATAGCAACTGAACTATGAGAATATTACCACTCTTGTGATATTGTTATGTTAGTCCTGCATAAGGATTTGCTGTGCCATGTGTGCTTAGGGGTCGGCTTATTTACCTTTATAAAACAAAATAAAGAAAATTAGAGAGATGCATAACCAAGTCCCATTGCGTGCGAGTGGGAGATGTGAATGGGCGCCCACGGTGAGTAGCTCACACTCACTTGTATGTAACTCTTAGGAGTTACTCCACCATTTGGACATTACTCGGATGGTTGTTAGCCATTTGGAGCAATACCAAGGATCTTTTTTTATAGCCACCTCTTTTACAAGGGGTGTGGCTATAAAAAACCAACCCATTTAGAGCATTACATGCAATGATGCAACACTAAAAAAAAAAAAAAAAAGTTTAGAAAGACCCTCTAGTGTGTTCCTTGTGAAAGTGTGAATGTTTTTAGAACATTCATTTTGTATATCTCGAGTAGCGTGCATCACCACTAGAGTTTCAATTCTTATTTTTTCGATTCATGGAAGAAAGTGGAAAGATAAGTTGGAGGTTCTCAATATTTGGGACAATTGAAACGAGTGGAGAGGTATTATAGACAATATGAAACGGAATATGATCATCTCCATTTGAAATTAAATGGAAAAAGTTCATTTCATGGTTTAGATTAAATATTATAGATTTAACAATGTATAAACTGCCACATCATTTAAAATTTTAAATGATGTGACAGTATGTACACGGTTAGATCCATGATATTAAATCTAAACCATGAAATAGATAAATTAAGAGGTTTTCAAATGAAGAAGATCTTATTTCGTGTGAAACAGGTTTGAAGTGAATTTGCAACACGTGAATAATGCCAAAATATGTATTGTTCGTATCAAGCTTCTTTAATGTAGTGCACAATTTAAAAGACTATTAGGAAATTGTGAGTTATCATTCAACTCGGGACAAAAGCATTTAAAGTTTTAGAGATAAACTGGGATAGTCACTTTTTTAAGCCTATTTGCTATGATTTTTTACACTAAATTTGGGAGCAGAGTGTTAATTATTTTGCAAATTATGGAGCAGAATGTTATTTCCCCAAAATAAGGTATAACGAGCCTAATTTCCCCAAAAGAATAGGGTGTAAATGTAATTTACCCTAAAAAAATGACTAACCACCAAAACTTATAGTTTGATTGGTACCTTTAACTGTCTCCATCAAGAAGAGTGCAAGTTCAATATTTGGAAGGTGATATCTTGTGAGCCATAAACCTAGAGTTTTAGTGAATGTTCTATAAATAGATTATAAAATATATATATATATATATATATATAGAGAGAGAGAGAGAGAGAGAGAGACTTATTGGAAATATTTTAAAAAGTAAGTAGATAAAATATGAAAGTAGATTTTTTTTTTTTTTCCCCTTAAGATTTAGGTGAAAAAATAAAGATACAATTGGAGATTCTCTAATTTGCAATTACAACGCTCATTATATATTACATGAATCGATATTGGATGCAATACTCACTGTACAATACTTTTAGACAGTTGAAATTGAAAATTTCCTTTTAAATTTGTCATACCGTCCAATCAAATGTATTAAAAACTTGAAAATTATTTTTTTTATCGTGATTAAAAAAAAATAATAATAAAAAACTAACTTTCAATCTAGATTATTGCACGGTTGCACCTAATATTAATCCGTAATTACATTTACAAATCGGTCAATCAAAAAGTCAAAATACGGATAACTGGTTGACTTCACAACTGATAGTATTTACTTCTAGAACAGCGGATCAGATCCCACCACCCATAGCCTTTAATTTATACTAACCATCTACGACAAACGAATATGATTTTCTGCGGTATGAATCATCACACTCAAGCACGCCTGCGTTCCCTCAGTCTCTAAAATCACTAAGGGCCTGTTTGGTACGTGTTTTCGTTTTTTGTTTTGGTTTCGTGACTTTTTATTTTATTGAAGTTGGAACTTTAATCCTGATTTGAATTCAAGATTGTAAAAAAAATTCTGTTTGGTACATAGTTTTGGTTTCACAACTGAAATCACAATTTAAAAAAAAAATTGTGTTTGGTACATAATTTTGGTTTTTAGATTTAGTTTTTAACATTATATTATTATTATTTTTTTTTCTTTTTTTCTTTCTTTTTTTTCCCCACCACCCACGTACACCACTTCTTCTTCTTCTTTTTTTTTTTTTTTTTCTTTTTTCTTTCCCCTTTTTTCCCCCACCATCCACGTACCCCCACCTTTTCTTTTTACTTTTCCCCCCACCACCAGACATACAACCCCCCTCCCCCATTTCTCTCTATTCTTTTCTTCCTATCTTCTTGCTGCTTCCTGAACCATCCTTTCTTCTTTTTTTTTTCCCCCCCTTTTGTTCTCTTTCTCACCGTCTCTCTCTTCACTTCTCTTCTTTCTCTATTTTTTTTTCTTTTCCCCTTTTCTTCTCTTTCTCACTGGGACAATAACCCAGACCAAGAAGAGTGGCAGTACCACTGCCAAGTACAAGCAGAAAGGTTTGATGGTGTTGTGCTGGGTTTTGTTGTGTTTTTTGGATCATTACAGAGATATGGATTAGATTTTTTTTAGTGTTGTTGTGTTGGCTTTTGGGTGATTTGTTAGCTTGAATTGGGTTTTTCCATGGGTAAGTTTGAACAATCGGCCATGGTGGCCGTATGTGGTGTTCTCGAAGAAATTGTAATGGCCGAGAGAGTGAGGAGCAGCACAGCATCTGGAGGAGAGAGAGAGAAAATTGGGAGAAAAGAGAAACGTGTGGGCCAGCAACGGTAAAAACTGGGACCCACAAAAAAATTGAGTCCGGATTTGAATCCGGCTTGGATTCAAAAACAGCTGAAGGGGTGAACTCAAATTTGCCATGGGACCCACATAAAATTCAAGTTGGGATTTAAATCCTCATTTCAATTCTTTGTACCAAACATGATTTTTTACCATGGGACCCACAATTTTCTGGATTTGAATCCAGAATCATGGTTTCAGTTACGTGTACCAAACACGCACTAATATTCTCCTTCTGTTTTGATGTAATTTTCTTGAATATAGACGTTAGAATTTAGAATTATTAAAATGCTAATTTCCATGGATCAGAATACATTGTTTTCATTCAAAATCTAAGTCTTCGTCAGGCCCACCTAAACGTAAAAGTAATGTTGTAGGCACAACTACACAATACTAAAAAATGTTGACTTGACTAGTCTAAATCGCAACCAACTTGCTTTTCAGCTTCTAGTGCCAAAACGTACGTAATAAAACACACCTCCTCCATATTAGACCAGTGTGCATTTCACACACACTCAAAAAAAAAAAATGGATTCCGTGAGCGTTCGTGTAATTCGTGAGTGTGTCCAAACTCCAAAGCCTCAGTCCAATCCGCTCACCACATTTGAATATTGACTGTCTCGTCACCTCATTTTGCCCCGGAAAATACTCAACCGCAGCAACTGAATTCATACCACCACACAAAATGTCTAAACTACCCTTACCATTTCCCAAAACCCCACTCCTCCTCCTCCTCCTCCTCATCTCCATACCCCTTCAAGTAATTTCACAATCAGAAAAAACCGAACAAGCTGTCCTACTGAACTTGAAGCAGCAGTGGGGCAATCCACCGTCCATCCAATCATGGAACACCTCAGCCTCACCGTGCGTTTGGCCGGAAATCGAATGCACCAACGGCAGAGTCACCGGAATCTTCCTCATAGACAAAAACATCACCACAAAAATCCCATCAACAATTTGCGACCTCAAGAACCTGACCTCCCTCGTCCTGTCCTATAATTACATTCCTGGAGAGTTTCCAACAGTCTTATACAATTGCTCCAAGCTTCAATTTCTTGACCTTTCACAAAACAATTTTGTGGGTCCAATCCCTGATGACATTTACTTGATTCGAACTCTCCAATATATAGACCTTGGAGCCAACAATTTTTCCGGCAATATCCCAGAAGGGATTGGGAACCTGACAGAGTTACAAACGTTGAATCTCTATCAGAACCAGTTCAACGGCACGTTTCCAAAGGAAATTGGAAACTTGTCCAATCTTGAAAATTTGCGCTTGGCGTATAATGAGTTTGTGCCTGCAGCTTTGCCACCAGAGTTCGGAAAGTTAAAGAAGTTGACGTATATGTGGATGACAATGACGAATTTGATGGGCCAAATACCGGAAAATTTTTCGGGGCTTTCGAGCCTCGTGTACTTGGATTTATCAAGGAACAACTTGGTAGGTGCTATTCCTAGAGGTTTGTTCTTGTTGAAGAGTTTAAAGAGAGTGTTTCTCTATACTAATGGATTGTCTGGTGAGATACCGAGCTTGGTTGAAGCGAATTCAAGTTTGGAGAGCCTTGATCTTTCTGACAATAACTTGACTGGTTTTATTCCTGAAGGTATTGGCAAGTTACAAAATTTGACACTGTTGAATTTGTTTTCGAATCAATTGATTGGCGAGATTCCGAAAAGTATAGGCCTTCTTCCAGCACTGATTGATTTTAGGGCTTTTAGAAACAAGTTGAATGGAACTTTGCCACCGGAATTAGGCCTTCATTCGAAGCTTGAAGCAGTTGAGGTCTCGGAGAATCAACTAAGTGGTCAATTGCCGGAACATTTATGTGCTGCAGGTGCTTTGCAAGGACTGATTGTATTTTCTAACAATCTCAGCGGGGAACTGCCGAATTGGGTTGGAAATTGTAGAACTTTGCGCACGGTTCAGGCTCAGGAAAACAATTTCTCAGGTGAGGTTCCTTCTGGTCTTTGGACAACATTCAATTTATCAAACTTGATGTTAAGTGACAACTTGTTTTCGGGCGAGCTTCCAAGTAAGTTGGCTTGGAATTTATCAAGGGTGGAAATTAATAACAATAGATTTTCTGGCCAAATTCCTGTTGGAGTCGCTTCCTGGGTGCATTTAGTTGTCTTTGAGGCAAGCAACAATTTGCTCTCAGGCAAAATTCCAGCGGAATTAACTAGTCTTTCTGGTCTTAATTCTCTTTTTTTGGATGGTAATCAATTTTCTGGTGAGCTTCCATCTGAGATCATCTCATGGAATTCGTTAACAACTTTAAACCTCTCTAGAAATAAGTTTTCTGGCCAAATCCCAACCGCGATTGGGTCTTTACCTGACCTCCTTTATTTGGACTTGTCACAAAACCAATTGTCCGGTGAAATCCCACCTGAAATTGGCAAGTTGAGGCTTAATTCACTCAACTTGTCCTCCAACCAACTCTCTGGAAGAATCCCAGATCAGTTTAACAATCTTGCATATGAAAACAGTTTCTTGAATAATTCCAATCTATGTGCTGGTAGTCCAATTCTAGACCTTCCAAGTTGCTACACCACAAGGTCCAAAACCCGTGACTCCAACAAACTGCCTTCTATCTACCTTGCCATGATTCTAGTTCTTGTCCTTGTAGCTCTCCTAGTCACTGTTTTATTGGTCTTCTCTAAGTTCAAAGACTACCAGAGGAAAAAGCACCAACGTAATCTGACAACATGGAAGCTTACCTCATTCCAGAGATTGAATTTCACAGACTGGAACATTCTGTCGAATTTGACAGAAAATAACATTGTAGGAAGTGGCGGGTCAGGGAAAGTATACCGGATTCCCACTAACCAGGGCCAGTTTGTTGCTGTGAAAAAGATTTGGAATAACAAGATGTTAGATCACAGGCTTGAGAAAGAATTTCTAGCGGAGGTTCAAATACTGGGCACAATTAGGCATTCCAATATAGTAAAACTGTTGTGCTGTATTTCAAGTGAGAACTCAAAGCTTCTTGTTTACGAGTACATGGAAAATCAAAGTTTGGATAGATGGCTCCATGGGAAGAAGAGAAAATCATTGACAGGTGAGATGGTCATGGATTGGCCAAGGAGGTTGCAGATTGCAATTGGGGCAGCACAAGGCCTTAGTTACATGCACCATGACTGCTCTCCTCCAGTCATTCATCGAGATGTGAAGTCTAGCAACATTTTGTTGGATTCTGAGTTCAAGGCAAGAATAGCAGATTTTGGGTTAGCCAAGATGTTAGAAAAGCATGGAGAGTCCCGCACAATGTCTGCTGTAGCAGGCTCTTTCGGTTACTTTGCCCCAGGTAAGAGCATCTTATTGATAATTACCAGTTTTTCCGAAAGTTTAAACGGAATGATAAAATTTAATCATTTAACAATTATTTCTTACACTTATTAGTAGTATTTAAAAAATAGTTTTGTTCATTGCTTCATCCAATATCTTGCAGAGTATGCTTATACAACAAAGGTGAATGAGAAGATTGATGTCTTCAGCTTTGGAGTTGTACTTCTTGAACTCACCACGGGAAGAGAACCCAATGACGAGAACATGAGTCTAGCACAATGGGCATGGCAGCACAATAGTGAAGAAGGAAATTCTATTACCGATGCCCTCGATGATGAAATCAAGAAACCATGTTACTTGGAAGAGATGATTACTGTATTTAAACTAGGACTCATTTGTACTAGCAAATCACCTGCAACTCGGCCTTCCATGAAGGAGGTTTTGCAGATTCTTTGCTGGAGTGGTCCTCAGGGAGTTAACACAGGAAAAAAGATGGGAAGCGATGTCGCTCCTCTCCTTGGCAGTGTTTCTAGTAATTACAAGCACAATAAGAATGTGTGTGAGGAAGATGGTGATAGCTTAGTTTGATGCGTATGAGGTACTAAAATAGTTATGAATAAATATTGCACAATACAGCGTAGGGAGTTTTAGTGTGATGTAGCCAATACCATGTCAAAGTCATATTGCTTAGCCAAAAAAAATAAAAAATCGAAGTCATATTTAGTATAGGAACCACAAGGTTTTATACAGACGCAGCTCCTCCAATGGAATTTGATCCATCGGAAGGGATCATCGGATTGTATTGTACTGTATATAATTGTGTTGTTGTATCATCTATGTATTCTTGATGCTTATTCTTTGCTCGACCACATTGAAGATCCAGTCCCATGTCCTTGCAAGTTTCTACTCAGTGAAACCAGTGCTGCAACCCAAGAAATAAACCCTCTCTTCCTACAATGGAAAGCTAGAGATAAAACATTATTTTCTTTAATTAGTTCAACCCTTTCCCCTTCTGCAATATCATTGGTGATGGGTTAGGCAACATCATCTGGAATCTGGAAAATCATTGTGAACCGGTACACTTT
This sequence comes from Fagus sylvatica, assembly GCA_907173295.1. Taxonomy (NCBI): domain Eukaryota; kingdom Viridiplantae; phylum Streptophyta; class Magnoliopsida; order Fagales; family Fagaceae; genus Fagus; species Fagus sylvatica. The sequence goes on along the minus strand of OU015771.1, from coordinate 21,208,314 downwards.
AGTTTCTCGGTCTAGTATTGTCAATCTCAAACGAGAACTCAATAGCATCAAGAAGAACTCAGATTCAGTCATTGATTATCTATAGAAGATTAAAGAAGCAAGAGATAAATTGGTTAGTGTAGGTGTAAATATTGATGATGAAGAAATTCTTCACATTGTGCTTCAAGGTTTGCCAACAGATTTTCATTCTTTCACTTCTACCATGCTCACCAAGAATGAACCAATACGCTTGGAAGAGTTACATACCTTGATGAAGACTAAAGAAGATCTTCTCAAGAGTGCTGCAGATAACTCCAAAGAACTTACCCACATGGCTATGGCTACCAACAAAAGCTCTCCCTCCAATTTCAACAACTCTTCCACTGCTCAGTTCAATACCCAATTCAATGCTCACAGAGGAAGAGGTGGAGGACGTAACCAGCATCGAGGACGTGATGGTGGACGGTTTCAGAATTACAACAATAGTAGAGGTAATTTCAATAATTCTCAAAATCCCCAATCTTGGAACCCAAACCCTAGCTCTCGTCCAACATGTCAGATTTGTTATAAACCTGGGCACACAGCAATCGACTGTTATCAAAGGATGAATTACGCATATCAAGGGAGGCACCCACCTGCTAAACTCGCCACCATGGCCACTGCTACTCCGATCATCCCCAACCAAACCACGTGGATATCTGATACAGGAGCCACGGACCACTTCACGCTTGATCTAAACAATATACCAGACAACAAAGCCTATACCGATTCTCAACTTATATCTGTTGGAAATGGCCACCAACTTCCGATTTCCCATATAGGTAACGCCCAACTTCGAACTTCATCTTCTCTTTTTCATCTTCGTAAAGTCTTGCATGTACCAAATATTACTTCCAATCTTCTCTTTGTGCAAAGCTTTTGCCGTGATAATGCATGCTCCTTTCATTTTAATGCTCGTCATTTTCAGATCCTAAATCTACTTACGGGAAAGCCTCTTTACAAGGGTTTCAGTAAAGATGACCTCTATCCCATCCATGGTCTTTCACTTCCTTCCTTGGAGTCTCGTCTTTCTTCTCTCCCATCTCATTCCAGTGCTACTTCTCCTTTTCAAGAGCCTTCTCATGCCTCGTATACGGCCTGCCTTCCATCTGCTCGACATAATGCCTCACTCTCTGATCTTTGGCATATGCGCCTTAGACACACCCTCAAAGCCGTGTAGTTCAAACAGTTTTACAAAAACAGTTTTGTGGTCATAGCTTTCTTGTGTCCAATTCTTTTTGTAAACGTTGTGTAATGGGAAAAATGACCCAATTACCATTTTCTAATTCTACTTCTTGTACTACTTCTCCTTTAGAAATTGTACACAGCGATGTTTGGGATCCTGCACCCATTAATTTAATAAATGGTCATCGTTACTACGTCATTTTTGTGGATGATTTTATCCGTTGTACGTGGTTTTTCCCTTTAAAATACAAGTCTCAAGTGCTTTCTTCATTCCAACATTTCAAGCGTACTATGGAAAACCTTCTTGGACATTCTATCAAAACCTTACGAACCGATTGTGGTGGTGAATACACCAACAATGAGTTTCGTACTTTTTGCTTTACCTCCGATATTCTACACCAATTCACATGCCCTCATACTTCTCAACAAAACGGTGTTGTCGAAAGGAAACACCGTCATATAGTTGATATGGCTCTCACTCTTATTTCTCAATCCTTTCTTCCTTTTCAATATTGGTCATATGCTTTTTTCTACCGCCATTTTCTCATAAATATCTTCCCCCCCTACATCATCATTCTACTTCTCCTTGGGAGTCTCTTTTCTCTAAACAACCAAATTACTCTTTTTTCAAAAATTTTGGTTGTGCTTGTTTTCCTTTATTACATCCTTTTTCTAAACGCAAGTTTAACCTTCACTCTAAATAATGTATCTTTCTTGGTTATGCCTCCAACTCCAAAGGTTATCTTTGTTTAGACCCAATTACGTCTCGCTTTTATGTGTCTCGTCATGTTGTTTTCAATGAAAATCGTTTTCCTTTTTCTACTCCTTCTACTGGTTCACAACCTTTCACTTCTTCATCCAACTCTTTTTCTTGGCTTAGTTCATTTTTATTTTTTCACCCATGTCAAAACTCCTCTGTTTTGGGCCCAATTCCAATTCCAACACCACCAATTCCTCCAACTACCAATACAACACCACCAATCCATCAACCTCCAAATCTGGTCCATTTACCCTCCATTTTGGGCCCTCATCCTTTTACAAACAACCCTCCAGCATCTCTGCCTAACCCAACACCCCATGCCCATTTACCCGAGCCCATTATCCTCACAAATTCCCCCTCTTCCCAAATGACCACAAATGTCATCCCTGTTATTTCCCCAATTCCAAACCCTAACATAGCTTTCCCCAATCCATCTCCACCGACACTTCCCTTCTCCTCCCATCCCATGATCACCCGATCCAAGTCTGGTATATCTAAGAAGAAAGTCTTTTCCACCACTACACTTGATTACCTCCAAACCAAACCACCCAATTACACAATTGCCTCCAAAATTCCGGAGTGGCGTGCGGCAATGGCTTTTGAATTTGATGCTTTACAACGGCAACACACATGGTCTCTTGTTCCACCTTCTCCAAGTCAAAGTACCATCTCCAAGTCAAAGTATCGTTGGTTGTCGATGGGTTTATAAAATCAAGAGAACTACCGATGGCTCTGTTTCTTGGTACAAAGCTTGTCTCGTTTCCAAAGGCTTCCACCAGCAAGCTTAATTATGCTGAAACTTTTAGCCCTGTTGTCAAGCCACCTACTGTTCGTATCATCCTCTCTTTGGCTGCTCAAAATCGGTGGCATCTTCGTCAACTTGATGTAAGTAATGCTTTCTTACATGGTTTTTTGAAAGAAACTGTCTACATGGCTCAACCCACTAGTTTTATTAATGCTGCTCAACCCTCACACGTATGTCATTTACACAAGTCCCTTTATGGGTTAAAACAGGCTCCTCGTGCCTGGTTTGAATGTTTTACATCTCACCTCTTAACTTTAGGTTTCACTGTTTCTGTTGATAATGCTTCTCTGTTTGTGTTGAAGCAAGGATCTATTATAGTGTATTTGTTACTCTACATAGATGATATCATCATCACGGGTTTGGATTCTACTGTTATTTCCACTATCATTTCCCAATTGTCAACTACCTTTAAGGTTAAGGACTTAGGTCCACTACGGTATTTTTTGGGATTACAAATTGATTACAAGAAAGCTGGTTTCTTTGTTCATCAGTCTAAATATATCACTGATCTTCTCACGAAGTTTAAAATGAGTGATTGCAAAGCTGCCTCTACTCCGATTGCCACATCTCCTATTCTGTCAACTTCTTGTTCTGATAGTCTTGCTGATCCTACTCCCTATCGAAGTCTTGTAGGTGTCTTACAATATGCAACGTTCACTAGACCTAACATCACCTTTGCTATCAATCGAGTTTGCCAGTTTATGCACAACCCTTCCTCTGCTCACTTTGTTGTAGCCAAATGTATTTTGCATTATCTCAAGGGTTCTCTTGACAAAGGAGTTCTTTTTCAACCTAGTCCACTTACTCTCACTGCCTTTACGGATGCTGATTGGGTTGGTGACCCTGTTGATAGGCGATCTACTTCTGGTATCACTGTGTTTCTTGGCAATAATCCTATCACATGGATGTCTAAGAAACAACACATGGTATCCCGTTTGTCAACAGAAGCTGAATATCGCTCTCTTGTCACTGGTGTTGCTGAGCTTGCCTGGCTTCGCCAGATCATTTGTGATCTAGGCCTCTATCTTGCTTCCGCTCCTATCATGTGATGTGATAACACCAGTGCTTTGGCCCTGGCTTCTAATCCAGTTTTCCACGGCCAGCATATTGAAGTGGACTATCACTTCGTTCGCGAACGTGTAGTTCGTGGTAACATTTGTCTTCAGTTTATCTCCACTAATGACCAAGTAGCTGATATCTTTACAAAGGCTCTTCCCACACCACGTTTTCAATGTCTCTGTTCCAAACTTTTGGTCTGTTCCACCAACCGTATGTTTGAGGGGGGATGATATTGTACTCATAACTGTTTCGGTTGTTTTCTGTTGTAGTAGTTATACTTTCTATTATAAGTAGTTAGTTTGTTATTATTATTATTAAGGGTGTTGAGCACCACATACTCATTGTATAAATAGAGGTTTAGACCTCTCAGTTTATTCAAGTAAATAATATACAGTTTACACTCATACCAAACTCTGTCTCTCTCTTCTCTCTTCTCTTTGTTATTGATTTCATCATTGGCATTGTGAGAAATCTTTCAATATAATGTGAGTAATGTAACACAATATTTACTTTTTCCAAAGTACCGCACTGTAAAGCAACTACTATGACTTGTACGTATATATTCATTCAACTGCTACCCATTTTGTAATTGAAAAAGACTAATCAACTAAAAAAACACATCGTTAAGCAAGTATCATAATTATTAAAAAAAAAAAATTGGTTGATCATCACTTTGACATCTCTTTCATAAAGTGAAAATTTTATTTAATTTAAATATATATATATATATATATTTTGTTACTTCAATCACGATTTTATTAGTAAGCATATGTTGATAAAGATAATGAGAAAAAGTTCTATGTGTCACTCTTTCCATTATTTTTTCACTCGGACATCTCTTTCGCATAGTGGAACATTGTTTTTTCTTGATTCATGTAACTAGTAATTAATGAAAAGCAATAAAATGAAACTTCAAAGCTCCATTCAATATTAATTACTAACTGAATAAATTATAAGGGATATGAATAAGAGAGATAAGTTTCTAAACATTGAAGTTGAAACCCCCTTTTTTTTTTTTCACTCGGACATCTCTTTTGGGAGTTCTTTTTTTTCTTTTTTTTTTTCCCCCGGATTCATATATGTAATGGGCCCTATTAATAAAAAGCAATAAAATGAAACTTCAGAACTCCATTAACATTAATAACTTACTGAATAAATTCTAATACAAATGAACAGAATTAAATTTTAAACAATGAAAGTTGAAACTCTTGCATAGTTGCAAGTATAATCTTAATCTCCGTGTATAAATACTTTGGTGTGAGTGTGTTACACACTTTTCTTATTGTTTTGTCTTATAGTCATTCATTTCTATCACCCATGAGTGACTTCAGAAAAACAAACAGCAAGAATGAAAATATGCCTTTAGAAAAATAAAAAGGAAGAATGAAAATATGCCTTTATAGCCATTGATGTGGTCGGCCCATTCGCTTTCAACTCACGCCATTAGTCCTTTCACAGATAGCCACATATTTCCTCTTTTTTTTTTGGTTAAAAGGAAGTATATTAAACTACGAACTAATTAAACGGATCCGAGTAACATTAGATACATCAAAAGCTAAAGCCTCCAGCACATGCGCTGGATCGTTAGGGAAATAAACTAAATCAAGTTGCTGGGCGCAGCCAGACTTTGCCAGTAAACCAACACAACCATTCGCCTCTCTAAAAACATGCTTGAGGGACCAATGATCAAACCTCTCCAGTAGGTACCTGCAATCAGTCACAATGGTACTCAAAAAGGCATTAGATGTGTTGGAGGAGTTAATAAGATCAACTGCCACTAGAGAATCCATCTCAATTTCAAGGTTAAGAATCTCAAGATCTATGGCTAACAATAGGCCATCTTTGAGAGCCCTCAATTCAGCCTGAACACTAGTTGTGAAACCAATTGACCGAGAGAAACCCCCTACCCATTCCCCAAGATGATTCCGAATAACACCCCCTCCCCCTGCTAATCCGGGGTTACCTAAAGATGATCCATCCGTATTCAACTTAAACCAACCCAATGGAGGCAGGGTCCATTTAATAGGAATAGGACTTTTCAATTTAACTTTGGAGTAACTGCCAATGAGATAGTAGAATTCTGAGGCAAAGGATATGGTATTGGCTATAGGATCAACAAAAGGAACATCAGGATTGAAAACAAAATTATTCCTACGAAGCCATAAATTCCAAATACCAAAGGAGAAAATTGTTTGCCAAGGCATATTATGATCATGAGTGGAGGAAACATGACAATTCGCACTGATCCAATCAACAAGAGATGCAGAATAAAATTGATTCCCCACACTAGGAAATCGAAAAGCATTCCAAAAAGCAATAGAATCAGGACAATCACGAAGTAAATGGATTAAAGTCTCAGTTGATCCTGAACATCTAGGACAATAGGTAGGAATGTTAATCCCTCTAGAAGCAAGTATGTCCCTCACAGGAACGCTAAGATGGTAACATTGCCAAATAAAAAACTGTATTCTTGGGTTAGTTCTCACTTTCCAAATCCAATCCGAAGATTTATGTGTAACAAGCTTGGACTGAGTGTTACAAGCAATGGAATAAGCCTTCTTAAGGTTAAAAGTACCCCCACTCGAGTCCCAAACACGCCTATCAGCAAGGGGCCTAGAAGGACAAACCGAAATTGCCTTAATAGCCTCACAGGTATTGAGAGGAAGAGTCAAGGAGATTTTAGAAAAATCCCACATACTCACACCCTCAATAACATCACACACCCGAAGAGAGTCCTCAAGTGGGGATAATGGACCATGCACTAAACAACGAAGAGGCCTATCTCCAACCCATAAATCATGCCAGAATGAAACACAATGACCATTATTGACCACCCATCTAAGCCTTTTTCTGAAAGTCTCATGACCCACCTTTAAACCTTTTCAATTACTTGACCCACTCCTACAGGCTTTCAACCTATCATCCATAATACCACTAGGACAATACTTAGATTGCAGAGTTTTTGCCCAAAGAGCATCAGCATCCTCCATAACTCTCCAATTAAGCTTAGCAAGGAGAGCAATGTTTCTAGACTTGGTAGAATACAAACCTAGACCTCCCTTATCTTTTGGTTTACAAACTTTCTCCCACCCAACCATGTGCATTTTCTTCCTCTTAGATGAGGAACCCCACAGGAAATCTCTATTCAGCTTGTCTAATTTAGAACAAGTCCTAACAGGCAAGGCAACATTCTGCATATAATAAGCCGGAATAGATGAGGTAACAGATTGAATAAGCACAATTCTACCTGCAGGTGATAAAAGCTTAGCCTTCCAGCTAGAAAGCTTAGCTTGGACTTTGTCCACTATGAAATCAAAATCTCTAGAACTACGCCCATTAGGTGTAAGGGGAAAACCCAAGTACTTGCCTATGTTAGGAGTGCTAGAAACTCCAAGAATACCACACAAGTGTTGTCTAAGATCGGGGTTCACATTCGGAGAGAAGAAAACCTTGGATTTAGACAGATTTACCCTTTGCCCAGATAGATGACAAAAATCTGCAAGCACTCTAGTAATAGTATTGCAGCTGTTAATAAAGGCCTCAGCACAAAACAACAAGTCATCAGCAAAAAAAAGATGAGAGAACACAGGGCCACTCCTAGATGCTTTTATGGCTTTCCAACTATTATTTTCACAAGCTTCAAGAATCTTAAGACTCAAGTATTCCATGCACAAAATGAACAGATAAGGAGATAAAGGATCTCCTTGCCTAATGCCTCTAGAGGGTTTGAAAGTCTCCATCTGACCCCCATTAACCAAAATAGAAAAGGAGGAGGTGGACACACACTCAAGAACAAGGTTGACAAAGCTAGGAGGGAACTTAAAGAACAATAGAACTTCACGAATGAAATCCCATTCCAGTCTATCATAAGCTTTCTCCAAATCAAGCTTAAGCATAAATTGCCCAATCCTACCCTTCTTTCTCTAAATAGAGTGAATAAGTTCTTGAGAAATAATGACATTATCAATACCTCTCCTACCAGGCACAAAGGCAGCCTGGAATGGGGAAACTAGGTTACCAAGGATAGGCCAAAGTCTGCTCACAATGATCTTGGTGACAATCTTATACACAGTATTGCAAAGGCTAATAGGTCTAAACTGATTTAGAGTTTCAGGCCCAGGACATTTTGGAATCAGAGAAATTAGAGTTTTATTCAAGTATTCAGGCATTTTACCAGTGGAGAAAATATGACTCACCTCTTTAACAACAGACTCACCAACCGTATTCCAACACTTTTGGAAAAACCCCGGGTGTAACCCATCAGGACCTGGGGCTTTAAAAGGCTTAAAAGACCAAAGACTAATTCTAACATCTTTTGCATTAACAGGAGCTAGAAGAGCCAAAGCTTCAATATCCGAAACTCTAGGGGCCCAAGCAGGAAGGCAAAGATCATTTAGGGCATGACCATGAGTGGAAGAAAAGCGTTCCACAAATCCTTGCTGAATGTGGAGGCGAATGAGATCACTATTCGTAATCCATTCCCCAACACTATTCCTTAATCTAACAATTTTTTTGAACCTCCTACGCACAAGGGTTGATGTATGAAAGAACTTAGTGTTCCTATCCCCTTCCACCACCCAACCCACTCTAGACTTAAGAGCCCAAAAATCCTCTTCTAATCTAAGGACCTTAAAATAATCCTCTCTAAGAGTCTTCTCCAATCTAGACAAAGATTCCGATGGATTGGATACCAAGGCACATTGAATGCCATTTAACCGAGCAAGGATACGGTTCTTTTTTTTGAAAATGTTACCAAACTCACGCTTATTCCAAACAGAGACCAGAGAAGCAAATGTATTAAAAGTGACCGACAAATTAGGGGCTGGAACAGCCCAAGCCTGATTCACAATGCTTGGAAAATCAGAATGCGAAAGCCAAATATTTTCAAAGCGAAAAGGTCTAGGTAAAACATGTGGAATGATAGGACAAAGAGTCAAAAGAAAAGGGCAATGGTCAGAATGAGTTTTGGTTAAGTGAGTGACAATAGCCTCAGGAAAGAGAATCCTCCAATCAGGATTTGCCAAGGCTCTATCAAGCCGTTCCATAATTAAAGAACTAACATCATGACAGTTACTCCAAGTAAATTTTGGACCAGAAAAACCCAAATCAATCATATTGCAAGCATTTAGACAATTTTTAAATTCAGACATTCTACTATTAGAAGGCCTATTTCCCCCCCATTTCTCATCACAAGACAGAATGTTATTAAAATCCCCAAGCATAACCCAAGGCAAATTATGAAGATCAGCAATGACTTTCAAATTTTCCCAAAGAATTCTACGTTCAGACCTACGAGGGCTAGCATAGATGGCAGAAAGTAACCATAGAGAGTTAGAGCCTCTTACCTGAACTGAGACGTGAATTTCTTGTTCAGTTGAACACAAGTGCTCCACCTCCACCGCATCTGTCTTCCACATAATCCAAACTCCCCCAGCAAATCCAATAGTGTTTGTGGTTAGAAATCCATCAAAAGGAAAAGACCTAGCTAAATCTGTAGCTTGACTACCACCAAGTCTAGTTTCAGTCAAAATTAAGATATCTGGGCTATTAATTCTCAGAATGTCTTGCAAAGCTTTACGGAAACAAAGGTTTAAAAATCCTCGGCAATTCCAAGTGAGTATGTTCAGGCAAATCTCACTGGACGACATAAATAGAGGATTTTGAGTCGGGAACAACGTGCCCTCCGCCTCCAGCGAATTCCATGCTCTCTCTGGCCACATCTCACATAGGTTGTTCCGAGTCGCTTCCATAGCAAACAGATAAGATAGTATCCCCTCCTCCCCTCATTTTTTGAGCAACTTATCTTTATCCTGAATTGAGGTATGCATTTCGCAGGCTGAATTAACTTGAGTGAATTCCGGTGTCCTTTCCAAGTGAGAAGGATTGGACTTGACAGCAGCACCTTCCTCTCTTCGAACTCTGGAAGAGTTGCACAAAACACTTCCTCCAGAAATTGCACTAATCTCCGCTCCCGCGATGGCTGACAACGAATCCATAGTGGACAGTTTATCCCGTCTATTCTCAGTACATCCGTGAGAAAATTCCAAAATGGGCTTTTCTCTTGAAACCACACCATATCTGTTAGGAGAGGGAGAACGGGAACACCTGTTGTTTGGACTGCTGGAGCTATCTCTGACCAAGCTCGAGCCATCTCGGCGTCGTACCATCCCCACACATGTAACGGGTCCTTTCGAATCAGCTCTATGACGTCCTCGTCTATCTGAATATTCCTTCCCTTCACATGGATCTTCCAACTTGTTGGCTTCTTGTAAATTGGAAATACCCCCCACTTTGTGCTTGTCATGGTGAATAATGGCTTGTTTTGGAGAATGGTTATGTGGAACTTGTGGCCGAAGAGATATCTGGGAGTTACATGGAGTTTGAGGCAGCTTAGTGATAATGGGAGTTTGGGGTGGCTGTAAAGCTTTACTGGAGCTAGGTTTCGATTTCAATTTGGTGTTTAACTTGGACGGTGAGGATTGAATGGAGCTCACTTGAAATATTGGGCCAAAAGACTTACTAATGTTGGGTTCGGTTTGTGCAGAATAACCGCTAACTTGGATGCTTGAATTGGGCTCATTTTGGGCAGAAAAAATCTGAGTTTGAGGCCCACCTGCTTGGACCTTTTTACCCTTTTCCAAAGAGGAATATTTGAACCGGTTATTGTTATTGTTACGTGTTTTGTCCTGCGAACCAGCTCCTGCATTTGAGTCCGTCGACGCTGTTCCAGGCTCACGCGTACCAGCTGGAAGAACTTGTTTTTTCCTGCGTGAAACCAGCATCCAAGGACCGAAGCCTGTTGTCTTATCTGCATCCTCCGTACACGGCGTACTCCAAGCAGCAGTCGGTGTGTTTCCAGCTTCCTCAGGGACTCTACATGGGCACCATTCTTTCCGGTGACCAATTTTCCCACATTGAAAACAGAGTAAACCAATCCCTTCGTAAATCACTGCTATCTTAGCTTTTCCGACTCTGATAGTTCTTGCTAATGGTTTTTCCAGATCAAACTGAATACAAATCCGAGCGAAACGACCCCTAGTTCCAGTAGTCGTATTGACATCGACACGCAGAACCGGTCCTAGTCCACTACCTATAAGGAGCAAAGCCTCCTTGTGATAATACTCTACTGGTAATTCCGGAAGTCTAACCCACACGGCAATAGAAGAAACTGATGCTGTAGAGGCACGAAAATTTGGAGTCCATGGCCGGAGAGAAAGAAAATGCTCCCCGATAAACCAAGGGCCACCTTTAAGGACCTCCTCAAAACTGCTCTTTGAATCAAATCTAATCAGAAAAAACCCCTCACCAAGATCTACACATGAGAAATTTCCAAAGGCTTTCCATAAAAATTTCAGTTTGTTAAATAGGAAAACATAACCCACGGAAGGGCCAAATACCTTTACTATCAGAGAAGTGCTCCAAGGAGCTCTGATTTTTTGCTTGAGATCACGAGTAAATCTTATGACCACTTCGCCATCTTCACTGTCCTCTTCTTCATCAGAGCTAACGCCCCTTATCATCTTCCATGTTATATCCAAAAAAAGCATTCTCATATGCTCTTGGTATGACCCCCACCAGAGAATCTTTATAAGTGATGCCAGATCGAACTCTAATAGGCGAGCTTGGGTCATTTGGATCAACAAACGCCTCAGACTCTCCAACAACGTGATTCCCTAAGCCAGATCCTAACTCAGAAGCATGAGTGGCGTGGTTCTCTTTATGTTTCTTGGTATTCCGGTGATTTGCACCATCATCCTCTGTTGTTTGCCTGAAAATTTCCCCCCTAATATCACTAACACTCCGAACTCGTTCTTTTTCCTTTGGGTGGTCTGACATGCCCGTGTCCTCCATCCTTTTACAGATAGCCACATATTTCCTTTAGCTTCACATATACACTACTTGGCTGCTGTTCTTCTTCCTCTTCAGTTTTTTTTTGCTCTCTCCCATTTTTGGTGGCTGTGTAAACAATGCAGAAAATTTTATTTCTTTCTTATTTTTCTGTTAAGGAAACCAAAGCAAAGGCATTATCTTAGAGGGTTGTTCTTGAACCTTTGTGAAGGAAGTGCGTCCAACACTAAGGGATTTGATATAGTCTAATCCTTGGGTTTGTTCTGCCAAAAAGCTATTCGCACTGAGTTTTATTCCGGATGGCGGGAATTAACATTTAAGAACAACATTATTGTGTGATTCTATAGCTTGGTAAGATTTTTCTTAAACTAATTTTAAATTTCTGTTTAGTTTATTATTTGATTGATTATTTACAGATATATATTGGTTTTCTTGTGCATTCTTAAAAATATTTCCAACAAATACACCTTTTTCACTCCATCTAATATTATCCCAACAACAATATTCCTACAAACCCACACAAGAAAGATCACTTAGCCCTCCATGGCAAGGATTAGCAGTTTCTCGGTCGTGGTGGCCATGTTCTTAGTTCATGGGTTGGTCGTGCTTTCACTGGACTTGCATCCAAAGTAATCTTAGAGTCAGAAAGCGAAGCACCTGGTTATTAGGATGAGATTGACTTCGCTCCTGTAGAAGCTTTTGACAATGACTCACAACAAGTCATCAACAAAATACCTGAATACAAAATAACACGAGTGAAAATCTGAAATTAGTGTGCTTTAGTGTACAAATGAGTTACATTTTTTTTTTCGTTACATGTGAGGGAAAGAATAGAGAAGCTGCAGTCCATAGCAGTATAGCACCATTAAGTGGTGGGTTGAGATCCCATGCAATATCTAGAGTATGCAATATCTAGAGTATTGCATGGGCTGTAATTCATTTGAATAGCTGAGATTTAAAGTTAAAAAGTTAACTTTTAATCTCAACCTTTAAATAAAAAAAGTAAAAAATATCAAAAGGGTAAAATAGTAAAAAACTACAAAAAGTAAAAAAAGTGATAAGGAAAAAGGTGGTATTGCACCCATGCAATACCTTTTTGATATTGCTTGGGATCTCATTCCCACTTAAGTTGCTTTTTTCACCACATATGGGTAAAAGAGTAAAGAAGTTGTTAGTGTTGCTTTTAACTCAGTTAATGGTTGGTATTTGTGCCACTTTATAACCTCATACCAGGTTTTATTGTTTTTAATGTGAGACAAGTCTATAAATTTTTAACCTCCACTTCTATATCATTATACAAGTTTTTATTTTAAAAAACATATCACTATCTAAGTAATAAATTTACGACAGGGATCCCATCCCAATCTCAAGAGTCTAGTTTGATTCGAAGTTAAAATAAAATAAATAGAATCAAACGCACACCAATTGCCTTGTGCTTTTAAATAAAAACCAAAATTGATTTTAAAAACCTTTACCAAACAGGCTATAATTGAGGATTGATAGAATTTGTTCAAACGTATAGAACATATTGACGTCAGTCATCCTAGCATATCACAAATACCCTCATTGTTGGATTTACAGCTTATTTAGGAGAGGGGAATAGGAGAGAATAAAATGCAAAAAAGAATTAATAATATTTTTTTGACTAAAATGCATTGTATACCCTTTAAGTTTACCCAGTTTGGATTTTGCCCTTGATGTTTGAAAATTTGGATCCGCTACTTTGAGATTTGGGTGTGTTTGGATTTTAGCTCTTCCGTCCAAAAAACGTTAGTAAATGACCCGTTAACTGCTAACTAGGTTTGATACATACGCCAGGTGGTCCAATCAAATCATGTCACGTGTCAATTGTATTTAAAAATTAAAATAAATTCACTTATATATACTATTAAAATTTTAAATAGATAAAAATAAAATAAAAAATTGGGGGGCATGTGGTCTCATGTTATTCTATCTTGATTCAAGAGAATGCATTTTGGAGCAAAACCATTATCTATCACATCCATTAAAGATATTACAAATTTTACTGCATAAGGTTTACAAACTGATGTGGCATGAATGTGATTGATGTATTTTAAAACATAATAAATGAATGTCATAAATAATTTTTTGTGATTGGTGAGTGATGACATATATATATATATATATATATATATATATATATATATATATATATATATATATATATATATATATATATATATATATATATATCAATTTGTAAAAGCTATGTAGTAGTAAAATTTGTAATATCCCTAACATCTCTTAAAAAAATTAGATAATTTTAGGGCAATGGTAGGTTCAAGTACACAGTACACTACCTTGAAACCACTTTTTCACACCCTTCAAAAATTATGAACATATAAATGTCCTTGATTTGTGCATATATGTTTACCATTTGTGAATATTAATTAATGTTCACAATTTGTAGACATTGATATCCATATGGACCATATTTAAGTGATTTTTGATATAGGTGTGAACTACTTCATATTTACCCTAATTTGTATGCCCACTAATGATGAGGATTTGTACATATTTTGAGGAAGAATGGAAAATCATTTTCAGAATTTACTGCTATTAAAGATATCAATTAAACTATGGTACAACATTTTCACAACAATACAAAGTATTTGAATGAAAAAAAAAAAAGAGGCGAGAGAGAGAACCTGATGAGGAAGATGAAGAGCCAGAGAGAGAAAGAGGCGAGATAGAGGTAGAAGACTAGAAGCGTATGTTTTGATTGGTCTTTTGGGTATTTTATATTTTATAGTTATTACGTAGAATAAATGAATAGCTATTACGCTTCTTTTTTGGAGGAATAATTATTTTTTATTTTAAGAAATAACTATTACTAAGGAATGATTATTTCTCGTAATAAAAATATAACTAAACAACTAAATACAACAAAATTTTTTATTTATTATCTATCCATCTGACACCCCTCTTCGTACCAAATGAACCCTAAAATGTCAAATTGTGAATAATAAAAAATAAAATAATATATTAGATTCAAATGAGAATAATAAAAACTGACAACTTCGTATTATCATAAAATTATTGGGAAAGTGTCTACTGTAGCACGCGATAAAGACATATTGGTTAATGGAAGAGACGTGTGCTTCCAGCCTTCCAGTGAAAAGTTGTAGCCTCTAGAAGTAATCGAATTTTCGAATGGAATAATATTACATCCCGTACTTAGACAGAATTTGTGGATATATTCATCTCTTTAATATTCCTGGAATGATTCTTTTTCGAAGTAAAGTCTAAAGAGTCAATGCATGTAGATTTGTGCACCCGTTTAATACATCTTTGGATTCAAGGCAATAAATTTAAGTGGTCTTTTTAAAATATTTAAATATTATTTTTTTAGTGAAAATGTGAAATAACTTAAAATTTTATTTGGTTTAAGTTTTTATTTGATTGAATATTTTGAAAGTCTTCTTAAAGATGAAAAAACAATACAAAACCCAAATATATGTTTTTTTTTTTTTTTAATTATTATTATTATATAATTTTGAGACTTTTTTTTTATTATTATTACAATATAATTTTGAGACCTCTTATTTATATAATGAAAGAGTTGGAATCTTTTTAAATTTTTGGAACAAAGAACACAAGCAGCAGTGTTCTAAAATCTACCACTCAAAAAACGAGTAGCAGTGTTCTAAAAGATTTATAGAAAGTTACAAGTTAAAAAAACTCACCTACCCATTTTTGGTATCTAAATACATGAACAAGTTCTAGGTATCATCATGAAGTAAGAATGATATAAGTAGCCTACTCTTAGTTATGTTCTTGTAGAATGTTATGCTGTCAATACTGTCATCAGTGGCAAAGCTAGCTAGGTTAGGACATATAGGACCAGCTGGTCCCCCAAATGATTTCCAAATAATCAAATGGGCTCCGGACCCTATGAAACACGGATATATTTTTATTGTGTGTGTACTGTGTGCGTGTGTACTGTGTGTATTCCTATTTTTGGATACTACTGCATGTTTGTTTGTACCGTGTAGATTTTTATTCCAATATATAATAATAATAATAAAAGAGGAAAAGTATATATTTTTATTGTCCGTGTAGAGATTGTATACCCTTTAATACTATATTGTCGACAATGATACAAAGTAGATTTTAAAAAAAATTAAAATTAAAATTAAAACGTTTAAGATGTTAACTTTTCCGTAAATATTCCTTTGATTAAATATTTTAACAAAATCAACACGTTTAGATGGGTACACTTATATAGATCTCTGTTTTCAGAATTTGGTTATATTTTTATATATCAATGAATACTTCATAGTCATAGCAACCCAAATATTGCTATTTCTTAATAATACTATTAATAAATATTTGATATTTTGTTTTCTGTAAACATGTGCCTCAAACATTTGTAAGAGATTGAGGGTGGGTTTGATAACACAATAATAAACCATGTGTTTTTTTTGTTTTGTTTTTTTTGGTGCTAAAAATAGCTTTTTGTAAATGGATTCTTGAGGTCCAATGCCAAATCGTGAGCCAAATCATAATTTTAGTCCATACTTTTAACTTTATCAAACATGCAAACACGGTTTTTTTTTTTTTACTTCAAAATGGGGATTCCAAACGACCACTGAATCCTTCACTATATATGACTCTTCCAAGGAAAAAATTATACTTCATTTTGCCACCAATCACTTGTTCAGTTTTTTTTTATGGTATATTAAATCATCTAGTACTATAGTAGTATAAGATATCGTCACAATGGATTTAAAATAAATAAATAAATAAAAATAGTGATTTTATTTAAGAATAATACAAATTTTACTATTTAGCTTTACAATATTATCTGTCAAATCACATTCATTGTCATGTCACGAGTCTTTAAACTTTTACATAGTAAAATTTGTAATAAATCTTTAGTATATATATATATATATATTTTATTGAAACGGTATATTGGGAGCTAGTATTAAGAGTGATTATTCAGTAGTTCAGTACTACAAATAAATGCATAGTCCCCCTCTCACATGTAAGGGTGGGCACGGGTTGGGCGGGTCGGGTTTAGGGGCAATTTTTCATCCTACCCGACTGAGTCGGGTTTGAAGATACAAAATCCGTTGACCATCCACACAAAGGGTCGGATCGGGTATCGGGATTGAACGGGTCGGTTACGGTCGGTAATCGGGTATTCCCAGATCTGAAAGGCAAAAAAAAAAATCAACCCAAAAACCAAATCTTAGTAGCAAATATAATTACCAAATATGAACAAATTTCCAAAATAGCAAAACACAATTTCAAATCTTTACCAAATCAAAGCCACAAATTCCCAAATATGAACAAATTTCCAAAATAGCAAAAAACAATTCCAAATATTTACCAAATCAAAGCCACAAAGGCACAAATTCCCAAATCAAAACCTATCAAAAAGGAAAAAAAAAAATATGAACAAAAATCACAACAAATTTCCAAATCAATTAGAGTGGAAAGCTAAGTGTCTCAAACTCTCAATCTGGAAGAGGCGGCGGGCGACGGCTTGGGTGCTGTTGTGAATTGGAGAGTGGTGGCGGCAGTTGAGAGTGAGAGATCTGAGAGAGTGAGGGAGGAGGTGGCACAGGAGCGTGAGATCGGACCGCTTCAAAACTCGTCCCAAAACCCCTTCATGAACTCCGATCTCCACCTTTGGCAAATTGCTCGTGTCACTGTCCTCAGCCGTGGTGGTCCGATCTCCACCTTCTTCTTCTTATTCCTAATGATCTCAGAGAGAGAGAGAAAGAGAGAAAATAAAATGATAGAGAAAAAATGAAAAGAGGGAAGTGGGGAAAGTGGGGAGTCACAGGTGGGTGGGTAGTTTATTAGGTTTTTTATTTTTTTTTTTTTTTTATAATTATTTGGTTGGGCAGGTTGGGTAACCACCCGACCAAATATATAATATCCATAGACCGTCCAATATCCGAAGAAAAAAAAAAATCTATATCTATATCCGTCCATATATGTTCTCACGGACGGACGGACGAGACAATCGGTTCGGGCGGATTGGGTGAGCGGGCCGCGTTTGACGGATATTTGCCCACCTCTACTCACATGAATGGTGGGATCCACCACTCTGTGAGAGAGAATAATTTTCCATAGTATGAGATGGATTTCATTCTCAAACCTGAAACAACACACCAATGAGGGTTGGTCAATACCATTTCAAAAAATAAATAACTAAATTTGGCAAGTAATTAATGGAATTGTGTTAATTTTCTTTCCTTATAAGAAAGATTATTCACTGCAATGAATTATGCCCTCCTATCACATAAGGTGCATCCATGCCACCCAATGTATTATGTCCTACTATTACATAAGGTACTTATGGATCCCACTCATGACACCCAATCTTATGTGAAAAACACATCAACTATACAAAATAACTTTTCACTTAACAAAATGTGTCTTGTAACCGGGAATTACAATGAATTATCTCCACTACTTGTCCACCCAAAAGGAACTTATACAGTTATACACCATAAATAGGAGTGCTTCACTCTACAGTCTACACTAGTATCTCCAAGTGTCTCTTAAGAAACTTAATGCCCACTTTCTTTCTTTTTTTGATAAGTGTAATGCCCACTTTCATTGTGAAAGCTTTTTGAAGGCTGATAGTCATCATTTCATTCAGAAAACAGAGAAGCAGCTAGCTAGGTAGGGAGGCAAAGAAAAAGAATATGGGGAGTTTCAACGATCCAGAATTCCAACATGAGATATCACAAACTGGTTTTGAATTTGGCAGACAAGCTGCAATTGGAGAAGTAGATGATGATGGGAAACCTAAAAGAACTGGTAATATTTTTTTCTCTCTCTCTCCAAAGTCTATGCGTCTAATACTTTTATCTAGCTAGTTATTTATTTCATTGGTTACGCATGTGTCATTGTAGTGCCGTCTCTCTCATTTCTGCCAAAACCCATGGATCTCATATAATTTACTCTTCTCTGTTTACCAAAAATAAATAAAAATTATATTATATTAATTTATTTTGTTATAATTTCATTCATGTATGAATTTAGTAACCTGGTTGAACGAATTGTTTTCTTTTTGCATTAAAATTGTGAGAGTGTGGACTAGATTATCAACTACTTCAAAACGTGTAACGTAAACCAACACCTAAAAAAAAATATACATTTGATAATAAATCTTTCATTCGGTTTAGAGGTAAGCATAGGCAAGCGAGTATTGATTCTCTTTGTCATAATACCAAAGCACATAGTAAAGATTTTATTTTCTGCTCTTTGTGATGGGTAAAAAGATAAGCAAATTTCTATGACTCACTTTTTGGCCAAGTTTGCTTGTCAAAAAAATCTTATTCTTTTCAGTTGTAATAAGACCAATCTCTCTCCCTCTGTACGTGAGGCTTGATTAAGAGATGTACTACTTCTAATTCATTAATGAAATTTCGTTTCTTAGGAAAAAAAAAATTATATATATATATATATATATATATATATATATATATATATATATATAGGCGAGCAAGCTAGACAGTGATACAAACAGTCAAGAATCTGTTTAGTAAGACATTAAACAGTCTTACTGATGTTTTTTTAGTTTGGGTGGGTCTTTTTTGTTTTTTGATAATTCAATAATTGAGAAAAAGACATTTAAATCTTACACACACACACACACACAAAAAGAGCTAAAACTATTAACAAGGAAAAATTATAGAATATTTCTAGAATATGCATAAATGTCGTACCCCTCCTCTCACAAAAATCATAGGTCCATTATAAATTTAATTAATGAGACCTATCATTTATGTGAAAAAAGGAAACACGATATTAATATTAATCTGAAAGTATTGTTTATACTCTGAAAGTATAAGGATGTAACAAAATTCCAGCAGGGATTAGCGTATAAAATCATCTTCAAAAAGATAGTAGTGGTCCTTGTAAATTGTAATAGGTAAAACCGGGGCATTTATACAATGTTTATTGTTATGGGGAAAGCTTCATAAATGTCAACCTCTAGATTAGAAATTTGGAAGTCTTCAAGCTTCATGATTTGTCCCTTGTGCCATATCAGTTATGGACTTTAATGAGAGTCGTTTGAAGTGCCTAGCTAGCTTATAAATTAATACTAGACTATAACCCGTGCAATGCACAACACTTTTTTATTATTTTTCTAAAAATATGTTTCTAACAAAGCAACTTAACTAAGAAAAAGGAAAAAAATAATAACAATAATGAAAAGTATTAAAAAAAAGTGTAAAATAGAAAATGTAAATAATTTTTCTTTGCGCATAAAAATAGAAATGATCATTTTTATTATATCTCATCAAATGTATTATACTAATTTTTATTATATTTCATCAAATGTATTATACTAAGTCTATAAAGATAACTACCAATAACTTTCTAGCCTAGTTGCATCTTTTCCTTTCAATTGGGGTTTATATCTCGGAGTTGTATTCACTTAGCAAAAAAAAAAACTCACTTCACATCGTTTATGAATTTCAATCACTTTGGTAAACCTCAATTGTTCCATATAGAGATTCTAAATGTTCAGAGGTTTCTCATTTTTGTTTAACTTACAACACTTTGATAGTACAAATAAATAATACATTTTGTCACATATTTAATTATCTCATCTTTACCTTTTTTGACTTTCTTTTGTTTCTCTTTTCATCTTTTCTTGGGCAATTTATCACTTATTAATAATCACATAAACAATATGTGTGACCTTAGAAGTCTATCATATAACAAATTGGTCCACGGATATAAAAATGATAATGTCATCTTAAGTTTAACACGTATCTCTTAAAAAAATTTAACACATAGAAAAAAAAAAAAAATGTTAAGATGTTATTCCCTCTACGGCTCTACCTCTAAAAAAAAAAAATTAAATAAATAAATAACTAAATAAATCAACACAATTTCCTCTTTTGGTTATCTCTAAATGATAATCTTTTGATATCCTAAATCTCAGATAATTTGAATGTTGCCTCATCAATTCTAATATGAGTGTTGGAAAATAATTTATACTTAACACTTACCCCCAAAAATATATTAAACATATAGTTGTCAAGTTATTTAGCATATCCAATTGTATAAAAATAAAATGATCAAGTCAAACTATATTTTATATGCAGTTAGATAGTATCAGAAATTGTAAAAAAAAAAAAAACATTTTTGGTTGCAAAAATAGAGCATTACAACTTAACTAAGCAAAAATACTTCGAATATATCCAATTGCACAGTGTATAAAACCTCACAACTATATGGGACTCATACGCGTGAGATGGAGAATGCATATATTCGATACATAAAATACATTCTCCTTAGGAAGGGGAGAGAAAGAATAAATTTTTAAGAGTAAAAAAGAATGGAAATGTTAAAACTGAATGTCATTCTTCAACCAATTTCGTTATAAAATGTTTACAAACTAACATAAGTAAATGTAATTGAATTTGATGTCATATCAACAATATAAAAAATATTTTTTTTAATTAATTTTAAAATTTACATTCAAGAATTTGACACATGAGTTTATAAGGTATAAAAAATATTAATTCAAGCATTTAGGCATTATATACTTACAAATTGGTCTTGTATGAGATGCAGGGACTGTGTGGACCGCGGGTGCACATATAATTACAGCAGTTGTAGGAGCCGGAGTTCTCTCACTGGCCTGGAGTGTAGCACAACTCGGATGGATTTTCGGCATAAGCATTGTCTTAATTTTTGCAGCCATTACATTATATACTGCCAATCTTTTAGCAGATTGTTACAGGTCCCCAGACCCAGTTACTGGGAAGCGAAATTACACATACATGGAGGCTGTCCAAAACATCTTAGGTAATTAATTTTTAAGCATACACAAAAGTTGCAAAATTAATACTACATTTTTATGGTCTTATTTTATTAAAATTTTCTTTTCCTTTTCTTTTTAATCATTAGGTGGAGGAATGTACGTGGCTTGTGGATGGGTCCAAAATATCAGCCTTACTGGATTTGTGATTGGCTATACCGTAACAACATCTACAAGCATGGTGTAAGTTTCCCTTGACATATAGGAAAAGTGTTTACACATTCACATCAAATAGCAAATTGATCACAAAATATCACCTCATTCATAATGCATGCATTCTTTGTATCTAATTAAGTTAGTAAAAATTTTCTTACACTGTTGCACTAGCTATATAAGTAGTATGTTTAATTTAGAAAATTAGGTGTTGAGACCTTTCTAATTGTTACTCATTATATTGCTGTATATTTGTACGCAAATATTTCAGGGCTATACGTTTTCCAACAATCCAAATCAAATTGCTTCCACAAAAGAGGACATGAAGCTGGATGCAAGTTTAAAGCAAGATCCAAGGTGGTTCGGCAATCCATACATGACCTATAATATATCAAATATTGCATGACCGAACACCCTGGGGATTCTTGTCTTTTTTCCAGATTTTCTTGAATTCCTTTTTTTCTCAAATCCGTGATATTTTGTAGATATTTATAAGATATTTTATGGACAAACTTTGAAGACCAAACCCACTATTTTGTTTGTAGAATTGTCATGGCTCTCCATTCTGGCAGCAGTTATGTCATTCGGGTACGCGGGTATCGGGATTGGACTGTCCATTACAAGGATCATCTCCGGTAATGTTCATCTTTCCTTTTTTCCTCCTATTTTCTTTTGGTACAGTTATTTATTTATTTATTTTTTTCTAAATCTAGACAAGTTTTTTATCATAACAATTTGCACGACCGTGAAAAGAAAATTTCAGAGTTTTCTTTCAAATCAATTTGAAAGAATTACCTCCAATCAATTATATGACAATCCAAAAAAACCATACACATAATCACATTAATCGTTCAGTAGTCTTTTTTATTTCTCTCTCACCAGCAAACTGGGGCCTTGAAATTTGGTATAAGGACTCAAGCCACAAAGCTACAAAGAAAACCTATTAGTCATTAAGTAATCTAAACAAGCTATATGATTATTAAATCGATTTTTTGATTAATACTACAGGTTGATGGTCATATAGTCGGTTGGAAGAACTCCTCCAACTACTTTGGAAATAAACTTTGTTCAAGAAAATACATATAAAATGTCCCCGATTTTGTACTCCATTATCTTTTATACATATATTTGGAAGTACCCTTAGGACCTGTTTAATGCGAGGATAGAAAATATTTGTGTTTTTCATCATACGTGTTTGGTTGGGTGGATAGAAAATAGGGGGAAGAAAAAAGTGGGAGAAAAACTTTAAATTCACGAGAAAAAATAGAGAAGAAAAGTGGGGGTGTGGGTGTTTTTCACTTGGGCCCACCAAAACTTTTCTTCCCTGGAGAGAAAATTTCAAATGAGTGTTATATGTGTATTCCCAAATTGGAGAGAAAATGAGAAAGGAAATGACTCAAATGAGTGTTATATGTGTATTGACTTATTTACACATTTGGTAATAATTAAAAAAAAAAAAAAAAAAAAAAAAAAAAAAAAAAAAAAAAAAAAAGTTCTCATGTAATAAGGATCATGACAGTTAATTTAAACAAACTGCTTTTTTCTTTTTTTTTCTTTTTTTTTCATCTTCTCACTTTTTTTCTCAACCAGATAAAGTAAAACACAAAATCTTTTCTATCCTCCTACTTTTCCATCCTTCCAACCAAACACACATGATGGAAAACACAAATATTTTATATCATCTCACTTTTATATCTTCTCAACATTTTCTATCATTTCTCTTTTCTTTCCTCCCATCCAAACAGACTCTTAAGCGTACATACAAAATTACGAGGCTCTAGTTTTTTAGTGATTATTCAGTAATCTTTGACTACAAATAAATGTGTAGTATCAGTCATCTTCTCACATTAATGGTTAGTCCCACTAATCAAATTTATGGTGTGACCCACCACTCTCTGAGAGGGGAGATTATGTATTTATTTGAAATCCGAGACTACTAAGTAATGTTTCCTAAGTTTTACTCTACAACAATGTCACCTATATTTTGAAGGATAGCATCAAGCCCGCTTGTTTGGCACAACGATTTGAAACCACACATTTTCTAACTTACAATTTTTTTTAAATCTCACTTTTTTTCCTTGTACCAACTTTTTCAAACTATACATTTTCAAAAAATAAAAAATGGGTTTTTTTTTTTTTTTTGAAAACTGGGATTTTGAACAGGGCAAGGGGGGAGAACCAGTATAACTGGAGTGGAAGTTGGAGTGGCTGTATCTCAAGCAGAGAAAATTTGGAGGGTGTGCACAGCATTGGGAAACATCGCACTTGCTTGCTCATATGCTCAAATTTCGATTGATATCCAGGTAAGTTGAAAAGTTTGAACAGGGCAAGTGGGGAGAGCAGAGCACTTGCTTGCTCTGAAATTGAAGTTCATTTTATTATTACAAGAAAATTTTGACATTCATTTCATGTGACTTATATTTTCAGGACACGTTAAAGTCATCACCACCTGAAAATAAAGTGATGAAGAAGGCTAACATGATAGGGATCTCCACGATGACAATATTCTTCCTCATGTGTGGTTGCTTGGGCTATGCTGCATTTGGGAACGATACTCGGGGCAACATGCTGACTGGCTTTGGGTTTTACGAGCCCTTCTGGCTGGTAGACTTGGGCAATGTCATGATTGTAGTGCACCTAGTGGGAGCATATCAGGTTCTTACAAGCTTACCAAATCATGGTTCATAAGTTAAATGTTAAAATAGAATTAGCCAAATTTAAAATAGACAAAGTTTATCTTCAGACTAGTTTGGAGGAATACTCCTCCAACACACTACGTGACTGACTTATAAAACAGTTGGAAGAGGAATCCTTCAAATTGGTTTGGAAATAAACTCTATCCATTTAAAATTCAATTTTATTACAAGTTGTTCCAATCTCAAACATTCTAATTTCAAACCATGTCAGCATTTTGACTTTGATTTATGATGAAAATTTAATGAAGTTCTAAGAAGATATTTCACATTGAACATTTGTGGGCAGGTACTTGCGCAACCAGTCTTCCGTGTAGTTGAATTGTGGGCTAGCATGAGGTGGCCTAAGTCAGAGTTCGTAAACGTCGAGCACCCAATGAACATTGGCAAAATAAAATTTAGTATCAATTCCTTTAGGTTAATTTGGAGAACAATTTTTGTGGTGATGGTAACTGTTCTTGCTATGGCAATGCCCTTCTTCAACGAGATGCTTGCACTTCTTGGAGCCATTGGGTTCTGGCCACTTGGGGTCTATTTCCCTGTGGAGATGTACATTGCTCAGAAAAAGATTGGGAAACGAACAATTCGGTGGTTCGGGCTTCAAATCTTGAACTTTGTTTGCCTTATCGTTTCATTGGCTGCAGGATGTGGTGCCATCCAAGGAATGAATAAGGCTCTTCATACTACCAAACCTTTCCAGTTCAAAGAGTGATTCAGAACCTAAAAGGAATTATGATCACTAAGCTACGATGATTATATATAATTTAAGTGACATGTTATGTTAGGATTTGTTTTCTAAATTTCTTGGTTGCTTTTAGTTTGATGAACTTGAGAAACGATCTTTGCCTTTAAATTTACGCAGCAAAGTGCTCCCAAAAGAATGAATTTGAATGCAAGTTAATTCTGTGGTAGCCGCACCAATATAAATTTTCCCCATTATATATTCTTCCTCATCTTTCCTATAATCTATACAGTCAGCACAAAGTGTTCAGGGCTCTTTATTGTGAGTGCTCAGCCTAAGCCCAATGACAATAATGGATGAAATTGCATGGAATTGGGTCTCCAAGCCTAATGA
Source organism: Fagus sylvatica (assembly GCA_907173295.1). Classification (NCBI taxonomy): domain Eukaryota; kingdom Viridiplantae; phylum Streptophyta; class Magnoliopsida; order Fagales; family Fagaceae; genus Fagus; species Fagus sylvatica. Next base: position 21,182,892 of record OU015771.1, on the reverse strand, counting down.
AATTTAATGGACGGTACTGTACGCATTGGACACAATGCCCAATAAGAATGGCAAACTAGTGAAACTACACCACACTATATTGGGCCTCAAAACCCAACAAAAATCTAAAATCTCCACTGTAAGTTTTGGGCTTTTTTGGCTCAACAAATAAACAAGCTACCCTAGGCTGCAATCTCTCTACCCCAAGGGCCAAGTGTAGAAAATTGTGTAGTCATCCATCTACAAGCAACCCCTTCCAGCAAGGTCGAATAGAAATCAGTACCCAAATTCAAACATGCAGTACTCCATCAATTCTTTAAGTAATTCTTCCGCATTAGCCTTATAATCTTAATAAATAAATAAAATAAAAATCCTTCTCAGAGTCACTTCTCCTTACCATAATGGTTCTGTAAGGTTTCACTATCCTTGAGCTTTCTAGTAATGCAATTGTTTTAAGGTTTCCTTTTACTTTCCATCAAGAGAAAGGAGCAACCATATGAAGCACAGATTATTAATGTTTTCAGAATCATGTTCTCCCCTCTCTAACTCATATTATTCTTTACTATATTGATTGAGTGCAACTTTGCTCCACTTTATTAATGTTTCTTTTGGATACTGCTTTATTTGGATAAGTAAGCCTCTTTAGTAGATTTAACAATAATTTAATTAACGTGTTCAGTAAATCTATGAGATAAAATAGTCCCACTTTTTCAGTCAAATTAATACTAAGCACACAGAACATTGGATGACTCAATTTAGGCCTTGCTGGAAGCGATCTTTTGTTTTTCTAGATGGATGTGGTCTCTACGTATATTTATTATCATAGTACAAGATCTAATATATTGGAGAGAATTGGCCTTACCTAGTGTCAATGTGGTTTAGAGTTGAGATAAATTGTGGGTTCTATTATAAATTTAATTAGTAAGATTCACTATTTTTATGAGAATGAGAAATACGCATTTATTATATTTTAGAATATCCAAACACAAAGAGATAGTAAAATATTTTAAAATCTAAAATACAATTTAATTAAACTTAATTTATTTATATTTCACTAAAATAAATTATACCAAACGTACACAAAATCCAATTAGGGGAAGAATACATTGTCTGTATAGTGTTTTTTTTTTTTTTCTTAATTTTTGTAGGTACAAGATCTATTACTTGGAAACCAAATTGTAATGTGTATGAGATCCTGATTTATGAAATCAAAAAATAAAAGGAACATGCGGAAGCTGATTTTATTCGCACAAAGAAAAATTTATTACTACTTTTTTTTTTCAATAAGAAAATTTGATTATGGGTGGGGTTGGTAGTTGGTACAGAACCTTGTAGAATGGAGAGCATTTAGCGGGCATGAGACTCGCGTTAAAAATTCGGAAGCAGCCCGGACATTAACATGATCCAAAGCTTTAATCTTTTTGAAGTTTGACCAATGAATTATATATGTTTAGTCAAAAACAAACCACATGATCGAATAAAGAAATCAAAATCCACCGTAAAATAATAAAGAAAGAAATCAATGAGCAATAGTATATTACGTTGACTTGTCGTTTGCCAACCACCCAAAATGGGACACTTTGTCTTTCATTAGATCAACGTCCCATCTGTCTTGACTACAGGCCCTTTGTGACTTTTGACTTTTCACAAAGAAAAAGTTTTAACATTACTTTAACATGTTGCCAATGACCATGATAAATGCAGTCTAAATGGAAATAGCTTGGAAAGCGATTGAGTCATAGTTAAGTTACATGAGGACTAAGAGTAGATTATTGTATAAACGGTTGGAAAAATGGTTAGGAGTGAATGAGAAATTGCCTCCTAAAAGTGGGCCAAGCAAACCCATGTGGGTTAGGCCCAGTCCATCTAATTTATATATTTATTAATACATTATTATTTCCCCAAATGTTGTGTCTTTTCTGAAGAGGTATGACTCTATCTATAAATAGAGTGTCCCCTCATTCATTTAGATGAATTACATACTGAGTTAGTTATTTCCTACAACTTTGAGAGTCCCATTTGCATAAAGAGAGAGAAAGAGACACTTGTTACGTTCGTTGTGCACGGAGATTGCTTGTGCTTCTTCTACGTGCGAAGATCATTTTATCCTGGGAGACAGACGTCCGCGAGTCTCAAAGCACCACTAAGTTAATAGTGTGAGGGGCGCAATCTGTCTTAAGGACATAGCGTCAAACGCTAGACTTGATCTATTCATACTGCATTCACTGTGAGTTTTTATTATTAATTAATTGTGACAAATTACTTCTTGTTGTTGTTTCTTTTTACAGAATCACATGATATATACCCAACAATCTTAAGACAGAACGCGTAAATTTTATTGTGTGATTTCTGTGAAATTTGTATATTGTTGTGTACTGTTCACTTTACGAACATTTGAAGCAGTTACTGTTTGTCGAAATTTTGTTGTTTTCGTTGAATTTACTGGTTTCATACTTCAATTTGTTGTACCGAAAACCCAGTTTTTTTTTAAAAGTTATTTAAACTATTGAAATCGTTGAAGACGTGTCAAAATAAACTAATTTGTGCGACATATTGTTCTTATTTTGTCTTTAACGCACTGAATATTAGTTTATATTACTGAAACGGGTTTTCTGTTCATGAACAGTATTGAAACAATTGAGGATGTAATACTCATATCATTTGATATCGGAGAAACATTATTTCTATACACGTATTATTGATTCGATAATATTGTATAACGTACTGATTGAAAGTGTTATAATATATTATATATGAATTGTCAATTTTGGCTTTAATATATTACAGATTGTTTCTTTGGATTTGCAAGAAGTATATATATAGATTGTTTCAATTGGTTGAACGTGATACATATGGTTGTTGAAACGCGGTTATCGTTTAAAGTTCATAACAGTGAAAATTTTGTTGTTAAAGTAACGGTTACTTTGTTGTTAAAGTATATATATATATATATATATATATATATATATATGAATATATCTCATTGGCTATATAAGTTGTTACGGTTGTTTTTATAATTTGCTTTGTTTATAAATTTTGTTTTTATTAAACTTCAGTTTATAAATTCAGAATTTATGTGAGTATTTTTAAATTGAATTTTGAGAATTCTGTTTGAAAATTTTGTTTAATAAAATGTTTATTGAACAAGTGTCTGAAATAAATTTGGTAAAAACTACCAATAAATGGTGGGTGGACACTGGGGCTACTCGTCATATATGTTCAGACAAGAAAATGTTTTCTACATATCAATCTGTGGGATATGGAGAACAACTTTTCATGGGAAACTCCTCGACTTCTAAAGTTGAAGGAAAGGGAAAGGTGGTCCTAAAGATTAGGGGTGTAAGTTTCACCGACACAACCGACCAAACCGCAATAACCGCACCGAACCGCACCTCACCAAACCGCAACCGATCTTAATAGGTGCAGGTGTAGGTGCGTGTAATAGGAAAACCGCACTATAAAGTGTAGGTGCAGGTGCGTGTAATAGGAAAACCGCACTCCGGAGAAAACCGCACCGCACCTCTCTGATCACACCCCTAGTATGTTATACTTGTATACTAATGCTATATGCAGGTAATATTACGTTATACTTGTATGCTAATGGTATGTGAAAGTTGAGATTGAGTTATATTTGTATAAGGATGATATATATGTGCAGGTTGAGATTTAAAATTATGATTCATTTTATGAGATATGTATGTTATAATTTTTTTTTTCTTAAATATTATATTCAGGTTGAGATTGGAAACTATGATTTATATTTGTATGCTATAGTTAGCTAAATTTTTGAGTTGTTGTAAAAGTGAATTTTTTAGATTCAAATTGACATTTGGACTGGCCTAATTCGATCCAAATGAGTCCAGCCCAAACCGCAAGACCGCACCTACACCGCACCACACCAAACCGCACCGCACCACGCCAAAACCGATCTTAATAGGTGCAGGTGCAGATGCATGTAATAGAAAAACCGCACTATAAGGTGTAGGTGCATAAATTCGGAGAAAACCGCACCGCACCTCACCGATTACACCCTCTACTAAAGATGAGTTCTGGAAAAGAACTGACCTTTAATGATGTGCTGCATGTGCCAGACATTCGTAAGAACCTTGTTTCAGGTTCTTTGTTAAGCAAGAATGGTTTTAAGTTGGTCTTTGAATCTGATAAGTTTATACTCACTAAAAGTGGGACATATGTGGGCAAAGGATATTTAAGCAATGGGCTCTTCAAAATGAATGTAATGTAGTGACTATTATACCTATGAGTGTGTTATAATGACTTATATTTATGAGTGTGTTGTAATGATTGAGTGTGTTATAATGACTTATATTCATGAGAGTGTTGTAATGACTTTTATTGCTATGAGAATATTGTAATAATTATTATTACTATGAATGTTATGAAATTACTTTCCTAATTATATTAAACTTGCTTGGCATGTGTAAAATATAATATTTCTTTTTATGAAATATGCGTTGACATGTCATTGTTGTTTATATGCTTGTTTGAGTATTTTAAATTTGGAAATATATAAGATACTCGTATGTGTGCCTGCTAAAAAGCAAGGATGAGGCATACAAATTGATCATTCATTATGAGAATGAGGTTGAGAATAAAATGTTATGTTGATAAGTTATAGTTTACTTCAGAACTTGTGGGGGAGAAGCTATTCTTTCCACCAATAATATTCTCAACAAGTTGCCTAAAAAATAAAACCTTTGAGATACCCTATGAATCTAGGAAAGGTCAAATGTCTTCCTAGAAATTCTTGAAAATGTGGGGGGTGATTGGTTTTAAAAGGAAAAAAAAAAAATGTCCAAACCTAATGCGCCTTTTTGTATAGAGGTTGTCAATTAATCTATCTTACAAATCCATGCATGGTAACTGGTGGCCACCCGGTTGTGAATCTCTAGAATATAAGAGGATATTCAAGAGGAATTTGAAAGATGGATTTATTGATAATGATAAGGCAAAACTTGTTGTAGAAGGCTACAAACAAAAGAAAGGTATGGATGATCATGAGACATATTCACTAGAATATTATAAACGCAAAAGTTAAGGGATGAGTAGATACACAAGTAATCTAGTGGAAAACCACTGAAGGCAATGGTTAGGGAAATGAGGTATTTGAAATACATCCTAAACTATGGGTTGCACTACACGAGATATCCATTTGTACTAAGAGAGTATAATGATGTGAACCGGATATTTGTTACAAAAGACACAAAATCCATGAGTGGATACGTCTTTACATTTGGTGGTTTAGATGTATCTTGGACATCTACTAAACAAACATACATTGCGAGGTCCACAATAGAATTAATACTTATTTATTTGGATTACGTAAGGGAAGAAGCAAAGTGGCTTCATTATTTTCTATAGGATATGCCTATGTGGACGGAATCTGTGCCTCATATTAATGTACATTATGATAGCCAATAAATGATTGGTATGGCACAGAGTTACGGTAAGTCTCAACATATAGACATAATACCGTAAGGCAGTTGCTCTCAAATGGCATTATCTCCATTGACTACATAAAGTCGAAAGATAATATAGCGGATCCGTTAACCAAAGGTTTAAGTGGAGAGCGTGTAAACTGCTCATCGAGGGGAATGGGTTTAAAGCCTATAATTTAAGTCCCATAATGGCAACCCTACCTAGCTGACTGGAGATCCCAAGATCTAGGTTCAAAGGGACAACCGAATTGTGTTGGACTTAGTAGTATCACTATGGAGATAACATCTCCTATCCATTCCTATGATGAAATAGTGATGCCTGTAAAAGTTTAGGATAAGCTATGCTTTTAATGATTCTTATACCTTGGAAATTCAAGTGGGGTAGCAGCAGGATACTCTTAATAAGAAATCACCTATGTGAGTGTGAAATGTGGCCGCTTCAATGAGAATTTTAAGGCTGAATTCTCTAAAACACTCATGAAACCAGGAAGGTGTTAAGGGCCAAAATGAGCACAATAATGAGAACTAACTGTGTTCGAAAAGGAGCTGTGTGAA
>OU015771.1:21155111-21176802 GCA_907173295.1 Fagus sylvatica | reverse complement strand
GCTCAAGAACCAGAGGAGGACATAAGCCCTTCAACATTGATAGATGACACTGCATATCCACCCGAGGATGCGATGCCACCAGAGACTGAGCATACCAAGTACTTGGAGGAATGCGCTAGCAAGGTGGAAGCAGAGTGCGGAAAAGAAATATTCCTTGGGATGTTTGAGAGTTTACCTATTACTCAAAAATGTTGCCTTCAGCTTGTGAAAATGGGAAAAACATGTCACGATGATTTGGTGAAGGCAATTATTTTCCTACCTGAATACTCACCAAAGGCTTCTCTGGCTTTGTCCAACAGTGTGCAGATATGGGATAAGTGTGTTTTGGTTATAGAACAAATCTCACCTGCTCCTGCCTCAATTGAGTAAATTAATTAAGTTCTATTTTGCAATTTAATTTGTACCACTTGAATATTAACATTGAATAAAATCTTCATCTTTTAAGTTAAGAAACTACTTAATTCCAAATCTATCACCTATACCCCATGTTACTGTTGACCCGTTTCATGTGGTTGATCATTTAACGGTGCTTTAGTTTAAAGGTCACAAAATTGTGCAAAAGTTCTTTTCTTTTTTTATGTTTTTTTGTCAAAACATATGGTACAAGACTTTTATTGATATTTCTTTAAAAAAAAAAAAGAAAGGAAAAACTCGGATACAAACTTTATCATGATCTAAGATTGGCTATTACAAATAAGGAGAATCCTTAATCAATATATAAAAATATTAAGAGCATATCAGCTACAATTGTTTAATATACAATCTCTATAATACTCTAATAATAATACATCACTTAATAAAAAATATATGTAATGTGTCAAACTCAACCAACATGTTAGATATTGAGACAAATTTTTTTTGTTAGATGACATGTTATTATTGGAGTATTACAGAGATTGTATATTAAATCATTTTAACGGATATGGTCTAAAAAAATATTGGCCTGTTACCCATAGGAGGCTAGTTTGTGGGAAACTCTATTCCCACTAATTTGCCTCAACATATACAATTCAGAATATGATCCTCCCCATTTGTAAATTTTTCTATTTGTCAATTTTATGGTTCAGAATTTATTTCACAGATCTAAAAATATACAGAGTGATACGTTATTTAAAATTAGAAAAACAACACTTTACCCACCTGTAGTTTAGTTCATTTACAAGTTACTTACCCGTAATTTAAAAACTATAGCCACATGTTTTACTTCCTATTTGCTTCCGTTCTCGGCCTTCCTATCTCTTCAACGCTACCTCACTTAGTCACTAGCTCACTGCACAACATCTTCCTCTACGGTAACAATCTCTCCGTTTCTCTCCATCCTCGATCTGCAAGCTCCCCAGGCTCCAAAACCTCGATCTCTCAAACAATTCCTTCTCGGGACCAAAGGGAGTTTCATGGGCCTGTATAAAAAAAAAAAAAAATGAGCCGAAAGAGGTGGTGAAGGGGTTTTCTATACGTTATTTCTATGTTATGGAAGCTCTGACTAGTCCACTAGCATCGCGAAAGCGAAAGGTCCAGTAGTGTCCCAGGCTCCCAGCCAAGTCTTTTATTTTATTTTTTGGTTAATGAATAACCAGTCCTTTCTAAGTCAAGGATTCTATGATTAACCCAAAGACAATAACACATACAACACGTCACTATGTGTGGCAGTTAGTGATTGTTCTTGCTTTTCTATTAGCTTTTGATGAGCTTTAAAATTTCTTTTTATTTGTTAAATTAGTGGCAAGCTATGTTCGCAACTGTGCAAAGATCGTCAGTATCACAGACTGTTGTATTACTATTTCTATATTTCACTTTCGGCCGAGTGAGTGAGGAGATTCGGTGAGAGGAGAGAAGGATATAATGTTTTTTTTTTATTTGTTAAGATTTTGTAATTTTTTTTTAAGACTAAGGTTTATTTTTAATCCCTTAATTTTAGAGGTGTTTTCATTTTGACTCTCTAATTTTAAAAGTTTTCATTTCAATCCTTTAGATCTGTTTAACTTTTAAACAAGTCCTTTTGTTCATTGGAGTTTACCTGTCCTCTGTTAAGTGTCAATTAAATATCTATTCATGTGTCTACGTAATTATTTTTTATCACGTGATATTGTCATATCATATATATTATATAAAAAATTATTAATAATAAAATGAAATTAAAAAAAAAACAAAAAAAAAAAAATACGATCGTCTCTCTCATTTGTCTAAGAAATCTCTCTCTCTCTCTCTCTCTCTCTCTCATATTGATGCCAGACAATAGTGAAGCAGTGGTGGAGTCGAGGGCTTGGCGAGCGAGTGGAGCTGACGGAATCCACAGATCGGATCTGCTGGGTGGCGGTGGGATTTGTAAACGGCGACGACGACGATGGACGAAGGGGTTGAGTTTTTCGGTAAAGTTTTTTTTTCAATTGGCTGGAGATCTGATTGTTTGTTGTGGTCGATTTGTAGCTAATGGGTTTGTTTGTTTCGCCTCATGGATTAATTTTCTTTGGGATCAGTATTTTGGGTTGCCTTGCGGCATCAATTCCGGTTTGAGATTTTGGATTTTGCAGCGTTTTGATAGCTGGTTTGGGTAATGGGGGCAGAGAATCTTGTGGAGTGGTTGCACACGGCGGCGAGTGGGTCTTAGTCGTTTTCCTAATCACTAGTTCTTCCTTGAAACCAATTGCTTTGTCGCAGTTTGATGTTGGACAGTACGCCAGTACCCTTGGTCTGATGATGGGTTCTTAACATTGTCCATGACAATGTTCTGGGAAAGCATGCTCAACACTAAACTTGGAGGCAATCTAAACTTTTCTGGACATTTTAGATGACGTTTTCATTATGTTTGGTTGGGAATTGGATTCTACTTAAATCTGAACTTTTTTGAACTTGAAATGAATTGGGATCTATTATTTTTAAGCTTAATTTCACTACGTATCCGTTAATGAAGAAATCAGATTTGTGGGAATTCAATTTAGGACTCCAATTTGCAATTTTTGCTTTGATCACCTTTGGCCAAATCAAATTTTATATTCTTCTATTCTTCCTTAAATCAATTTCATAAAAATAAAAATAAAAATATTTGTAATTTTATTTTATTTTTCAGTATTTATTTTTTGGATTTTTTAAAAAAAATATTTTATTAATTTTTAATTAAAAAAATTATGAATTGAATTAAATAACAATAAAAAATGCTGACTTGGATGACTGATGTGGCATTTAAGAGAAACTTACTAATAGATTTGGACGGAATGGCTCTTTTGAAAAATTCAAATCTAAAAATTCGAATAAAAACTTTTAAAGTTAGGGGATCAAAATGAAAACACTCCCAAAGTTAGAGGGTTAAAAGTAGACTTTAATCTTTTTTTTTTTAACGTGAGGATAACAGAAGCAAACAGAAAGGACCACATATGGGTAAAGTGTTAGTTTCTAAACCACAGATATGCAATTTGTAAATGGACAAACCACAAGTGGGTAAAATGTACTTTCTCCTTTAAAATTTTAAATGACATGATCGTCTGTATACTGTTAGATCTATGATATTTAATCTGAACCATAAAATGACACTCTTCATTTTATCTCAAATGAAAAAGATATTCCAGATCCCTATTTCATTTATAATTACACATATTAATTTCACTTTTTATAATTATACATATTAATTTCACTTACTATAGCCTATAGGATCCGGCACAACTCATTAACAGAGACCTTAGGCAATGGATCACGCCAAACTAAAACCAACTATTCACGCTAGAGCTGGTTAAAAAGAGTTCAGGTTCCACCTGCTCAAGAAGTGCGACAATATTGCTAGAGCTGCGTTATTCTCAATCAACTGGGGAATCCAAACATAATGAAGGTAACGGTAAACTCCCCAGGCAATATATATTGTGGGCGCCCAAACCAGTTTTCCTTCGGTAGCAACAATTATTTGTGATAAGAAATGGCAGCTTACGAATAACATTTGCTTCAGAAATTTGTAGTATCCCTAGCAGGTTGGACCAAGAAAATTTCTTTCCTGAGTAAGGGTGATTTGGGTGTCTTGATATTACTCCTCCAAGAAATGAAATTTTCGAGGATTACAAGGAATTTAATCATCAGATAAACTTGTATTATATTTTGGTTATTCATTGGCCCCAAAATTAACATATTTAATGTGGTTGTCTTGATAAATTTGATTGTTTGATCTAAGCTTACTCTAGTTTAATTCAGAAGTAGTTTTAAGACTTCAAAAGCTTCCAAGTTAAGTTTCCAAATTTTGTTTTTACTAATGGATTGATATTCGGAAAAACAAGTGACTCATATCATAGTTGTGCTACTAATATCCTAGTAACATCTTTGAAGGGTTGCATTTGTGGCATTCTTATAACTAATGTGATGGCTTTGTAATTTCAACCGAGACAACTTGCCGAGAAGTAGAAAAGTTAGGTGCTAGTTATGCAATTGTTACAAATTGTAGGAAATGCTGGCAGAGTTTAAATATGTGAGGAGCCTTTGTTTCAAACTATATGTGTTTATGTAGTTATATGAAATTCCATTTGTATTACATTTGTGATCTATTGCTTCTATGAAACTTTATTTATGTTACTCTAGGGTTCCCATAAGTATTGTTGCCTAAAAATGTGACAAATTATATTGTCTATTTGTACTATCAAAGTAGTTAAACAAAATTAGGGAACCTTTGAAGTATATATATACTGTTGGAGGTTAAAATGTGAGGAGCCTTTGTTTTAAGTTATATGCGCAAGTTATAGGTTAGTTAAGCTTGCAATTATAACACTTGTAATGTGAAATTGGTTCCGAATGGACAATAATTATCTCATATCATATTTTTTCACACCACTTAAGTGTGGATATTATTGGTGTTCATAATTTGTGGATATTGATATCTACAATTTGTGAATATATGTTTATACCTAGATAGTATATAATGTGAGTAATGTAACACAATATTTACTTTTTCCAAAGTACTGCACTGTAAAGCAACTACTATGACTTGTACGTATATATTCATTCAACTACTACCCATTTTGTAATTGAAAAAGACTAATCAACTAAAAAAACACATCGTTAAGCAAGTATCATAATTATTAAAAAAAAAAAATTGGTTGATCATCACTTTGACATCTCTTTCATAAAGTGAAAATTTTATTTAATTATAAATATATATATATATATATATATATATATATATATATATATATATATATATATTTGTTACTTCAATCACGATTTTATTAGTAAGCATATGTTGATAAAGATAATGAGAAAAAGTTCTATGTGTCACTCTTTCCATTATTTTTTCACTCGGACATCTCTTTCGCATAGTGGAACATTGTTTTTTCTTGATTCATGTAACTAGTAATTAATGAAAAGCAATAAAATGAAACTTCAAAGCTCCATTCAATATTAATTACTAACTGAATAAATTATAAGGGATATGAATAAGAGAGATAAGTTTCTAAACATTGAAAGTTGAAACCCCCCCTTTTTTTTTTCACTCGGACATCTCTTTTGGAGAGTTCATTTTTTTTTTTCCCCCGGATTCATATATGTAATGGGCCCTATTAATAAAAAGCAATAAAATGAAACTTCAGAGCTCCATTAACATTAATAACTTACTGAATAAATTCTAATACAAATGAACAGAATTAAATTTTAAACAATGAAAGTTGAAACTCTTGCATAGTTGCAAGTATAATCTTAACCTCCGTGTATAAATACTTTGGTGTGAGTGTGTTACAAACACACTTTTCTTATTGTTTTGTCTTATATAGTCATTCATTTCTATCACCCATGAGTGACTTTAGAAAAACAAACAGCAAGAATGAAAATATGCCTTTAGAAAAATAAAAAGGAAGAATGAAAATATGCCTTTATAGCCGTTGATGTGGTCGGCCCATTCGCTTTCAACTCACGCCATTAGTCCTTTTACAGATAGCCACATATTTCCTTTAGCTTCACATATACACTACTTGGCTGCTGTTCTTCTTCCTCTTCAGTTTTTTTTTGCTCTCTCCCATTTTTGGTGGCTGTGTAAACAATGCAGAAAATTTTATTTCTTTCTTATTTTTCTGTTAAGGAAACCAAAGCAAAGGCATTATCTTAGAGGGTTGTTCTTGAACCTTTGTGAAGGAAGTGCGTCCAACACAAAGGGATTTGATATAGTCTAATCCTGGGGTTTGTTCTGCCAGAAAGCCATTCGCACTGAGTTTTATTCCAGATGGCGCGAATCAACATTTAAGAACAACACTATTGCGTGATTCTATAGTTTGGTGAGATTTTTCTTAAACTGATTTTAAATTTCTGTTTAGTTTATTATTTGATTGATTATTTTCAGATTTATATTGGTTTTCCTTGAGTAAAGTTTGTGCATTCTTAAAAATATTTCCAACAAATACACCTTTTTCACTCCATCTAATATTATCCCAACAACAATATTCCTACAAACGCACACAAGAAAGATCACTTAGCCCCCTATGGCAAGGATTAGCAGTTTCTCGATCATGGTGGCCATGTTCTTAGTTCATGGGTTGGTCGTGCTTTCACTGGACTTGCATCCAGAGTAATCTTAGAGTCAGAAAGCGAAGCACCTGGTTATTAGGATGAGATTGACTTCGCTCCTGTAGAAGCTTTTGACAATGACTCACAACAAGTCATCGACAAAATACCTGAATACAAAATAACACGAGTGAAAATCTGAAATAAGTGTGCTTTAGTGTACAAATGAGTTACTTTTTTTTTTTTCGTTACATGTGAGGGAAAGAATAGAGAAGCTGCAGTCCATAGCAGTATAGCACCATTAAGTGGTGGATTGAGATCCCATGCAATATCTAGGGTATTACATGGGCTGTAATTTATTTGAATAGCTGAGATTTAAATTTAAAAAGTTAACTTTTAATCTCAACCTTTAAATAAAAAAAAAAGTAAAAAATATCAAGGGTAAAATAGTAAAAGACTACAAAAAGTAAAAAAAAAAAAAGTGATAAGGAAAAAAGGTGGTATTGCACCCATATAATACCTTTTTGATATTACATGGGATCTCATTCCCACTTAAGTGGCTTTTTTCACCACATATGGGTGAAAGAGTAAAGAAGCTATTAGAGTTGCTTTTTAACTCAGTTAATGGTTGGTATTTGTGCCACTTTATAACCTCATACTAGGTTTTACTGTTTTTAATGTGAGACAAGTCTACAAGTTTTTAACCTCCACTTCTATATCATTATACAAGTTTTTATTTTAAAAAACATATCACTATCTAAGTAATAAATTTATGACAGGGATCCCATCCCAATCTCAAGAGTCTAGTTCGATTCGAAGTTAAAATAAAATAAATAGAATCAAACGCACACCAATTGCCTTGTGCTTTTAAATAAAAACCAAAATTGATTTTAAAAACCTTTACCAAACAAGGCTATAATTGAGGATTGATAGAATTTGTTCAAACGTATAGAACATATTGACGTCAGTCATCCTAGCATATCACAAATACCCTCATTGTTGGATTTACAGCTTATTTATGAGAGGGGAATAGGAGAGAATAAAATGCGAAAAAGAATTAATAATATTTTTTTTTACTAAAATGCATTGTATACCCTTTAAGTTTACCCAGTTTGGATTTTGCCCTGATGTTTGAAAATTTGGATCCGCTACTTTGAGATTTGGGTGTGTTTGGATTTTAGCTCTTCCATCCAAAAAACTTAGTAAATGACCCGTTAACTGCTAACTAAGCTTGACACATATGCCAAGTGGTCCAATCAAATCATGTCACGTGTCAATTGTATTTAAAAATTAAAATAAATTCACTTATATATACTATTAAAATTTTAAATAGATAAAAATAAAATAAAAAATTGGGGGGCATGTGGTCTCATGTTATTCTATCTTGATTCAAGAGAATGCATTTTGGAGCAAAACCATTATCTATCACATCCATTAAAGATATTACAAATTTTACTGCATAAGGTTTACAAACTGATGTGGCATGAATGTGATTGATGTATTTTAAAACATAATAAATGAATGTCATAAATAATTTTTTGTGATTGGTGAGTGATGACATATATATATATATATATATACATATATATATATTAATATATATATATATATATATATATATATATATATATATATATATATATATATCAATTTGTAAAAGCTATGTAGTAGTAAAATTTGTAATATCCCTAACATCTCTTAAAAAAATTAGATAATTTTAGGGCAATGGTAGGTTCACATACACAGTACACTACCTTGAAACCACTTTTTCACACCCTTCAAAAATTATGAACATATAAATGTCCTTGATTTGTGCATATATGTTTACCATTTGTGAATATTAATTAATGTTCACAATTTGTAGACATTGATATCCATATGGACCATATTTAAGTGATTTTTGATATAGGTGTGAACTACTTCATATTTACCCTAATTTGTATGCCCACTAATGATGAGGATTTGTACATATTTTGAGGAAGAATGGAAAATCATTTTCAGAATTTACTGCTATTAAAGATATCAATTAAACTATGGTACAACATTTTCACAACAATACAAAGTATTTGAATGAAAAAAAAAAAAGTGAGAGAGAGAACCTGATGAGGAAGATGAAGAGCCAGAGAGAGAAAGAGGCGAGATAAAGGTTGAAAACTAAAAGCGTATGTTTTGATTGATCTTTTGGGTATTTTATATTTTATAGTTATTACGTAGGGTAAATGAATAGCTATTACGCTCCTTTTTTGGAGGAATAATTATTTTTTATTTTAAGGAATAACTATTACTAAGGAATGATTATTTCTCGTAATAAAAATATAACCAAACAACTGAATAGCTATTCCTACGTAATAGCTATTACATTACAAGATTTATTACAGCGTACCTAGGGGTAGCAAAATATGCTCAAACCCATTAATCCACCCAAACTCACTCACTAATTACCCACCCAAACCCACTTATTTAATAAATGGGTAAATAAGTGTTGACCCAATTAGGCCCAATTAAGTTGGGTTTAATTAGGTTTTAACTAGGTTGTTTATTGGGCATTTAACAGATTTATCCAAACCCACCTATTAATCATTTGAGAGTATTTTTGTCATTTTTATGGGTATTTTTATCATTTTAGAAGTTTTAAAATATTTTAACTATTCAAATATATAAAATAATTGGATAAATGGATAGGTTGGGTTTTAATGGGTTAGGTTAGGTATGAACAATACATATTTTGTTAAATGGACAATTAGTTTTTAAGGCCTCAACTCATTTATTACCCACCAATTTAACACCCCTAAACGTACCAAATGAGCCCTAAAATGTCAAACTGAGAATAATAAAAAATAAAATAATATTAGATTCAAGTGAGAATAATAAAAACTGCCAACTTCGTATTATTATAAAATTATTGGGAAAGTGACTATCGTAGAACGCGCTAAAGATATATTGGTTCATGGAAGAGACGTGTGCTTCCAGCCTTCCAGTGAAAAGTTGTAGCCTCTAGAAGTAATCGAATATTCGAATGGAATGATATTACATCCGTACTTAGACAGAATTTGTGGATATATTCATCTCTTTAATATTTCTGGAATGATTCTTTTTCGAAGTAAAGTCTAAAGAGTCAATGCATGTAGATTTGTGCACCCGTTTAATACATCTTTGGATTCAAGGCAATAAATTTAAGTGGTCTTTTTAAAATATTTAAATATTATTTTTTTAGTGAAAATGTGAAATAACTTAAAATTTTATTTGGTTTAAGTTTTTATTTGATTGAATATTTTGAAAGTCTTCTTAAAGATGAAAAAACAATACAAAACCCAAATATATGTTTTTTTTTTTTTTTAATATTTTATTATTATTATATTAATTTTGAGACTTTTTTTTAACAATATAATTTTGAGACCTCTTATTTATATAATGAAAGAGTTGGAATCTTTTTAAATTTTTGGAACAAAGAACACAAGCAGCAGTGTTTAAAATTACCACTCAAAAAACGATAGCAGTTCTAAAAGTTTATAAAAGTTACAATTATAAAAATACCTACCCATTTTTGGTATCTATACTTAAAAAACGAGTAGCAGTGTTCTAAAAGATTTATAGAAAGTTACAAGTTAAAAAAACTCACCTACCCATTTTTGGTATCTAAATACATGAACAAGTTCTAGCTATCATCATGAAGGACGATAGATCCGTGTCCCATGATATTTTGCCCAAAATAGTAAGAATGATATAAGTATTTCTTAATAATACTATTAATAAATATTTGATATTTTGTTTTCTGTAAACATGTGCCTCAAACATTTGTAAGAGATTGAGGGTGGGTTTGATAACACAATAATAAACCATGTGTTTTTTTTGTTTTGTTTTTTTTGGTGCTAAAAATAGCTTTTTGTAAATGGATTCTTGAGGTCCAATGCCAAAATCGTGAGCCAAATCATAATTTTAGTCCATACTTTTAACTTTATCAAACATGCAAACACGGTTTTTTTTTTTTTACTTCAAAATGGGGATTCCAAACGACCACTGAATCCTTCACTATATATGACTCTTCCAAGGAAAAAATTATACTTCATTTTGCCACCAATCACTTGTTCAGTTTTTTTATGGTATATTAAATCATCTAGTACTATAGTAGTATAAGATATCATCACAATGGATTTAAAATAAATAAGTAAATAAAAATAGTGATGTTATTTAACAAATAATACAAATTTTACTATTTAGCTTTGCAATATTATCTGTCAAATCACATTCATTGTCATGTCACGAGTCTTTAAACTTTTACATAGTAAAATTTGTAATAAATCTTTAGTATATATATATATATATATTTATTGAAACAGCATATTGGGAGCTAGTATGAAGAGTGATTATTTAGTAATCCAGTACTACAAATAAATGCTTAGTCCCCTCTCACATGTAAGGGTGGGCACGGGTTGGGCGGGTCGGGTTTAGGGGCAATTTTTCATCCTACCCGACTGAGTCGGGTTTGAAGATACAAAATCCGTTGACCATCCACACAAAGGGTCGGATCGGGTATCGGGTTGAACGGGTCGGTTACGGTCGGTGATCGGATATTCCCAGATCTAAAAGGCAAAACAAAAATCAACCCAAAAACCAAATCTTAATAGCAAATATAATTACCAAATCTGAACAAATTTCCAAAACAGCAAAACACAATTTCAAATCTTTACCAAATCAAAGCCACAAATTCCCAAATATGAACAAATTTCCAAAACAGCAAAAAACAATTCCAAATATTTACCAAATCAAAGCCAGAAATTCCCAAATCAAAACCTATCAAAAAGGAAAAAAAAAAATATGAACAAAAATCACAACAAATTTCCAAATCAATTAGAGTGGAAAGCTAAGTGTCTCAAACTCTCAATCTGGAAGAGGCGGCGGGCGACGGCTTGGGTGCTGTTGTGAATCAGAGAGTGGTGGCGGCAGTTGAGAGTGAGAGATCTGAGAGAGTGAGGGAGGCGGTGGCACAGGAGCGTGAGATCGGACCGCTTCAAAACTCGTCCCAAAACCCCTCATGAACTCCGATCTCCACCTTTGGCAAGTTGCTCGTGTCACTGTCCTCAGCCGTGGTGGTCCGATCTCCACCTTCTTCTTCTTATTCCTAATGATCTCAGAGAGAGAGAGAAAGAGAGAAAATAAAATGATAGAGAAAAAATGAAAAGAGGGAAGTGGGGAAAGTGGGGAGTCATTGGTGGGCTGGGTAGTTTATTAGGTTTTTATTTTTTTTTTTTTATAATGTTTATAATTATTTGGTTGGGCAGGTCGGGTAACCACCCGACCAAATATATAATATCCATAGACCGTCCGATATCTGAAGAAAAAAAAAAATCCATATCTATATCTGAGTTGTTTTTTCGTCCTGTGAAGATCCGGCCAAACGAGAGATATGAACCGAGGGTTCTCACGGATCTTTCTCAAGGACGGACGGACAATCGGTTCGGGCGGATTGGGTGAGTGGGCCGGCGTTTGACGGATATTTGCCCACCTCTACTCACATGAATGGTGGGATCCACCACTCTGTGAGAGAGAATAATTTTCCATAGATTTCATTCTATGAAACAACACACCAATGATGGTCAATACCATTTCAAAAAATAAATAACTAAATTTCAAGTAATTAATGGAATTGTGTTAATTCTCTTATAAGAAAGAAACCTGATGCCCTCCTAACAACACACCAATGAGGGTTGGATCCCACTCATCAATACCATTTCAAAAAATAAATGTGTCTTGTAACTAAATTTGGCAAGTAATTAATGGAATTGTCATCAATCCACACACCTAACAATAAAATAATGTAGAAAAACAAAACTAACTCTTTCTTTTTCTTTCCAAATTGATTAATGGATGGAAAGAATTAATAGATTATAGCCCAAAAGAAAGATTATAGAAAAAAATCACATTAATATTGCAATGAATAAAAAGAAGATATGAACTCAACCCTCCTATCACATAAGGTGCATAACAACAAACCATGTCATCTTCCACCCAATGTATTATGTCCTACAATTGGAGGAGTGGTCCAAAACCCATTAAACCACCACATAAGGCAAACAACCACCAATAGTGGCTTGGCCGCTTATCGGCCCTTGGATCCCACTCATGACGAGGAAGGGAGGACCAGAGGTGATCTTGAGAGAAAGATGAAAATCGGAAAGTGAGATTGAGAAAAAAGGAATTATGTGAAAAACACATCAACTATACTAAGGAGGGGAGAGAAAGGGGGGGCATAACTTTTCAATTTGGTTTAACAGAGTTAATGGGGAGTTAACGGGAATAACTTTTGTTTTTTTAAAAATGTGTCATGGATTGATTGTAATCTTGGCCCTTTATTATAAATAGAAGGTGAAGGGAATTACCCAAAAACAATGAATTATCTCCACTACTTGTCCACCCAAAAGGAACTTATACAGTTATACACCATAAATAGGAGTGCTTGGACTCTACAGTCTACACTAGTATCTCCAAGTGTCTCTTAAGAAACTTAATGCCCACTTTCTTTCTTTTTTTGATAAGTGTAATGCCCACTTTCATTGTGAAAGCTTTTTGAAGGCTGATAGTCATCATTTCATTCAGAAAACAGAGAAGCAGCTAGCTAGGTAGGGAGGCAAAGAAAAAGAATATGGGGAGTTTCAACGATCCAGAATTCCAACATGAGATATCACAAACTGGTTTTGAATTTGGCAGACAAGCTGCAATTGGAGAAGTAGATGATGATGGGAAACCTAAAAGAACTGGTAATATTTTTTTCTCTCTCTCTCCAAAGTCTATGCGTCTAATACTTTTATCTAGCTAGTTATTTATTTCATTGGTTACGCATGTGTCATTGTAGTGCCGTCTCTCTCATTTCTGCCAAAACCCATGGATCTCATATAATTTACTCTTCTCTGTTTACCAAAAATAAATAAAAATTATATTATATTAATTTATTTTGTTATAATTTCATTCATGTATGAATTTAGTAACCTGGTTGAACGAATTGTTTTCTTTTTGCATTAAAATTGTGAGAGTGTGGACTAGATTATCAACTACTTCAAAACGTGTAACGTAAACCAACACCTAAAAAAAAATATACATTTGATAATAAATCTTTCATTCGGTTTAGAGGTAAGCATAGGCAAGCGAGTATTGATTCTCTTTGTCATAATACCAAAGCACATAGTAAAGATTTTATTTTCTGCTCTTTGTGATGGGTAAAAAGATAAGCAAATTTCTATGACTCACTTTTTGGCCAAGTTTGCTTGTCAAAAAAATCTTATTCTTTTCAGTTGTAATAAGACCAATCTCTCTCCCTCTGTACGTGAGGCTTGATTAAGAGATGTACTACTTCTAATTCATTAATGAAATTTCGTTTCTTAGGAAAAAAAAATATACATATATATATATATATATATATATATATATATATATATATATATATAGGCGAGCAAGCTAGACAGTGATACAAACAGTCAAGAATCTGTTTAGTAAGACATTAAACAGTCTTACTGATGTTTTTTTAGTTTGGGTGGGTCTTTTTTGTTTTTTGATAATTCAATAATTGAGAAAAAGACATTTAAATCTTAGATGTCTCTGCTGAAACACACACACACACAAAAAAAAAAAAAAAAAAAAAAAAAAAAAAAAAAAAAAAAAAAAAAAAAAACTATTAACAAGGAAAAATTATAGAATATTTCTAGAATATGCATAAATGTCGTACCCCTCCTCTCACAAAAATCATAGGTCCATTATAAATTTAATTAATGAGACCTATCATTTATGTGAAAAAAGGAAACACGATATTAATATACTCTGAAAGTATTGTTTATTAGCCATCTTGATAGTAGTGGTCCTTGTAAATTGTAATAGGTAAAACCGGGGCATTTATACAATGTTTATTGTTATGGGGAAAGCTTCATAAATGTCAACCTCTAGATTAGAAATTTGGAAGTCTTCAAGCTTCATGATTTGTCCCTTGTGCCATATCAGTTATGGACTTTAATGAGAGTCGTTTGAAGTGCCTAGCTAGCTTATAAATTAATACTAGACTATAACCCGTGCAATGCACAACACTTTTTTATTATTTTTCTAAAAATATGTTTCTAACAAAGCAACTTAACTAAGAAAAAGGAAAAAAATAATAAACAATAATGAAAAGTATTAAAAAAAAGTGTAAAATAGAAAATGTAAATAATTTTTCTTTGCGCTGCATAAAAATAGAAATGATCATTTTTATTATATCTCATCAAATGTATTATACTAATTTTTATTATATTTCATCAAATGTATTATACTAAGTCTATAAAGATAACTACCAATAACTTTCTAGCCTAGTTGCATCTTTTCCTTTCAATTGGGGTTTATATCTCGGAGTAGTATTAACTTAGCAAAAAAAAAAACTCACTTCATATCGTTTTTGAATTTCAATAACTTTGGTAAACCTCAATTGTTCCATATAGAGATTCTAAATGTTCAGAGGTTTCTCATTTTTGTTTAACTTACAACACTTTGATAGTACAAATAAATAATACATTTTGTCACATATTTAATTATCTCATCTTTACCTTTTTTGACTTTCTTTTGTTTCTCTTTTCATCTTTTCTTGGGCAATTTATCACTTATTAATAATCACATAAACAATATGTGTGACCTTAGAAGTCTATCATATAACAAATTGGTCCACGGATATAAAAATGATAATATCATCTTAAGTTTAACACGTATCTCTTAGAAAAATTTAACACATAGAAAAAAAAAAAAATATGTTAAGATGTTATTCCCTCTACGGCTCTACCTCTAAAAAAAAAATTAAATAAATAAATAACTAAATAAATCAACACAATTTCCTCTTTTGGTTATCTCTAAATGATAGTCCTTTGATATCCTAAATCTCAGATAATTTGAATGTTGCCTCATCAATTCTAATATGAGTGTTGGAAAATAATTTATACTTAACACTTACCCCCCAAAAATATATTAAACAGATAGTTGTCAAGTTATTTAGCATATCCAATTGTATAAAAATAAAATGATCAAGTCAAACTATATTTTATATGCAGTTAGATAGTATCAGAAATTGTAAAAAAAAAAAAAAACATTTTTGGTTGCAAAAATAGAGCATTACAACTTAACTAAAGCAAAAATACTTCGAATATATCCAATTGCACAGTGTATAAAACCTCACAACTATATGGGACTCATACGCGTGAGATGGAGAATGCATATATTCGATACATAAAATACATTCTCCTTAGGAAGGGGAGAGAAAGAATAAATTTTTAAGAGTAAAAAAGAATGGAAATGTTAAAACTGAATGTCATTCTTCAACCAATTTCGTTATAAAATGTTTACAAACTAACATAAGTAAATGTAATTGAATTTGATGTCATATCAACAATATAAAAAATATTTTTTTTAATTAATTTTAAAATTTACATTCAAGAATTTGACACATGAGTTTATAAGGTATAAAAAATATTAATTCAAGCATTTAGGCATTATATACTTACAAATTGGTCTTGTATGAGATGCAGGGACTGTGTGGACCGCGGGTGCACATATAATTACAGCAGTTGTAGGAGCCGGAGTTCTCTCACTGGCCTGGAGTGTAGCACAACTCGGATGGATTTTCGGCATAAGCATTGTCTTAATTTTTGCAGCCATTACATTATATACTGCCAATCTTTTAGCAGATTGTTACAGGTCCCCAGACCCAGTTACTGGGAAGCGAAATTACACATACATGGAGGCTGTCCAAAACATCTTAGGTAATTAATTTTTAAGCATACACAAAAGTTGCAAAATTAATACTACATTTTTATGGTCTTATTTTATTAAAATTTTCTTTTCCTTTTCTTTTTAATCATTAGGTGGAGGAATGTACGTGGCTTGTGGATGGGTCCAAAATATCAGCCTTACTGGATTTGTGATTGGCTATACCGTAACAACATCTACAAGCATGGTGTAAGTTTCCCTTGACATATAGGAAAAGTGTTTACACATTCACATCAAATAGCAAATTGATCACAAAATATCACCTCATTCATAATGCATGCATTCTTTGTATCTAATTAAGTTAGTAAAAATTTTCTTACACTGTTGCACTAGCTATATAAGTAGTATGTTTAATTTAGAAAATTAGGTGTTGAGACCTTTCTAATTGTTACTCATTATATTGCTGTCTATTTCAGGGCTATACGCAAATCAAATTGCTTCCACAAAAGAGGACATGAAGCTGGATGCAAGTTTTCCAACAATCCATACATGATTGCATTGGGGATTCTTGAGATTTTCTTGTCTCAAATCCCAAACTTTCACGAATTGTCATGGCTCTCCATTCTGGCAGCAGTTATGTCATTCGGGTACGCGGGTATCGGGATTGGACTGTCCATTACAAGGATCATCTCCGGTAATGTTCATCTTTCCTTTTTTCCTCCTATTTTCTTTTGGTACAGTTATTTATTTATTTATTTTTTTCTAAATCTAGACAAGTTTTTTATCATAACAATTTGCACAACCGTGAAAAGAAAATTTCAGAGTTTTCTTTCAAATCAATTTGAAAGAATTACCTCCAATCAATTATATGACAATCCAAAAAAACCATACACATAATCACATTAATCGTTCAGTAGTCTTTTTTATTTCTCTCTCACCAGCAAACTGGGGCCTTGAAATTTGGTATAAGGACTCAAGCCACAAAGCTACAAAGAAAACCTATTAGTCATTAAGTAATCTAAACAAGCTATATGATTATTAAATCGATTTTTTGATTAATACTACAGGTTGATGGTCATATAGTCGGTTGGAAGAACTCCTCCAACTACTTTGGAAATAAACTTTGTTCAAGAAAATACATATAAAATGTCCCCGATTTTGTACTCCATTATCTTTTATATATATATTTGGAAGTATACTTAGGACCTGTTTAGATGGGAGAAAAGTAAAGTGCGAGGATAGAAAATATTTGTGTTTTTCATCATACGTGTTTGGTTGGGTGGATAGAAAATAGGGGAAAGAAAAAAGTGGGAGAAAAACTTTAAATTCACGAGAAAAAATAGAGAAGAAAAGTGGGGGTGTGGGTGTTTTTCACTTGGGCCCACCAAAACTTTTCTTCCCAAATTGGAGAGAAAATGAGAAAGGAAATGACTCAAATGAGTGTTATATGTGTATTGACTTATTTACACATTTGGTAATAATAAAAAAAAAAATAAAAAAAAAAAAAAAAAAAAAAAAAGTTCTCATGTAATAAGGATGGCATGACAAAGTTTTTTTTTTTCCCTTTTTTTTTTTTTTTTTTTTTTTTTTTTTTTTTTTTTTTTTTTTTTTTTTTTTCACTCACTTTTTTCTCAACCAAATAAAGTAAAATACAAAATCTTTTCTATCCTCTTACTTTTCCATCCTTCCAACCAAACACACATGATGGAAAACACAAATATTTTATATCATCTCACTTTTATATCTTCTCAACATTTTCTACCATTTCTCTTTTCTTTCCTCCCATCCAAACAGACCCTTAAGCGTACATACAAAATTACGAGGCTCTAGTTTTTTAGTGATTATTATTATTATTATTTTTTTTGATAACCTTGGGTGTCCGGGCCAGCGTTCCATAGATACACGCACCTCGATTAATCCTAAGGAGACACTTTTTTTAGTGATTATTCAGTAGTCTTTGACTACAAATAAATGTGTAGTACCAGTCCTCCTCTCACATTAATGGTTTGTCCCACTAATCAAATTCATGGTGTGACCCACCACTTTGTGAGAGAGGAGATTATGTATTTATTTGTAATCCGAGACTACTAAATAATGTTGCCTAAGTTTTACTCTACGACGATGTCACCTATATTTTGAAGGATAGCATCAAGCCCGCTTGTTTGGCACAACGATTTGAAACCACACATTTTCTAACTTACAATTTTTTTTAAATCTCACTTTTTTTCTTGTACCAACTTTTTCAAACTATACATTTTCAAAAAATAAAAAATGGGTTTTTTTTTTTGAAAACTGGGATTTTGAACAGGGCAAGGGGGGAGAACCAGTATAACTGGAGTGGAAGTTGGAGTGGCTGTATCTCAAGCAGAGAAAATTTGGAGGGTGTGCACAGCATTGGGAAACATCGCACTTGCTTGCTCATATGCTCAAATTTCGATTGATATCCAGGTAAGACGAAAAGTTTGAACAGGGCAAGTGGGGAGAGCAGAGCACTTGCTTGCTCTGAAATTGAAGTTTATTTTATTATTACAAGAAAATTTTGACATTCATTTCATGTGACTTATATTTTCAGGACACGTTAAAGTCATCACCACCTGAAAATAAAGTGATGAAGAAGGCTAACATGATAGGGATCTCCACGATGACAATATTCTTCCTCATGTGTGGTTGCTTGGGCTATGCTGCATTTGGGAACGATACTCGGGGCAACATGCTGACTGGCTTTGGGTTTTACGAGCCCTTCTGGCTGGTAGACTTGGGCAATGTCATGATTGTAGTGCACCTAGTGGGAGCATATCAGGTTCTTACAAGCTTACCAAATCATGTTCATAAGTTAAATGTTAAAATAGAATTAGCCAAATTTAAAATGGACAAAGTTTATCTTCAGACTAGTTTGGAGGAATACTCCTCCTAACACACTACGTGACTGACTTATAAAACAGTTGGAAGAGGAATCCTTCAAATTGGTTTGGAAATAAACTCTATCCATTTAAAATTCAATTTTATTACAAGTTGTTCCAATCTCAAACATTCTAATTTCAAACCATGTCAGCATTTTGACTTTGATTTATGATGAAAATTTAATGAAGTTCTAAGAAGATATTTCACATTGAACATTTGTGGGCAGGTACTTGCGCAACCAGTCTTCCGTGTAGTTGAATTGTGGGCTAGCATGAGGTGGCCTAGGTCAGAGTTCGTAAACGTTGAGTACCCAATGAACATTGGCAAAATAAAATTTAGTATCAATTCCTTTAGGTTAATTTGGAGAACAATTTTTGTGGTGATGGTAACTGTTCTTGCTATGGCAATGCCCTTCTTCAACGAGATGCTTGCACTTCTTGGAGCCATTGGGTTCTGGCCACTTGGGGTCTATTTCCCTGTGGAGATGTACATTGCTCAGAAAAAGATTGGGAAACGAACAATTCGGTGGTTCGGGCTTCAAATCTTGAACTTTGTTTGCCTTATTGTTTCGTTGGCTGCAGGATGTGGTGCCATCCAAGGAATGAATAAGGCTCTTCATACTACCAAACCTTTCCAGTTCAAAGAGTGATTCAGAACCTAAAAGGAATTATGATCACTAAGCTACGATGATTATATATAATTTAAGTGACATGTTATGTTAGGATTTGTTTTCTAAATTTCTAGGTTGCTTTTAGTTTGGTGAACTTGAGAAACGATCTTTGCCTTTAAATTTACGCAGCAAAGTGCTCCCAAAAGAATGAATTTGAATGCAAGTTAATTCTGTGGTAGCCGCACCAATATAAATTTTCCCCATTATATATTCTTCCTCATCTTTCCTATAATCTATACAGTCAGCACAAAGTGTTCAGGGCTCTTTATTGTGAGTGCTCAGCCTAAGCCCAATGACAATAATGGATGAAATTGCATGGAATTGGGTCTCCAAGCCTAATGAAATTTAATGGACGGTACTGTACTCATTGGACACAATGCCCAATAAGAATGGCAAACTAGTGAAACTACACCACACTATATTGGGCCTCAAAACCCAACAAAAATCTAAAATCTCCACTGTAGGTTTTGGGCTTTATTGGCTCAACAAATAAACAAGCTACCCTAGGCTGCAATCTCTCTACCCCAAGGGCCAAGTGTAGAAAATTGTGTAGTCATCCATCTACAAGCAACCCCTTCCAGCAAGGTCGAATAGAAATCAGTACCCAAATTCAAACATGCAGTACTCCATCAATTCTTTAAGTAATTCTTCCGCATTAGCCTTATAATCTTAAATAAATAAATAAAAATCCTTCTCAGAGTCACTTCTCCTTACCATAATGGTTCTGTAAGGTTTCACTATCCTTGAGCTTTCTAGTAATGCAATTGTTTTAAGGTTTCCTTTTACTTTCCATCAAGAGAAAGGAGCAACCATATGAAGCACAGATTATTAATGTTTTCAGAATCATGTTCTCCCCTCTCTAACTCATATTATTCTTTACTATATTGATTGAGTGCAACTTTGCTCCACTTTATTAATGTTTCTTTTGGATACTGCTTTATTTGGATAAGTAAGCCTCTTTAGTAGATTTAACAATAATTTGATTAACGTGTTCAGTAAATCTATGAGATAAAATAGTCCCACTTTTTCAGTCAAATTAATACTAAGCACACAGAACATTGGATGACTCAATTTAGGCCTTGCTGGAAGCGATCTTTTGTTTTTCCTCTCTCTGTGTGTGCAGGCATGAATTTGAAATGCCCTATACCAAGTCAAGAGATATAGTCCATTTGGCAATGAGTTTTGGGCTGGACTCCCCATTAAGAACTTGGGCATGACCGCGTGAAGATCAAGTGTTATCTCCTTGACATATATGGCAACACCAACAAAAAAGGCCCTGACAAAGAAAAATAAAATTAATATAAATACATGTGGTGCACATGAGTCATGACAAAAGCTTTATTGTCATATTCTTCTATTTAAATTTAGTGTAACTCCTTCTAGATGGATGCCAAATATATTAAATTATGTGTGCTTAAACAATTTGTTTCTCTATGACCATTCTATGGGTATAGGTTTCTCTAGTCTCACGAGAGAAGGTAAGGACAAGAAAAAAATGACAGGCAATTATAGTTGCCTTCTACTTAGGTACTTGATTGTATAATTGATACATTCTTTTTCTTTCTTTGTGTCCTCTCATTGCTATTTCCTTCTCTCCTTCCTTCTTCTAACCAAACATTACCTAAACATGAATTTTGGATCATTTGGAATCAATAACAACGACTAAAATAGTTCGGGACCTAAATTTAAGAAGGAATAAATGAAGAATACAAGATCCACCCCCAACAAAAGCAATGATAAAACATGCTCCGCTTACAGGGTAGATTGGTGCCAAGATCAATTTTTTGGAATTGGGATCTTATGAGAAAGTTTTCATTGTCTTAGTCTCTATGTTAAGGATAAACACCAACTGATGCAGAGTTTATCACCTCAAGACAACAAGAAGAGTTAGATAGGATTTGTTGTTAATAAGTTTAAGTCCTAGTCAATAACTGTTTCTATATGTTT
>OU015771.1:21132580-21155011 GCA_907173295.1 Fagus sylvatica | reverse complement strand
CCCTTTCTCATTGATTTTTCTTTGAAAAAAGAGGGAAGAATTAAAAAAAAAAAAAAAAAAATCGATGTGAAATTTCTCAAAGTGCGGAGCTTTAAGTGTTGTGCTTTATTTTTTTTATCAAAAAAAAGTGTTGTGCTTTATTTTGCCAGATAAGTTATGGCTATGTTCTATTAACGAAGAAGGTAGCTTCTAATTCTGGGCCTAACAAAATGATGGGAAAGTTGTAATTCTAATTTCTTGTTTTCAGATGTCATTTATTAAGAAATTTTACATGTGAGAGAAAAGAAGAGGCCACTTTGTGAAATTAAAGTCATCTGGCCTAGCAAGTTGATATATGTAATGATCTCTATTAGTAGTTGTTGTATTTGCAGATACTACCTTGTCACCAAGTGTGTTTTGTTAGGAGAAGGCTAGGGGATTTTTGTGATAGTTGAGCTCGTTTGAATAAAATTTGCATATTCATTCACAAAAAGAGAGGAGAAAAAAACTCATATGTCATGTAAGGTATCCACAGCTAGGCTATGAGGCTTTGAGTTTTTTTATTGGCAATGTAAGGCTGTAAGTATTATTTTGGAAAGCAAATGGATTAGTACCTTTATATACATGTTATGGCAATAGTATTTTTAGAAGGTGTCTCAAAGGAAAAGGCTTTCAGCAAGTCATCTGCAATGCTTGGACAGCTCTTATCTACCTTATTTGGATTAAATGGAATGCCATAATTCACAATAGAAAGATTTGTTCTGAAACTGATCTGGTGCAAGCTATTATATATGATGTTAGATATAGGCTCTTTTGGTGTAGAAATATTAGAAATTCTATCCAGAAACATCTATGTGTTTTTGATAACTTTTAGGTGGTTGTTAGTTACAATTGGTAGGCTGCTGCTTGTTATTTGTAATATTGTTGTAAACTGGTTTGTTGAACAAAATTTTGCTAATTAACAAAAAATGAACTTTGTAATGGCAACCCTATCAATAAATGGT
This sequence comes from Fagus sylvatica, assembly GCA_907173295.1. Lineage (NCBI taxonomy): Eukaryota > Viridiplantae > Streptophyta > Magnoliopsida > Fagales > Fagaceae > Fagus > Fagus sylvatica. Next base: position 21,154,028 of record OU015771.1, on the reverse strand, counting down.
CAGTGTATTTGTGACTAGTAATGCAGGTGGGTAAACGGGAGTAAACATTGAAAACCTCAGGTGGACAAAGTGTCACTTTTTAAACCACAGGTAGGTAATTTGTAAATGGACCAAACCACAGGTGGGTAAAGTGTGCTTTCCCCTAAAATTAATAAGAAAAATAAAAACATATCTGACAAATTTGATAAGAGTAAAATATAATGCTTCAAATATGAAAAAACTGGTCACTACAAAACATATGTAAAGTAAAAGACAAAATCAACCAATTACAAATACCAACCAAAGAAAAATATGAAATATATAAAACTATGGAACTAAGGAATACTAGCTCTAGCTCTAGTGAAAATAATATTTTAGTTACCAATTCTTCTTCAAATTACCAATCTGCTAGTGAAAATTCTAGTTCCCCAAATATCGAACTAGGTTGTAAAGATAGTTGTTGTAAAACAGTTAATGTCCTAACCAAACAAAAAGAACAAGAAGAGCTGCAAATAAATTTAATTAGTAAATTAGAAAACCCAAAGTTAAGATCAAAATACCTTGTAAAATTTACGAAACTTCTCACTATGGAAGAACCAAGTAAAGAGAAACCCTCAAGCCACATATTAGTCGTAGTAAAACTTTAGAAAATTTTAATAGACTTAAATCTAAAGAAGTCGAACTCCAAGATTTACAATAAGAAGGAAACCAGATCATGTCAGAAATAAGAAATTTAAAAGAAGAAAGTACAGTAAAATTTGTTGCAGAAAAAAATTGGGGATCTCATCCCTCTGACATGAAAACCCTTCCAGGATTTTCAAATGGTTATAGTTACTATGATTATGTTGAAGCATGGTTCAAACTTCAAAGTAATACTCCACCAAGATGAGAAACAAGCTCATTCCTGGTTTTTGAACTTTGACCAAAATAAAAAAATTTAAAAATTCAATAGTCAAATTCCATTATGGTTTCTCCGATGATGATCTCCAAGACTCAGTGAAATATTTCTCTTTAGTTTAAGCTTGACTATTAAACAAGTCGAACTCAAACAAAATAATACGTTCGTGAATAAACTCGTGAATATCAAACTAGATTTAACTATATCTAAATTATATATGTTAATATGTAGATGAACTCAACCTCAGGTCATAGTCGAAGTAAAATTAATGAATTCATTTAATTGCAGCCCACAACATCAAACATTATTAACTCTACTGAGTGTCATTGTACCCGCCTCTTTTTATTCTTCAATATAACTAGCATGTACCTCATGCAATACACTGGATTTTTATTTATATAAATTTTAAATCACAAACAAAAGATTAAATTTATAACATTGGAAAAACAAAAGCTAGTCTTCAAGCAAAATTTCTTCACTTCACACAATTTAGATTCATAGTTCAAAAAATCTATAATCCCATTAAAAAAATTCAAAATCTAAATATTTTTATTCTTTGCTTATTCATGCTCAGCTATTGAAAGTCTCATAAGTCCAATGTTATAATTTCTTTCTCGGCTAAAGATACCTAGAGATATCATAATGGAAAGTTAAAAAATAAAAAATAAAGTAAAATAATCCAAAACCCAAAAAAATAAAAAAGCATAATGCAAAGCTCCATCAAGATTGAGAAAAGTCTAATGAATAAGAAAAACAATGAAAATGAAATAGCAATTTTCAATCTTTGACATACATTACAATTATGAATTATTACTATCTCTTAATTGGTCATCAATACACTTTGATACTATGCTTTCCATACATGTAAGCTTGTCTATTACGTTTTCATTTAGCAATATTTGTTAACAGCTAAAAAGCTGAATTTTACGCAACTTCAAAATTCAAATTAGTATGCAGCTCATTTAAAAATTATGTTGCAGTTTAGCTGTATTGGACTTACTATCTTAAATTTTCAATTTCTCATCCCTTCCAAAAAAAATAAAAAATAAATTATCCTCAATTGGTCCTCAAATTCAAATTATATCATATCAAAACACTAAAATTGTAGACTTGGCTGCTTAACATCTAAAGGGAGGCTCTTTAATAACCTCCTTATGCAAGCTAGGTAGCCTAGGTTGGTGGGCTACAATATACCATCTATGGCTTCAAAGCAATTCTATTATTCACTTAGGAAATGATAGAACAGAGGAGCGGATCATTTAAGAAATCAAGAAGGATGCGATTGCTACAATTTAGAGTAAAGGTTGGTCAGGGGACTCTATTCCCAATATATAGGACTCTTTTATTTCCCCTTATATGATATGTAACAAAGTGCGGTAGGCCTGCTTCATATGTATAGAATAGTTGCTGTCTTGAGTTACATAGTATTATTGCTACTCTGTTCTTTCTGGTTTTGTTTGGCTTTAATAGCCTTTTGTGAATACCTTTTGTTGCAATAATATTATGTACTGATTCATCCAAAAAAAATTGTAATTCACTCAAAATCTAAAATACTGATAACAGCTAAGGAAAAAAGACCATAAACAAAAAGCGTGCCAGAAATTAATAAATCAAACATTCAAAAAAAAAAAATGTTACTTTATTTATCATACTAACAAAAATAATAGCAACATGCTACAAAAACACATACACAACAATTAGACAAAAGTCATAGATTTATTCTACTTACAATTAATGAAAATCTAACTGAGTGGATATTGTTAGGTATAAACTCATTCAAGACTTGCTCTGCTCAAGTAATTAAAATGCATAATTTAAGAAGCAATAAACATAACTAAACCACATCGATTACCGACTCGTTCGAATGGTCCAAAAACAAACATTAACCACACACTCATAATTCAATTTAAAAAAATTACAATATCAAATTACACAAACAATAACACATAATTGAATAAAACCAAAGTTACAAACTGTGCTTACATCTAGATGAATATCCCATGGAAGCTGTGAAAAATAGTCTTGCGAAAGATAAAAGCTATTCTACACAAACCAAGGGCAGAGCCAGAAATTTTTTGGTGGGTGGGATAGAATTTTTTTTTTTTTTTTTAAGTAAAGTGGGCTAGAATATTATGTAAATCTCGAAGAAAATTTCATTGAGGGACATAATGAACCTTACCCCTCAATGCATATTCTATACCTATAAAAAAAAAAAAAAAAAAAAAAAAATAATAAAAACTGCAAATCAATAGAACAATCTTAGCATATAAATCACTGCACAAACAACAAACAATATACATAAATCCAAGCCAAGCCAATGAATCCTGCACTTGCATAAAAATTATTCACTACTACTCACAAACAACATAAAAAAAATACACATAAATCAACAAACTATGCACATAAACCACTGCACAAACCACAAACAATGTACATAAATTAATTATCCACAAGGACCACAAATAAAATCACAATTCACAAATCACAATTAACATAAAAAAAAAAAAAAAATCAACACAACAAAAAGTGACTAAAATAAACTACTAAAGTAGTAAAGTGAGTCATGACTCACTGTAAAATTGAAAGAAAAACTAAAAAGGAGATTGAGAGAAAGAGAGAAGGGGTAAGGGGCGGAGTCATCGACTCACTGAGAGAAAGAAAGAGCCAGAGAGCAGTGGTTGAGATGAGATGAGACTGGGATCCGAGCGAAAGAAAGAAAGAAAGGGGGACAGAGACATACCAAGGGCGGTCCAGGCGGAGGAGATGCGTGAGGCGAAGTCGGCGCGGCACGAGCGCGACAAGCGATAAGGGCTGGGAGCTTGGGTCACGCATGGCACAGGCATCAAGCACAGTGAGTATTTTTATATTTTGAATAAAATTAAATAAAATTAGTTAAAATATAATGAGGCGCCATATTTGAAAAAAATGTGTGGATGTTGTTATTCTTCTTCTCCTCCTAAAACAAGTGTCCCTACACAATTATTGTAACACACATTTCAATACATCTTTGGAAAGCACTCTGATTAATATCATTGAAAGAATTTGTAAGAAATAGAGAGAAAGTTTCTCATCGTGAGCTCTAGGCTGATCCCATCCACACGAACTCGCTGCCATCAAGTTCTTTATTGATATCTAAGCTTTTTTTCCCGTAGAAAAGAAGAGTGTCACTTAATTCTAAACTCATACCCATAAATTCAATTAAAATCACCAAAATTCTTAAATTACACAAACGCACCCACCGAAAGCAGATTAGCCACAAACAAAAAATTACTAATTCATTGGAAATAAAAAAATGAAAAAAATCAGAAAATAAACTCACCTTAAAATTCTATCAGTTCAATGAATGGGACAGATGAAAAAACAGAGGGAGCAATTAGAAATCGAGTACAAAAAAGAATCAATATGTGGACTTTAAATTGTATGGGGTAGCGATTGAAGCATATGAATTTTGAAAAGTCATTTGGGTTTGATGGGTAGAGGAAGAGTTGAATGACAGAGGCAGAGAGCAAAGTAAATTTTTTTTTTTTTTTTGAGAAATAAAGAAAACATAAGGGAGGACTGTGGGGCGAGGAAGGGGTTAATTAAAATTAACACAAATCATTAAAAACTTAGCTTACATTCTTTTAATGTTGAGATAGAGAGAGTTGAGAAGTCTTTATTTTAATTGGTGTCTGTTAAATAAACTGATAATGTAATTTAAAAGATAAAATAAAAAAATATTGATTTGGCATATTAAAAACTTTGATGTACCGTCGTTTAATGTTGAGATAGAGAGAGTTGAAAACAAAGAATTCTTATTTTAATTGATAACTATTAAGTAATAATAATATAATTTAAGAAATAAGATAAAACTCTGCTTTTATATATATTATATAGATATAGATATAGAATATAATTAAATATGGAAAGAATAAATTAAGAAAATATAAATAAAAAAGATCTCGGTTATATATATATATATATATAAACATGGAAAGCAAAAATTAAAAAATATATAAATAAATAAAAATCTTGTCATATGACAAATACTAAGTATGTCAAATAACATAAACTCAATTCTAAACATACCAAATGATAGAAACTCAGATTTATGTATATAATAATGGGTAAATTACACTGGCACCTCCTTTTTTTGAGGAAACTAAACTCGCTACACCCTATTTTGGGAAAATGATACTCCGCCCTCAAATTTGCAAAACAATTAACACTTCGCCCCCTTTTTCCCCCTTTTTAAATGAATATTCACCACTTAAACTTAAAATAATTGGAATATAATTTTTCTTTTTAACTCTGATTAGTTAGGCATTGATTAAAAAAATAAAGAAAATATAGAAAAAGAGGCTGAGTATTAATTATTTTATAAATTTGAGATTAAAGTGTTATTTTCTTAAAATATGTGTAACCCAAAAGAAATAGAAGTAAGTGTAATTACACCTTATAATAAGAGTAATGCTAGGGATACAACTTATTTTACAACCAAACCTTTACAAACTGACATGGCATCCTAAGTGGAGGATACCACATCAGCAATTAAAATAGACATCAACATTAGCATTTAACATTAATGAAATCATTAAAATTTTAAAATTAACTAAATCATTAAATTGCTGATGTGGTATCCTCCACTTAGGATGCCATGTCAGTTTGTAAAGGTTTAGTTGTAAAATAAGTTGTGTCTCTAGCATTACTCTTATAATAATATGAGTAATGTTAGGGATACAACAAATTTTACAACTATTTACTTACAAACTGACATGGCACTAATGTGACAGTATACCACATCAGCAATTAAAACATCAAAAGTTTCTCTGCTCTAGGGTTTTAGACTTGGTCTAGACCTAGCCGCCAGTAGAATATAGTTCTTGCCAGGGTGCAAGGTTGCTGTTCCCTCCGGTGTTTTTAACCACGGGTAGGACGGATTGTTAGGGATAGTCTCTAGTATTTCAGTGGTGTTGTTGGGATAGTGGTGGGGGATTTATTTCCTCTCTGCTGTGCCATGGAGGATATTGAAGGTCTTTGGAAGAGTTTTTCGCTCAATGATCAGGAAGATGACAAGTTCGATTTATCATCAATGGCTCACCAGGTAAAGCCAACGTTAGCTGCAAAATTTTTCACTAGAAGAACCATCAATGTCGAAGCAGTGGCGCGAACTTTCAAACCACTTTGGCAAACAAAACAGAGCTTCTCTCTTCAGGATGTCGGTGAAAACATAGTTTTGATTGAGTTTGATGATGGTAGTGATCTGGAAAGGGTCTTTCTTGGGGAACCTTGGTCCTATGACAAATATCTCATAGCATTCCACCGAGTAGGGGCTGGGATAGCAATCGAAGAACTTCCCTTTAACAGGGTTGATTTCTGGGTCCAACTACATAATCTTCCCATCCTATGCATGAAGAAGTCAGTTGCTGAGACGATGGGCAAATCCATAGGGGAAGTGCTACGGGCCCAAACTCATGAGGAGGAAGCAGGGAATGGGAGATGCATGAGGATTCGAGTACGGGTGGATATTTCTAAACCCTTACGGCGAGGACGCAGGATTGGGTTGGCGAATGGCGGTGAAGGTTGGGTTTCCTTTCAATATGAAAGATTGCCGAATTTTTGCTACTGGTGCGGCATCCCAACGCACGGGGAGAAGGATTGTGAAGACTGGCTTAACTCCACGGAAGCTGAGAAAGACAAAGCTCCAGAATATGGGGTGTGGCTCAGAGCAACCCAAGACCGAGTTACTCGTCGAGTTCAGGTTACGGTGGAAGGGAGGACCCGTGGGGCAGGCAACACGACGGGGAGGAAGATGCCAGGCCCAACCCCAACCCGAACTAGATGGAGAGCAGAATCGGAGCAATCTCCGTCGACGGAGTCTGATCCAACGGATATGGAAACAACAGAAAATATGGCTGAAGTTAATTGTAGTGCAGATATGTCGGCCAAAAAATCCGTAACTTTTGAAGACCAGCTCAGAGAAATTGATTTGGCGCTTAATTTTACACCTCTGATACCGGAGATTATAGGGATAGCTGGCAAGGAAAAGTCAATAAGGAATGAGGAATGGATGGGGCTGGGGAGCCCAACACAGACAACAAGCAAAGCCCCGAATTCTCCTATGGGCCTGAGGAGTCCTTTGGGCGACATAACAAATGACTGCTCTCCTTTAACTCATAAGCCCAAGGCAGGGACTTGGAAGAAAAAAGCCCGTGCAAAGGGGCAAGGGTCCAGTGATCTCAGGATATTCACAGTAGCAGAGAAGAGAACAAGTGACGCTGCTTTTCAACTTGAGGATGGGGAACCAAGATGTCCAAAAAATGCTCGGGTCACAGAGAATGATTTAATATCGGTGGAGGCTGGTGTCCAGCCCCGCCGAGTCCAATGAGTTGCCTCAGTTGGAACTGTCGTGGGCTTGGGAACCCAGGGACAGTTCAAGAACTCGCGAGTATGGTGCGGGTAAAAGCTCCCTCGGCTGTTTTCCTAACGGAAACATGGTCGAATGATGATTACTTAGAAAAAATTCGTTGTCTTTTACATTTCAGTAGTAAATTAGTAGTTCACAGTCATAATAAAGGAGGTGGGTTGGTGCTTTTCTGGAATGATGAATTTAATCTTACTATTAAAAGTTATTCTCCTTGTCATATTGATGCCATTATCAGGGAAGGGTCAGCTAATGCCTGGAGATTAACGGGAGTGTATGGGGCTCCAGAAACACACAGAAGAGATGAGACATGGGCTCTCCTAAGGCACCTTAATACCATGTTCCATCTACCGTGGTGCTGTATTGGGGATTTTAACGAAATAGTGAAACTTGAAGAGATGAAAGGAAGAATCCCAAGATCAGACCGCCAAATGAGGGGCTTCAGAAGTGCTCTTGATGACTGCGGTTTGATGGACCTCCGGTTTCGTGGTTTCCCGTACACATGGTGCAACAATAGAGATCCTCCAGCAACCACTTGGGTTCGGTTAGACAGGGCAGTGGCCACTATAGACTGGTTACAGCGCTTTCCCATGTCTATGGTGGAGCACATTGATGTAGCCAAATCGGATCACAAGTGTATTTGGTTGGATTGCTCTCCTCGGATGATAGCTAGACCAAAACGGCGCCCGTTTAGATTTGAGGAGGCATGGATGGCAGATGGTAGGTGCGAAGAAGTCATTAAGCAAGCCTGGGAAGTATCTCAACCAGGTACTCGGATGTTTACGGTATGTCATAAGCTGAAGGAGTGCAAAAAACAATTGGGTGCATGGAGCAGAACAAGCTTCGGTAATATAAAAAAGAAAATAGACATTCTCAAGCACAAGATCCATCAGGCCGAAAATAATGCAATCCAAGACAGAAGGCATGACAATATCAATGATTTACGCCGAGAACTGAACTCTCTGTTGGAGAAGGAAGAAAGAATGTGGAGCCAGAGATCGAGAGTTTCATGGTTGACTCAAGGGAGATCGGAATAAAAAGTATTTTCATGGCAAGGCTTCCCAGAGGCGTAGACGTAATTATATCTCTCGATTAAGTGATGAGAGAGGCAGGTGGCATGATTCAAATGAGGAGATAGCTGACTTAATGGTAGAGTATTATAATACTCTCTTTTGTACATCCAACCCCACAAGCCTGAATGAAGCAGTAGCAAATGTTCCCAAGGTGGTCACGGTTGACATGAATAACAATTTAATCCGGGACTTCACAGCTGAAGAAGTTGAACAAGCAATAAAGCAGATGGCTCCCTCAAAAGCACCTGGACCCGATGGTATGCCCCCTATATTCTACCAAAAATATTGGCATGTTGTTGGTAGTGATGTTACTACAGCCGTATTATCCTGTTTAAATTCTGGAAGATTATTGAAGTCTATTAACCATACTTTTATCACACTGATTCCAAAAGTTAAGTGCCCTGAAAAAGTGACTGATTTCCGTCCAATTAGTCTATGTAATGTGATCTATAAACTGGTCTCAAAAGTTGTTGGCAAATAGACTGAAAATAATTCTTCCTCAGATAGTTTCAGAATCCCAGAGTGCATTTGTTCCAGGCCGTTTAATCACTGATAACGTCTTGGTAGCATTTGAAACTCTCCACCACATGCACAATAATAAATTGGGAAGAAAGGGAGCCATGGCTTTGAAACTAGATATGAGCAAGGCGTATGATAGGGTGGAGTGGAGATATTTAGAGGTATTAATGGAGAGGATGGGTTTTCATCAACAAGTGGATTAATCTCATGTTGGAAGTGTATTAGCTCTGTCTCCTATTCAGTATTGATTAATGGGGAGCCTCATGGCAACATCCACCCTTCACGTGGATTGCGCCAAGGAGACCCCCTATCACCTTATCTCTTTTTACTCTGTGCAGAAGGTTTACACTCTCTCATTAAAAAAGCTGAATCAAGTGGAGACATCCAGGGTGTATCACTGTGTAGAGGAGGTCCGAAGATAACTCACCTATTTTTTGCAGATGATAGTCTACTGTTCATAAAAGCCACTACCACAGCTTGTGATCAGATCCAATCAATCTTGGGTCAATATGAGAGAGCATCGGGGCAGCAGGTCAACAGGGATAAGACTACCATCTTCTTCAGCAGATCAATCCCAATCCCCAATCAAAATGCAATTAAAGATATTCTGAATGTCCCAATTATCAGGCAGTATGAGAAGTATCTGGGGCTACCCTCATTAATTGGGAGAAATAAAGCTGAGAGTTTCACTCAGATTAAGGAACGAGTATGGCACAAACTTAAAGGCTGGAAGGAGAAACTGCTCTCTCAGGCTGGAAGAGAAGTCCTCATAAAAGCTGTGGCCCAAGCTATTCCTGCATATTCCATGAGCTGTTTCAGATTACCTATCAAGCTTTGCCGTGACTTAGAGGCCTATGATTCGAAGATTTTGGTGGAGTAATAACATGGAACAACGGAAAATAAATTGGGTGAGCTGGAAAAAATTATGTGAGCCAAAAAAGATGGGAGGCATGGGATTCCGGGATTTACAGAAATTCAATGAGGCACTCCTTGCAAAACAGGTTTGGCGCCTTATTAATAACACTTCCTCACTGTTTTACAGGGTCTTTAAGGCAAAGTTCTTCCCCCACTGCTCGATTTTGGATACTGATTCAAAACCCAGGGGGTCATATGCTTGGCAAAGCATTCTGAAGGCGAGAGAGGTGATTGTGAAAGGTGGAGTTTGGCGGGTGGGTAATGGCAAGAGTATAAACATCTGGAAACACCGCTGGTTGTTAGAGGATAATCACAGAAATATCATATCCCATGGTCCACAGCTCCTTAAAGACTGTACAGTGGACCAATTAATTATCCAGCCACAAATGGAATGGGACCATGATCTGCTTGATAAAATTTTCCTCCCATATGATGCTGAGGCCATCAAGAACATCCCACTAAGTCATCGTGCCCCTCAAGATAAGTTCTGCTGGCCAGGAACAACCCATGGTGGTTACACGGTCAAGAGTGGTTACCAACTCCTCATTCACCTTGAGAAACAACAGCTCCCTGGCTGCTCTTCCAATGACAATCTCCAGCACCTTTGGAAAGCAGTTTGGTCATTAAAAATCCCAAAGAAATGCCAAACCTTTGCCTGGAGAGCCTCTAGAGAAGCACTGCCCACAAGAGTGAATCTGATGAAGAGACGTATCCCACTTGACCCTCTATGCGAGAATTGCAAGAATTCTCAAGAAGATGTGCTGCATGCGGTGTGGTCTTGCCCGTTAATCCAACCAGCGTGGGAGAATGAAGCTTGGACCCTCAGTCTCTGATCTTCCCAGCTCCTAGATTATGCTGACCTGTTTTCAAAAGTTATAGAATCTGGCTCCTCAAAAGACGCTGAAGTCTTTACAGTTATCACGTGGGCTCTCTGGCAACGGCGGAACAAGCTTCGGTTACATCAAGCTGTAGAGGCCATCGAGCAGGTGAACACCAAGGCGAGAGTATATTTAGAAGAGTTTGCAAACAATTTCGAGCTACCACCTCCCAAAGTTCCTTCCTCCAGCTCGGATCATCAAATGGCAACCTCCCAGGCACAACCTTTTCAAAGCAAACTATGATGGAGCAGTGTTCAAGGCGACCAACAAAGCTGGGATCGGCGTCATTATTAGGGACAGAGCAGGAAGGGTGATGGCATCCTTAGTCCAGAAAGTTCGATATCCCCAGTCCGTTGAGAGCATTGAGGCCTGGGCAGCAAAGAGAGCAGTGCAATTGGTGACTGAAATTGGTCTTCCAGAGGCAGAGTTTGAGGGAGACTCGACGACAATAACAGCAGCTCTTAATGCTCCCTATCAGAGTTTAACCCCATATGACCACTTGATTGCCGATGCAAAAGTCCTAGCCAACAGGTTACAAGGCCACTGTTTCACTCATGTTCCTCGTCAAGGCAATGTAGTTGCCCATTCCCTAGCCCGTATGGCTAGTCATATTAATAATTTAGAGGTATGGATGGAGGAAGTTCCTCCACCTACCCACAGATTGTATTTGTCAGATTTTCATAGTCAATAAAAGTTCTCTACTCTTCCAATCAAAAAAAAAAAAACCACATCATAATTTTCAAGTACCAATGGTAGGCCTAGGTTTTTCTACAAAGACTTTGTGTGCATAAGCCAACTTCCCATTCCACTAGATGAGCACTAGATTTTTAAGAAATAAAAGAGTGATACATAGACTCTGTAAGACTTAGGCCAAATTACATAATTACCCCATTGGGGTTTGAGTCAGTTGCAAACAAATCATTTGGGATTTTGATTTTGCAATATAACCATTTGGGTTTTTAAATTGGTGAAATTGACCTCTCTAAATACATTTTTTTGTCAATTTTGCTAGTAGAAATTTATCACGTGCATTACATGTAACCACTTTATAATAAAAAATTCATTATTATAAACCCAAATCCAATGCATGTAACAAATTTTGTTAGCAAAATTGACAAAAAAAATATATATATACTTAAAGGAGTTAATTTCACCAATTAAAAAACTCCAGATGGTTATATTGCAAAATTGAAACCCCAGAGGATTAGTTTGCAAATGACCCAAACCCCAGGGGGTGATTATGCAATTTAGCCGAAGACTTAATAGTCACATTCTATCAAAATATATATATATATAAAAGACATAATGAGTCACATAAATACACATGCTTATATGTGTGTGCATAAATCTATACTATAATGTAAAACCGAAGCTTTTTGACTTTTGGTTGACCTCATCATGTTGCGCCACATAAGCTTTTGAAATCTCACAATTTTACACCTCATTATTTTAATATATATTTTCTAATTGAATTTAAATTTTATTCTATTATTAAACCTTCCATTAGAATTTTGACACATCATATTTTCTTTAATATAAGAATATATTATTCCATATATAAAACACAATCATAATTAATGTCTAATACTAACATATATTCCATATATAAACACAATATAAATATCTTTTAATAATAATCATAATTATCAATTTTCATCAAGATTTTTAGAGTTCTTTTTTTTTTTCTTATGTATTTCATTTAATTTTGTTGCTGGCAATGGAGAAAGATGGATGGATTTGTTATAATGAAACTATGTGAGCTTGAAATGAGTTATGAAAATTATTTAGGTTTAATCATATAATCATGTGCTCATATATTTATTTGTCCTTCTTATTTTAAGTATTCTTTATTTTATTTTTGGATAGAAACATGATCCAGATAGTAAATATAAACATGAATCATGTTTTATAAAAATTGGATTATATTCAACTTATGCCAAAAGAAAAATTACATTATATTAAATTTTAATTATCCTATGGTAAATACTTTCTTAGTTATTTTTTTAAACCAAAAAGTAGGATCTATCCTAAATCCGATTCGTAAAGTCTCTTTATTGATCTTGCCTATAACATTTTGAACTAAAAAAAAAAAAAAGTAAAAAAAAATTTAAATTTTATTTTCAATAATTTTCATGTGCATCGCACAAGTTTACGACTAATATATAGAAACTAGAAAGCATCACACAAAGTTAAGGGTCAACATGATTAATGATAGACCGTAAGTTTTCCACGAAGAATCCTAGTCAGACCAACCCAACCCTTCCCTAAACACCCAACCCCTCCAAAAGATCTCTCTCTCACACACAAACTTGCACTGCTCGCACAGTCACACATACAAACACAACAACAATAACAACAAACATAAATAATACATAAACTTCGGATCATCATCACACATAGAAGAGCTAAGTCTCATGCATTAATAGTTATAAGATTTAGATTTCTAAAACGCTATTTATATTGCCACTAAGACATACAAAATCTGCAAGTTCTTCCATTAATACATAACAGGGTCATATTCATGCGGCCTTTATCATATTCATACAAAAATGAGGGATCTTCATCCATATAATTATCTAACTTGACCTCGTGGAATCACAGATGGTCCAGCTTGTCTTGCCAACTGAATAAATATAAACATAATAACAAGCAAATATAAGTAAGAGCAAAAAGGATAAACACAATGCCCATGCAAAAAAAAAAATAAAAAATAAATATAAGTATACCTGAAAGTAAGCTTCAAGCTTTGTCCTCAAAATTGCATGCTCTCGTTTGACTTGTAGGAAAGTCCTAATGCATCTGCAATATTAAACGTTATAACCTAAGACAGAAGTTTTTGTAAAGGCGCTAGTAAATCCAAAAGTGTAAGCTAGAATAGCATAAATTCTATGTGTACATTTTGTGTGTAATTAAGCATGCAAGTGAAAATCTAAAACTACTTAATTATTACCCTTCAGCATTTCCTGCCATATAGTAGTCTTTAAATCGTGTGCATCCGTTCTTCACCCTTTTAGCACCAATGCTACAACAAAAATATACCTCTAGTCATTGCATTAATTTCGACAACAATTTCTTGATGATTTTAGTTAGCAAGTTAAATCAAAGTGTGCAAAGCAAAACATTTCATATCTTTGCTCTTCCATTACTAATCGATCGAGTACAAGCACCTCTTTTGTAATTCAAATGGAGTCTTATGTAAAAGAGCTACACTTGCTTTTATGATGGGTGATTGTATTGAACCAACAATGGAAGCTCAGAGTGTGGTGGGTGAAGCACAATACATCAATTCATTTATTTTGAGACCAATTCACTTGAAATTTTGTACAAAAAATTTTACCTTGAGCTACTACCCTTGAATTGGTGCATATAATTGTCCAGCTTAGCGAAATCAATGGGTCCACTAACCCTGTTATGTATCAATAAATACAAAAACAATGATGATGGTAACAACAACAATAGCATAAACAACAGTAAAGACATTTTACTTACAATGTCTGTTCTATATTCTGGAGCAGCCTAGCTGAATCATTAAAGAATAGTGTCACAATTTCCTCTACAAAATTAGGGTTTTCATCATCTTGCAACTCCTCAAGTTGAATAAATTGCTCATCAAGGTACCCCTGCAACATTTGCATATTTTGACTAATCACTTCACTTTTTTTTTTTTTTTTTTTTTTTTCTTTATGACTAGATAATTACCATTTTACACACACATATAGAAGGTAATTCTAGATTAAAGGTAATGATACACATAAACTTTTATGGAATTGGTAGTTGAAAATCAAAACATATGTTGACCATGATCCTAGACACACACAAACACAAGAAAAGAGGCCATGCAATGCCTAGGCAAGTCATCGAACAACTTACATGTTAACGATTCCCACATATTTTGTTAATGATTATTGTGATCTATTCTTGTTTCGTGTCGTGAAAAACTAAAAATGTACCTTGTTGAAATAATAGTCTAAGTTGAGCCTTAAGCTTACCCCATTGCACAAATTAAATGTACCTTGTTGAAATAATAGTCTAAGTTATCTATTATTTGTTATGAGGAAAACTAGGGTTTAAATTCTCCATCCTCCCACTATTGAATTATCAAAATTTAAAGGGTTCAAAGAAAATCACCACATTTTTTTTTGTAGATGTTTGAGAAAACAAAGGCTGCATTGGGCTACAATTTGCTATAAATCGGCTATTTTAGTAAAAACCATCATATAGGTGACAAATGAAAACAAAGAATCAAACACAAAATTTGCGATAACAAGAAAATTGGAAAAACATAGAGGTTGAATTGAGGATGTTTCTAGTGCAATGAAAGTAAGTAATAGTAAAACCTGTTCAAGGAGGGACCTCTTCATGAATTCAATCTGGCGTTGCAAGTGATTTTGGTTCATTTCTCCTCTGTAAAAGTGACAGAATTATTTGATGGAACAAAAAACTGTGGACCGGAAAAGAAAACCTCTTCTTTAATCTTTAATTTGTAAAATTTGAGAGGTAAGATTCTAGTATCTTTATTGGGGAGAAGTATGTAACATTCCTAAAAAATATGCCACTTTTTTCATTTGGCTCCTAAATCTCAAATCATTATACAAGTTCATTCCTAATTTGACTCCCTCATATATTTAAAATCCTAACTCCACGTCCAACCGATTAAAGAAGCAACCGGTGCAGTAAAGTGTGGACTATAAACTCATTATAGAGTGAATTGGCATAATTTTGTTTAAATTTAAATATTTTAATCTTTTGTTGCACTATGTGACTTGTCTAAATATTTTAAACTTCCTCATTATCATTAAGTAGTTTCTATGTAAGCAAATCTCTTTCCATCCATACCTCACGTCTCTTCTTTCATGTAATTTTAAAGAAAAGCTTAAAAAAATAAATAAATAAATACTAATCGTGAAACAATACATGGGCAACGAATTTGGGTTTGCAAAGTTTATATATCTGATTGGCCGTGATTAGACCACTCCATGCAGGAATAAATATTCTTATTAATGAATGAAACGGACCTGGGAGAGACCAATTGCACGGTGAAGTCGGAGCGCTGGAGATGAGACGATCCGTGTTGAGATTGCACCGTTCCCTTTGGTCCTTTTGCTATACAAATCGGCCGTGTCCAAAAGAGCGATGCGGTGCCTGGCTGATTTTAGAAAAAAGAGAGGGAGATTGGAAGTAAATTACTACAATCAAATATATGATAATACTTATTTACCATGGTGACTGTTTTTTGTAAGACTTTTGTTTATAAATAATTTTTAAGGGCTCAAAAAAAAAAAAAAAAACCAAAGTTGACTCTCAAATTTCTGCGGTATTAATTAGGTCATATTTTGAAATATTATTGCTTGGGAAATAAATTTTCTGTATCCTTTAAATTGACCCGAATTTATGGTGCGTTCTATATTTTAAAGGTGGATTCTAGATCTTTTCTTTATTTATTCAAGAAGTTATCATATCCATTTGTAATTAAGGTCTTTTTTTTTAAGAGTATTTTAACCAAAGTTGAGTCATGATTTTGTAGGTGTTAATTACAACATCTTTAGAAATATTGCTTGGAAAATAATTTTTCAGTAGCCAGCTCACCAGCCTAGCTAATTGACCCGAAAATTATGGTGGATTCCAAATCTTTACCTTATTCATTCAGGAAGTTGGGTTTTTATTTTATTTTATTATTATTATTAATGAATAAGAAGTTTGGTTTAATCATGCACTAATCCTACCTTTGTTACCTTTGGTATTAATTTGGACATATTGATTGAGATTCTCTAGAGTTCCTAGGATATTATACTACATAGAATTTTTTAAATCTTAACCCTTTTTTTTTTTTTGATAACCTTGGGTGTCCGGGCCAGCGTTCCGTAGATACGCGCACCTCGACTAATCCCAGGGGGACACGCAACACCCTACTAGCACGTGTACCACGATAGACGCAAGGCTTTACCTTGAATAGGTGACCCTTCTTTTATAATAAAAAGCTTAAATTACACCACATCATCACCCCACTACCATATGGTTTCAAAAACAAAAACAAAACAAAAAAGTCAGTTATTTCCTTGAACCAAACAACATCTCCAAGTGGCTACATGCTAAAAATCTAGTCAAAGCAAAAGTCACAGTGGTGTAGGAACTTTTTCCGGTGAGCACAAAGCGCATGGGAAAATAATTGAAATGTGGTAAAAGATTGTATTATATCACAGCAACAACACCACCACTGTAATTTTTTTTTTTGTAGCATTCGTTTGATTTTTTCGAGTCTGAATTTATTTATTTTCACCATTATTTTAGGGTTATGTTGGTAGATTGATGATATAACATAATCTCAACTTTTTATTATAAAAGAAGGATTAAGATTTAAATAACTCTATGTGGTAAAGTACCTTAGGAATTCTAGAGAATCTCAATCCAAATTCTTATTACCTTAAATCTTTCCTTAAGAATCATATACCTTTGTAAGATTTTTTTTTATTTTTTTATTTAAAAAGAATAGTTTGTAAGGTTATCTTAGACAAAGCTGAGTCTTAATTATCTGCCATATTAATTAGGATATATTTTAAAATATTAATAAATAAAAAGTTTCTAAACATGAGTGACACCTACAATGAGGTTAGTTATTATTATTACTATTATTATTATATATTATTGTTATTATTATTATTATAACTCATATATAGAGTGAATTGGCATAATATTGTTTAAATTTAAAATTTTGGAACCATTTGTTGCAATGTGAAAGCCATTTGTGAAAGAAATTGTTTACCTCCAACCGGCCGGTTTGAGAAATCCTCCTTCTAACCTTATACGTGGCAAGTAAATAGACCATCCACGTGTACTTTTAGTCACATGACATTTTTAATAAGTTATGTGACTTTTTAAAATACACATGCATGTGGATGGTCTATTTGCTTGCCATGTAGTGGGTTGAAAGATGATTCCTCCAAACCGGGTTGGAGGTAAACTCTGTCCTTTGTGAAATGATAGAATTTATCTCAAAACCGGTTTAGAGGATCTCCTCCAACCTATTATGTAGCGAATGATAAAATCATCTACATCTATTATTTAAACAAATCACATCCCTCATTAATTTAATTTTGGAATTTGATTTTATTAATTGTTTTTAATAATTAGACTTTCCTAATCAAATTATAGTTCTATTATAATATTGTATCAATAGTATATGTTTGAAAATATTTTTTAAGAAAACATATTTTTTGGAGCCTTTAAATAGGCTTGCATTTTATAAAACGAAAATAACAATTCACTTACAATAAAATTAAGGGTTTTATATATGAGTAATACTAGAGACACAACTTATTTTACAATTATTTACTTACAAACTGATATAGTACTGATGTGTCAATATACCACGTCAGCAATTAAAATACCAAATTAACATGTCATCATTAATTTCATTTAACAAAATCATTAAAAAAAAAAAAAAGCCATCAATTAACCCAGCGCCGCCTCCCCCAAACAAAAAACTTGGAACAAGATCTGTTCTCTCTCTTTCATTCCCTTGCCTCTGCCTCCATGTCTCTCTGTGACTCTGTGTGTGTAGACGTGAGAGAGGGCTCTAATAACGGTAAAAAGGCCAACCCCATTACTCTCTACTTTTACCACTTTTTCACTAACAACAATTGGTGCTTGCTCCTTCTTCCTCCAGATTCTTCTTCAATCCCTTAGCCACATTTGGTGTGTTTTCTTGGTGCCACATGTCCCCCACCTCTTTCCTAGACTTGTTTTGGGCCTTTTCTTTCTCTTTCCATTGTCGATTTAAAAAATATAAAGTAATAGTAGTAATATGAAAAGGTTACGAATACTATTCACATAGCCAGAAGGAGCTGGGTATGGTTTTTGTTTTATGGGGACATGGGTGGTGGGTGGGCGCCAGCGGTGAGCTTTTTATTTGGGATGGATTTTAGATTTAGGGATTATCAATTTTTAATAATTTTATTAGTGTTAAATTTTTTTTTTTAGAAAATATTAGTGTTAAATGTTAAATTCACTTACAATAAAATTAAGGGTTTATATATATATATATATATATATATATATATATATATATATATATATATTCCGTGTATTTTAGAGTTTTTTCTTGTACTCTATCAACTTTTGTGTTTCCAATGATTTGTTTATAGCACTTTGAATGCCATTTCCACTTTTGGAATTTCCTTGACTTCTCCATAAATCCATGTAACATTTCACTGCCTCCTGGAAGAATTGAAAATGTGACCATGAACAACTTGACCATTCGCACTAAAACAATGTACATAACATTATACTATCGTTGGGTTCAAAAAACATTATACTACCGTTTCAGTTAAAAAAAAAAACTCGTGTTCAACATTTAAAAAATAAATTCTTCTAAAAAAATTATTTTAGAAGTAAAATTAAAATAAGTTTTAAGAACAACGAATGTAGAAGGAAAAAATAACAAGTACACACCTAGGATAATACCGTCGTTTTTGTAATTTGTATCGTTGGCGGGTTTTAGAATCTGTATCTCCAAATTCGGTGGGTTTTAGTCTATGAGAATCCATGCATATATTTTACCACCTAAAGGTGGAATGCTATATACGAAAGCATCAATCTTCTTGACACGTACACACTTGAATTTTTTATTTTATTTTATTTTTGTTCGCTTTTTCGCAACCTCTCTATCTCTCATACGTATAGTACTATAAGTACATTGGTATGCCATATTCCTTTGTATATGTATATCACATAAAGCCGTCACCAAAGTCGTTGCCACTTTACAAAGAAGAGGTGTTCCTTCCGGCCCACTGTTTTTTGTTCCATCAAATAATTTTGCTACTTTTTGAGAGGAAACATGGACAAAATTCAATGATCATGCATGCACCGGCAAAAATAAGCATCTATGACTATATATCAACTTTTCAAGGGCGAAAATTTAATTCATAATTTTTACTTCGTTATCTACTAGATAAAAACCTGTTAACCTATTGAATATCCTATCCTAAATTGTTATAAATTACTACAATTTAAGTGAAAACGGGTCTAGCTCCATCAATATTAATAGAATGCCATCCTATCATAGTTTATCCCATAATAAAATAGTTACCTCAATGAGCAAAGAGATCCGGGTTTAATAATCCATATTATTTTGTAATTTTATTTTCATGACCTATGGTCATGGTAGCGAAGTTCTTCTCAAAGTGGCTAGCTAATATATTAATTATATGGGAAATTAAAAAAGTTAAGAGTCTTGTAGTTTAACTGGTAGACACATCATTTATTCTTCAAAGGAAAAATCCATATGAGAATACTATCTTTAGATTATTAGAAAGTGGTCCTCAATCCTCATGATGTCTTTCAATAATCCACATCTCTCTACAATGCTCACCCCAAAAGGAGAAAGGAGGAAGGATAGTTGAGAAGGCATTGTCCTTTATTCCTTTGCCACCCAACAAATAGATAGGAAGATAGCATGGAGAGGTTTTACCAACCAATCTCTGTGTCTCTCATATATATTAACAATAACATGCTTGGTTAAGGTCATAATCTGTCACTTGTTCATGCACCATAATTACTATTTAGAAAGAAGTGTATTTACTATTTAGGAAATCCAATTAATTGTATCTTAGAAAATTTTAAAATGGGTATAGAATGATGATTATTAGAAGCTGGATCGCTAGTTCATTTTGGGATCAATTAAAAGTCATTGGCACATTTGAGTTTGACTAGGTTTAGGGTTCTTACTCAATGGGACGCTTTACTTTTGTCGGATGTACTCATCCACACTGCCACACTCTCATGGCGACTCCACATAACGCTTGAGTAAAACCTCCGGCATGGGTATTAATGGCCAACTCTTACTCTTTGATAAAATATTATATACGTACTTGATAAATTTCTATAGAATTAATAGTTTAATGCTATGAAAATCTCATGGTTTGAATTACATGCTATTTGGTCAAACATAGCATTCATCTCATGTATAATTTTTAAAAAAATAACATTTAAAAAAATGAATGTCTACTTTTCAATCTGTTTAACAAATAAGAATTAAAATCTAAATATTTTTAAGCATGAAAGGAATAAGATATATATAAGGCAACCCAACAGTGAATTTGTTGAAAAACTCATCCAATGAAAAATTGTTGAATGTACCCAAATGCCTACATTCAATATATATATAATTTTTAAGTTCCAATAGGAGGTTTAAGTCCTTCCCATTCCACTATATGGGTTATGGTAATAGATTTTAATATGGGTTATGGTAATAGATTTTAAGAGATAAAAGAGTGATACACACATTTTTAAGAGAGAAAGAGTCTCACACACATTTAAAACATAAATAATACATAAACTTTGGATAAACATCATATATAGAACAGCTAATAAGTCACATTATTCGTTATAAGCTTCAGATTCCTAAAACGTTATTTATATTGCCACTAAGAGATACAACATCTGCAAGTTCTTCCATTTTACTCGATCATGGCCTTTATACTATGAGGGATCTTCGTCCATATAATCATCTACCTCGACCTCGTGAAGTCCCAGATGGTCCAGCTTGTCTTGCCAACTGAATAATTATAAACATAATAATAAACAAATATAAATACGAGCAAAAAGGATAAACACAAAATACACATGAAAAAAATAAAAATAAATAAACCTATACCTGAAAGTAAGTTTCCAGCTTTGTCCTCAAAGTTGCATGCTCTTGTTTGACTTGCAGGAAAGTCCTAATGCATCTGTAAAATTAAACATTATAACCTATAACAGAAAAAATTTAAAGAGGCTGGTATTTATT